>CM064582.1:13247056-13901254 GCA_032716605.1 Paralithodes platypus
ACAAGGGGGAGGAGTATGTCTCCATGTAGAAAACCACGAAGCTCTGTGGATCGACTTACACCTGCCTAGGACAAAACCCATCACAATTGGGGTGTGCTATAGGCCACCAGACGACACACAATTCTTGACCAAATTTGAACGAACTTTGTCATTACTAGACCCCCGGAATGAATCCATTATACTAGGGGATTTTTACTTGTGTTACAAACAACGAAATAATAGGCTTGTACGAGAATATAGGCACATACTGACAATGCACAATCACAAACAACTCATCACAACCCCCACACATATCTCTGAGAACACTGCTACAATATTAGACCATATAAATTGTAACAGAGAGGACAAAATATCACAATCAGGGGTTATACAGACTGTAAGTGATCACTTCGTCACATATTGCACACGGAAAACCACAAAATTACCCTAGAGAATCACAAGGTCATCAAAACAAGGTCACTCAGAAACTACAACAAAGAAACATGTCTGGAAATTTTATGGAATACAGACTGGTCTCCAGTGTTTGGAAATACAAACGTTAATGACGCATGGGTTGGCTTCAGAACCATCATCACAAACATCCTAGACGAAATAGCTCCTCTGAAAGACATACGAATTAAAGCAAGGTCAGACCCATGGATCAACAATAACATACTACACCATCTGGAACACAGAGACAATCTGTTAAAAAGGCTAGTGAAACATACACAGGATCAAGGTCTGAAACATGAGTTCAACAGGGCTAGGCATGAACTAAGTAGGAAAATCAAATCAGCGAAATCTAATTATTTCCACAGTAAGGCAGAGGAATATCAGAATAACCCCAAAAAACTATGGAGGCACTTAAAAACAACAGGCTACAGCAACAAGGCAAGGGATTCGTCTAACACTAATATTGCTCTCAACATTAATGATCAGGTTTGCCACGATAAACGACAAATTTCAACCTACTTCAACTCCTTCTTCACCTCCATAGCAAACACACTTGCACAGAGCCTACCGCAACCTCTCAATAAATACACGACAAGAACGGCCACCTTTCGAAATTTCTATAGGGATAAAGGCATACACCCGAACACATTTGGATTGCAAAATGTTACACCAAAATACACATTTGACGAGCTCTCTAACCTAAATGTACAGTTGGTCAAAGTTCCAGCTGACCCACCCTTGCTCTGGGGCTCGCAGAATTATCTGGCAATACTGGTGTAGTAAGGAGGTGTGTCTTACAAAGATTGGGATTGGTAGATCTGATTTCGGCTATATCATTGTTAGAACATATACTAAAAAAGGGAAAGTAAGCCTATCTCAAATAAAAATACATACATCGCTATGTATGATCCCGAACATTCACCCAAAGTTCGTAAATTTGCTTTAATATTAAAGTTATTATATCCACTGATTGGCAACGCATATGAAACCTGGTGGCTGCCACAACATACTTTACTAAATTTTATAAGAATACATATTTCTATGTTATTGGTGGCTGCTTAATGAAGGAGCATTTGGTCTTCACAACGTGAAGTAATTTGCAGTAATATACAGGACAGACACAGGTAACACATTAATGGCAAGTGGTATCCCTGCACCACTACACCAGTATTGCCAGCTAATTCTGCGAGCCTCAGACCAACTGTACATAAAACCACAGGACCAGACAAAATTCCTGCCAAATTTCTACGAGATGGAGCCATTGGTATAGCAGGTCCCCTAACCCACATCATCAACCTGTCAATTAACACCAACACTGTACCTGGTGAACTGAAGGAAGGTATTGTAACCCCTCTATTCAAGAAAGGAAATAAACTAGATGTTGGTAACTACAGACCAGTTAGCATATTATGTATTGTATCTAAAATCCTTGAAAGAGCGGTATACACCCAAATTGAACACTACCTCAAACAAAATTATCTATTCTATAAGTTTCAATCAGGTTTCAGATGCATGTACTCGACAGACTCCTGTTTCATCCACTTAACAGATCACATTCGTAAAGAAATGTCTAAAGGTAACTACACCGGTATGGTTCTTCTTGATCTACAAAAAGCGTTTGACACAGTAGACCATGACATCCTCTGTAATAAACTACAAGCAATGGGCATTGGGTCAGTGAACTGGTTTAAATCTTATCTTAGTGGTAGAACACAAAGAGTCAAAATTGATGATAATATATCTGATCCTATGCCAATTAACTGTGGGGTCCCGCAGGGAAGCATCCTTGGTCGCTTACTCTTTCTCTGTTATGTGAACGACATGGAACTGAGCGTCTCGTGTAAATTATTAATGTATGCTGACGACAGCGTGCTTCTGGTTTCAGGAAAAGACCCAATAAGTATTGCCGCTTCACTTTCCAAAGAACTAGAATCATGTAGTGATTGGCTAGTGGACAATAGACTATCTCTTCACCTGGGCAAGACGGAAGCCATCTTATGTGGAACAAAACGCAAACTGAAAGACATTGTGGGCTTCTCGGTCAACTGTAATGATATTTCTATAACAACAGTGTCACAAGTTAAATATCTCGGACTAAAACTGGACTCGACTTTGTCAGGTGAAACAATTTTGGAATCTATCCTGAGTAAGTGTAGAGCACGGATAAAATACCTGTATAGACAGGTGGGATGCTTGCCAGCGGCGACCAAAAAGACCCTTTGCCAAGCGCTTGTTCAATGTCATTTTGACTATTCTGTGTCATCCTGGTACTCTGCATCATCTAAATCAGCACAGCACAAACTTCAGGTCACTCAAAATAAAATGGTTAGGTTCATGCTGAACCTAGGACCCAGATCACATGTTGGCCAGGAATAACTTCAGTCACTAGGTATGCTCAATGTCACTGACAGGGCCAAACAAATCAGGCTCACTAATGCCTTCAAGATATTCTATGACAGAGCTCCAGAGTACCTAAAGAGTAATTTTGTTAAAGAAAATGAGAGGAGTGGACATAATACAAGAAACAGGATGTTTAATGTTACGGTCCCGAGAATCCAAGGACAGGGTAAGCAAACATTCTTCTTCACCGCCATCAAAGACTGGAATGACCTATCCCAGTCAGTCCGTGAAAAGAGAACACTGTATTCCTTCAGACGTAGCCTGAAGGAACACCTGAACCGGACAGCTGCGAGAAGGGAGCACCAAGCTTATGTCTACTACTAAATACGACATAAGAGATAGGCAAAACAGACTGAAATGATTACTGATTACGGATTACTGATATTTACTATAGGATGTAAGGTATCTTAAAATAACCCCCTAGAAATACTTTCTCTAAAGTATCTACTTCTTTTATCCACCCCTTTTTCCCCAACTAACCTAATCCCACAAGGACCCCAATGGAAATACGCCTAATCGGCCTTATTGAGCTATCCTTAGCTAGCTTAGCATGCGCTAGCTTTAAGAACTATTATTATTATTATTATTATTATCCTTAGTTGGAATTATGCAAGGCTGGTACATGTCATATTTGTAACATATTATGTGGTACCAACATTGTAAAATGCTAGCTGAATAAATATTATTATTATTATTATTATTATCCAGAGGGTACAGTACGTAGTGTTTCACCGGACTGGCACTTTCCGCCCAATAGTATAGGGGCCCGAACCTGGTGGTTATGGAAAATATCCGTTACGACTGCCCAAGTCGTCTCTCGAAATACGAAAATTAACCACAATTTAATGTTTTAACTAGGCAGATCATAAAAGTTTAAGTTCGGCTATACTGTGTCACATACTCACCAACTTCGGTCGAATCGCTATTTATTCCCGCTCTAGCAACACAACTGAAACAAATAATATTTATATAACTTTGTTGTTAAGTTAAAACTATAAAGTTTATCCAGAATCAATATATGTAATTATTTATCATAACTCTATATTATATTATTGTGACACTTACTGTTATTTTATTATCGTCGTACCGCGTAACGCCAACCAACAGTATAAGCAACCCTACTAGTTTATTTACTGGCCAGACATATCCTATATACAGGTATACTTAACCTAAGGTAGCGGACTCCTATGGTTAATGGAACCGTGGTTATATTCTCGCCGTTTATGGTACGGTATTTCGGTAATTCCGCCACTCGTGTGAACAGCTTGGTGGCTATCAGGTAACTGCCCGAGTGCCCGTCCCTTTTCTTGGAGGGCTTATTCTAGCATTTAGGATAGAAGCTTCGTTTAGGATCGAAGCTTCGTTTATATTAATCACAAGTGAAACCTTTAAATGAATATTCTCAGAGTTTAATATACAGTTTGTTATCTTAATTATTCTTTGTTTCTAGTCCATAAATCTTACAACCTATTAAATTAAATACTATACTATAATATAGACATATTTTGACTATATTTAAACCATATATCCCATCACCAATTATACCTATTTACACTATTTACATTGTAACTATACTTGTAAATGTAGTTAGTTTATCGTTATTTTTAACGATAATTAGACAATCTAAATTCTGTGGGAAATATTTCCACTCCAGGAGGCTGCCCTGTCATTGGGCGAAAAAATCCCAGACCAGTCGTAGTGCCGTGTACGCGCACGGGGTGCGCCCCTGCGGCTGGTTCTGGTGGGGCGCACCGAAGCCACTGGATCCTACCCCCTTGTAATCACTTAGGGAAAGGTGCTGGGAATGGTCCCCGGGGTAGACTGGAGCCGGAGTTCTGGGAGGGGGCTCATTTGGCTCATTTGCCAGCCAATTTACCAAACATGACTAAACCTAAAGAGAAACAATGTAAGTTCGATGATCCAAAACCGCACAGGATAAGAACAAATGCCCCCCACAATCTCAGACTTGCTAGTGTGAATCTTGGTACAGTAGTTTGAATATGCATGCAAATGAAGTGGCCGAGATGTATGAGAGGAGGCGAGTGGACGTCTGCTGTGCCCAGGAAACACTCTGGAATGGGCATGGGGTACAGTGGATTGTTTGAAGAAAGAAAAGATATAGGATCTACTGGAAGGGGGTGGAGACTGATAAAGCAAAATGAGGAGTGGGTGTTCTGGTGGCTGAAGAGTTGGCGGAAAGTGTGTTTCAGATTACGAGAGTTGGTGAAAGGCTGATTGTTTTGAAGTTGAAAGTTGGTGAAAGAATTCTGAATGTGATATCTGCATATGCCCCACAGGCTGGCCTACAGAGAGATAAAAGAGGACTTCTGGAATGACATCGTCAGTGTCATTTCAGGCCTCTCGGAGAATGAAATAACAATCCTGGGAGGGGACCTGAATGGTCACGTGGGAGCATCTGCAGATGGATACGAGGGAGTACATGGAGAAAATGGTTACGAAAGGAGGAATCTGGAAGGCGAATATATACTGGAGTCCTGCGTTGCACTCAACATGGTTGTGTGTAACACGAAGTTCAAGAAAAGACAGAGCCATCTGGTCACATATAATTCTGGGGTCTCTAGTAGCCAGACAGATTACTTCTTGGTTAACAGGAAAGACTGGAAACTGGTTCGGGATGTAAAGGTCATCCCGAGCGAAAAATGTATCCCCCAGCATAAGCTACTTGTGTGAGACATGAGCTTATACAGAGATTCTAAGCTCAAGAAGGTATACATGCCCAAAAAGAAAGTGTGGCTGCTGAAGAACAAGGAAGTTAGGGATAGGTTTCATAGTGAACTGGAGGAAATGAATAGAAATAAGGAAGCTAGGCCTAACGATGTAAATAGTCAATGGAATTTTCTTAAGCATAGCCTTCTCGCTGCCACTGACAAAGTCTGTGGGAAAACAAAGGGTCACCCCAGGAATAAGACCTCCTGGTGGTCAGGTGAAGGTATTGAGGGATAAGCCTTTACAACGGCACCTCGTTTCGGTGTGGTGGAGTGGTCTTGCCACTGGCCTGGTAATCCAAAGGTCCCAGGTTCAAATCCCAATGTATCAATGGGAAGATATTATTGGGATGGAATTTGTGCTGTACCTAGTATCAGTGCATTACCACAAGCCCACCGACACGTCAATAAAATACCCTCATTGTTCCCTGATTAAATAGCACTGTATGAATATTCCCATATTCAAAATATGCTATAGGGGTGCAATGCCTGGTGAGTTATCTGCTCAACAGGTGGCGTTGTGTGTGTGTAAGTGTGAGAGTCCGAGTGTAGGGGGTTAGACAGTGAAGCAGGGGAACAAGGTGGCTTCAGAGATGGGGTCGTTTCGGGCCATGAGTGAGCACCGTGCCTCATGTGAAGGCAAGATGGCAAGTGCTCGTTGTACTCTACGTGCTTCACATGTCTCACTCCCTAGACTGGAACAAGACCTCACGGGCTTCACTGTTCATTGTAAAGCGGTGAATGTTAAGGCTCTCAGCCTATGCCCGAGAGGAAGTAAGTTGGAATATAGAAAAAAAAAAAAAAAAAAAACATTCTACTTTTCCTATTTTTCTGAAGGGTGTAGAGGGGGGAGAAGGGGTGTTGGAGAGAGAGGAAGCTGTTGAAGTGGCATTGTTATGTGTGTTATTAGTCTGTATACGTCGTCGAGGTATCCCGCGGCTGGGTGCAAGCATGTGAAACATGCCAGGACGTACTACAACACCCACTAAATGTCCGCCTGGGCTAGGATCGAACCCAGGTCAAGCAGCTTCACACGTGAGCGTGCTCACCACTCAACCGATGAGGTAGAACATGCTGTGAAAGAGAAAAGGAGATGCTTCAAAGCATGGAAGAAGGGAGGCAACCAGGAGGAATACCAGGCAGCTAAACGAACTGCCAAACAAGTTATTTACAATGCTAAAAAAGGCATTAAGGACCTGGTCCTCGAACAAGTGTGTAACACTGACAATCCCAATGGGATCTTCAACCTAACTAGACGAGTTAAAAATTACAGTAGGGATATTATAGGTGAACAGTGTGTTAGAAACGATAATAGGAAGATTGTGTATGCAGAAAATGAAATCAGAGAAGCATGAAAGGCACACTATGAACGATTGCTAAATGTAGAGTTTGAATGGGATAAGGAACAGCTTAGTATCAAAAAACCAATATCTGCACCCCCTCCTTTGATAGCACCAGCTGTAGTGAGCGACGCAATCAATAAAATGAAGGACGGTAAAGCTCCAGGGTGCTCTGACATTGTCACTAAGATGATAAAAGCCTCAGGGGAGACTGGTGTCAACTTAGTCACTGAGTTGATAAACACCATTATTAAAGATGAGAAAATCCCCAAGGATTGGCACAAAAGTGTAATAGTAAAAATATACAAAGGAAAAGGGGATGCGCTAGAGGTTATTATAGGGGCCTGAAAATGCTTGACCAAATCATGAAGGTCTGTGAGAGAGTCTTTGGGGGTTTGATCAGGCAAAGCATCTCCATTGATGATAAGCAGTTTGGTTTTATGCCAGGACATGGTACAACCGATGCTATCTTCATAGTCAGGCAGATACAGGAAAAATACTTACTAAAAGGCAGGGATCTTTAGTTTGTGTTTGTAGACCTGGAGAAGGCCTTTGATAGGGTGCCTAGAGATGTTGTGCAGTGGGCTATGAGGAAACTTGGTGTGGAAGAGTGGCTGGTGCATGTGATAATGAAGATGTATGAGGATTCGCGAACTGCGGTGAGGGTGAAAGGTGTACTGAGTGATGAGTTCACAGTCCGTGTTGGAGTTCATCAGGGTTCAGTGTTAAACCCTCTCCTCTTTATTATGGTCCTGGAGGCACTTTCTAGAGATTTTAGATCCGGACTCCCGTGGGAACTGTTTTATGCAGACGATTTAGTCCTAATAGCTGACAATATGCAAGATGCTGAGGCCAAATTCAGAAGATGGAGAGAGGGCATGGCGAGCAAGGGTTTAAGAGTCAATATTAACAAAACCAAGGTTATGCATTGTAGATTGAGACGAGGCAATGTGGAAAAGAGCGGTGCATACCCATGTGCAGTGTGTGGAAGGGATGTGGGCGCTAACTCGATTCGATGTAGCATCTGTCGATCTTGGGTGCACCATGGGAGTAAGCGCTGTAGTAGAATAAAAGGACCCCTGCTGAAGGATAAGTCAGAAATAGAGAAATTTGAGCGCGTAGTGTGCAAAGGCGAGCTTGTGTTAAATTATGATCCTGTGGCTGTGAACTTTGGAAATAAGTCATTGGT
Organism: Paralithodes platypus; assembly: GCA_032716605.1. Lineage (NCBI taxonomy): Eukaryota > Metazoa > Arthropoda > Malacostraca > Decapoda > Lithodidae > Paralithodes > Paralithodes platypus. Next base: position 13,255,144 of record CM064582.1, read on the forward strand.
ACTGGTGGACAAGTTTTGTTACCTAGGAGATACCATCTCTGCCAGTGGTGGGGCCGAGGCTGCCACTGTCGCTAGAATTAGATGTGGCTGGGGGAAGTTCAAAGAACTGCTGCCAATTCTGACCATGAAAAGAATGCCTCACCCCCTGAAGGGAAAGGTGTATGCCTCATGTGTTAAAAGTGCAATGACATATGCCTCAGAAACATAGGCCGTTAAAGTAGAGGATGTCAACAGAATGGAATGTAATGAGATGAGAATGGTGAGATGGATGTGTGGGGCCAGGCTGCAGGATAGAATAATATATGATGAGCTGAGGAGACGTTTAGGTATAAAGAGTATTAGCGAGGTGATGCGTACAAGTAGACTGGGATGGTATGGACATGTGGAGAGAATGGATGAACAAAATTGGGTGAAAAAATACAGGTCTGTGATTGTGGAGGGAGCTGCACCAAGGGGTGGACCGAGGAAGACCTGGGATCGGACTATACGTGCCGATCTCAAATCCAAAAATTTGACAAGTGAAGCAGCCCTAACAGGGTTGCCTGGAACGCCGCCATTAGGACAAGAGACTGAAACTGCACGTATGTGTGGAGCACTCAGTCTTAAAATGTTATGTATGTAAGTCACAGGTTTCCGGATCAGCGGGGCCCGAATGGGCGATGTTTTACTAAATACTGTTTTGGACCCCCATAGTATATTAGGCGGATTGTATACTAAAAACGTGAAGTATGAAGATGGGCGGTATAGATGGTACAGTTGGGGTTAAAAAGATAGTCCATATATACATACAAGTTCATACATACCACATCATCCATAGAGTGTGGTTTCAGTCCTTTTACTATAGTACAGTATAACAAAGACTAGTCACAACACAGCCCCATCATGTCATCACAGTGGCCGATGTTAGTACAATGCTTACAGTGTCTCAGCCAGACTCAACGAAGTCCCCCTGCGGGTGTTGGGGTCGCTACATCCCTACGCCAGATAGAAAGGCAGACTTGTGCCTATTCATGGAAAAAGTTACCACTTCTTACTTGGTCCTATGCAAAACTGAAGTCAGTGGATATTTATGTCAGTTACTCAAGGTCATATTTTATTTTTCTATGTGGAAGAGGGAGACAAAAGGCAGAGCTGCCTGTGACAAGTGATGCTGTTTGAACCATATGAACCTGAATTAACTGCTTCACTGACTTATAATCCATTGACTTTACTTTAGTTTTGGATCAAGAAAGGGGACTGATTGCATCTGTAAATGCACATCTTGTCCACCCTGTCAACTCCCTCAATGTTCTAGTCACTAATATTGGTTTATGACCTAATAAATTTGGTTTTATGGCCAAGGCTTGGAGTAATACAGGAAAATTATACAGCAAGTTAATGCATTTATTATTTATTTAATTTATCTTAAATATCGTTATAGTTTTTATATCCTTCATTATGTACTGTAGTAATATATGCCAATGATATTATTTATATGGGCTACAATAACAAAGCAAAGATTAATTGCTAAATTGCAAGTAGCTTATATCAGAATTGGTCTCTTGCTCATACAGTAAACAGTCTGGAGTTAACCCCTGCACCCTGGGCATAATTTGTGTGCTTCGTAATTTGTAACCCATTATATCTATCTAAAGGAAAGGGATATGCAAAACTTTACTTACATAGCTATTGAGGAAGCATGCTATCTTTTCTGTATAAAGACTTTAAACATTCCTGTGTCACTTTCTTCATATTCCTGTGGCTATACTGTAAGTTGAATTTGTAATTTTGTGTTTTGTAAGAATGTTATGATCAACAAAGGTTAGTGGATGCCTGGTTAGGGTGAAACACATGAGAGAGTGTCAGGGAATACCTACGTTGAGTTAGATCAAAATGACACTAAAGCTATTTGAGCGAGTCTCAAGGCATAACAAAAAGTCCTTAGGACATTCCCCAGGGTGCAGGGGTTAGCAAAATGTACACAGGGCCCATGTATCTCAATTTGTTGTTAAGTTGAGACTCTTCTGGACACATACATAATACAACATGTAATAATATTTAAGTTTTCTATGGTGAATTTATTTATAATTATTACTGTACTTAAATAATAAATAATACCACTATGTAATAGATACATTATCTAGACTTGGTATGATTAACCCCCCACAGGGGGTTTCCCAAAAGTTTTGTTCCCTTCCAAGAAGCTGGACATTGAGAGAACTATGGAACCCCCTCCCCTCCCTGGCGGTGGCTGGCTTCTTGGTTTATATAAGTTTATCATAAAGGATTCCCTGTGACAACAAGGTACTGTAAGTCAGTTACAACCATACTTGTCAGGACTATTAGATATTTGTCAAAACCATTACTGTACCTACTTTTCAGGACCAACACATACCTGTCAGACCCATTATTGTAGCTATTTGTCAGGACCAACACATACCTGTCAGAACCACTACTGTAGCTAGTTAAGACACAGTTACAGCATGATCCATATTTATATGTTCTGATAGTTTATTTTTATGTGAGAAAGTGTCACCACATAGACTACATTGATATTTCTTTTTACCAGAATGAATTAATAAATGTGTGTTGAGGCCACTTCTCTGAGTAAACAGCTTCCCACACACTTCACATTTGTATTTCTTCTCTCCTGAATGAACTACCGAATGTGTATCCAAGTTACCCTTACGAGAAAACTCTTTCCCACACACCTCACACTTGTACTGCTTCAACCCTGAATGAACTAAGGCATGTATCTTGAGGCTACCACTTTGAGTAAACTGTTTCTCACATATTTCACACTTGAATTTCTTAATTCCTGAATGAACTACGGAATGTATTTTAAGATAATTTTTATGAGCAAACTCTTTCCCACACACATCACACTTGTAGTTTTTTTCCCCAGAATGAACTACTGAATGTGTTTTGAGGCCACTCTTTTGACTAAACCGTTTCCCACACACATCACAAGCAAAGTTCTTCACACCAGAATGAACTACAGCGTGTCGAGTAAGACCACTCTCACTAGCAAATATTTTATTACACAAATGACATGTGTGACTCTTAACTGTTATTGTTGTTGTTGTTGTTGTTGTGAGGATGGAGTGTGAGATGGCTCCCTCATTATTACTGTCAGTTCCATCAGTAGGAACAGCTTCTTGAGGGTCTACATCACACTGCACAATTTCTCGCTCTTCATATTTCTCCAAAGGTTCATACTTTATATTGTTCCCATAACCAGTAGTATGTCTGTCGTCATAGCTTCCCAAAGCTTCACAGTTTATACTGTTCCCATAACCAGAGTTGGTTATATTATCACTATAGGTTTGCATTTGATACATATATCCCCCAGGATTCTCATGACTATATACATCCTGGACAACTGATTTGGTCTCCATTATTAATACTTCAGGCTCTATCAAATGTTAATATAGATAATTATTTATGTAACAACTTTATATATGCTTTCTAGATTGTTAGGGCTACAATAGTTCTAACTACAGTTATAGTCTTTGTTTTCAGTTAAGACTATATGACTTGTTTGCATATTACATGTACAGTAAGCCCTATAGCCACTAACGATGCACATCTACAACACTTATATTCAATGTCTGTTCCAAACTTAGGCAATGTGGGTTGCCACTTTAGTTACTTTTCCATACTAATTTAATTTCTATATAATGTCCATATGCAAATGAGTTCTTTCTCAGCTTTGTATGGGTGACTAATGATTAGTTTTCAGAATGCAACAAAGTTAATGACTCAGTTTCATTAATTGGTACGACTGCCTCAATATGTGCATTCCCAGGTACCGTACCTTCAGAAGCTGAGAGGGATAAGAAAAAATATTGATATACCTGTTCAGATATGTTAGAGAGTTACTTTATCTAATAAGACAGAGTAGAGTAACAGGAATTCCAAGGTTCTGGAGGATAACATGACTTTAAAATTATAATTACTTTATATGGTATTATATTATCAAGTCTACAGTATATATGTAAAATGGTAATAAGTGTACTACCTTAATACATAACTAATTAATGTGAGATGGATAATTGACTGACTGTAGTATATAATATGGTAATATATGTATTATATTACTATAAAACTAATTCATGTGAGATTATTAATGATGACTGACTGGTACAGGTGATGACAGCCACACACTTGCTGCTTCTTGATGATGCTTCACTCTTGTTGTGGATCTGTAACAACACACAACATTACTGCAAACAATAATCACAAGTTATTCTTTCTATTCTGACAGGCCAATTTCACTCATATTAAGCAGGTATCACACTAGGCAAAAATTTTACCACCCTGCTTGAGAGCTGTGTTAGGGTGGGTGCTCTAATGATCAGGGACAGTGAATACTTGCCACAGATTGCTAGACCGCACCATCCACCTACAGCACTGATGTCTGCCAATAACACACACTGGCTGGCACGAGACTCGAACCGTCTACCACACAGTTTGCAGGTGAGTGCTCTACCAACCGCGCTACAGCCTGTGGAATTGAGAGCATTAGTGAGGAGATGCGTAGGAGCAGGCCTAGATGGTATGGCCATGCGGAAAGGAAGAAGGAGAATAATTGGGTTAAGAAAAGCAAGTCTATGAAAGTGGAGGGAGTTGTAAGAAGAGGTAGACCAAGAAAGATGTGGGATCATGTAGTAAAAACTTATCTCACCGTCAAAGGACTGACTAAGAGGGATGCCAAAGACTGAGCTGCCTAGAATGCCGCATTAAGGTGAACAAAAAGATTGACATCACGTACATACAGTATGTACTGTATATAATAAGATTGACATCACGTACATACAGTATGTACTGTATATAATAAGATTGACATCACGTACATACAGTATGTACTGTATATAATAAGATTGACATCACGTACATACAGTATGTACTGTATATAATAAGATTGACATCACGTACATACAGTATGTACTGTATATAATAAGATTGACATCACGTACATACAGTATGTACTGTATATAATAAGATTGACATCACATACATACAGTATGTACTGTATATAATAAGATTGACATCACGTACAAACAGTATGTACTGTATATAATAAGATTGACATCACGTACATACAGTATGTACTGTATATAATAAGTGGTCGCTATTTTGTGGTCTTCACCTTAATCATCGAGTAACATGGAATGATAACAAATATGGTGTAACAGGACCCAATCTATACACTAACCTATTTTTTTTATATCTGGAGCTTATATGAGATATTACAAAGTTTTCGGGGGTTATCGAAGGTTTTCAATATTCATGCCAATCACTGCAGCACAAGAAGCTTTTTATAGAATTGGCTTTTAGTATTTCACAAGTCCAGATACTCCTTCACTGCTTCTATTAATGTTCCCCTAATTTCCCTGGTCTAGAATAACTTCCATGGCATGATAAAGGTAGCCTTGTTGAAATATTATGGTGATATAAGTGTTGTAGCTAGATCAACATGCCTGCGCTGCTGTGGGATCAACACTATATTTCAGTGGCTAGTTGATATGGCTATTGTAACATTAACTCACTAGTTTATGTCTATCAGTGACCCTCCTCACAATCAAAACACATTATTCTTACAAAAATATATCATTCAATGTCATACACTTGAAATATCATTCAAACTAAATGCAAACAGCTCAGGCCACATCTGCCTCCCTTTGTCAAAGTCGGTGGTTCCTAGACAGTACAGGTTTTATCCAGCCTTCCATAATCGGCAACATTTTTGCTGGAGATCAGTGGTGTCTCCTATTTTGCAGGAGAATGGAATAAATTTGGAACGTATGGGAAGCAAGAGAATGACTAAAAGGGTGTACGAGAGCGAGGTGGAAGGACAGAGAGGGAGAGGTAAACCGAAGGAGAGGTGGAAGGATGGAGTGAGGAAGTACAGTGGAGCCCCCATCCTAGCTGCTAATCGGTTCCGCAGAAATAGAGCTAGGATTGAAACAGCCAAGATCAGGGCACTGTTCTTATGGGGAACATTCAATCGGTTCCGTGCTCATGCCAAAATTTGCGTCTTTTTCTATTTTTTGCCTACGAAAACATGTTTTATTGTACACAAATTAAATTTTATGCATTATACTGTATCATATAATACACCATAGAATAAGTTTTTAATAACTAGAAAAAAAAGGCCCAATATCTAAACAATTACCGCACTTTTTCCCAGTGTTAGGCTATGAAATTTTTTTTTTTGTCTAGGCTACATCAAGTAGCCTAGGCCTAAATCTTATGCATTGTAAATAATAATGTAGACATGGCTAAATGACAGTCCTAACCATAAATACTGTAGATTGGGGCATTGTTTCTATCATGCGAAATGTTTTAGGCCTAGCCTAGGCCTAGGTTCTAAATTCGTCCAGCCACCCCTCAAGTACCCATTTCGCCCCAAATACATCCAATAAATACATATTATGAGGAAAATACGTATAAATACGTATTATGAGAAGATTACTTACCACACAGATTTATTATAAATCATTGTCATATTTAGCCTAGCCTAGGCTAACATCGTCTAGGCTAGGCATTTCAATCGCTTTCGTCCGACATAGACTGGTCTTTGCTCTGTGTTTTGAGCATGAAATTCCTTCATTGCTACCACCAGGCCAACCATCCCTATCACTAGATGTACTAGAGGTTATAATAAACACGAGAGATAAGGGGTTCAGGCACAAAAAAGCTTGCAAACGGTTGTTTTGTCAACACAGATACTAGCTAAACTGCAAGCGTCTGCTTAAAGATGACGTCATACAAAGATGGCGGCATCTTGTGGATTTGACGATCGGATCTCTGATTCACTCGGATTTCGTCTCTAAACGGCAAGCACCTGGCAGATTCTTTCGTTATGTTAAAACAAAATTATTGTTTTTGTTTGTTTTCTAGTTTTAAGTTGAGTTTTTCGTTTTTTTGCTATTTTTTCGGGTTTCGGCTGGGATTTTGATGCGAGAATTGAGGCTTTTGGCGCGAGAATTGAAATTGGGAATAGTTGGTGTATGGCGCGAGAATTGAATCAGCGAAGACTGATGTAGCGAAAATGGGGGCTCCACTGTATATGGATGAAGGCGGTGCTGGTTGGGAGGAGGGGCGTCGGCTGACTGGGGACAGAGGTGCATGGGGGCGGTTCGTTCGTGGCCACAACTTCGGGGATCACGGCGTCAGGCAATAGATAGATAGATAGATAGCCCCACTTTTTCGGGTAGGCTAAATGTAGGCTAATCGCGGAGTTCCCTGAATTTCGTAGTTTTGTCATATTCATATCTCGGCAAATAAATAGCCTAACCTAGGTTATATACTGTATATATATGAAGAGGCAGCATTGGCTGCTATCTTGCTAAAGGTAAAGACTATAACATTGTAACCCAAGTTAGTCTCGTAATAAGATGGAAAATATAAAAGGGGAGCTTTGGCCCCACGATCACCATACCAGCACCGACTTGTTGTTTGTTTACTCATGTTCAATTATTGATTATTGATTATGGAGTATTATTGTTTTTACTGTTGTAATAATTCTTATGTCACTGTCCACTGCTTTCATCCATCGATTTAGAATGCAGAAAATCATCCATCGATAAATTGGATTCATGTTAGTAGCCACTAATTCATGTTAGTGGCATGAATGATGGCACAAAAGAGAGAGAGGTTCTGGAAGTGTTAGTGAATGCCAGGCTGGATGTATGTGGAATGACAGAGACCAAATGGAAAGGTTCAGATGTGAGAGAGTGGGAGTGTGGAATGGGTGTGTGTGCTGGAGTGAGTGAAGGAACAGCGAGAGAAGGTGCATGTTTGTTTGTAAGTAGCAAATGGAAGGAATGTGTAAGAGAGTATGGGTCTGTGGATTCAAGGATTGTGTGGGTGAGAATGAAAGTAGGAATACAAACGTGGGTGATTGTATGCGTGTATGCCCCGACAGAGGATATACTTGAAAGAAAGAAAGAGGAGTTCTGGATGAATGTGGAGGCGTGCCTGGAGAAGTTTGACAAGAACGAAAGAATATTTCTGATTGGGGATATGAATGGTAAGGTGGGTGATAGGAAAGTTGAGGGAGTGGTGGGAGGGTGGGGGGTACCATCAGAGGTGAATGGGAATGGTAGTGCACTTGTGGACGTATGTGTGGGGAGGAGGCTGTGGATAGCCAACACCTTCTTCCGACACAGAATGATCCACAGGTACACGTGGAAACGGATGTTGACGATGAAGGATAAGACAGTGGTGGAACGAAAGTCATTGATTGATTATGTATGTGTGGATGAACGAATGAAGAAATCTGTGATGGATGCTAGGGTGTATAGGGGTATCGGAGGGGGTCTGTCTGATCATTATGTAGTGGTAGCTAAGGTTAGGATACAAAAGAAGTGGGTGAGGAGAGCGGGAGGGAGGCGAGAGGAGGGTGGAATGGTGAGGAGGGTGGAGAGGTTGCAGGAGGAGGAAATCAGGGAGGAGTACAGGAGAGCAGTGGAAAGACGACTAGGTGGGTTCGACCTGGAAGTTATGGAGGAAGTGGAGGAGATGAGCAAGGTGTTTAAGGATGAGATCTGTGCAGCATGTGAGGAGGTGTGTGGAGTGAGGAGAAGAGGGAGGGGAGTGAAAGGTACAGCATGGTGGACAGAAGAGGTACGAATAGCTGTGGAAGAAAAGAAGAAAGCATATAGAGAGTGGTTGGGTAGCAGAGGGAATGAAGATTCCGAGAGACAGAAACGAGCGAGGTACGTGGAGAGTAAGAGGGTGGTGAAGAGAGTAGTGAAGGAAAGTAAGAGAAGAGTAGATGAGGAATTTGGAAGGAATCTGAGTGTAAAATGGAGGGAGAGTAAGAAACTGTTCTGGAAAGAAGTCAAGAAAGTTAGGGAAGGTAGCAAGGGAAACAGTAAGGGTGTGAAAGATAAGAATGGGAGAATGCTAGCCGAGAAGCAAGAGAGAGTCGAAAGATGGAGGGAGTACTTCAGTGAGTTGCTAAATGAAAGGAATGAAGAGCCAGCAAACATAGCTGGATATGGTATGGGAGGGAGAAGAAGAGAAGTAGTGGAGGAGGAGGTGGGGATCAGGAGGTCAGAAGTGTGGGAAGCCATGAAAAGAGTGAAGTTGGGGAAAGCACCAGGAACAGATGGAGTGTGTGGGGAAATGTTGAGGTATGGTGGTGAGATAGTGATAGAATGGGTATGGAAAATGTGCAAACTAGCATGGGAGAAGGGGAGTGCACCCGATGACTGGAAGACTGGCATAATAGTCCCCCTATATAAGGGCAAAGGGGAAAGAGGAGTGTGTGGTAACCACCGAGGAATATGTCTTCTAAGCGTAGTAGGGAAGGTATACAGTAGGGTAGTGATTGAGAGAGTGAGAGTGAGAACGGAGAAATGGATAGGCGACGAGCAAGGAGGTTTTAGGAAGGGAAGAGGATGTGTAGATCAGATTTTTACCCTGAATTGTGTTGTGGAGAAGTATCTGGAGAAGAAACAAAAGGTGTATGTTGCCTTTATGGACTTGGAGAAGGCCTATGACAGAGTGGATAGAGAAGGTTTGTGGAAAGTACTTAGAATATACAGAGTAGAGGGCAAGTTGCTGAAAGCAGTGAAGAGCATGTATGAGGGTGCAAAGGCGGCAGTACGTGTGGAGAGTGAGCAGAGCGAGTTCTTTGACCTGAATGTTGGTTTGAAACAGGGGTGTGTGATGTCCCCGTGGTTGTTTACTGTATATATGGATGGAGTTATGAAAGAAATACTATCAAGAGCAGTGGATGTTGGTGTATCGCTGAAAAGGGAGGGAATTGAGTGGAAGCTACCTATACTGCTGTTTGCGGATGATACAGTTCTGATGAGTGATAATGAATGGGAGTTGCAGGGTCTGGTAAATGAGTTTGGAACAGTGTGCGAAAAACGGAATTTGAAGGTAAATACGGGGAAGAGCAAGGTTATGGTCTTCGAAAGGGGTGAAGTCACAGAGTGTGAGGTGAAGCTGAACGGTCAGGCTATGGAGATCGTCAACTCTTTTAAGTATCTGGGCAGTGTGTTGAGTAAAGATGGGACTATGGATGAAGAGGTGCGGGAGAGGGTACAACAGGGGAAGAGGGTTGTAGGAACGCTAAAAGCAGTAACAAAAAATAGGGTGGTCAGTATGGAAGTGAAGAAGTCCTTGCATGACAGTGTGGTAATCCCGACACTGACTTACGGAAGCGAAGCATGGACGTTGGTTGAGAGACTCGGACCAAGAGTGAGAGCAGTGGAAATGAATTACTTAAGGAGTGCGTGCGGAGTTACATGGAGGGATAGACAGACTAATGAGGAAGTAAGAAGGAGGTGTGGTGTGGAGGTAGATGTGCTGGAAAGTGTGAAAAGGAACAACTTGAGATGGTTCGGCCATATGGAACGTATGGAAAGCGAGAGAATGACTAAGAGGGTGTATGAGAGTGAGGTGGAGGGACAGAGGGGGAGAGGTAGACCGAATATGAGGTGGAAGGATGGAGTGAGGAAGTACATGAACGAAGGTGGTGCTGGTTGGGGGGAGGGGCGTCGACTGACTGGGGACAGAGGTGCATGGGGGCGGTTCGTTCGTGGCCACCCCTTCGGGGATCACGGCGTCAGGCAATAGATAGATAGATAGATAGATAAATTTGGGCTGTTACACAAGCATAAGTCACCTGACTGAATGTATATGTTGTTTGTGTTGGTGTGTGTGTGGCGGATGACAACAAAATGTTGGAAAAGGGGGCTGAAAAGTGTCACTTTGGGGCTGACCAGAGACTACTTGATAATTGATTAAAAATGCTGGACCGTCGGGTTTGCCGAATTATTAGGTGCCGGACCAGAGGAATTTTACTCTAATAGTAAATAAGGGAACTGCCGCGAATCCCTGGCTGCTACGGGTCAAAACACCTGTTAAAATACCAGTATATTTTACTTTTCATCAATGTTTCATTGTTAATGTTAATCTTCAAGAATATCTTCTTTAATAATTGACAAGAAATTGTTTATAAATTATTTTAAAAGTGCTTTTGAAACTCATAATATACCGTAGCACATCTAAGTTCCAGCAATATTAACCCATTCTGTACTGGCGACGAACGTAGTAGTCAATATAAAGGTTATTTACTAGTACTGTCCCAGCGACGAACTTCATCTGTCACTTGTACTTGAGCTGTGTCCTCTACCAATAACGAGCGGGAGATGCTAACATTACTGGTAGATGCTGGCAACACTACGAGAGTGACGGCCAGCTACGTCATCTATCTGCCATTTTTTTTTTTTTTTTTGTATTCATGTATTTTCTTTTCTATATGTATGTAGGAGACAAAAGGCAAAGCTGCCTGTAATAATTGTCTCCCCCAAAGCTGCCTGTAATAATTGTCTCCCCCAAAGTTGCCTGTAATAATTGTCTCCCCCAAAGTTGCCTGTAATAATTGTCTCCCCCAAAGCTGCCTGTAATAATTGTCTCTCCCAAAGTTGCCTGTAATAATTCTCTCCCAAAGCTGCCTGTAATAATTGTCTCCTCCAAAGCTGCCTGTAATAATTGTCTCCACCAAAGTTGCCTGTAATAGTGTCTCCACCAAAGTTGCCTGTAATAGTGTCTCCCCCAAAGTTGCCTGTAATAGTGTCTCCACCAAAGTTGCCTGTAATAATTGTCTCTCCCAAAGTTGCCTGTAATAATTCTCTCCCAAAGCTGCCTGTAATAATTGTCTCCTCCAAAGCTGCCTGTAATAATTGTCTCCTCCAAAGCTGCCTGTAATAATTCTCCTCCAAAGTTGCCTGTAATAATTGTCTCCTCCAAAGCTGCCTGTAATAATTGTCTCCCCCAAAGTTGCCTGTAATAATTGTCTCCTCCAAAGCTGCCTGTAATAATTGTCTCCTCCAAAGCTGCCTGTAATAATTGTCTCCCCCAAAGCTGCCTGTAATAATTGTCTCCTCCAAAGCTGCCTGTAATAATTGTCTCCTCCAAAGTTGCCTGTAATAATTGTCTCCTCCAAAGCTGCCTGTAATAATTGTCTCCCCCAAAGCTGCCTGTAATAATTGTCTCCCCCAAAGTTGCCTGTAATAGTGTCTCCACCAAAGTTGCCTGTAATAGTGTCTCCACCAAAGTTGCCTGTAATAGTGTCTCCCCCAAAGTTGAAAGATTTAGTAACAAATTAAATTTGTGCATATGTGTGAGTGTGTGTGCAGTATTGGAAAGAAGAGTGGTGTGCTTGATTAGTGTAGTGAAATGGATAGGAGGAAGTGTTTGTGAAAGCTAGCTGGTTTACTCGCTGAATGGGTGAGACACAAAAACAAATGGTGAGGGAAGCCCAGACAAATGAAACAGGAGTTCCAGCAACTCCACATGCCTATGAGGCCTCCCCTGGAAATTGCCCTGCTCAATTGGTGTCTACAATCTCCCCAATCATTGCTCCCCAGCTTTCATGAGGGAAGCAGCATGTCTCTCCATGAAAAAATTATTAATGGGAAAATGTCTGGTATTGAGGGGTTTATTTGTTAGTAGTCTTGGCAAATCCAACGTCAAGGCTATTAACCTAATTGCAATGACGACTTGTCTATTTTGACTGCTATGTCGTCATTCCAACCGCGGTTAAAAAGAAAACGTCTAGAGTCTACTCCTTATCTTGCTCTAGGAGACGTTGTACATTAACCAAAACTACCACCGAAGGTGAAAAAAGCATAGAAGAGAAGAAAAAGGGGTTTACCTTAGTTACCGCTTAAGGCCCATCCCGTGTTCCGTCATGTGCAGATCCCTGTCGAACGTGCGCATGAGCGACCCTCTCTTGTCATAATTTTTTCACGCGCTCCATTGAATGCAGTCGCTTTTGTTGTGCTCCTTTAATTCACCCTGTTTAGGTTCGTTTCGGCTTATCTGGCCTTCCTTTTTGTTAGACAGATGTTACGTGATCTAGGGCACACGTAAATGGGCTCCTCAGTGTGTTTAATGGAGACGCGTGTGGAAATAGCTACCGAAGGTACGGGGGCGCCTGGCGTTCCTGGTGTGTGTTTTTCATTCCTTTCTCTTTTCATATTCTTTTTTCCTGTTAGTCTGGGCATAGTTTAGCTTTTAGCTTATTTTAGCCTAGCTTGTTTCTCATTCAGGAATTGCTATGCCCCTATGAGTTTTCATTTTTCATAGCCTAGGTGTACAGTTGGTTCACAATCTGAGATTTTGTGGTGGCGGTGCTGTTTGTCGGGTTTGTGTCGGCCGCATTATTAGCGTTATTCCCGAGTCCCCCCTTTCGAGCCTTCACTGTGTCTCAAGGGCCTGGGCGCTTGGTGGTTCGTGATATCCAGGGGTACCCCACGGGGGCCCCTCCCTCACACCACAGGGTTTTTCGCTCCTGACACATTCTCTCCTCACGGCTAGGCCACCCTTTTTCTCGCCAGTTTCATTTACTGGTTTTTGTGTTCCCTTACTGTTTTCACCTCCATCCTTTCATACCCTTTTGCCCAATCCTGGGGTACCCTACGGGGGCCCCTGTTTGTGCCAAACCACCCTTCCTGCCACTTCTCCTCATGGGCTTTGCTCTATCTCTGTGGGTTGGTTGGTTCCTGGGGGATGTGCCTCCTCTCCCCTGGTGTGTCTTCCTTGCCTCTCCCTTGACCGGTTGAGTCAGGATTTTATCAAGGAAGACACTGCTCAGCTTGATGGCCATCGTCGCTTGGAGTTCATAAGGAGATGACGCTTTTTTCTGGGCCTCTTTTGGTATTCCCTAGACGCTCCTCTCGCTTTTTCGGCGCCGGACCATCTCGGCCGGTCCCGCAAATTTGCGGGGGCTTGATTCGGTCCTCTGGGACATTTCGGCTCCCCGCAAATTTGCGGAGATCGTTGGGGGGTCCCGCAAAATTGCGGGAGGGTGGTGTCGGTACGGTTATGCCTCCATTGGCCCGCAAATTTGCGGTAATAGTTGGCTTTCACTATTGACTTTTTTTATGTCATCTTGTTGCCTGATACTATATTGGTGTATGCACTTTACTGGTGTTATAGGCCCTGCATGTAAGATGTTGAGTGGTGGTTAACACTTTCTCCATCTTTGCAGGTTCTGCTAGTGCTCTTCCGCCTCGGCCGCCCTCCTCACCTACCTCTGTGCTCCCAGTTTAGGGTGAGTACGGATACCTGTTTGCATGTGTGTTCCTGTTTCCCCATGCTCCTTCCCTGGTTCTTCTTGGACATTCTCTCCACTTACTCCTTCGACGTGCTGATTATGGTGTGTGTTCTTCTAGTGCAGGTAGGCTGCCTTGCTTTCGCCTTGGTTGTCGCTCCCCGTGCTTGGAGAGGCACAAGTCCTGCTTGCGCCACTCGCTCTGTGTGTCCTCTACGGCCTACCTCCCTGCTCTGTGTGGCACGTGTCTGGCCCTGGTGGTTGTGCTGCTCCATGGCCCTGGTTCCTCGGCGGCGGCTGTGGCCTCTGCTTCCCTTCCGTCGGTGTGGACGATGGTCTCCCGCCACATTAGGACTGTGGGCCACCGTTCCCCGGCCTTTGTTGCCGACCGGATCCGCGTCGCCCTGGGTATCCCTGACCCGACTGAAGGCCGTTCACCTGGCCCTCTCCCTGCTCGGGCCCTCTCCCCTGGGTCCCGCAGCCGGTCGTCCCATCGTCTGGGGGTTCCCCGGCTCCGTCCACGCTCTCGCTCGCCTCGTCGTCCTCCTGATCGCCTTGACGACGCCCATCGCCCTCGTCATGGTTCTCGCCCTGAGGCCGGGGTTAGCGGCTCTGCCCCTGTGCGCCCTCCCCTGGCCTCTACGGATAGGGGCTCTATTCCCTTCCGCCCGCTTCCCCAGCCCAGACGACTTCCTCTTACGTTGTCCTCTCCGCGCGCGGTTGTTCATGCTGTAGCTGGCCCTCTGCTCCCTCCTCCTACACTGTCCAGGAGGGTCCGCCTGGATGTCGTTGCTTCTCCTACTTCACCTGCTTCAGTGCCTATTCTTCCTTCACGGTCTCGTCCCACGGTGGTGGTCCCTCCCTCCTCCGCCTCGGTGTCGGGCCGCCCTGTTCTCTCAGCCCCGGGGATCCTTGCTCTGTTTCCCCCCGCGGCTCCTGGCCTCCTTTCACCCGGCCAGCCTTCCCACTCCCGTCGTCCTGCTCCTCCTCATTCTTCTCTTCCTGACCTTCACTTACCGTCTCGCCAGGGGGGTACCCCTCCTCTTGCCTCGGTGGGGTTTCGCGAGGTTTTGGGGTCCCCTTTCTCAGGAGCTGATGTGTCGCTGGAAGAGGGGAATGGTGCTGTTTCCCCCTCGGCCGTTCGTGATCGGGGACGAGTCCCTCAACGGCGACACAACCGTCGTCGCTCGCCTTCCTTGGGCCGCGACGCTGCTGGTTCGTGTCGTGGGTCTCGCTCCCGCTCATGCTCGCCCCTGCGGGCCGCCCAATCTGGGGGGGGGGTAGCCTCTCTTGGATCGATTTTTTTTTTTTTTTTTTTTAAGAGACAATGAACGGAGGAAGGAAAAACACAGATAAAACAAAAAGGTCCATGTGCCTAAAGGCATCCTCCATTCATAAAATGTTTGTAACAACTGGATTTAAACATTTGTTGATTGTAAGTTTGTGGAAAGCAATTCGAGGGAAGTGAATTCCAAAGAGTAGTAGCTCTGGGGATAAATGAATTCTGATAAGCAGAAGTTCTGCATTGTGGAGGAGAAAGTGTAAATTCATGGGCGCTCTCAGCTGCCCTAGTTCTACGGGGAAGATGTGGAGAGGCGGCACAATTGAAGCAAGTTCCTCGGAACAATTGCTGTGAAAATATCTGTAGAATAATGCAAGGGATGCAACGTTTCTTCGTATGGCTAATGTAGGAAGGTCCTGTGTGATTGCAGGGTTATTGATTAATCTAATAGCTTTATTTTGAATTTTGTCCAACTGCCTCAATGCAACCACTCCACTTCCACCCCACAGAGGTGAACAGTAATCCATCTGAGAGCGCACATGACTTTTATATATTACGGCCAACTGCTCGTCAGTGAAGAATTCTCGAACTCTGTACAGGAGTCCCAGTTTTTTAGAGGCATTCTTAGCAATGCTTCTAACATAATGTGTCCAGCTCAAGTTAGTAGTTAATGTTACACCGAGAATGTCAATTAGGGGAAGTGGGAATATTTACATCATTAAAAAATATATGGGAGTCAGTGAGATTCTGTCGGTTAGAAAATTGAATGTACTTGGTTTTCTGTGCATTAAAGGAAACTAGATTCTCTTGTCCCCATTCATTAATTCTAGAAAGGTCCTGGTTCAGAGAAATTGCAGTGTTTATTTTTGAATTTATAAGATCGGGTTGGGTGAAAGAATTGGTAAATGTGAAGGAACTGTGGAGTGTTGAGTCATCTGCGTAGGAATGTATTGGATTATGAGTGGTAGATATGAGATCATTGATATGAATGAGGAACAGAGTTGGGGCCAAAACTGATCCCTGGGGAACACCAGCATTTATTGAGTGAAATTGAGAATAAAGGCCATCTACCATTACACGTATTTTTCTGTTATGAAGATAAGAAGAAATTAGTGGAACTAATGATGCAAGGCCGTAGTGTGACATCTTCGACAATAAGGATTGATGCCAGACTCTATCAAATGCCTTTGATATATCCAGTGCTATTGTATGTGTTTCACCATGTTGGTCTGTAGCTTGGTTGATTTGATGCGTAAGAAGGCAAAGAATGTCTGCAGTTGATCGACATCGTCTAAAACCATATTGCCTATCACTGATTAATTTATTATTCTCAAGATGCTTAATTATGTGATTATTTAATATAATTTCAAAAACTTTGCCAAGAGTGGAAGTTATAGCTATTGGTCTGTAGTTTGATGGATCTGAAGAGGCACCTTTTTTAGGAACTGGATGGATGTTTGCTTCTTTCCAGGGTACTGGGAAGCATGAGGTATGAGTACACAGACGGAAAAATTTTGCCAATACAGGAGCGAGCACCAAGGAGCAATTCTTAAGTACTATTGGAGGAATTTCATCTGGACCAGGAGCCTTATCTACTGAGAGATTCTGCAAAATAGTTTTGACATGTCTGGTGTGGATCTTAAGTGAGGGAATTTCAGGTGAATTAAAATTAAGTACAGGGACATCTTGATTTATTTCATCTAAGGTTGAGTTGGTGGAGAAAATATCTGCAAGAAGGTTAGCTTTACCTCGTGGGTCACTTACAAGATTGCCAGTCGGAGATTTTAATGGTGGAATGGATGAAGCAGTAGTGAAGTTGGATTTGAATGAGTTAAGAGTAGACCAAAATATTTGTTATCATTTGGATTATTTAGAAGTTTATTTGCCTGCTTATGGAGAAAGTTTGATTTAGTTAGGTTTAATACAGTTTTGGCATGATTTCTGATGTTTCTAAAGTAATTAAAGGCTTCATGTGTTTTTGATCTTGTGTATGCATTGTAGGCTATTGCTTTTTGTTCAGTTACTCTAGCACAATTATGGTCAAACCATTTAGGTGAATTAGATCTTTTACTGTACTTTTGATGAGGAATAAAAGTTTCCATTCCAATTTTTACAAAATCTTGTATGTGGCTCAAGGTGGAGTGTGCATCATTAGAAAAGAAAGAGGTCCAGGGAATATCAATAAAGAAACCTTGAAGACCCTCCCAGTCTGCCCTATCGTAATGCCATTTAGTCACCAAAACAGGTTCAGAGTGGGAAGGTGTGGTAGGTGATAGGCAGGTGGCCTGTATCAGACAGTGATCAGAAGATCCAAGTGGGGACCTCACTGTAACATCATAATTTTCTGAATTGGTTGTTAAAAATAAGATTGTCGGCTATGCAGGGCTGGGTTGTGTCACGCTTCGACGGGCGCTTGGAGTCAATGGAAGACTCCCTCTTCTCGCCCTTCTTGGCGGTGACTCACCCTCCGCGCCTCACCCTACCTACCCCTGCTACGGTCCCCCTCCCTTCTGCAGGCCTACGCTCTGGTCAGACTTCAGCCGCCCTGACATCCTTCCGGCTGTTCAGTCCCTGGCTGTGTTGACGGGTCTGTCCTCCTATGGGACAGGTTTGTGCGACGCCGGTACGCCTGGCTTAGCCATCATGCTCGGTCACCCTCTCCCATTGGAGGCCTGGTTTGCTGAGGCCTTCGACTTCACACACCGATCCGTCGACGGCTCTCCTTCCGTCCCTCCCCCGGAGTCGTCCCTGATTTTGCCTCCTCTTGTGTCTGTCGGCGGGTTGGACGGCGCGTTCTGGTCCTGGATGAGCGCGCCCGTTCTTGAACTTTGTTCTATTGCTACCCCGTTCTTCTCTCCCCCGGATCAGCCCTCTGTCGCCAAGGTTTTTCCCTTGCGACAGAGGGTGACGGACTTATTGTCTTGTCTTTAGGTTCCCTCCAGACGTCTGTTCACCACCTGCGGCTTTTCGGGGCGTCTGCGCCAGGCGATCTTCGCGAGGGTTTGGACCGCGTTCAGCGGGTCCACCTTCGGCTCGCGGTGTCTTTGGTTCCCGAGCTGAAGGCGGTTTTGTGCGCGGCAACTCGGCACCGCACGACAGTACGGTCTTCGTTCTGCCGGCCGGCCCCCTTGGTTATTCGTCAGGGTTTGTTGTACTCTGCGCTATATACGTCGGGGTTTTTTACGCAGGATGCTTGGGAATGCTACGCTTCTCTGTCGGCGGCCCCTGCTTCCGCCACACGACGCCGCGCTGTGTCGTTACGGACCCTGCTTACGTCACGCACCGACGCGCTGTGCCGCGCGCGGGGTCTTCTCAGTCCCGTCCTTCTGCCGGTCCTCTTCGGGGTGCTGCTGCAAGTGCTGCCGCCTTGCACGGACGCTGGACTGGGACGTTGCTGGCCGGTGCATCGGTTCCGCCTCGCACTTCTGTTCTTGCCCCTTTCATCCCCTCTGTGTCGGGGCTGGCCGGCCTTCCACTTCCGGCCGCCCTTCGAAGGGGTTAGCCCCGCGCCGGCCTGGGGTTGGGGTGGCCCGCCCTTTTCGACGAGGTTGGGGGGGGCGGGGGTAGAGGAGGTCAACGTGGCGCTCATGCCCGCACGGCCCGTACCGGGGGCACCTCCACGTCAACACAATGTGTAGTTCTCTGGGTCGGCCTCCTTGTTCTCCTTCTCGCCTGGGCGTACCGGGTCGCTCCCCTCCTCTCGGGTGCTCCCTCGGGTTGTTTTCGCCCTTGCGCCCCTCGGTAGCCGCGAGGGACGTTGGGGGCGGCGGGTTGCGCGGAGGGGTCTCACCTGGAGGTGGACGTCCAGACCCCCACTCCGCTCTTGTCACCGACAACGGCCCATCTCTTCAGAGGTGGCCCACGTGTTCACTTCCATGCCCGAGCTGGGTAGCGTCGAGGGTGTTGACCGCCGGTCACCCGGTTTTCCTCTCCCGTGTCTTTCTGGTTCCATCGCCGACCTGCGACGCGATGCGACCGGTGGTGGTTCTGTCGGCCCTCAACGGGCACATCGTGGACACACGGTTTCGGATGCTGCCGGTACCCCTGGTACGCCTGGCCCTGTGCCCTCTGTTGTGGGTAGCGTCGCTGGCCCTCCAGGATGTGTCTTGGCTCGTTCCTCTCAATCCTCGCTTCCAGCGATTCTTGGCCGTTCGGACTTCCGATCGTGTGTTCCTGTTCGACGGCCTTCCCTTCGGTCTCCACATCGCGCCGCAGCTCTTCTCCGCACTGGTGGGGCAGGCTCTGGGTCCTCTCCTCAGGAGCGGGCTCCAGCTCCTGTTTTCCTTGGCCGTTTGGTTGGTAGTTTCCGACGCCCTAGGCCTGTGCATTGGCGACGCCCTCACAGTCGTTCGCAACGTCGCACGGTTAGGGTTCCCCTTCGATGTTCCCAAGTCACGCTTGACCCCGTCGCGTGTCGTGCCATGGGTCGGTCTCGCATGGGTTTTGTCCGGCGCTACGGTGACCCGGGGTCTGCCGGCCGCGGTGCACCTTCGGTGGACGGTCCTCGCCGTGTTGCAATCGGTCTCCCTCCCGGGGTGGCTCTGGGACTCGTTCGTGGGTTCGCTGCATTGGGCCGCTCTGCCCCTTCCCTTAGGGAGCCTCTGGCTACGCCGCCTCCTCCTCATGGGCACCGCGGTGTTTCCGTTGCCCCTATGGATCGGCTCCTGCCGCTCCCGCGTACCGTTCGCCGACGCTTCGGTCGCTGGGTTGCTCGGGGCTCGCTCTCTGCGGCTGTGTCCTGGACCGCCCCCCCCCGCCGACGGTCTGGGTACCCACAGATACGTCGAGCGAGGTTGGGTGAGGTTCCCAATCGAACCTGGGACGTCCACTTCCCGGCAGATGGGTGGGTCTCCCTCCTCTTACCCGTCTATGCCCTCGGATTGTTGGTTCCTTTGTTCTTCCTGCGGGACCACGCGCTGGCCCTTCGGGGTACGTCGGTGGCCTTCGGGTTGGACACTCAGACGAGCTGTCCCCTGTTTCCTTATGCGGGGGTCCTCCAGGTCGTTGACTCTATTGGGGGTCTCGGTGGAGTTGTTCTTCCTCGCGGACCGACACCCCTTCTCCTTGCATGCCTCCTCCCTGCCCGGGCCTGCCACCCTTTGGGCGGCCGCCCTGTCGAGAGGGCAGGGCGTTCTTGTCGAATGGGCGATGAAACGGACTGTGTTCGCCGACCTCGCGGCTTCCTGAGGTGTTCCGGAGGTCGCCTTGTTCGCATCGGGGGTGCCGCGCCAGTTGCCTCTGGACCTCTCCCTCCGGCCTCGCGCTCCGGGGGGGGTCCGGACGCTTTCATGGTCGCCTGGTACAGGTGGCGGTCGATATCCATCTTTCCGCCACCAGACGCGCTGTTGATGTGCCCAGTCCTCGCGAAGCTGCGGCTGTACCACGGCTGCGTCTGGCTCCTCGCGCCTCTGTGGCCGGCACGGACTTGGTCCGCCCGGTTGCCGCGGTGGTGCCCGAGTCCGGTCCCTCTACCTGTCTCCGGCTTCCACTTGGGCTAGGTTGGGGTCCTGCGGACCTCTTTGGCCTTCGCATCATGCTTGTTCATGAGGCACGGTGGCTCCCGGTCCCCGGCCGGGCCCTGACTGACTTCCTGCAGCGTTCCTGGCCGTCTTCTCCTTGGGGGACTTACGGGTCCCGCTGGAGGTCTTTTACTAGGTGGCTACAGGCCACTCGCCTGCCAGTTGGCTCTCCTTCCCTCGTCCTACGCTCCTTGTTTCACCTCTTCCGTACACGTCGCTTTCCAGTCGACGCTATACGTACCCACTTGTCTGCCGTCCGGGGGGTTCTTTGGGTCCGTCGCTGGGCTGGTCGTTCCGCCACAGGTGCTAGATTCCTTCCTGACGGCTGCCTTCCGGGATCGACCGCCTCCGCGCCAGGTCCCTCCGCTGTGGGATCTGGGGCGGGCTCTGGTCCTTCTGGCTTCCCCCACGTATACAAGGGCCGCTACGCCGGTTCCGTTGCTCGGGCGTCCACTCTTCCTTGTCGCTCTGGCCACTGGGGATCGGGTGTCTGCACTAGCGGCATTGTCACGGCCCTGGGACTGCGTGCGATTCTCCCCGTCCTTGCATGGCGTCTCGTTCGCCTCCTCCCCACCTTTTGTTACCACGCATGGGAGGGAGGCCCCCGTTTTCCAGCCTTTCGCCGTCCAGGCTTTACGGCGTGGGCATCCTCGCCATGTGTTGTGCCCGGTGTCAGCCTTGCACTCCTCTGTTGCGTCTGTGGCGCCGCCTTCGGGTACTGCTGTGTGGGTGTCTCCTCGGACAGGTGGGAGGCTCTAGCAGGTGCAGCTGGGCCGCCACGTTTGTCGGACCGTTCGTGCCCGTCACCCTGTTTGTAGGGGTTCTGCGCGCGATGTCAGATCCTTTGCTGCCTCCTTCCGGTTCCTGCCACGTCGATCCTTCCCTGCCTTCGCCTCAGCGGTTTTGTGGTCTTCTATCAATTCCTTCATCTCCTCCTACCTCTCCGTGTCCAGTGTTCGACCCCCTCGGCCGGTGATTGCTCTCGGGGGTCGTGTTTCCTGGTGCTCTGGCGAAGATCCCTGGTCTTCCCCCCTTGTCCCTCGTTCTTTTCCTTTGTTTTTTTTGACAAAGGGGGGGGGGGGGGGGTATGGGTTTGCAACACTGGATTGCAAGTTTGGGATTATGTATTGTTCCAGTACATAAGTGTTTTTGCCACATTGAAAATTGTGTTTTGTTCTTGTGTTCAGTGTTTTTGTTGGTTTTTGAAGAAAAGGGATTTTGGGTACAGTACCTTTTTGGTTTCAGACAAGTCTATGTTTTTGCATTACTATGAATGACGGGCATGTGTTAAAACTGTTCTTTTTAGCTACTCCTCAGTTTTTCACTCTTTTATTAAACTCTCTTGTTAAAATTGTGTCTTTGTCATTCGTAATTTTGTTTTATGCATTGGTTTTTTTGGTAGGTTGGGCTTGGATGTCCTCCTCCTATTTGTTATGCAGCCTTGACGTTGGTTTTGCCAAGACTACTAACAAATTGGGAGGTTTGACGTACCTCCCAACCTACCAAATAGGAAAACCTACTATTTGGTAGTAGTCTTGGAAAATCCAACGTACATAATACCCTCC
Source organism: Paralithodes platypus (assembly GCA_032716605.1). Classification (NCBI taxonomy): domain Eukaryota; kingdom Metazoa; phylum Arthropoda; class Malacostraca; order Decapoda; family Lithodidae; genus Paralithodes; species Paralithodes platypus. The sequence goes on from CM064582.1 coordinate 13,277,575, forward strand.
CTCACGCCGGACCCCTGCCCATCCGCGTTCTTCTGCTGACGTGAGATGTGATGACAAGAGAGGGTCGCTCATGCGCACGTTCGACAGGGATCTGCACATGACGGAACACGGGATGGGCCTTAAGCGGTAACTAAGGTAAACCCCTTTTTCTTCTCTTCTATGCTTTTTACACCTTCGGTGGTAGTTTTGGTTAATGTACAACGTCTCCTAGAGCAAGATAAGGAGTAGACTCTAGACGTTTTCTTTTTAACCGCGGTTGGAATGACGACATAGCAGTCAAAATAGACAAGTCGTCATTGCAATTAGGTTAATAGCCTTGACGTTGGATTTTCCAAGACTACTACCAAATAGTAGGTTTTCCTATTTGGTAGGTTGGGAGGTACGTCAAACCTCACAATAAAGTGTAAAATGTCTGGTATTGAGGGGTTTATAAAGTGTAAAATGTCTGGTATTGAGGGGTTTATAAAGTGTAAAATGTCTGGTATTGAGGGGTTCATAAAGTGTAAAATGTCTGGTATTGAGGGGTTCATAAAGTGTAAAATTTCTGGTATTGAGGGGTTCATAAAGTGTAAAATGTCTGGTATTGAGGGGTTCATAAAGTGTAAAATGTCTGGTATTGAGGTGTTCATAAAGTGTAAAATGTCTGGTATTGAGGGGTTCATAAAGTGTAAAATGTCTGGTATTGAGGGGTTTATAAAGTGTAAAATGTCTGGTATTGAGGGGTTTATAAAGTGTAAAATGTCTGGTATTGAGGTGTTCATAAAGTGTAAAATGTCTGGTATTGAGGTGTTCATAAAGTGTAAAATGTCTGGTATTGAGGGGTTCATAAAGTGTAAAATGTCTGGTATTGAGGGGTTTATAAAGTGTAAAATGTCTGGTATTGAGGGGTTTATAAAGTGTAAAATGTCTGGTATTGAGGGGTTTATAAAGTGTAAAATGTCTGGTATTGAGGGGTTTATAAAGTGTAAAATGTCTGGTATTGAGGTGTTCATAAAGTGTAAAATGTCTGGTATTGAGGTGTTCATAAAGTGTAAAATGTCTGGTATTGAGGGGTTCATAAAGTGTAAAATGGCTGGTATTGAGGGGTTCATAAAGTGTAAAATGTCTGGTATTGAGGGGTTTATAAAGTGTAGAATGTCTGGTATTGAGGGGTTCATAAAGTGTAAAATTTCTGATTTAGTATCAGTCTCTACGTTATCCAACGTAGGGCTTATAAGTTCAGTCGCTGGGACAGCGGGTCGATTTGTCGGTACTACATGTGCAGTCCAATATCTTCTAGAGTAGCACCTTAAATTTCTACTAGGTACGTTGTACTCACTTAAAAATCATCAAAGGCATCGACAATATGAACTGTAGTAAGTACTTCACTATCGACCAATCTAATTACACGCGGGGAAACGGTTGCAAAATTATTGGTAAATCTTTTAACTCGCACGAATCTAAGAATTTCTTCTTCAATCGAGTTGTCAACTTGTGGAATGGGCTTCCCCGAGACGTTATAGACTGCAGCACCGTTGATTCATTTAAATTCCGCCTAGACAAATATCTCGCATCAAACCCGCGACTGACTGCGTTTGTAAATGAATAACTTTATCCTCCCCTCAGTTACTAACCCATATGTCCCCTACTAACTTCCTAGTCCTGCCACGTTAGTGGCAGGGCAATAGTTCCCTTTCCAATGTTCCCTTACCCACTCTAAACCACTGTTTGGACACTTGATCCTCAGTGTTTTGGAGGACAAGCAACCTAGAAGGGTCACTAGACCTGTTGTTGCTTGATTTCCTTTGTACTCCTTTGTACTTTGTACTTCGAGACTACTTATTGAGAATAGAAAAGGAAAAAAGGTAGGGTAGAAAAAATTAAAATAGTTGCCCACACAATCTGGCTTCCCTCTGGACGCATGCGCGAACTCCACATACCCGCGCCCGGCCCTGTAACACTATCAGTCTCTGCACACCCTCGGTCCGAACTACAGCGAATTGTTGTTCTTGGGTTCTTGTCTTTTCCACACCCTTTGCTTCTCTAAGTGAGTTGTGAGCCTTCTCAGGGCTTTTGAAGTTTTAGAAGGATGATTCCGTGATGTAGACATGCTTTTATGGGCAAAATTCGGGTAGTTTTGGAGGGTGTGCAGGGTTCTGGAGACGTGGGGGCGCGTTTTCGTTCGACAATTGCTTTGCGATTGTTGGGGGACTAGGCCTACCTCACTTTTCCTTTTTTGTGGGTTAATTTTCACGTTTGTTCTTATGTAACATCACTTATTGTGGATTACAGGCAGTTTTGCTTTTTTTCGCCAGGTTTAACCCTCCAGCACCGGCTACGCATTCTATAATATATCCCCGAAACCTGTGTTTCGTACCTGTAGAATGGCGTTGAGTAGAGCTCTCTAAGTCAACTGGTTCAGTTGTGATGACGATTTCCGTGGAGAGAACTTTGTGGCGATGTCAGCCATATGAGCCACTTTTCACTACTAAAACAACAACATACAGTCACACACAAACAAACAACGCCTCTCCTTCTTGTGTTCGGAGGTGCGCGGCGTCGGTCCAACCGGCTGTGTTTATATGTGTCGGACGGACGGCTTTCAAAACAAGCTTACAGGCTTTCAAGCTGCCGGAGCCTCAGAGCCCTTTCGTGTTCCTGGCCCTAGTTTGTTATGGGTGCCTCAGAGCCCTACCGGGTCTGAGGGGTTAATGCTTATTTTGGGTAATTTTGCACTGCCTTTTCTGCTGTGTTTTTGGTGAATAGGGTGCGTTTTTGGCATTTCGAAGTATTCTTGAGTTGGACTTGACTTATTGTTTGAGTTTGGGGCACATGCCTTTATTCTCTTGCAACTGCTTCTTTTTTGGGCCACTCCCCAATTTTGCACACTTCTCTCGTCTTTCACCGACGTATGGAATGCTTGTCCTCCTTTCGTTTACTTCGTCTTGCTTACACTTTTGCCTTTTACTTAGTGTCGCTCTGGTCCCACCGATCGACGACACGGGTGTCTGGCAACAGTGTCATTCACTGGCCTAGCCTAGAATTTTAAGTTTTCAGGGGTTCTATTTTAACTATCACCTGTCACCGTAATTCTTTTTTGGTGTTTTTGGGCAGTGTTTTTTTTAGCTTTAATGCATAGGTTATTTTCAATTAGGTTTTGGACACTGCTTTTAGTGTTTTTTCATCTTTTTGATAAACTTTATGTACCTGTCCTGGATCGCTAGTCTACCTAGAGCCTGCTGCTTGTGGTGGTCCACTCCCCACTTCAAGCACACCTACTAGTCTTACACCGGCGAGTTTAGGTTTATGGCTCTAGTTGTTGTTGTTGTTGTTGTTGTTCTTCCCCTAGCTGCCTGGCCGAACAGCCCCAAGACCCCGAGCAAGGCCAAGGCCATAACCGAGCGCCCCCACAGAACCCTCCCTGCCGACCACAATAAAGCCTGGGTGACCGAAGCCACTCCATGGCGGGGAGCTGAGGAGGGTGCGGAAACGCCCGGGAAACCAAAGCCCCACCCAGGGCCCTGTGCCCCTCAGCAATTATGAAGAGAAAGTTGAGGGGCAAAGGAAAAATGTGACGCTTTGGCTTCCAATCGTCACTTGAGATCTAGAAAATATATAAGTAAAAGGAACAGTCAGAGTAAGCTATGGGTATGGCAGAGATCGCTCAGTTCTCACTCTGATAGACCAGCCCATCACCATATGGCTCTAGTTAGACGGCTTACATGTTCCCTAGGTCCGCCCACTCCCTTAACTCCGGGGGTGGTTCGGTCCTAGGCTTATGTGTCCGTGATCCCTTGATCTAGTGGTCCCTGCTTTACCGGCGGGCGGACCCGTCTGTACCCTTCCGCTCCACCCGTGGTTGTACCCTGTGACCCATAAATACACGCGACCCCGATCTATACAGACGGTTGGTCGTGGTTATTTCCCACACTTGCCCCGCCTACCCACCCCTAGGTGTGGCTCCTGTGTTGATCACACTCAATATTTTTTACAGCCTGCTCATCGGACCGCTCCCCCCGTGCTCCGCAGGTGCACGATTCCGCCTCCTGGGCGGTAGTGTCCGTCCCGGATCTTTGGCGGTCCAGTGCGCGATCAAGGCGGGAACGTCCGACTACCTTCTGCCACCACCTTCCAACCTTCTACTGGGTTGTCAGGTACTAGCTTAGGCGTTTTTTGGTAGTGGGGTGTTTATCCTTTCTAGGGAAAGGTGCCATGTTCACTAGGGCTGGACTCCACTCTGATTTGGGCTCCAACTCTGGTGCTCATGGTTTTGTGTGGGGGGTTCCTGCTCCTTCCTGTACCATGACCATATTTGCTATACTGCGCAATACTTGTAATTTCTGCTATATTCGTCCTTCCTGTACCATGATCATATTTGCTATACTGCACAATAATTGTTGTGTCTGTTGTTGTTGATGTTGTTGTTCCCCAAGCTGCCTGGCCGAGCAGCCCCAAGGCCCCGAGCAATTCCAAGGCCATAACCGAGCGCCCCCACAGAATCCTCCCTGCCGACCACAATAAAGCCTGGGTGACCGAAGCCACTCCATGGCGGGGAGCTGAGGAGGGTGCGGAAACGCCCGGGACACCAAAGCCCCACCCAGGGCCCTGTGCCCCTCAGCAATTATGAAGAGAAAGTTTGAGGGGCAAGGGAAAAATGTGGCGCTTTGGCTTCCAATCTTGGTAGATTGGGAGGTCAATCCACGGAAGAGACGCCGTCACTTGAGATCTAGAAAATATATAAGTTAAAGGAACAGTCAGAGTAAGCTATGGGTATGGCAGAGATCGCTCAGTTCTCACTCTGATAGACCAGCCCATCACCACATGACTAGAACCCAATCCTCTCAGCATCAGCTAGGAAAGGCCCTAGAAAGCCGCCTTTGGCGGGGGGATAGCTCCCCTATTTCAACCCCTTTCGGGGTTGGGCACCCGCCGCATGTTGCATGTGGCATGTTGTGTCTGTTATATTTATTTGAGTTATATGCTATACTGCTATATTGCTCTCACCACTGTTTTCACTTCCACTAGTTCTAACAGTCACCTTTTTTCCAACACTCCTGATGCCATCCAGTCGCTGCTTATAATAATATAATAATTATACAGTAAAAGTCCTTTAATCCGACGACCGATGATTCGAATCTCCCAATAGTCCGAATTTTTCAATTTGAGGCCAAATCCGAATTCACCCGATGGTCCGAATTTCAAGAAGTCCCAAAGTCCCCTTTTTGAGGCATTAGTCCACTCAAATGACACATAATGGAGCACACACATATCATATGTTCATGAATTCACTTTAAAAGTTTACCATTGTCATTGTAGCCTATTACCTACTTCAAAACATTCAGATTAATGGTCAAAGGAAGCTACTGATATAAACGTAAACACCACATCGTCTGCTAGAGCGTTTGTTTTGCTCTTGAATGCATTCTTGGGACGCTCCGATGCGCTAATGGCTTGCACCGCATCGTCTGCAAGCGCATTCAGTCTTGCGCTTGAAAACGCACCTTTGGACGCTCCGATACGCTACTATTTATAGTAATCGGAGCGTCCCAAGGGTGCTTTCAAGAGCAAGATAAACTCGCTAGTAGACGATGCGGACATGTGACAATAAGAAGAAGAAGAAGGTGTTTACGTTCATATCAGCAGATTCCTTTGACCATTAATCTGAATGTTTTGAAGTAGGTAATAGGCTACAATGACAATGGTAAACTTTTGAAGTGATTTCATGAACATATGAGCCGATATGTGTGCACCATTGTGTCATTTGGGTGGCCTAATGCCTCAATGTTTTCGTCAGGCCACAGGTTCATAGGGGTAAAGTCCGATAATCCGAAAAATCCACTAATCCGAACGAGGGCCGGTCCGCTGCCCTTCGGATTAACGGAAGTTTACTGTAATAATCATTATAATAATAATATTTGTTCTTAAAGCTAGCGCATGCTAAGCCAGCTAAGGATAGCCCAATAAGGCCAATTAGGCGTATTTCCATTGGGGTCCTGTACTACTTCCCCAGCCCCTTGCTCAGGGGGGACGTTAACGACACAGTGCTTGTAAAGAACCCTTTAATGCGCCGTGCGTGGGTGCGCTCCTGGTACCTTCTGGGTGGAAGTCCAAGACGCTAGTCACTACACCAGCGAGCCGCCCCACCTGTCCTCGGGATGCCATGCTGGGATAGGGGATTGTTGCCTCCATGTGGCATGTTATACGACTAACGTATACGGCCCTCGCCGTTGTGGGGGTTGTCTCACTGCCTTGCTGGATTTTGAGCACTGGCCTGGTTCTATGGGGGCGTCAGTGACTACGGGGAGGAGGAAGCATTGCCGCTCCCGCTCTTCTTCTCCTTCTCCTTCTCACCGGTACCATTCAGCGTACCCTGCGGTGAGGATCCGATCTCCTTGGAGGGCCGCAGAATCAACGACCTTCAGGGCCATGAAGAGTGTAGGAATAGGTTTTTACACCATACCCGAAAGAGGATTTATGGAGCTCCGATCTTACTCTCAACCTTCTGAACAATTTTACCGACACACCTAAACTTCGTTAGACGCTGAAATAGCCTCACGAAAATATGCCAGGGCCTGGGATTGAACCCGGGACTCTTGGGCTATGAGGCGAACACTTTACCAGTTAGACCAATAGAGATATCCCACTTGGCTTGGTTAGCCCAAGGTATTTCCGCATCCGGTTTCTGTTTAGGCTAACCTATTTTCACTGTCTTTACAAGAGGTCTGCCCAAGGGGCTCCAGTGGAGCCTCATCCTCGCCGTTCACTTGCCTATATAACTAAGGCAAGAGATGTCCCATGCAGGTCTCCATGGCCTCCTTGAGAGCCGACATACTAGAGGTTTTCAAGGCGGCTATGGTCGAGCTGCGGGCCCTGGAGGGGGCTCCTACTCCTGTTCCTCCTCCGGCGCCTGTGGTGGCTCCCTTGCCGCCTCTGACGGCTCATCTCTCCATCTGACCTGATGTCCGCGCTGATACTCCCGTCGCCAGCCCCTACTCCGCCACCTACTTTCATCCTGCCGGAGTGGGCCTGGATTTGGTTTCCCAGCCCCTCTCGGTCCCCACCCTCTCCTAGTTCTGCATCCCCGAGAAGTGTAGTTTGGCTGGAAGTCTTTGGAAGGGTCATCCACCATCCCCCCTCCGGAGTCCACGTTCGTGTCTGGGCTAGTCCTGGGGTCTTCTGGCTTTCCTGCGTGGGCATGGATAAACGCGCCGACGGTCTTCCTTGCCCCTTCTTCACGGCCCCGGACATACCTGCAATAGACCGAGACTTCCGGCTCCGCCTAAACTTGGGCCGTCGCCTCTCGACCCTCCTCAACCGACTGGAGTTGGCCGTGGTGATGCTGCACTGATTGACGCTATGCCGCTAGGGGACCACCGGTAGGCCTTCGAGTATGCACGGCGGATTTGCTTCCGACTGGCCCTCAATGGCGTTGTTGACATCTGCCACTCCCTCTACGAGGCCACCCGTTGCAGGCAAGCCCTCCGGGTTGCCTTCTGCACGAAAGCACCCTCCGACGTCAAGCCCCATCTCCTCCTGACGGTGCTGTTGTCACCGGGCTTGTTTACAGAGGAGGCTTGGAGGGTGGCTTACTTGCAGGAGGCGGGGATCTCTTATGTCTCCCAAAGGAAGGACGCGGCACAGCCCACGTCGTCCTCTACCACCCACAGTTCCGGGGGCCGGGCTGTTCAGGACCAGGGTCGCCAGTTTTACGACTCTGGGAGAAGCTAAGGCCGCGGGGAACAAGGATCCATGTCCTACCGTGCCTACAGGACCCCAGACCGCCGTCCCCTGTCAAGAGGGTGCACGGCAGTGTCCGGGGACCTCTTCTTTGTGAGCTGCGCCCTGACAGGTGGAGGACAAGCCGTCACGTGAGTCCCGTCCACCGTTTCGGGGGGGGGGGCGGACGTGGTGGCCAGTTCCACCACGACCAGTCCAAGTGGGACTACACGCCAATGATTGTGTAGTTCCTCCTGGGCAGTCCCCTCTTCATCCTCGAATCGGGATGGGCATCACTCTAGGCGCCCGCACCGGCATCTTCCGCCCACTCTACTGATGCTGGCCCCATCGATCGTGGGCTCGTCGGGTGGTGAAGCGGGGTCTGTCCTGGAGGTGGAGGTCTCGGCCTTCTCTCAGGCGCCCTCCTCGACATTGACCAGTGTCTCCTGTAGTGGCCATAGTGCTACGATCCATGCAAGTAGGGGGGTGTAATCACTGAAGTACAGTACCTGCACTCCTCAGGGTCTTTCTGTCTCTTGTTTTTCTGACACCCAGGTGAGCTACGATGCGATGCGGCCGGTGGTTGATCTGTCGGTACTCAACCAGCATACCGTGAACACCCGTTTCAGATTGTTAACAATTATTCAGGTGCGACTGGCACTCCCACCCATGTCGTAGGTGGTGACCCAGGACCTAATGGCTGCATTATTGGCATGTGTCAATGGCTCCTCGGTTCTGGGGTTACCTGGCTCTCCAGTAAGCTCACCGGGTGTTCACGTTCAACAGACTTCCATTCGGTCCCCATATCGCACCGCGGGTCTTTACGAAACTCGTACAACGGGCTCTGGATCCTCTGCTTCGGCAGGGGATTCGGCTCCTGTTTTCCTTGGACGATTGGCTCATCGCTGCAGACTCTTCGTCACAACGTGTACAGGACACGCTGACATTAGTCAAATACGTCTCAAACCAAGGGTTCAGACAAATCATGCCCTTGTCGTGCCTCACGCCGTCGCAAGAAGTGGCGTGGATGGGCTTGCACTGGGACCTCGAGAACGCTCTTGTCACGCAGAGCCTGGTGAACGCGGCGACGCTTTGTCAACAGCTTTTTGCCGTGTTGCACTCTGTCTCGTTCGCGTGTCAAATCTGGGAATCCCTGGTGGGATCTTTTCATTGGGTGTCTCTGACCGTGCCTTTCGGCCGGCTCAGGCTCAAGAGTCTAATTAAACTGGGCAACAGGCACTTCCCTCTATCGCCCCCCTCCTTCGGCTTTGGCCGGTACCGTGCTCCATACGTCTGAGATTGTCACACGGGGTCGCTCGGGGCAGGCTCACAGCAGCGGTGCCCTGAACTGCTCCGCCGCCGACCATCTGGATAAAGGGGGGGGGGGGGGGAACTATATATGGATGGAGTCATGAAAGAAATACTATCAAGAGCAGTGGATGTTGGTGTATCGCTAAAAAGGGAGGGAATTGAGTGGAAGCTACCTATACTGTTTGCGGATGATACAGTTCTGATGAGTGATAATGAATGGGAGTTGCAGGGTCTGGTAAATGAGTTTGGAACAGTGTGCAAAAAACGGAATTTGAAGGTAAATGCGGGGAAGAGCAAGGTTATGGTCTTCGAAAAGGGTGAAGTCACAGAGTGTGAGGTGAAGCTGAACGGTCAGGCTATGGAGATCGTCAACTCTTTAAGTATCTGGGCAGTGTGTTGAGTAAAGATGGGACTATGGATGAAGAAGTGCGGGAGAGGGTACAACAGGGGAAGAGGGTTGTAGGAACGCTAAAAGCAGTAACAAGAAATAGGGTGGTCAGTATGGAAGTGAAGAAGTCCTTGCATGACAGTGTGGTAATCCCGACACTGACTTACGGAAGCGAAGCATGGACGTTGGTTGAGAGACTCAGACCAAGAGTGAGAGCAGTGGAAATGAATTACTTAAGGAGTGCGTGCGGAGTTACATGGAGGGATAGACAGACTAATAAGGAAGTAAGAAGGAGGTGTGGTGTGGAGGTAGATGTGCTGGAGTGTGAAAAGGAACAACTTGAGATGGTTCGGCCATATAGAACGTATGGAAAGCGAGAGAATGACTAAGAGGGTGTACGAGAGCGAGGTGGAGGGACAGAGAGGGAGAGGTAGACTGAATGAGAGGTGGAAGGATGGAGTGAGGAAGTACATGAACGAAGGCGGTGCTGGTTGGGGGGAGGGGCATCGACTGACTGGGGACAGAGGTGCATGGGGGCGGTTCGTTCGTGGTCACCCCTTCGGGGATCACGGCGTCAGGCAATAGATAGATAGATAGAACTATCCCACCTACACATCAATGCCCTGGAATTATTAAGTGCCATTGTTATTCCTGAGGGTTCACGGGTAGGCCCTAGCGGGCAAGTCAGAGGCCTTCAGGATGGTCAACATGTCTGCGGTTCATTGTATTCTAAGGCAGGGCTCCTCCAGGTCCTGGCGGAGAAATTGTTTTCTGTGGCCGAACTTCACAGCATTACCCTGCATGTGCCATACCTGCCCGGGACGGCCTATCTTTGGGCGGCTGCTTTGTCAAGGGGACGGAGCACCCAGGTCAAGTGGTCTTTAACCCAGTGAGACCCAGCGTCGCATGTGATGCGTCGGCAGTGTTTGATCACCAACTCCCAGCGACGCATCACGTGCGTCCGGCATATTAAAATCAGTTACGTGGCTCGTAAGGTAGGAAATGGCGGGAGAATAGGAGGGGGAGGTACCGTAGTGTGTGTGGGAGCCGGGCCGGTAGGTGTGAGCGGGCCAAGACAGCGGCGCGGCCGGTGGTGGTGGGCTTAGTGGGGATACTTTACACCCTTAGTTCACCGCCACTTTGAACCTTCATTACTCCGGTCGTATGGGAGCTAGAGGCTTGAGATTTATGTGAGACACTCCTTAGGATGTATGCCGTACAATGCCATACTCAGTTTTCACCCTAGTGCTCCCGGGCGGGTGGTCATGCGGGGGAGACGAACTTTCGACCCCCCCCCCCGCCCCCCAAATGACCAAGGTGAGTATTTTTTTTATTTTTTTCTTCATTTCTCACCATTCTCTTCCATTTTGGCTCTACAAATTTTTTTGAGGGGCCCCCCCCCCAAAAAAAAATATCCGAGGTGATTTTTTTTTTTTTTTTTTTTCATTTCTCATCCTTGTCTTCCATTTTAGCAAACAAAAACAAGAAGTGAAAATGGCTTGGGACTGGGGTGAAAAAAATATTATAACTAGCCGGGGCTCAACGGGTTAAGTAAAAAAAAATTCAACGTCCTAGCCGTCTCCTGGGGAAAATCCGCAGGTGGACTTGTTCGCCTCACACGAGATGGCCAAGCTACTGGACTTCCTTACCCACCGGTTGCTTTCAGCGAGGACTAAGAATAGGTGGCAGTCGATATACGCTTTTCCTCCACCCAATGCACTCTGGATGTGCGGAATCCTCCACATGCTCCGGCCCAAGCCTAGTACGCTCAGGTGTACCGATGGTGCCCGAGTCCTGTTCCCCTGCCTGTCTCATGCTTCCAATTGGAGCAAGTTGGAGACCTGGGGACCTCGTTGGCATTCGCATCGTGGATGTTTGTATGGCAGGGTGGTTCCCGATTTTTGGGAGCTTGTCTATTATGCTTTATCAGCGCTGGACTACGGCCACATGGACGTCTTACTTGTCTCGTTGGGAGTGTTTCACTACTTGGATTACTGACACTGTACAATCAGTTGCTTTGGTGTTCCACTCTCTTAATCGCTTGTTTGGGTCACACGCTCACATGTTCAACACCATTCGGAACTACCTGTATGCCATTACCACTTACGCTGCGGGCATATTTGCACTATTTAGGGCATATTCAGGCACTCCTGAATGATTAATCAAGTATCTGCTTGAAATGTAATGTATTCTGCCGGAAACTAGACGAAATTAGCTTCAAAACTTGCCTATGCGTTCTGGGATGTCTCCCGCAGCCAATGGGTTAATGTGCCTTTTTGAGGCCGTTACAGGGCTGGTGCTCCCTTCAAAGGAGCTGGTTTACTTCATGAATGCCTGTTTTAGGCTCCGACTGCCCCCTCGCCAGATACCGCTACAATGGTCTCTGGCGTCGGCTGTGGGGCTACTTCTTTCACCTGCTTACCCTACTGACACAACACCTGAGCGCTTGCTAGGGACAACATTGTTTCTTCTTGCATTAGCTCCAGGTACGGGAGTCTCGGAGTTGGCTGCCGTGTCTAGGGACCTGCATTACACTGGTTTTTCACCCTCGGATCTGTCACTTTGGCCCTTTCCGTTCATTTTTGTGGCCATGAATGTACGTGAGGCGCACGTTTTTTAGTTCGTTCACTGTGCCGGCTTTCTAACGTGGGTGCATGCATCTTATGCTCTGCCCGGTTCTTGCCCTGCATACTAGTGTGCACGCCGCTGTGCCGACGTCGGGTAAGGCGCTCTGGGTGATCCCCAAGACCGGGAAGAGGTTGGGAGTGTGTGCTGTGGGGATTCAACTGTGTCGGGTGATCGGGGCCAGTAACCCTCTCACGAAGGGTACTGGGCACGACATCCTCTCCTATGCGGCGCCCATACGGTGCCTGGACATTCACTCTCTTCCTGACTTCGCCGTCACTGGTGTTACATATGACTATTATGAGTAGTCAAATGCATTCATAGGGTTAACTCCAGGTAGGAGTATTAGGATGTTTTGAGTTATGATCCAATATGGTTTAGTTGTTGACTCTATATAAGGATGACTGATGGTGTCGATGTCCTTAAGAGATGATATATATGTTTTAGTTATAGGTTGATTGAAGATAGGTTGATCTCAGCTTTCAGTTCTCTCTGCTCGATGATGATAGATTAATAGATTAGGTAGATATTGTATCGCCACCACCACCTATTACCATATAAATATTTGGTTGAATGCTTATAGGTAAAAGGAAAATAAAGAATGTTTGGTATTCAAACCAACTTTGATATTTATTCAAGTAACAACTGAATATACAGTAGTGTACAGAAGTACTATATATATATAAGTGAGAGATACTTCCCTATATTGAGAGGGAAGCTCTAAAGGCTCTAGTCTTGCCTGTGGTTATAATCTATCTAACCTCTCAATACCTCTCTCCACCTCACACCTCCACTGGTCACCTCAAAACACCTCACAGACACGTGATCGTCAATGGTCATACGATCAAGATGCTTGGGCGACATCAAGGTTCCAGAGTAAGCTTCATTCGTGTCGGAAAGGAACCTGAGTTACTGGTTTTAGAAGGGGGAAGTTACAAAGAGTTACAATGAATACCCCCTCAGAATGTACAGTTGCCTACATAATATCATTCATAGTAAGTATATTATGTTGAAATTATATGAAAGATGGTTATAATGATTTCATAGTAAATAGTATAATCTTGAGATGGTCCTCCACAACTCGTTTGTCCCCTCTTCCCTCTCCATGTCCATGGACAGGCCGGGCCGTCCTTGTGTGGCACTAGGCCAATGAGTCAAATGATTCCATTCCATCCTGCCTTTCCCCATCCTCTCCTCATTATGTACTGTAATGTTTTTGCCATTCCTCAAAGAAGGGTGGGGGGGGGGGGACCTAGGTCACCATGTAGAATACAAGGGACTATTGTATATATACTACCTATATATCTGTCTACTGTTGAGTGGTACTTGAAAAGTAGACAGAATGGATAAAAAACACCATCTGAGGAAGAGCACTTTATTGACAACGTTTCGCATATAGCTTCATCAGGTCACTGAGTGACCTGATGAAGCTATATGCAAAACGTTGTCAATAAAATGCTCTTCCTCAGATGGTGTATTTTATCCATATATCTGTCTACTTTTCAGTATTTTTGTATTTTTGCTGTATATCCTTTAAGACTAAACTGTCTTCGATATGGGTATTGGTGTGCCTCTGCCTCAATGTTTTGCCATCCCTCACAAAAGGGGGGGGGGGGGGAGATCTAGGTCACCATGTAGAATGTAAGGGACTATTGTATATATACTACCTATATACTGTATCTGTTTGTTTACTTTTAAGTATTTTTTGTACTTCTTCTGTATATGCTTTAAGACTAAACTGTCTTTGGTCTGGGTATTGGTGTGCCTATGCCTCATACCCATGTCCTGTAAATAAAGTATGTGGATTGTCTTCCATCTGCTCTGCCAGAACTTCTGTAGCCTACATCTAAGAATGATTTATACTTTTTCATTTTTTCTTCCCCTGCCGTGTATGGCTGTACATCACCATACCGACGTGTACATCCTTGCATTCCTTGGTCATATGACTACTCAATGCCTACCTGTATATATTGTTGTTTTTTAATTGATACACATGTAACTACATTATCTTAATATGCACCATGTAGTTACACTCTTTTTTCTAATAAACAACAAGGTTTATTGTGTCTTTTCTTGATCATCTGATTATACTATGGTTTGGTTTTTGCTGCTTGGATGTCCGCCTCCGACTTGGGATACAAGCTCTACGTTGGATAACGTAGAGACTGCTACTAAATTGGGAGGTTTGACGACCTCCCAAATAACCAAATAAGGAAAACCTCCTATTTGGTAGCAGTCTCAGAGTATCCAACGACAGAGTATCCCGCCCTCATGCCTAACCCCTGTCCATCCAATCTAGTCTGATTACTTGATACCTTGATAGTGTTACAGGGCCGGGCGCGGGTATGTGGAGTTCGCGCAAGCGTCCAGAGGGAAGCCAGATTGTGTGGGCAACTATTTTAATGTTTTCTACCCTACCTTTTTTCCTTTTCTATTCTCAATAAGTAGTCTCGAAGTGAGTACAACGTACCTAGTAGAGATTTAAGGTGCTACTCTAGAAGATATTGGACTGCACATGTAGTACCAATAAATCGGCCCGCTGTCCCAGCGACTGAACTTATAAGCCCTACGTTGGATAACGTAGAGACTGCTACTAAATAGGAGGTTTTCCTTATTTGGTTATTTGGGAGGTCGTCAAACCTCCCAGTATTGAGGGGTTCATAAAGTGTAAAATGTCTGGTATTGAGGGGTTCATAAAGTGTAAAATGTCTGGTATTGAGGGGTTTATAAAGTGTAAAATGTCTGGTATTGAGGGGTTTATAAAGTGTAAGATGTCTGGTATTGAGGGGTTCATAAAGTGTAAAATGTCTGGTATTGAGGGGTTCATAAAGTGTAAAATGTCTGGTATTGAGGGGTTTATAAAGTGTAAAATATCTGGTATTGAGGGGTTTATAAAGTGTAAAATGTCTTATTTAGTAGTAGCCTCTACGTTCCAACGTAGAGCTTATACTATGGCGATGTAATCTGCTTCGCTCTAGAGCGGCAATTATCGTATACCCATAGCGTGAATTAAATCGATAACATCTAGAGTAGCACCTTACTCTCTCTACATACTTTTGAGGTCTTTTGAATAGAAAATTGAAAAGAGAAACGAGAAATAAAAGAAAAAGTTGTCGACTAGGCCATTCCATCTGGCTCTTCACACCGTTGTCAGGGGCGTACCTTCTAAACCGTTTCGGTTTTCGGGCATCTCTTTCGTGCTACCACTCGGATGCACACGTGTCTTTTGTAGTGCTCCGTCATTTTGGTGCTTTCCACTCCTATCTTCGTCACCTTTGGTGAGTTTTGGGCCTTTATTTGGCGCCTGGAATTATAAATAGATGATCCATGTTGTAGGCATAACGTAAAATGGGCACTCAGGTGTTTTATTCAAGTGTTTGCGTTGAAAGTGGAGGTCTCTCATGTTTTCAGCCCTCTGCGCATGCGTGTCTTGGGACGACGCTAGTGTTTGCCTTATATTGCTTTTAATTTCTTTGCGGTGACTTTAGTTTAGGTTTTGATAGGTTCTATTCAATTAGGGCTTCTTATCACTTACTTAGTTTCTGACTTACGCGCATTTTTTTCGGTGGCTAGGCTAACTTCGGTTTTTTGGGTGCTGTTATGGTGGGGGGCGCTGACCCGGGATGTCACTTGCCCCATGATTGGTCTTTTAATGTCGCACTCACATCTCTTTGGGTGTGCGGTTGCTAGTGGCGTCCTTCTTTTTATTTATTCCTTTCACCTAGTGCCGATTAGGCTAACTTTTTGTGGGTGGCCTAGCCTACGGGGGGCGTTTTGTCGTTCGTTTCTGTTGCAACCCCTGGGGATGTCCCTTGACCCCCCTTATTATGTTTAATGGGGTTCGAACCAGTTCTCTGACTACCTCTGGCTTTCCAGAACCCCACATTTGTGTTCTACTAATTCCTTGCTTTTGCCACCTTTGGGCCTTGTGATTAGGCTATGTCTTCCTCTGCTCCTCCCTGTTCGTGGGTCACGTCCCACACCAGATCGGTCTTTGGTTGGCGTTTTCCTTTTCTCGAGTCCCTGGGGGGGCCTTCTTGGCAGACGTGACACTTCTCCTTTTTCGGACTTTCTGTCTTAACCCTTCCAGCCCGGGTGTCATTTCCTAAGGACACCAAAAAAAAAGGGCCGGTACCCGGGTGTAATTTTAAAATCCTTGTGCTTGAACGCGTGCTTCAAAATTCGCGCGCCCAATTTTTGCATTGTAGGAGCGACCGCAGCGCCACCAAGCCTCAACTACTAGTGTTATCGGTTCGTACGTGGCCGCCATAACGAGTAATACTGAAAAAATGTTTTCCGACGTGTCCGATTCGCTGCAACCTCCCGTGGGCCCCAGTGCTACCCCGCTCGCAACTTCAACGCCTGTTGCAACCGAGAAGAAAGCTCAACGAAAGAAAGTTAAGTGTTTGTTGAGTGATAGCGCTATACAGCAACAACATTTTGATAGTGAAGAGAGCAGTGGCGAAAGCTTGGTGGACAAGGTACAATTCATAAGTGCAAGTGAAGATGACGATTTCGTGGGCTTTGGAGACGACGATAATGTCGATTTATTTGAGGGGGGAGACAGTAGTGATGATCCTGATGTTGAAGTGTTTCAGGAAGGTGCCATTGAGCTTCCGAGTGTGCTAGAACCTAGGCCTACCCCCTCGCCATCTTTGCTAGGTCAGCCTAGGCCTAGCCCTAGCCCTAGCCCAGGACCTTCCCCTTTGCCTGCCCGTACGCCCTTGAAAGTGGGTAAATATTTCTACAAACAATCGTTGGTGAAAAGTGCCGCTAAAAAAGGGAAGCTGAAGACAGTGATAATGACGCCGACCCTGGCCTAGCAACCACCCACGTCACCCACAGCCCTCGGCTTCATCTCTCCTTCAGGATGACCAAAGGGCCTCTTCAAGTGGTATTGGTGATGTGCCACAGCCCTCAACACACCGCAGAGCATTATTTGCTGCGGAGAAGCCCTCGGCTCGCCGCAAAAGGAGCCCAACTCCCGAGGCCGAGGCTCCCATTGTTGAAGCTCCCGCAGCCTCCCGCGCCCCACACCGCCGACGCCCGGTCACTTCTTCACCAGAATTGTCTCCTGAAGAGGATGCTGACGACCCCAACATTGCCCCAGATGACCTGACGTCGCCTGAGGAGGAAGAGGAACAGGAACAGGAAGAGGAAGTCCCGACAAGACGAGCGAGAGGGTGAGGTCGTGAACGTGGTCAGTCTGCCGACGCCGCTGCCCCTGGGCGTGGGCGTGGGCGTGCAGGGCGTCCGCGTGGCCAAGGGCGTGTGCCTGCTGCACCTGCACGTCCTCGAGCATCAGCATCCGACCTGTTTGTGTGGACAGATGGGGATGATTTTGAGCCAGATTGTCCTGCCTTTGACGAGGTACAGATGGGTTCCGGGGTGTCACCAGCATATCCCTGTGGCCCAGATGCTACCCCCAGTGAAATTTTCTGTGGCTTCTATGACAATGAAGTCATGGAATACCTCGTCAAAGAGACAAATCACCACCATGCTATCTGTGCCAACTTTCTTGGGAGGAAGACCAGTGCCAAGATGGTGGCATGGAGAGCTGTCATTGTGGCAGAACTATATGTGTTCTTGGCACTCACAATGCTGATGACACATATAAGGAAGCACATTCTGGCCGACTACTGGATCACTGGCGACATCATAACGACTCCAGCATTTGGCAAATACATGTCCAGGGACAGGTACTTCGACATCCTCTCCTATCTCCACCTGACAAACAACATGGCAGTCCACCTTCCTGACTCATTATGGAAGATCAGGAAGCTGTATGACATGATACGTCATCGGTTCACCACATACCTGATTCTTTTCCAGAAGACGTGCCTCGATGAGTCTCTGGTCCTGTTCCATGGTAGGCTGCACTTCCGACAGTATATCCCATCCAAGAGACACCGCTTCGGCATCAAGCTCTTCTTCCTCTGCGACTGTTTGACGGGGTATGTGCTGGACTTTATAGTCTACAGCGGCAAGGCTGGAGAAATTGAGACTGACCCCCTCATTGGTTTTGGTGGCACTGTAGTGAAGAAGGTGATGGAGAGGCACTTCAATAAAAACCACATCCTCTACACAGATAATTATTACACGTCGCCTCTCCTGACCAAGTACCTCCATGACCGCAAGACCGGAACTGTCGGCACAGTCAAGGGCAAGAGGAAGGGCATGCCAGGCTACCCAACCAAGATGAAGAAGGCGGACATCTTCCACAAGAAGAGTGGCCCCATCCTCTCCATCCACTGGCATGACCAGCGCAAGGTCAACCTCCTCACCACATGCCACAAGGCCCAGATGGTCGCCACAGGGAAGGTGGACCGAAGAACCAAGAATCCCGTCCAAAAACCAGCTGCTGTCCTGGATTATAACCTCAACATGTGCCTCGTTGACAAGTCTGACATTTTTTTATTTTTTTTTTTAAGAGACAATGAACGGAGGAAGGAAAAACACAGATAAAACAAAAAGGTCCATATGCCTAAAGGCATCCTCCATTCATAAAATGTTTGTAACAACTGGATTTAAACATTTGTAGATTGTAAGTTTGTGGAAAGCAATTCGAGGGAAGTGAATTCCAAAGAGTAGTAGCTCTGGGGATAAATGAATTCTGATAAGCAGAAGTTCTGCATTGTGGAGGAGAAAGTGTAAATTCATGGGCGCTCTCAGCTGCCCTAGTTCTACGGGGAAAGATGTGGAGAGGCGGCACAATTGAAGCAAGTTCCTCGGAACAATTGCTGTGAAAATATCTGTAGAATAATGCAAGGGATGCAACGTTTCTTCGTATGGATAATGTAGGAAGGTCCTGTGTGATTGCAGGGTTATTGATTAATCTAATAGCTTTATTTTGAATTTTGTCCAACTGCCTCAATGCAACCACTCCACTTCCACCCACAGAGGTGAACAGTAATCCATCTGAGAACGCACATGACTTTTATATATCACGGCCAACTGCTCGTCAGTGAAGAATTCTCGAACTCTGTACAGGAGTCCCAGTTTTTTAGAGGCATTCTTAGCAATGCCTCTAACATAATGTGTCCAGCTCAAGTTAGTAGTTAATGTTACACCGAGAATGTCAATACTAGGGGAAGTGGGAATATTTACATCATTAAAAAATATATGGGAGTCAGTGAGATTCTGTCGGTTAGAAAATTGAATGTACTTGGTTTTCTGTGCAGTAAAGGAAACTAGATAGAAACATGCAGATGGGCTTCATCGACTGCCTGCGAACATCGTGCAGGTGGTACAAGAAGTTTATCCTGCATACGGTAGATATGTCGGTCCTCAATGCCTACAACATCTACCGCCTGAGGACTCCAGGAGCCAAGAAGTACAAGTCCCTGTGGAAGTTCCACAAGCAGGTGCTACATGAGCTACTGGCTAAACATGCGGGTACACCAGGGAGGCCACTACAAGGACCAGGCCAGCTGGACAGAACGGGGTGTGCTGAATTTTTCAGGAAGCACCAGCTCAATGCCCTTCCTTTCAAAGCACCAGGTAGTAACGTTAGGAGTCAGAAGAGGTGCCATGTGTGCAGTCACACAACTCGCAGACCCCGCAAACCCACAAAAACCACTTGGGAATGCCTCGAGTGTCAAGTTGGACTGTGTGCTGGCACCTGCTTCAACGACTTCCACACTCTAGCAAACTTTTGAAGTGGAAGTGACAACAGTGAAAGTGACACTCAAATGTAGGCTAAGAATAATAATATAACTAAGTATAAGTGAAAAGGACACATAAGTAATAATAAGTGCCTTCAATAACAATATGAACAAGTGAAAGTGACACTAAAATATATATTTCTAACAATAAATAAGTGAAAATGACACTCAATAAGCCTAGGCCAGTCAAAGTTACAGTATAATAATAATAAAACTAAGTATAAGTGAAAGAGACACACACAAGTAATAATCAGTGCCTTCATAACAATATGAACAAGTGATAGTGACACTATATATATTATTAGCTTACCTAACAATACATAAAAGGGGAAATGACACTACCAATTATCAAAGTCCAGTGAAAGTGACACTAATAATCATAATAATAATAATAAAACGAAGTAATAAGTGACAGAGACACAAATAAGTTCATATAAATAACTGTATTGAGTGAAAATAACATAATAACTATAATAAATGACAGAATAACCAATAAAACACTATCAAATCGCTTCCCGGCATAATTGCGGGTGGAGCGACGAGTGCAACTGGGCGTCGTAGCTGGGGCCGCGGTTGAGTGTTCGGACGCGCCGAGGTAAATACGTGGCAAAAGTTACCTCCACTTCCATCACCATCACTCCGAAACCAGTTGAGCTAGAGAGCTCTACTCAACGCCATTCTACGCAGCAAGGTAAGGCGCTCATTTCTATATATGTTTGATTAATGTAGGTAATATATTAAGCGAGATTAACCTTAGTTTACTTTGGTTGATATTCGGCCAGATCGCCCGGATACGAGCTCCGTCCTTTGGAGAGCCTGCCCGGGCCAGGAGGGTTAAGTGTCGTCGATGAGTGACGCTTCGGTCCTCTGTTACTTGGCCCTGGCTCGCCGCTCCGCTCTGGAGCGTCGTTCTTACCGCTCCAGGGCGAGCGTCTGGCACTCGTCGCATGTCTCTTTTTGTTTTTCACTTGGACCTGTCCTAGCCCTCAGACTTTTAATATGGTGTTCACCGCTCCGCCCTGGGGCGTAGGTATTCCCGCTCCTGGGCATGTTTGGTGCCTCCTCCTTGTCTGTCCCTCTTCGGCCCCGCTCTAGGTCGGTCTTTGTACCGCCCTAGGGCGTGTCTTTGGCTGCTCTAGACCGGGCGTGAGTCCGCTCTATCATCCTCCCGCTCATGCATGACCGCCCCGCCCTGGAGCGATGGTTTTTTCCCCCCGCTCCAGGTCGGTTCGTTTGGTTTTTCTGACTGGCTATTGGTGTCTTTCCCCGCCCTCGAGCGTGGGTTTTTCCCCCGCTCTGGGTCGGTCTTTACTCGTCTCTGAGGTGCCTTGGTAAGGCTCTGGTGGCTGTGGCCCGCTCTGGAGCGCGTCGGTGTCCGCTCCAGGACGTGTTTACCCCCGCCCTAGGGCGCGGATTCTTCCCCCGCTCTGGGTCGGTCCTACTCGTCTTTGTAGTGCTGGTGGCTGTGGCCCGCTCTGGAGCGTATAGGTGTCCACTCCAGTGCGGGTTTACCCCGCTCTACGGCGGAGTGTGTTCCACGCTTTTTTGGCTGTCCTGTTGTCCCGCCCCAGACCGGAGGGTCCCTTGATCGTCCGCTCCTCTCTGGGTTTTGGGTTGGGGAGTGCATTGCTACTTGTCCATGCCTGTTGGTGCATCGGTTCTGGTGTTTAATGCTCTTCTCCCTTGTTTCCCAGGCTGTGCTCCGCTACACTTTGGGTGCTCTCCTGTGCCTCCCTCGCTTACGCCTAGGCCTACAGGTAATGTCGCCTTCTTGGTTCACCTAGTTGGGGTTTACAAGGGGGGGGGGGGGGGGGGTCTACACTCTCCGTTATCCTTCCTTGGGGTTTTTCAAGGGGGGTGGGGGGGTTATTATCCTTGTCGGGGAAACGCTCCAGCTTCAAGGGTAGGGGCCACTCGCGGGTGGTTTTCTCCCTTTGTGCCTGTCTCTGTGTTTTAAAGGATTCTTCTGTATACTTCTACTTTTCCCTACCTGTTTGGTGGCTCACAACGGGGTATTTTCTTCCGGTTGCAGGTGTGATTCCGCTCCCTTTCTGCACCAGGCGAGGATGTGGTAAGCCTGTGGTCAGTCCCGACCATCTGGAGTGCCCTACCCACGTAGCTTGTTACTCCAGGGATGGTTATGCTCCCAGGAGGTGCGGCCCTTGCCTCATTAATGTCTTGGCGGTGGAGTCTCAACCCTCATCGCCGGCGGCTGCAGAGGCTGCGGCGCGCCTCCTGACTACGTGGGAGGGCATTGCCCGATATGTTGGGGGGACCCTACACCGCATCCCTCACTTCAAGGACGAGGATGTTCGGCTCCTGCTCCGCCTTCCTTCTGCTCATCCGTCAGGGCTCAGGGCCGCCCTTCCTCAAGTGCCTCCTGCGGACCTCATCTCATCGTTTTTGGACCGCGGACGGAAGCGGAAGTCTCCACCTTCACCTGTTCGGGCGTCAGGGTCAACTACGTTTCGGGCGAAGCGCACTGTACCACCTGTGCCTCGTGTTGTGTCCCCTCACTTTGCCCCAAAACGGAGGACTACCCACGACTTGATCAAGGAGATTGAGGCGTCTCAGGCTGCAGGACATCAACCTGTTCCTCCTCCGCCTGCCAGAACTTCGTCGCCTATACCACGGGTGGTCTCCTTGTTTGGTCCGGCCGTTAATGTGCGCGCCCCGCCTCTGTCTCCTCTGGGGTCCCCAGGTCCTGTCGATCCGGCATTTCGCTGTGCCCAGTCCTCTCCTGTGGGTCGTGCTCCATCGCCTCCTCCGGCCGTGCCCGACGCCGGTGAAGAGAACGAGTGGACTGACGTGGAGGAGGATTTTGAGGATCCTGGGGACTTCGGTGGGGAAAATTGGATGAAGCATTAGGACGTTGACGTTGACGTGGTTGTCTTGGAGGACTCCCCACGTTCGGTTATGCACTATACGCCTCCCCCTCGCTTTCCTGTTCGGCGGTCTCGGCTGCGCATCGACGCGTCGACTTCCCCTGAATCGACGTCGCCTGCGCGCTCGGCCGCGGCCCCTGAGTGGATTGAGGCTTTCAACTCTCTCAAGGAGAACTGTGCTAGGTTTGGGGTTTTGCAAGCAACCCTGGACTGGCTTACTGAGGCTATGGTTAAGCCTCCTCAGCTTCCTACAGTGGTTCTTGTTGTTACCCCTCTTCCGCCATTTGAAGATATGCTGCCTACTGGCCCTGCAACCCCTGTGGTGGCGGCCCCGGCTCTACCTGTGCCTGCCCCCTCTCCGACTCCCTCGCCGTCTTTTGTCGTGCTGCCTGGGAGCGGGCTGGGGTTGGTTGGCCAACCCGTTAGTGTTCCCCCACTGTCTAAATTTAAGATCCCCAAACGTGTCCTCCCTTCTTTGTATGGCGAGCCTGCGTCTTGGCAGAATGTGGTGGCTACTAACCCAGGCCTGGCCGCCACTCATGCACGGGGGGAACGGCCGGTTGCTGATAATTGGGCTATACAGATTAGTGCTAAAGGTGTCTAGAGCTCTGACTCCGGACGGCCTAGTCCCAGAGGTCGATATCCGGCCTCACCCCAGTAGGTCGAATATGCAGTTTTTCACGTACCGTCCTAGGGTATCTCCCTCTGGGTCTACACGTCTCTGGTCGGACTACACCCGCCAAGACATCTTAGCTGATGCGCCCGCTCTGTCAGCCATTGCCGGTCTTCCTCTGGTTAAGAGTGCTCGCGATGCGGAAGGCACCGTCATGCTCGAGCTAACCAATCTTGAGGACGGGCCGTGGGATCGATGGCTGGCGGAAGGGGTTGATTTTGGCGTTAGGTCGGCCGAGAGCTTTATTTCTCTCCCACCTCCTGACAGCACTTTTGTGTCTGGGCTTGTCCTGACCTCGTCCGGGGTCTCTTCCAAGTATTGGTCATGGTTGAATGCCCCTAAAATTGTTTTAGATCATTTGCCCTCGTCTTTATTCGTGCCCTCGGAGAAGAGTGCCCTGGATCGGGATTTCCGGCTCCGGCAACGCGCCGCTCGATTGCTCTCCACCCTCCTTCTGCAGTTCCAGATGGCGAGGATTCACCTCCGGCTTCTGGAAGCCGAGCCAGCTGGCGACCTTAAGAAGGGTTGGGAGACCTTGCGGCGTGTGCAGCTGCAGCTCGCCCTGAACTCGGTGGGTGACCTTCAGGGTGCCGTCCATGAGGCTGCTCGGTGTCGGCAGTCTCTGAGGGTGGCTTTCTGTAAGAAGGCGCCCGCTGAGGTCAAGACTAAGCTGCTCCTCTCTGAACTCACTACCCCGGGTCTCTTCTCCGATGGTGCGTAGCAAGAGGCTTACCTCTTTGCGTCGGCGGGACGCTTCGCGCCCGGTGTTTCTAGGGCGTCGCGGCCTCCCGCCGCCGCTTCCTCCCTGGGTCGTGGGAGGAAGGCCGGTCCGTCTAAGGGACGCCAACATTGGCGAGGTGCCGCTGATGGGCGACGCCAAGGGGGCTGGGGACGGGCCTCGCACCCTTCTGTCCGCCACTCTCCTTTTCGCCCATCTCGTCAGCTCGCTTTTGAGGCGTCCTCGCGTCGTTCCGACCAGAGGCAGGAGCATAGCCGCCCAACGCAGGATCCTCCGCGCAGGTTTCAGGGACGCGGTCGCTCCAGGGGAGGGGGTGCCCGTGGAGGTCAGTCTCGCCGCGGCAAGACTGATGACTATGCTGGGACAAAAAAACGCTGGTACCTCTGGCTTTTTCCCCCTTCTCTCCCGACCGCCTCCCTGAACGGGTGTTGAGGCTCACACAAGGGGCCCCTACCGGCTTCTTTTGCCCCCACTATCGGCAATGGCCTCGCCGATAGTGGGCGCGTCGGGTGGTGAAGCGGGGTCTGTCCTGGAGGTGGAGGTCTCGGCCTCCTCTCAGACGCCCTCCCTGACATCGGCACGTCTCTCCAGACGTGGCCAAAGTTATCTTGTCGATGCTCGAGCATGGGATTGTTCGGGAGGTCTCCCCGCTCAAGCAGGTCTTCCTCTCCCATGTGTTTCTGGTCCCGAAGAAAGACTGCGATGCGATGAGACCGGTGGTCGACCTGTCGGGCCTCAATTTGCATATCGTGAACGCCCACTTTTGAATGCTCACCATCAGTCAGGTGCGGTTGGCGCTCCGTCCCGGCTGCTGGGTGATATTCCTGGATCTCAAGGACGCATACTGGCATGTTCCGATTGCTCCTCGGTTCCAGTGCTATCTGGCGCTCCAGCTGCACGAACGGGTGTTCACATTCGACAGGCTGCCCTTCGGTCTTAATATCGCACCACGCGTCTTTACGTAACTCGTCAAACAGGCTCCGACTCCTCTGCTCCGTCAGGGGATTCAGATCCTGTTTTACTTGGACGATTGGCTCGTCTCCGCAGACTCTCCCACTCTATGTGCACAACACACTCTCCTTGTCATCCAACACATTTAGGTTTCAACGTTTAGGTTTCAAGGTCAACATTCCCAAGTCGTGCCTCACCCCGTCGCAAGACGTGACGTGGGTGGGCCTGGACTGGGACATGGCGAGCGCGACCGTCAGACAGAGTCGGGTGAACGCATCGAAGATTCGAAGGAAACTTTTCGCTGCGTTGCACTCGGTCTCCATCACCAGGAACTCTAGGACTCGTTGATCGGGTCGCTCAATTGGGCGTGTCGGACCATTCCCCTAGGGAGGCTCAGGATCAAACGCCTGATTCAACTGGGCAACAAAGCATTCCCACTGTTGCCTCCACATCGGCTTTGGCCGATTCCGCGCTCGATCCATTTGCTTTTGACACACTGGGTTGTTCGGGGCAAGCTCGCGAGAGCTGTGCCGTGGACTTCGCCCCCGCCAACCATCTGGATAGACACCGATGCGTCGAGCGAGGTGGGATGGGGCTACCAGTCCAACATGGGTCACCAAAACCAAGGCAGGTGGTCAGGTCTCACTCACCTACACATAAACGACTTGGAACTGTGAGTCCCGTTGTTCTTCCTGCGCGATCATGGGCACGCCCTTCTGAACGGGTCGGTGGCCTTCAGGATGGACAACATGACTGCAGTTCATTGCATACAGAAACAGGGCTCCTCCAGATCCGCGGTGCTTCAGGATCTGGCGGAGAAACTGTTTTTTCAGGCAGATCGTTACAACATTACACTGCATGCAACCTACCTGCCCGGGTCTGCCAACCTGTGGGCGGATGCTCTGTGTCGGGGACGGAGCACCCAGGTAGAATGGTCATTCAAACAAACCGTATTCGACGGCCTGGCGGCATCCTGGGGTGTTCCGCAGGTCGACTTGTTCGCTTCTCACGAGACGACCAAGTTGCCTGTGTTCCTGACCCGCTGGATTCGCACTCCAGCGGGGGGACCGGACGCTTTCAGCGAGGACTGGAACAGGTGGCAGTCACTGTACGTGTTTCCGCCACCCGACGCACTTTTGATGTGCAAGGTCCTCCACAGGCTGAGGGAGTACCAGGGCAAAGTTTGGTTGATCGCGCCCCTCTGGCCGGCCCAAGCCTGGTACGCTCAGCTGAAACGATGGTGCCCGGATCCCGTGCCTCTGTCGGTCTCAAGCTTCCACTTGGGGTCGATTGGAGACCTAGGGACCACGTTGGCATTCGCATCGTGGATGTTTGTGAGGCGGGGTGGCTCCCCTTGTTTGGACGATCATTGACTGACAAATTCACTCTACATTGGACACCATCTACATGGAAGATATATGAATCTCACTGGCACAGCTTTACTTCTTGGTTACACACCTCTTCACAGACAACTCCATCGGTGGCGCTTGTTTTTCACTACCTCAATCATTTATTTGAGGAGCGTCGCTACATGTACAACACTGTTAGGAACCACCTGTCTGCCATTCGTGAGCCTTTTGAGACCCTTACGGGATTGGTCGTTCCTCAGCAAGAACTAGAGTTCTTCATGCGTGCCTGCTTTCGGCTCAGACCACCCCCGCGTCAGATTCCCCCTCAGTGGTCTCTGGCGGCGGCTCTCAATTGGCTCTCGTCTGCGGCCTACACTCTTAACCCCACACCTGACAGATTACTTGACAAAACATTGTTTCTTCTGGCATTAGCTACAGGTGAGAGGGTCTCGGAGTTGGCTGCCATGTCTCGGGCCCAGAACTGTTTAAGTTTTGCTCCCATCCTCGGGTCGGTAACTTTGGCTCCGTCTGTTCATTTTGTTGCTAAGAACGAACAAGAGGCACACGTGTTTAAGCCTTTCACTGTCCCCGCTCTTAAGCGCGGCCATCGTCATCACATGTTGTGGCCTGTTCTTTCACTTCATTCTTATGTTCATTCAACTGTGACGGGGTCGGGGTTGGCTCTCTGGGTGGCGACAAAGACCGGTAGGAGACTGACCAAACGTGCTGTGGGACTACGCCTGTGTCGCGTCATTAAGGATGGCAATCCTCTGGTTCGGGGTTCGGCGCATGACATCAGGTCTTATGCGGCCACGATCCGCTTCCTTCACAATCACTCCCTCAGGGACATTACTGACACAGGGCTGTGGTCTTCCCCCAACACGTTTGTCTCCTCCTATCTGTCCATGTCTATGGCCAGGCCGGGGCGTCCTTGTGTTGCGTTGGGCCAAAGAGTTACTTAGGGGTATTCCTCTATGCTTGTCCTTCCCCCTACTATTTTTTCTCCTATCCTGTCCGCTCCTTTATTGGGGGGAGGGGGGAGAGGGGTGGGGCAATGGGTTACACATATATGTAAATAATGTCACCTAGGGTTAAGGACCTTACCTAGGCTTAAGGATATTGTTTTTCCTTCATTATTACATTAATTGTTTGAAATGTAAGTATTACTATGTGTTTCATTAATTTCTTCCCATCATCACATTCTGTTCGTTCTACATCACCCGCTTGTGTCATGTTCATACATTGTTATTGGGGTGTTTGTCCTACTGTTTTTACTAGTAGTCCACAGAATTCAGTGTGCAGTCACTTTTCTACTGGGTGTCACTTATCACCTCCGGCACTTTTTTCATTGTGCTCGGTACTCTTAGCGGTGTTTACGCTTGGTATTATCCGGTGTAGTACTTCCTACTTACTCCGTTTCATGATACAAGGGGGGGGGGGCATCCTGTCATCCATATCCACCATTATGATATGTAGCATTCATACAATTCGGTTGAGATCTACAAAGAACATGGCATGACTGTACGTGCTCTCTCTTAATATGCACCTGTCCGTACACTCTTTATATAAACTCTCTTGTTTATGTCTGTCTTTTCTTTGTCATGATCCTTAACTAATTGCTGATGTTTGAGTTTTTTCAGCTTGGATGTCCGCCTCCAATTTTGGTACTCTAAGCTCTATGTTGGAACGTAGAGGCTACTACTAAATTAGGAGGTTTAACGACCCTCCCAATACCAAATAAGGTAAACCTCCTATTTGGTTGTAGCCTCGGAGTATCCAACGTCATAGTATCCCTCCCGCAGACCGTGCCCCTGCCCATCCAATCTTGCCTCTTTTGTTGCTTGATATCGAGATGCCCTTTAATCCGGAACGGGTTAGAAGGTACGCCCCTGACAGCGGCGTGAAGAGCCAGATGGAATGGCCTAGTCGACAACTTTTTCTTTTCTTTCTCGTTTCTCTTTTCAATTTTCTATTCAAAAGACCTCAAAAGTATGTACAACGTACCTAGTAGAGAGAGTAAGGTGCTACTCTAGATGTTATCGATTTAATTCGCGCTATGGGTATACGATAATTGCCGCTCTAGAGCGAAGCAGATTACATCGTCATAGTATAAGCTCTACGTTGGATACTCCGAGGCTACAACCAAATAGGTTTACCTTATTTGGTATTGGGAAGGTCGTTAAACCTTCCAGTATTGAGGGGTTTATAAAGTGTAAAATGTCTGGTATTGAGGGGTTTATAAAGTGTAAAATGTCTGGTATTGAGGGGTTTATAAAGTGTAAAATGTCTGGTATTGAGGGGTTTATAAAGTGTAAAATGTCTGGTATTGAGGGGTTTATAAAGTGTAAAATGTCTGGTATTGAGGGGTTTATAAAGTGTAAAATGTCTGGTAGTGAGGGGTTTATAAAGTGTAAAATGTCTGGTATTGAGGGGTTTATAAAGTGTAAAATGTCTGGTATTGAGGGGTTTATAAAGTGTAAAATGTCTGGTATTGAGGGGTTTATAATGTGTAAAATGTCTGGTATTGAGGGGTTTATAAAGTGTAAAATGTCTGGAATTGAGGAGTTTATAAAGTGTAAAATGTCTGGTATTGAGGGGGTTATAAAGTGTAAAATGTCTGGTATTGAGGGGTTTATAAAGTGTAAAGTGTCTGGTATTGAGGGGTTTATAAAGTGTAAAATGTCTGGTATTGAGGGGTTCATAAAGTGTAAGATGTCTGGTATTGAGGGGTTTATAAAGTGTAAAATGTCTGGTATTGAGGGGTTTATAAAGTGTAAACTGTCTGGTATTGAGGGGTTTATAAAGTGTAAAATGTCTGGTATTGAGGGGTTCATAAAGTGTAAAATGTCTGGTATTGAGGGGTTTATAAAGTGTAAAATGTCTGGTATTGAGGGGTTTATAAAGTGTAAAATGTCTGGTATTGAGGGGTTCATAAAGTGTAAACTGTCTGGTATTGAGGGGTTTATAAAGTGTAAAATGTCTGGTATTGAGGGGTTCATAAAGTGTAAACTGTCTGGTATTGAGGGGTTCATAAAGTGTAAAATGTCTGGTATTGAGGGGTTTATAAAGTGTAAAATGTCTGGTATTGAGGGGTTCATAAAGTGTAAAATGTCTGGTATTGAGGGGTTTATAAAGTGTAAAATGTCTGGTATTGAGGGGTTTATAAAGTGTAAAATGTCTGGTATTGAGGGGTTTATAAAGTGTAAAATGTCTGGTATTGAGGGGTTCATAAAGTGTAAACTGTCTGGTATTGAGGGGTTTATAAAGTGTAAAATGTCTGGTATTGAGGGGTTCATAAAGTGTAAAATGTCTGGTATTGAGGGGTTTATAAAGTGTAAAATGTCTGGTATTGAGGGGTTCATAAAGTGTAAACTGTCTGGTATTGAGGGGTTTATAAAGTGTAAAATGTCTGGTATTGAGGGGTTCATAAAGTGTAAAATGTCTGGTATTGAGGGGTTTATAAAGTGTAAAATGTCTGGTATTGAGGGGTTTATAAAGTGTAAAATGTCTGGTATTGAGGGGTTTATAAAGTGTAAAATGTCTGGTATTGAGGGGTTCATAAAGTGTAAACTGTCTTGTATTGAGGGGTTTATAAAGTGTAAAATGTCTGGTATTGAGGGGTTCATAAAGTGTAAACTGTCTGGTATTGAGGGGTTCATAAAGTGTAAAATGTCTGGTATTGAGGGGTTTATAAAGTGTAAAATGTCTGGTACAGCAGGGGTTGATAAATGTTTCCTAGATACTGTAGGAACAATTGATCCAGCTCAGTCAACAACACAGTGAATCAACATTATCTGATCCCAGGTCTTGTGGGTTATTAAGTTATTTGGTTTCATTATTATTGAGGATTTTGCTTATTTTTTGCAATTTTCAAGCAATGTATTTCAGTTTATTCTCTAGGTTAAGAAAAACTCCTTCCCAGACTTCCTTCAAACTAAAAAATGCCCACCCAGATCCACTTCAAGCCAAATTCGTACATTTTTCAATAGAAAAATATCCCGGCAAAAGGCCAATTTCTTCTATGTTACAGGCTTGCTATCGCTCATCCTGAAGAAAATTACACCTGAATGGGGTGAAGTGTATTATTATCGCCAAATTAATGGGGTTTAATATCTTAAAATCTCCAAACTAATGGAGCAAAACAGGGAAGCTCCAAAAAGACCCACCTTGGACCAAATATGGTTTAATAATTTCCCACCATATGATTATTATGTACAGTCGCGCTAATAAGTCATGTCCCAGCTGTCATTACGTTTGGCTTGCTCTGTGCTGTGTTAATGTCTGTCAGATGTTGAATAGGGTGGGTATGTATAGGAAAATGTTTGTATATTTAATTTGATATGAAGAAATGAAGCTTAGATATTGCTGATACCAATTATTGATCAAAACATACTTGGTGCCGAGATATCACTTATTAGCGTGACTGTACACTTTAAGTATCGGATCTTATCATTAATATTTTTACTTAACCAGGGAAAGGCAAGCGTCCTCATAAGAGGTTTTGGTGGTGGAAGGCGAAGGTCCTCATAAGATCCAAGGCATAGAAAAAGGCTTTTAAAACACTCCAGTGGCACTCAAAACAAAGCAATATGTAATTAGGTGAGATAATTCCCCTCCATTACTTGCTATCATTCCTAAATATGTGGGAATTAACCAAAATACCTCCGCATGGCGGGACGTTTCAAATACCATAATCTAGCCTTTTCCGGGTTAACCTCTAAAATGTGTTTATTGGCATGGAAAGGGATATCCCCTATGCGGCCGATTGATGATTTTGATAAGGATTACAGAATTGCGTGTACAGGTCGCCCTCTGTAACCTATGCATCGATGTACGATATTTCACGTATACGATCGTTCTTCTTTACTAACCAATGTTCGATGTGCGATGGCCGTGACTCGCGTATACGATCACACAACCGATCGCCGGACAGTAACGCTAGCTGAACGCACCGCAAGTCGCACAGCATTTGTTTGATCAATCGCAGAACCACCTAAGCTTCAGCGGCCAAGTCACTGAACTCGGCCCAGTATCTCCCGCGGTCTCATTTAACTTACAACCCGAGTGTTCGTGTCTGTGTTGGTGATACACAAATCGATATACTGTATTACATTCGTGATAGCAAGTGAATAATCAGTGATGGCTTCTAAGCATCCTGCAAGCTCCAGTGCATCGGATATGGGAGGCCTGGGGCCCCCCCCAAGCCCAGCCCTGTCTAGTCTAGATCTAGTAATACGTATGCTACATTGGCACTACTGTTTGGTCAGGCGATTAGCCCTTTGAAAAGTCAGCTACGGGTAAGTTTATATTGTAGGGTTACCGCAAAATGTTATCATACAGACGCCATCTTGACTCCGTGGTACTCGTATTCTATATCTAATACGTTGTTGTTTGTGCGCTTCATCATTAAGGTTTATCTATCTATCTATCTATTGACGGACGCCGTGATCCCTGAAGGGGTGGCCACGAACGAAACGCCCCCATGCACCTCTGTCCCGTCAGTTGACGCCCCCATCCTCCCATCCAACACCGCCTTCGCTCATATACTTACTAACTCCATCCTTCCACCTCTCACTCGATCTACCTCTCCCTCTCTGTCCTTCCACCTCACTCTCGTACACTCTCTTAGTACAGTAATTCTCTCGCTTCCCATACGTTCCACATGGCCGAACCATCTCAAGGTGTTCCTTTTCACACTTTCCAGCACATCTAAATCCACACCACACCTTTCTCGTACTTCCTCATTCGTCTGTCTATCCCTCCCTGTAACTTCGCACGCACTTCTCAAGTACCGTAACTCATTTCCACCCCTCTCACTCTTGGTTTGAGTCTCTTCACCAACATCCATGCTTCGCTCCCGTAAGTCAATGTCGGGATTACCACACTGTCATGCAAGGACTTCTTTACTTCCAAGCTGATCACCCTATTTCTTGTAGCTACTTTCAGCGTTCCTACATCCCTCTTCACCTGTTGCACCCTCTCCCGCACTTCTACATCCATACTCCCATCTTTACTCAACACACTGCCCAAATACTTAAATGAGCTGACATTCTTCATAGCCTGACCGTTCAACCTCACACTCTGTGGCTGCACCCCTTTCAAAGACCATAACCTTGCTCTTCCCCGCACATACCTTCAGATTCCGTTTTTCACACACTGTTCCAAACATATTTACCAGCCCCTGCAACTCCCATTCACTATCGCTCATCAGAACTGTATCATAAGCAAACGGCAGTACAGGCAACTTCCACTCGTTTCCCTCCGTTATCAGAGGTACACCAACATCCACTGCTTTTTCTTGCATTTCTTTCATGACTCCATCCATATATATATTGAACAACCACGGGGACATCACACACCCTTGTTTAAACCCAACATTCATTCTCGATCACTATCTCACCACCATACCTCAGCATTTCCTCACACACTCCATCTATTCCTGGTGCTTTCCCCATCTGGAGGTATCACAGGATCAGGTGTAGCAGATGTGGAGGGATCACAGGAACAGGTGTAGCAGATGTGGAGTGATCACAGGATCAGGTGTAGCAGATGTGGAGGGATCACAGGATCAGGTGTAGCAGATGTGGAGGGATAACAGGAACAGGTGTAGCAGATGTGGAGGGATCACAGGATCAGGTGTAGCAGATGTGGAGGGATCACAGGAACAGGTGTAGCAGATGTGGAGGATCACAGGATCAGGTGTAGCAGATGTGGAGGGATCACAGGATCAGGTGTAGCAGATGTGGTTATCTCCTCCCATAGCTGCTGGCTGTCCTTGTCTTTGCCCTTGGTGGCTTGGTGGTCTGGGTTGGCAGGGTTGCCAAAGCCCTCAAAGTAATTTTCTTCTTCCCCAATATATTAACACAATGACTGCGGCACTTCTCATATGACAATTGCTTGGTCACCACTGTACCATACGTTTTTTTGGACTAAAAGTAACCTTCATTCCCTGCACATTTTCATGTATAAACAAGAGCTAGAACGTATTCCAATTATATATCCCTGAAAGCAGAGGAATAGACCTTTCCAATGACACCTGAATCATGTCTGTACTACCACTGGTTGTCGTGCAACGATATTGCACAGATGACGCTAAATCGGTAAAAAATAGCGAGTTTGAGCGGTTTTCGCTATCCCCGAGTCTGTAAGAGAGTTGGAGATGTCTCCCACTGCCACTAGTGATGGCCCAGACACGGTGGGCGGTGGATGGGACTTTTCTGTGCTGCTTATACTCACTCGCCTGCCTCCCAGTCCTTGTTCAAGGCAGAAATTCGGCAATTGTCATACGACAAGTGCCGCAGTGATGACCGTATTTTTTTATATAACAGCCCGCAGTCATTGAGTTAAACAGTGGCTATAGTTTCCTTCACAAGCATCTGGGGGTTCATATCTTGATGTGTTGCCAGGTCATTTAGATGTCGTAGATTGTGCCCGTGATCCTGAAGCTTTTTTGAAGTCATTGATCTTGCCCTCTGCATTCAAAACCTGATGCATTAAATCTTTGTGGTAATGCATCTTCATTTTCTGGATGACCTTCTGGTCCATGGGTTGGATCAGACTGGTGACATTAGAGGGGAAGTACACCACAAAGATGCTGCCATTCATAAGCTTGTCAGCTGAGGGGGTGTCCTATAGTTGTCAAGGACTAACACAACTTTACTGTCCTCAGGCAGTCCTTTTATCGCAGTCACAAAAACAGGGTGAAACCCGTGCTCAAAGATCTCGCAGTTCATCCAAGCATTCGGTGGATGTGTGTAGTTTACAGGCAGGTTGGTGATGCCATTCAGTTTCCAAGGTTTGGCAAACTTGTCAATGACTATAGTCTGTTTATTTCCAGCTGATGGTAAATTCAATACTTTAGCAGCTGATTTCTCGATATGTAATGCAATATTATGATTCTACTATGTCTCTGCATCATATTAGAGACAAGTTATCATAAATATCAACATATTTCGCTACAAAATATTTGTATTTGTTAGTAGTCTTGGCAAATCCAACGTCAAGGCTATTAACCTAATTGCAATGACGACTTGTCTATTTTGACTGCTATGTCGTCATTCCAACCGCGGTTAAAAAGAAAACGTCTAGAGTCTACTCCTTATCTTGCTCTAGGAGACGTTGTACATTAACCAAAACTACCACCGAAGGTGAAAAAAGCCTAGAAGAGAAGAAAAAGGGGTTTACCTTAGTTACCGCTCAAGGCCCATCCCGTATTCCGTCATGCGCAGATCCCTGTCGAACGTGCGCATGAGCGACCCTCTCTTGTCATCATTTTTTCACGCGTCGCCATTGTTGAGTCCGCTTTTGTTGTGCTCCTTCAATTCACCCTGTTTTAGGTTCGTTTCGGCTTTTCTGGCCTTCTTTTTGTTAGACAGATGTTACGTGATCTAGGGCACACGTAAATGGGCTCCTCAGTGTGTTTAATGGAGACGCGTGTGGAAATAGCTACCGAAGGTACGGGGGCGCCTGGCGTTCCTCGTGTGTGTTTTTCATTCCTTTCTCTTTTCATATTCTTTTTTCCTGTTAGTCTGGGCATAGTTTAGCTTTTAGCTTATTTTAGCCTAGCTTGTTTCTCATTCAGGACTTGCTATGCCCCTATGAGTTTTAATATTTTCATAGCCTAGGTGTACAGTTGGTTCACAATCTGAGATTTCGTGGTGGCGGTGCTGTTTGTAGGGTTTGTGTCGGCCGCATTATTAGCGTTATTCCCGAGTCCCCCCTTTCGAGACTTCACTGTGTCTCAAGGGCCTGGGCGCTTGGTGGTTCGTGATATCCAGGGGTACCCCACGGGGGCCCCTCCCTCACACCACAGGGTTTTTCGCCCCTGACACATTCTCTCCTCACGGCTAGGCCACCCTTTTTCTCGCCAGTTTCATTTACTGGTTTTTGTGTTCCCTTACTGTTTTCACCTCCATCCTTTCATACCCTTTTGCCCAATCCTGGGGTACCCTACGGGGGCCCCTGTTTGTGCCAAACCACCCTTCCTGCCACTTCTCCTCATGGGCTTTGCTCTATCTCTGTGGGTTGGGTGGTTCCTGGGGGATGTGCCTCCTCTCCCCTGGTGTGTCTTCCTTGCCTCTCCCTTGACCGGTTGAGTCAGGATATTATCAAGGAAGACACTGCTCAGCTTGATGGCCATCGTCGCTTGGAGTTCATAAGGAGATGACGCTTTTTTTCTGGGCCTCTTTTGGTATTCCCTAGACGCTCCTCTCGCTTTTTCGGCGCCGGACCATCTCGGCCGGTCCCGCAAATTTGCGGAGTGCTCGATTCGGTCCTCTGGGACGTTTCGGCTCCCCGCAAATTTGCGGAGATCGCTGGGGGGTCTCGCGGTGAGGCGGGAGGGTTGTGTCGGTACGGTTATGCCTCCATTGGCCCGCAAATTTGCGGTTATAGTTGGCTTTCACTGTGACCCTTTTTTGTGTCGTCTTGTTGCCTGATACTATATTGGTGTATGCACTTTCCTGGTGTTATGGACCCTGCATGTGAGGTGTTGAGTGGTGGTTAACACTTTCTCCATCTTTGCAGGTTCTGCTTGTGCTCTTCCGCCTCACCCGCCCTCCTCACCTCCCTCGGTGCTCCCGGTTTAGAGTGAGTACGACTTCCAGTTTGCATGTGTGTTCCTGTTTACCCATGCTCATTCCCTGGTTTTTATTGGACATTATCTTCACTTACTCCGTCAACGTGCTGCTTATGGTGTGTGTTCTTCCGTTGCAGGTGGGATGCCTTGCTTTCGCCAGGGCTGTGGCTCCCCGTGCTTGGAATGCCACAGGTCCTGCTTACGCCACTCTCAATGTGTGTCCTCTACGGCCTACCTCCCTGCTTTGTGTGGCCCGTGTATGGACCTGGTGGATGTGGTGGACCATCACCCTGGTTCCTCTGACGCGGCAGTGGCCTCTGCATCCCTTCAGTCTGTGTGGGCGGTGGTCTCCCACCACATTCGGACTGTGGGCCACCGTTCCCCGGCCTTTGTTGACGACCGGATCCGCGTCGCCCTGGGCATCCCTGACCCGTCTGGAGGCCGTTTACCTGGCCCTCTCCCTGCTCGGGCCCTCCTCCCTGAGTCCCGTGGTCGGTCGTCACATCGTCGGGAGGATCCCCAGCTCCGTCCACGCTCTCGCTCTCCTCGTCGCCCGTCCTCTACTGCCCCTCCTCGTCCTCCTGATCACCTTGACTCCGCCCGTCGCCCTCGTCATGGTTCTCGCCCTGAGGCCGGGGTTAGCGTCTCTGCCCCTGTACGCCCTCCCCTGGCCTCTCCGGATAGGGGCTCTACTACCTTCCGCCCGCTTCCCCTGCACAAAAGACGTCCTCTTCATTTGTCCTCTACGCGCGCGGATGTTCATGCTGTAGCTGGCCCTCTGCTCCCTCCTCCTACTCTGTCCAGGGGGGTCCGCCAGGATGTAGTTGCTTCTCCTCCTACTTCTCCTGCTTCGGTGCCTCTTCTTCCTTCACGGTCTCGTCCCAAGGTGGAGGTCCCTTCCTCCTCCGCCTCGGTGTCGGGCCGCCCTGTTCTCTCAGCCCCGGGGATCCTTGCTCTGTTTCCCCCCGCGGCTCCTTCTGACCTCCTTTCACCCGGCCAGCCTTCCCACTCCCGTCATCCTGCTCCTCTTCCTTCTTCTATCCCTGATCTTCGATTACCGGCTCCCCGAGGGGGTACCCCGCCGCTTGACTCGGTAGAGTATAGAGAGGTTTCGGGGTCCCCTTTCTCGGGGGCTGACGTGTCGCTGGAAGAGGGGGATGGTGATGTTTCCCCCTCGGGCGTTAGTGATCGGGGACGAGACCCTCAGGAGCGCCACGGCCGTCGTTGCTCGCCTTCTTTGGGCCGCGACGCTGCTGTTTCGTGTCGTGGGTCTCGCTCTCGCTCACGCTCGCCCCTGCGGGCCGAACTATCTTCGGGGGGGTCGCCTCTCTCGGATCGATTTTCGGCTATGCAGGGGTGGGTTGTGTCACACTTCGACGCGCGCTTGGAGGCGATGCAAGATTCCCTCTTATCGCGCTTCTTGGCGGTGACACAACCTCAGCGCCTCACCCCACCTACCCCTGCTTTGGTCCCCCTCCCCTCTGCGGTGGACCAAATTCCTTCTCGCCCTGCTTCTCCGCCTGCCCGGTCGTCGGCTAGTACTGCTCCTGCCCTGGCTCAGGTGGTTGCCCCTGCTGTCTCCCATGCGGGGGTTCTCCGTCTGCTAGGGCAGGGTCCGCGCTTGCCCTCCATCCAGAAGGCCAAGGTCCCGTCGCGGACTAGCCGCTCCTCTATGGCTCCTTGGCTGTTTGGAAGGGGGTGCAGGCCTCCCACCCGGAGCGTGCTACCGACTTCCCGTCAGGTGAGAGGGCCCTACCTTCGGACTGGTCGGTCCAAATTAATGATAAGATGCAGTTCAGGGCGATCAGGGTGGATGGTCAGATGGCCGACGTGGAGGTGCGGGCTTACCCGACGAGGACTGACCTTCAGTACTTTTCGGTGAAGCCCAAGCCCCCGTCTGCTCCTCGGACTAAGCTCTGGTCAGACTTCAGCCGCCAGGACATCCTTCAGGATGTTCAGTCCCTGGCTGTGTTGACGGGACTGTCCTCCTATGGGACGGGTTTGTGCGACGACGGTAAGCCTGGCTTAGCCGTCGTGCTCGATAATCCTCTCCCATTGGAGGCCTGGTTTGCTGAGGCCTTAGAATTCGCCAACCGTTCCGTCGACAGATCTGTTTCAGTCCCTCCCCCGGAGTCGTCACTGCTTTTGCCTCCTCTTGTATCTGTCGGCGGATTGGATGGCAAGTTCTGGTCCTGGATCAGCGCGCCCAAACTTGAAATTTGTGCTATTGCTAACCCGTTCTTCTCCCACCCAGATAAGTCCTCTGTCGACAGGGATTTTACCTTGCGGCAGAGGGTGGCGAACTTATTGTCTTGTCTTTTAGGTTCCCTCCAGACGTCTGTTCACCACCTGAGGCTTATCGAGGCGACTGCACCTGGCGATCTTCGCGAGGGTTTGGACCACGTTCGGCGGATCCACCTTCAGCTCGCGGTGTCTTTGGTTCCCGAGCTGAAGGCGGTTTTGTGCGAGGCAACTCGACAACGCCAGACGGTAAGGTCCTCGTTCTGCCGGAAGGCCCCCTTGGATATTCGTCAGGGTTTGTTATACTCTGAGCTATATACATCGGGGCTTTTTGCGCAGGATGCTTGGGAACGCTACGCTTCTCTGTCAGCGGACCCTGCTTACGACACGCAAAGACGCGCTATGTCGCGACCAGGGTCTTCGCAGTCCCGTCCTTCTGCCGGTCCTCTTCGGGGTGCTGCCGCCAATGCTGCCGCCAAGAAAGGGCGCAGGAAAGG
Organism: Paralithodes platypus; assembly: GCA_032716605.1. Taxonomy (NCBI): domain Eukaryota; kingdom Metazoa; phylum Arthropoda; class Malacostraca; order Decapoda; family Lithodidae; genus Paralithodes; species Paralithodes platypus. The sequence goes on from CM064582.1 coordinate 13,316,170, forward strand.
GAAGTTGCCGGCCAGAGAGTCGGTTCCGCCTCGCACTTCTGCTCCTGCTCCCTTTCATCCCCGCCGTGAAGGGGCTGGCCAGCCTTCCACTTCCGGCCGCACTTCAACGGGGTCAGACACACGATGGACAGGGGATGGGGTGACCCGTCCTTTTCGGCGAGGTGGGGGGGGTAGAGGTGGTCAACGTGGCTCTTATGACCGCAGGGACCGTACCGGGGGACCCTCCACGTCAAAAAATGTGTAGGTTCTCCAGGTCGGTCTCCTCCTTGTTCTCCTTCTCGCCTCGCAGAAAGGGTCGCTCACCTCATCTCGGGGGCTCCCACAGGTTGTTTTCGCCCTTGCGCCCCTCGGTGGCCGCGAGGGACGTGGGGGCGGAAGATTGCACGGAGGGGTCTCACCTGGAGATGGAAGTCCAGACCCCCACTCAGCTCTTGTCAACGAAGCCGGCCTGTCTCTTCGGAGGTGGCCGACGTGATTACGTCCATGCACGAGCAGGGAATCGTCAAGGAGGTGGAAGCCGGTCAACCGGTTTTCCTCTCCCGTGTTTTTCTGGTACCAAAGAAGGACTGCGACGCGATGCGACCGGTGGTGGATCTGTCGGCCCTCAACGGGCACATCGTGAACACACGGTTTCGGATGCTGACGGTGCACCAGGTACGACTGGCCCTGCGACCTCTGTCGTGGGTGGTGTCGCTGGACCTCAAGGATGCGTATTGGCACGTTCCTATCCATCCTCGTTTCCAGCGATTCTTGGCCGTTCAGACTTCCGATCGTGTGTTCATGTTCGACAGACTTCCCTTCGGTCTCAACATCGCGCCGCGGATCTTCTCGAAACTGGTGAAGCAGGCTCTGGATCCTCTCCTCAGGAGCGGCCTCCAGATCCTGTTTTACTTGGACGACTGGTTGATAGTTTCAGACACCCTAGAACAGTGCGTCCGCGACACCCTCACAGTAGTTCAACACATCACACAGTTAGGGTTCAAAGTCAATATTCCCAAGTCACGCCTGACCCCGTCGCGTGTCGTGACGTGGGTAGGTCTCGAATGGGATCTGTCCAACGCTACGGTAACCCAGAGTCAGCCAAACGCGGTGAAACTTCGCAGGAAGGTCTTCGCCGTGTTGCACTCGGTCTCCCTCACGAGGAGGATCTGGGACTCGTTAGTGGGTTCACTGAATTGGGCTGCTCTGACCATTCCCTTAGGGAGGCTCAGGCTGCGCCGCCTAATCCTCATGGGCAACAAGGTGTTTCCGTTGGCCCCTATGGATCGGCTCATGCCGATCCCGCGTACCATTCACAGACACTTAGGACACTGGGTTTCTCGGGGCACGATCTCTGCGGCTGTGCCCTGGACCGCCCCCCCGCCAACGATCTGGGTGGATACAGATGCGTCGAGCGAGGTAGGGTGGGGTTACCAATCCAACCTGGGACATCAACATCACGGCAGATGGGTGGGACACACACACCTACACATCAATGCCCTCGAACTGTTGGTTCCCCTGTTCTTCCTGCGGGACCACGCGCTGGTCCTTCGGGGCCAGTCGGTGGCCTTCCGGATGGACAATCAGACAGCTGTCCACTGTATCCAAAAGCAGGGGTCCTCCAGGTCTTTGACTCTGTTGGGGATCTCCGAGAAGTTGTTCTTCCTCGCGCACCGACACAACATCTCCCTGCACGCCTCCTACCTGCCCGGGACTGCCAACCTATGGGCGGACGCCCTGTCGAGAGGACAGGGCGTTCTTGTAGAATGGGCAATGAAACAGACTGTATTCGACGACCTCGCGGCTTCCTGGGGTTTTCCGGAGGTCGACTTGTTCGCATCGAAGGAGACGCGCAAGTTGCCTCGGTACCTATCCCTCCGGACTCGTACTCCGGAGGGGGGTCCGGACGCTTTCATGGAAGACTGGAGCAGGTGGCAGTCGATATACATATTTCCGCCACCAGACGCACTGTTGATGTGCAAAGTCCTCGCGAGGCTGCGGCTGTACCGCGGCAGAGTCTGGCTCATAGCTCCTCTGTGGCCGGCCCAGGCTTGGTACTCCCAGTTGAAGCGGTGGTGCCCGAGTCCAGTCCCTCTCCCTCTCTCACACTTCCACTTGAGCCAGGTTGGAGACCTACGGACCTCGTTGGCCTTCGCATCGTGGATGTTCGTGAGGCACGGTGGCTCCCAGTCCACGGACGGGACCTGACTAACTTCCTGAAGCGTTCATGGACGTCTTCGACTTGGGGGACTTACGAGTCCCACTGGAGGTCTTTTACTAGGTGGATACAGGACACTCGCCAGACTGTTAGCTCTCCTTCCCTCGTCCTACACTACTTGTTTCACCTCTTCCGTACACGTCGCTTTCAAGTCAACACTATACGTAACCACTTGTCTGCCATCCGGGAGGTCTTTGAGTCCGTCACTGGGCTGGTCGTTCCGCCGAAGGAGCTGGATTCCTTCATGAAGGCTGCCTTCAGGGAGCGCCCGCCTCCGCGCCAGATCCCTCCTCAGTGGGATCTGGGGCGTGCTCTGGACCTTCTGGCTTCACACACATATACACGGGACACTACACCGGTTCAGTTGCTCGAGCGTACACTCTTCCTTGTCGCTCTGGCCACTGGGGATAGGGTGTCTGAACTAGCTGCCATGTCGCGGTCCCAGGAATGCATGCGATTCTCCCCGTCCTTGAATGTCGTCACGTTAGCCCCCTCCCCTCATTTTGTTGCCAAGAATGAGAGAGAGACCCACGTTTTCAAGCCTTTCACCATCCAGGCTTTAAAGCGTGGGCATACTCACCATGTGTTGTGCCCGGTGCAGGCCTTGCACTCCTATGTTGAGTCTGTGGCTCCGACTTCGGGTACTGCTGTGTGGGTGTCTCCTCGGACTGGTGGGAGGCTCTCGAAGGTACAGATAGGACGCCACATTTGTCGGGTCATTCGTGCCAGTAACCCTGCTTGTCGGGGTTCTGCGCACGATGTGCGGTCCTTTGCTGCCTCCTTACGGTTCCTGCAGACTCGTTCGTTGCCTGACGTCGCCTCGGCGGGTTTGTGGTCTTCTGTCCATACCTTCGTCTCCTCCTACCTCTCCATGTCCATTGTTAGACCCCCTCGGCCTGTGATAGCTCTCGGGAGTCGTGTTTCCTAGAGCTCTAGCGAAGTTGCCTGGTCTTCCCCCCTTGTCACTCTTTCTTTTACTTTGTTTTCTTTGAAAAGGGGGGGGGGGGGGGGAGTACGGGTTTGCAACACTGGATTGCAAGTTTGGGATTATGTTATATGTATACAGTACATAAGTGTTTTTTTTGCCAACTTGAAAATTGTGTTTTATTTTTGTGTTCCATGTTTTTGTTCGTTTTGGAAGAAAAGGGATTTTGTGTACAGTACTTTTTGGTTTAAGACGAGTCTATGGTTTTGCATTACTATGAATGACGGGCACGTGTTAAAACTGCTCTTTTTAGCTACTCCTCAGTTTTTCACTCTTTTATTAAACTCTCTTGTTTAACTTTGTCATTCATAATTTTGTCTTATGCATTGTTTTTTTTGGTATGTTGGGCTTGGATGTCCTCCTCCTATTTGTTATGCAGCCTTGACGTTACGTTGGATTTGCCAAGACTACTAACAAATTGGGAGGTTTGACGTACCTCCCAACCTACCAAATAGGAAAACCTACTATTTGGTAGTAGTCTTGGAAAATCCAACGTACATAATACCCTCCCTCACGCCGGACCCCTGCCCATCCGCGTTCTTCTGCTGACGTGAGATGTGATGACAAGAGAGGGTCGCTCATGCGCACGTTCGACAGGGATCTGCGCATGACGGAATACGGGATGGGCCTTGAGCGGTAACTAAGGTAAACCCCTTTTTCTTCTCTTCTATGCTTTTTTCACCTTCGGTGGTAGTTTTGGTTAATGTACAACGTCTCCTAGAGCAAGATAAGGAGTAGACTCTAGACGTTTTCTTTTTAACCGCGGTTGGAATGACGACATAGCAGTCAAAATAGACAAGTCGTCATTGCAATTAGGTTAATAGCCTTGACGTTGGATTTTCCAAGACTACTACCAAATAGTAGGTTTTCCTATTTGGTAGGTTGGGAGGTACGTCAAACCTCCCAATTAGCCAAATAACGAAGATGAAGACATAGCAATTTACCATCAGCTGGAAAAAGACAGAGTATAGTAAATTTTATGTGTTGATCACCCAAGGTATTGGCACAACTTTAAATTGTGAGGTGGTCCTTGTTCTGTTTTTACCCATGGGCTACTCAATCATTGCCACAGCTAGGGTGGAAGACACCTCCAAAGCAGTCCAGTTTCATTTGCATTATAGATTTGATCAGCAAATAGCTAGTGCTCACGAACAAGCTCAGAAAACTTGTCAATGTTGGGTAAGGGCTGGTCCTATCCAGAGTGAGGTTTGGCATCCTCTGCCCAACCTTAGCCGTTTCTATCTGATAATATGTCTCTTTTCCTTCTAGGTGCTGGCGAGATCACCTGATTGGGTGGCACTGCAAGGGGGGCTAAGGACGGTGGGGGCATTGGCCCAGTGGTGCAAGCCCATGGGCTGATGATCCCCTCCCTCGCTGCCCTCTCAGAAACAGATCTCTTCTCACCCTGGCCCCTTTGGGGGCCTGAGCATCTGGATGGCTTCGGTCTACCAGACTCGGGACTGTTCAGCCAGGCAGTCTGGGGAACTATAACAACAACTTGTCAATGTAAACAACTAAATCCTTGCTTGCGGACCTCAGCTCCCCACTTACATGAAGCCGCCAAGTGCCGAGACACAGTTTAAATCTGCTTAGCCATTCAATAGAAAAGGAACGGGGATCTTCAATTTTAATTTTCTCTTGAAACTCATTTGCTTTTTCACAAACAAGAGGGCCAGACAAACAGGCACCCTCCAACCCCATCTGTTGAAACCACTCAAAATCCATCCTGTTAAGATCCTCCAACCTGATAGCACATACATTTAGGCAACTTTCCACTGCTTTGTTGGTTTCTGTTTTCATGAAGAACTCTTTCAGCTGGTTGACTTGATTTTTGATGTCGTATATCATAGAAGAACCAACACTGTACTCTTCCATGAACTCTTATCGCCACTATCCATGCTGTAACCTTCTACATATATCCAGTTTCTGTTCTAGACCTACCTATGTGGAGTTCGCCACTCTTGCTAGTGGCACCGAGGAGCGCACCATCCTTCGTTGTTGTTTGAAAATTGGTGCAGCAGACTGTTCGAAGGGGCGGAGCGCTCCCCTGCGAAGATGGGCTCGTCTGGCACTTTTTGTAGTTCGACATCGAGGGCTCTCTTGAAGCTGTCTAACGAGACGCCTCTCATTTCTCTTACTCGCCGTGGGAGTTTGTTGAAGAGACGTGCTCCTCTATGTAATAACCAGCCCTCTCGCAGAGAGCCCATAGCACCCCGATTTTTCATCTAGGGGATATCGCATTCCCAGCCTCTCCTATCACTGAACTTCATTGCTATTGGGGTATGTAGATTTGGTACAAAACCCTCTGCGATTTTCTACATATATATTATTAAGTATCGTTCCCTTCTACGTTCCAACGAATACAGCTTTAGTGATTTTAAACGCTCCCAATAGTGTAGCTGTTTTACTGAGTTTATATGCGAGGTGAAATTCCTTTGTATACTTTCTAAGTCATTAATTTCACCTGCTTTGTATGGGGATGTTAATACGTTACAGTATTCTAGCCGCGGTAGCACCAGGGATTTGAAGAATGTTATCATAGGCAATTCACCGCGAGTTTTAAATGTACGTAGAATCCAACCTGTTAGCCGTTTCACAGCTGCAACTTTGACCTGGTTATGCTCTTTGAATCCTATTTTTTCAGACATTATCACCCCAAGGTCTTTCACATTGTCTTTACGTTTTATTATGTGATTGGATTCTGTTATGTAACTTGTGTTCTCTTTAACAAAATTATTATCTCCTTATTGTATTAATTGGAATTTTTCTTCATTAAACTGCATGTTATTTTCCCTGGTCCACTGGAACATCTTATTTATGTCCTCCTGTAGCTGGCCCGTGTCTTCCTGTGTCTTTACTATCATACTCAGTTTCGTGTGATCCGCAAAGGAGGATAGGGTAAGACGGGGTAATTTCGCCGAAAATCGCGTATTTTGACGAATAGACACTGCCACAAATGGAATTTTTAAATTTTTAATTTGTTATCTATACATTCAGCCTTTCTGCTATAGATGCCCAAAAAACGAAAACAAAATATAATGTTTTGGTTATGCTGCCGAATTTTTGAAAAAAAGTCACTCTCGCGACGAAATTACCCCGCCCGGCGGGGTAATTTCGCCGCGACCTATTTTACGCATCATCTAGCTAGTAAACTAGATAACATTATATGATTAATGGCCAGACAAAACACTAGCACACAGGTAAAAGCAATGAAAACATTCACAAACCCAAACTGTCACTAAACATGCCATTAGAAAAACGTTGCGCGCACGCACGCACGCACGCACGCACGCACGCACGCACACACAACTGAACAGGGCGGGCAGAGATGCAGGTGTGTCACATGTGTAGGCCTAGGCGCCACTGTCTAGCGCGGGTGTGGAGTTGTGGACATGTAGTGCGGGTGTGGACGTGTCTAGTGTGGTTGTGGACGTATTTATTAGGCCTATGGGTGTGGAAGTATTTAGTGCGGGTGTGGACGTGTCTCGTGTGGGTGCGGCGTGTAGGTTGCTAGTACAAAGTACCAGGCAGCAGCTGACGGCTACTGCCAACACTGTGTCACACGCAAGCATACAAACAAACAAACACACATACAAACCACCCACAAACACCCCCACACACACCCGACCATTCCGTCAGATGCGCCGCTAGCCCCCGGCTCCAGGCCCCGCGAAACTGCAACAAAACCTAAGTCAAACTAGATCTACAACGTAAGCCAAACTAGCTATTCAATCTAAACCAACCTTGCTCTACAACCTAAACCAAAACTGCTCTACAACCTAAGCCAAACTGCAGCCAAATACATGCAATAGTTTCGGAGATACCGGCGTTTGAATGCAAATTATTAGCGCCGCGGCGAAATTGCCCCGCGGCGAAATTACCCCGTCTTACCCTACTGTACTGTGTCTTGTATTGGCATCTATGTCACTTATTAGAATGAGGAAAAGAAGGGGCACTGTTCCCTGGGGAACTGAGCTTTTGATGCCCGAAAGCTCAGATGTTACTTGGCTTACTGCTACCGATTGTTTTCGGTTCACTAGGAAGTTGTATATCCACCTTCCAATTTTTCCTATTATCCCTTTTGCTTTAAGTTTGTGTGCAATACTACCACGATCACATTTATCAAATGCCTTAGCAAAATCGGTGTAAATGACATCCATGTTTTTCTTTTCTTCTAGGGATTTAAGAATGTTGTCGTAATGTTCCAACAGTTGCGAGAGACACGATCTTCCTGCTCCGAACCCATGTTGACCAGTGTTGTGCAGTTCATTTTTTTCCATAAATGTTGAGATTTTGCCTCGCAGGACTCGCTCGAAAATTTAAAAGATGTGGTAAGTCAGAGCTACCGGGCGATAGTTTTTTGGTAGTGCTTTACTCCCTCCTTTATGCAAAGGGGCCATTATTGCGTTTTTCAAACTATCCGGTATTTCTCCAGTGTCTAGACTCCTTCTCCACATTATAGCCAGGGGTTTTAAGAGGTTTTCCTTACAATTCTTTATTAGGATCGAACTCCTGGTGCCGAGCGGGATGGCATGTTGGCGATGGCTTCTGCTATGTCTTTTGGCCCAAAATGAATATCCAGAATCTGGGGGGCTTCCGTGGGGGGGTTATTCATGAAAAATTCATTTTGGTCTCTGATTGCTTTTGTTTAGTCAGGCTTACTGAAGGCAGTTTTATATTGTAGTCGTAATAGTTCACTCATTTCCTTTTTGTCCCCTGTGAATGACCCATCATCTTTACTTAGTGGGCCAATATTTGATGTGGTTTTACTCTTATGTTTAGCATATGAAAAGAAGTACTTGGAGTTTTCCTTTATGCTTGCAATAGCTTTGCTCTCCTCTTCTATTTGTTGTAGTTCATATGAGAGTCTTAGTCGTTGTTCAATTTCCACAATTTCTCTATCTATTTTGACCTTTTGTCTTTCCTGTAGATTTTGTTGTGTACGTCTTTGTGTTAGTAATTTTCTTCTTCTGTCCCGTTCTTGTTTGCTTCTTTGTCTTGTTTGTCTTTCTGGTATGTGGTGGCTACAGATTTGGGTCATGGTTTCTGTTAATAGGACTAGGCATTCTGATGGTGTCCGGTTGTTCATTAAATCTTCCCAGTCTATTTCTTCCATTTCTTGGTTTACCTCTTCCCACCTTATATTTTTGCTATTGAAGCTAAATTTGCTGAATGGACCAGTTTTTGGTCTAGCTTCTGAGGTGTTCTGTACACTTGCTAGGGTTGTTTTGATCTCAATTAATTTATGATCCGAGTATGCTGTGTCCGATATGTTAACACTGTGTACTAGGAAGTCATTGTTAGTGAAGACAATGTCTAAGATATTGTTCTCACGTGTGGGTTCGGCAATATGCTGGCTAAGACTAAAAAATTCGCAAAGTTTAAATAGTTCTCTTGCATTTGCTTCTCTGGAGTTATTCGACACTACTTGGTCTTCTAGTTGCCTCCACTTGATGTTTGGAAGGTTAAAATTTCCTAACCACATAATATTTGGTGTCGGGTTTCCCAGGGCTTCCACTTCTGATTTTACCATGTTGAGCTGGGTTTTGAATTCTTCTAAGGATGAGTCAGGAGGTCTGTATGTGACAATAACTGCTAAATTTAGGGATTCTATTTTAACCCCTTATTAGCGGGGCCCGACTTAAGGCGGTCTAGAGAACCAAGGACTATGTGGCGGGGCCCGACTTAAGGCGGTATGCAATTTTGAGCACATAATTGGCTCTGAGAGAGAGACGAGTGGTGGGAGGAGCGTAGGTGGACTCTGACCGTTCGGCACGGCTCCCGCGCCGCGACTAACCTCCCCTCCTCACACATCCACACCCACTACCTCACTAGACAGGGAATTATGTAAGGAAATTACCGTATTTTAGGGATTTTTCCTTCGTGTTGGTTGCAAGTGAACCCGTGGTCGTAGAAGGATGGTTCTGGTGTCATTGGAAAGCTCAATTATCGTCCTTTCACGGATACATAATTGTATTACGCTCTGGCTCTTGTTTATGCATGAAAAAGAGCACGGAAAATAGGCTAGTTTAGGGTTGTTGTTGATGATGCTTTTATTTTATACTAGCCCACTGGGCCTAGGCCCTCTCAAGGCTAGTGGTGGAGGAGGTGGTACAGAGTTTAAAGTCACGTATATGTCAGCAGTTATATGTCATTGTATAAATTTATTGCTCTCAGGAAGTGACGAATAGGGGTGAAATTGAAAGAGTCTGAGTCAGAGAGGATGCCATGTAATGAGGTGTTCAGCAAGAATCTCCGTCTTTCAGATGCATAGACGGGACAAATACAAAGAAAGTGAAAAACAGTCAATGATGTATGGCAATGTTGGCATTCAGGTGGTGGACCACGAGGGGTGGACATCAGGTAACCATGTGTGAGGCGCGTGTGGCCTAAACGTAATCTAGTTAATAGGGTTTGGTCTGCACGTGAACCATTAATTGAAGAGGGCCACAAGTGTATGTGATCCTTAATGGAGCGAAGGTGGCCAGTTAATGGTTGCGCTCTCCACTCAACTCGCCAAGCGTCATAAACATGGCGACGGAGGACAGGGAGCATATCCTCCGAACGCAGCAAAGTAGTAGAGGGTGTACCATGACATGCTTGCTTAGCGAGGAAGTCTGCACGCTCATTCCCGGGAATTCCTACATGCGCGGGGATCCAGCACAGTGTGATGGAACGATTAGCGCACTGTAATTTGTGTATTGTGTGGATGATAGTCTTGACCAATGGGTCCTTGGGGGCAAATACACATAAGGCTTGCAGTGCACTCTTTGAGTCACTACAGATAACGACCCGTGGAGAGTTCCTCGACAATGAAGAGATGGTGCTTAAAGCACCTTGAATAGCCCATAATTCAGCAGTGAAAACCGTGGAGTGATGGTGTAAGGTACTTTGAGACAAGCCATAGTCTGAGACTGCAGCGCAACCCACGGCATCCGCAGTTTTTGAGCCATCGGTGTAAATGAAAACAGCCGGGATGTGATCATCAAGATGTTGTAAAGCGAGATGTCGACGTTGAGATGGGGCTTGGGCATCAAGTTGATCTGCTAAGTGAAAGCAAACTGTAGGGTGTTTTAGGGTCCACGGAGTGATGTGACTAGGAGGGGGAGTTATGGGAGGAACGGTGATACTGTAAGTGGAGAGCAATTGGCGAGACAATAGTGGGAATGGCACTGGAATGGTTGAACGATAGTTATCTGTGGAATGGAATAGTTCTAGTAGAGTTGGGTCATGACGGAGGCGAACAGCCGTACGCATGAGGACTAATCGACGGTGGTAGGCTAGAGGTAAGGTCCCAGCCTCACATAGGATATTGGAGACACGAGAGGAACGGAATGCCCCCGAGCTAATGCGGATGCCCAAATGGTGTACGCTGTCGAGGGTTCCTAATGTGGAAGCAGAGGCCGTGCCATAGACAGGGCTACCATAATCTAGGGCTGAGAGGATGGTAGCTCCGTAGAACAGTAAAAGCGTAGCGCGATCTGCGCCCCAATGGACTCGTGCGACTGTTTTCAGAACATTCATTCTCTGGAGGCAACGTGCCTTTAAGCAGGCAATGTGACTCTTCCAATTGAGGTGAGTATCAAAGATTAAACCAAGGAACCTGGCATGTGGAAGGATCTGAATATTAGAATGTCCCATGGTGAGAGTAATGGACTGGTTACGTAAATGTCGAACATTTCTATAGAATACAACGGCGTTAGTCTTTTCAGCAGAAAATTGAAAACCAGCAGTGGATGCCCAAGAGTGGATGGATTTTAGAGCAATGTTGAGACGCCGTTGTATGTGAGTCAGACTGGGAGAAGTATAATATATTGCGAAGTCGTCCACATACAAGCTATACGATATTTCAGGTGGGAGGCTGCGTATGACACTATTGATCGCCATAATAAAGAGTAAGCTGCTAAGGGCACATCCTTGTGGTATTCCATTAATTTGTGACATAATGTCCGATAGGAGACCATTATTTTTGACCTGGAATGTACGGTTAGAGAGAAAATTTTGTAAAAAGCAGGGAAGAGGACCCCGCATGCCAGAATCGTGTAAAAATTTTACAATCCTGTGTCTCCATGTTGTGTCATAAGCCTTAGCAATGTCAAAAAATATTGCCACTGTGGGTTGGTGCTTGGAGAACCCATCACGTATTTGGTGTTCAAGGCGAATAAGTGAGTGCAGTGTAGAACGGCCAGGGCGGGAACCATTCTGATATGGGGATAGGAGGGCATGTGACTCAGCGTAATGTAAAAGTCGAGGATTGATAATTTTTTCCATTAATTTGCAGAGGCATGAGGTAAGCACAATCGGTCTGTAATTTGTGGGAAGACTATGATCTTTTCCAGGCTTCGGTACGGGTATAGTGTAAGCATGCCGCCAAGACGGTGGGAAGTAGTTACTTATCCAAAACTGATTGTACAGTTGTAAAAGATGTAGCGCACGTGGATGGAGGTGACGGATGAGAGCGTACGAGAATCCATCCGGGCCAGGAGTAGTGTCTGTACACAGATCGAGCGCGTGTCGCAATTCCGGAATTGAAAAAGGGGTGTTATATTCATGTGTTTTTCCGCTATGAAAAGATAGCGGGCGAGATTCCTCCATACATTTATAACGAAGAAATTGACGAGGCAATGACTGGTCTGAGCTGACGTGACAGAAATGTTTGGCATGTATGGCAGCGATGTCAAGGGGGTCATGTGTAAGCGAGTCCGAGGCAGGGTCTTTGAGTGGAGAGAGTGGAGGCCGTACAGTGCGTCCGTTGATACTGCGAAACTTTTTCCATAAAGTAGAGAGAGGGGTGCGGGAATTGAAGGACAAGATATATGATCGCCATGAAAGTATCTTGTTGTCAAGGATACTGCGTTTGACAACTGCACAGATCTTGTTATAGAACGTTTTAAGGGCAATTTTTTCAATAGTGATGGTTATAAGGTCAAAGTAACGATTAGTGGAAAAAAGCCGGGGGGAAACAGTCTTTAAACGCCGCTGCCTAACACTCAGACGCTTAAGAAGGCGTTCCACACGATGCTTGAATTTTATCATTTGGGCTAGAGTGGGCGTCCACCAAGGGACCTGGCGAGGGTGCGTCAGCGAGGAGGTAAGCGGGATATGAGTGCGTGCAATGGAGTTCAGGAAGGACGAAAAATAATCAAAATTGTGGGCAGGGGAAGAGGTAGGGGAGAAGTCCGAAACGTCTGCAGAGGAGTGCGTATAAGACGTCCAATCGGCTTTAGAGAGATTATAACTCGATATTTGAGGGGAGGATGCAGGGCACAAATACTTAAGGAGTATAGGGTAGTGGTCGCTGGAGAAGCGATCCTGTAAAACTGACCAGTCAAATAGGGGAGCTGCGTCATCCGAGGCAAAGGAAAGATCAACAGCGGAAAATGTACAGTGGGTAGCAGATCTGTAGGTGGGGGTGTCAAAGTTGAGATAACAAAGAGTAGAATGAAGGAGATATTTTTCAAGTTTATCGCCTGGGATGTCTGTGTTTGGGTTGCCCCAAAGGGGAGAGTGTGCGTTAAAGTCGCCCAGAATAAGGTACGGTGGGGTCAGTTGTTGTACTAGTTGATGAAGGTCTGAAGTATTGTAATGACAGGAGGGTTGATTGTAGGAGGAGAAACAGTCAAAGAAGGAAGGTTTGGTAATGAAATGGAGACGGCAGTTGTTTGAAAAGGGTTGGGGTCAAGGGTGACAGGAACAAATACGCACTGATAGTGCACAAGGATGGCCGTTCGGAGATGTGAAGGGGTTATAGGGGAGCTAGCAGCAACAGTATAATGCCTAGGGGGGACAACAAAATTGCCTACATGTTGGAGGCAAATGCATAATGGTGAATATAATTTAAGTAATCGTTGTAATTCTCCCATACGGAGGCGAGTTTGGTATCCGTTTATATTCCATTGCAAAATGTTATATGCCATCAAGAATAGGATTGTCAGAGTCATCGACAATAGAGGTCTCTTGAAGAGAGTCTGGTATAGGTTGTGAGTGTGGAGAGGGTTGTGTGGATGAAGGTGAAGGGGTAGATGTAAGGTCTGTACATTTTTCAGAAATAGCTGTGAATTGTGTGACTAGTTTAGGAACAAGGGTGGGGCAGTGGAGGAGTTTTTGGCGCAGAGTGTCCATAAATAGATAAGCGGAGGTAACATCTTCATCAGGGTTAGGGGGAAGTGTACGTGTGGTGACAAATTCCTGCGTCCGAGCAAGGAGGCAGGGATCCGTGGCACAGATATGGGGTGTGATGTAATTACGGAAACAAATTGGACATCCACATTTGTCAGGTGGGATATTGGTGTGACATATCAATACAGGAGATTGTGAGGGGCTCGGGGTATGATGAGTCTTTATCGAAGGTTTGTCAGATGATGGTGTCGTAGGGTTAGCAGGAGTTTGTGGGGGAATGTCTCTAGGTTTGGGAGCATCGGGATCTGGGCAGTGGGGAGCGGCTAACGGAACATGTCGCTCAAGGTTACAGGGAGGATCAGGTGTGGTGAGGGTGGTACGCACATTGACAGGAGGTTGGTGAACATCAAATCGGGATTGTGATAGCTCTATATTAGTCAAGTCAGAATCCAACAGGTTATTGTCCTTCAGGAATCTCTGCATCAAGTCCTTGGGCGTAGGATCAGATTCACAAATATGGGTGACACAATAACAAGGAGTCGGGTGAATTTGAGCATCTTCCGCTGGAGCTCGCTTGGAAAGAAATTTGTGAAGATGTTCGGTGAGTACTGTACGGGTAGAAGTCTTGTGCTGAAGTAGAAAGAATCGGCCGCAGTTATGGCAGCCACAGTCCGGAACGTGGGTAGGCATAACCCACTTCTGTGTGGTGGAACCGAGTTTCGAGGTCCGGGATAATGACCGGATAGGACTTGCAACCTTACGTTTTTTCCGAGGCTGCGACTGGGTGGAGCGAGATTGGGGAGAAGTCTCTATATCTGGTACTGTGTTACATTCCATGAGGTTCTCTTCGGCAGTCATGTTCCAAAACTCAGTATCATCGGTCAAGTTAGTAAATCCCTCGAACCTGTTAGAGGTGGATAGGTCCGGGGAGTTAAGGTGAACTAAACGGAAGGTATCATTGGTGGGGTAATGTTGTGGGCTAATAGGTGGTGCCGGAGGCTGCTCTGGACGCTGGTGGTCAGAGGAGTCAGCGGGTGTAGTTGATTCAAACCGTCGATATGGAGGAGATTTACCTTCCTGCCTTAATTGTGCTGCAGCAGACCGGAAGGGGAGTCCTTTTGTGGCCTGTAAATGTAATACGTCACGATGAAACGCAAAGTGCGGGCATGTTCTGTCATTGGCTTTGTGGGACCCGTCATAATTTGCACAACGGGACGCGCTGACTTGACAATTGTTGAGAGCATGTTGTTCTGAGCCGCAATTTAAGCAACGAGCATTGAGAGCCCGACACCGTGGGGTTGAATGCCCAAGCTTCCAGCAATTTGTGCATTGTCTCGGCTTGTTAACATACCTTCGTACCTGCAGTTGGCGACCTGCAAGACGGACATGCATAGGGAGGTCATGGCGCTTAAAATAGATTTTGACAATGCGTAGTGGGGGCCGATTTCCACGCTGAGGAGCAGTATAAGTGTCAACTTTAACAACAGTGGGGTCAGTTCTTTGCAATAATTTTAAGATACGATTGGTTGAGTCTGTAAAGCTCTGATCTGCAAATTCGAAGTCGGAAGGGAGCACAACCGTGCCAGTACACTGATTCAGGTATTCATCTGGTTTACCTGTGTATCTGTCGTTGGGGGTGTCGAGGTAGGCTTGTAAGGCTTCTGATTGCTCCTGTGTTTTCACCTCAATCATGCGCTTGGCCGATCCAACAGCATGCATGGTGAAGTCACCAATATCTTGTGCGAGAGTATCGTATAGACTGAAATCATCCATAGGTTCACCAGAGACCGTGAAAAACCGTGAATAATCAGGGGGACTGAACATAGCGAATGTGGAGGAAAATTAGAGTCAAACTGGAGAATGCTGTATCCAAAAGTGTACCAGTAAGGGAATATAAGGATAAAACAAAATTGAGGAAAAGAACTAACCCAGAATTGCCAATGAAAAGAAAGCTTTGGATATTGATTAGAAGAAAGAAACGATTGTGGGAAAGATTAAAATTGTTAAAAAAGAACAGGGGGTCTAGTATAGAGGCTAAAGAAGTGGATCTGGAACGTAGACAAATAAACAATAAAATAAGGTGGGAAACAAGGAGGGGGGTGAAGGAGAGGGAGAGAGAGATAGCTAGAAATGTGAAGGATAATCCAAAAATATTCTGGAAGTACATTCAGGAAAAATTAACAAGAAGAGTAGGGATCCCAAAGCTGGTGGGGGGGTTGAATGATGGGAGTAGAGCGGAGACTGATAAGGAGAAAGCAGAGGTGCTGGGGAAATACTTTGGGGGGGTACTAACAGTGGAGTCGGAGGATGCAGTGCCTACTATTCCCATCAAACAGGCACCGGCACTAGAACTAGTAGAGTTTTCCCATGCTAGAATAAGAAGGGCTATAGAAAAAATGAACAGAAGTAAGTCACCGGGACCGGATGGGATACACCCAAGAATCATAAAGGAAGGAGGGGAGATGTTAGTAGAGCCATTGAAAATGTTATTTGAGGTATCGTTTAATACAGGACAAATCCCGATGGACTGGAGAGAGGCGAACATAACAGCTATATTTAAGAAGGGAAAGAGAAATGACCCAGGGAATTATAGACCAGTCAGTTTGACAAGTGTTGTGTGTAAACTAATGGAAACGGTAATTAGAGAAGGAATAATGGATCATATGAAGTCAAACCAACTTTTCAGTGGGAGACAGTTCGGATTCTTGCCGGGGAGGTCGACGGTACTACAGCTAATTAAGGTGGTAGATGATTGGATGCAAATTCTAGAAGATGGTGATGTAATAGACGTGGTATATTGCGATTTTATGAAGGCCTTCGATAAGGTCCCACATAAAAGGTTAATAGAGAAAGTTAGAAGCTATAATATAGGGGAGAAATGTGTGAAATGGATAGAAGCCTTCCTGAAAGATCGGAGACAGAGGGTATTGGTGAATGGAATAGGCTCGGGGTGGAGGGAAATTACAAGTGGGGTACCTCAGGGATCTGTGTTGGGACCACTGCTGTTCGTTATATTTATCAACGACTTGCCAGAAGTTATAACTAATGGAAGTGAGGTATACCTGTATGCGGATGACACTAAACTGTATAGAAGAGTGAGGAGTAAGGAAGATATGGGTTTGCTTCAAGGAGATGTGGAGGGCATGAAGGGATGGTCTGAGCATTGGTTAATGCCTTTTCATCCAAAAAAATGCAAGTACATGCGGATTGGGACCAGCAAGATAGACAAGGTAGGATACAGTATGTATGAAGCGATGGAGGAAGTGAGTGCAGAAAAGGATATAGGAGTAGTGATAGATAATAAGTTAAATTTCTCAGAACATTTAGCGGAAAAGATAAACAAAGCCAATAGAATTGTAGGGCTGATAAGGAGGACATTTGTGTCACTTGACGAAGAAATCTTCAGGAATCTATATACAGCGCTGGTTAGGCCACACCTGGAATATGCAAACCAGGTGTGGGCTCCATATATGGTAAAGGATATAGAAGCAGTGGAGAAAGTGCAGAGAAGAGCTAGCAAGCTGGTACCAACGTTGAAGAACGCGGGCTATGAGCAGAGGTTGAGGACACTGGGACTTCCGACACTGGCATATAGGAGAAAGAGAGGGGATATGATAGAGACTTTTAAGATAGTGTCAGGAAAGTACGATGAGGATGTGTGTGAAGGTATCTTCTTGATGCGGGAGGGAACAAGAACGAGAGGACACTCTAAGAAAATTTACAAAGAAAGAAATAGGCTTGAGAAGGCGAAGAACTCATTTTGTGATAGAGTGGTAAATGAGTGGAACGCACTGCCCCAGTATGTAGTCGATTCCGAATCAATAAGGGAGTTTGAAAGTAATCTTGATAAAGCATGGGGAAGACAAGATTTGAAGTTTGATTATAAAACAAAAATACAGAATAGTAAAAATGTTGCGTCTGCTACCGCCGCCGCCAACACCGTGAACGACCGCAGCAGTGCAAGTACTGGTACTGAGCTGGATACACAGGCATAGTTTGCCTTTTTCCAGAGGATCTACTGTAAGAAACTGTAAGTTATAAGTGTCCTTCGAAGCAGGGGTATACGTGTTACGTTTACGCCTTTGTCGGTTATGCGAAGGTACGAACGGTTGAAGCGTGTGAATGGCAGAGGAAATACCGGCAAGGTCTTTTCCTGTACCTGCATTAACGGCCCGTTGAGATCGTGGAGGTACAGAAGCAGGTTTAATTGAGGTAGGAGATCCTGCATCCGGAGGGAAGATGGTAACAGATGGAGTCACAGACAGGTCAGGGATGCAAGAAGCATCCGTAGGGGTGTCAGCTGAGGGCATGCGAGGTTCTTCAGTAAGGTTGTCAACGGAATGAAGAGGTAGGCTAAGGCTAGAATCATAATCTGGTAATTTAGAAGTTAAAGTCGAGACTGTGGGGTTGTCATCACTATTATTGATCACAGAGGCAGTACTGTGCATAGGAATTGATGCCGGGGAGATCACCTGATGGATCTCACTACCCGACGATGGAGAATTCGTCACAGTATCCTTAGGAGGTTTGCCAAGGTCTGTGGGTGCCATGCCTGAGTGGGGAACTCCGGCACTGTTGGCAGCAGGGGAAGGGTCCTTGAGGCAGTCCAATTTCTCGCAGGGGTCGGCATCAGAGGGGCAATTTTAGATTCCATAGGACGAATATTTCTAAATTCAACTGAGACAGATTCCAAACCCACCATGGAGCCACAATTAGAGGACGGGACGACCGCCCTAGGAATTCTTGCAGATATACACCCCGACTAATGCACCTTAAGGGCCGTCGATCCGTCGATCGCCGACCCAGCACAAGGGTTAGGGTTTGGCATAAAAGTTTCCCCTCGCTCGAACACGTCGGGTACCACAGGCAGTGTTTTGTATATTTTTAACTGTAGGCTACATAAATATAAACAATGGCCGGCCAAGGCAAACGGAGGCAGAGTTTATTGGGAGATGAAGAGAGCTATGAATTTGAGGGATTTCTGGCAGAGGGTAATGAAGTGGAGGATCAATTGACTGTGGTGAAGAGACAGATGATGGGTCTGTTAAGATGGAAGGGAGTTATGGAGAATTGGAGGAGAGATATAGGTGTGAAGGTGGAGTCACTGACAGAAATATGTGGAGCCAGTTCAGTAGCAACTGCAGATGGGCCATTAATTGCTAACCTAGATGCTGTGATAAGGAAAGTAGATGAGCTGGAGGCAGAGAACATGGCACTCAAGGAGCAGCTAAAGGAGTATGAGGGCCATTTAAGTGAGAAAATAAAGGGAGTAATAAGTGAGGAGAAAAATGAGTGGACAAGGGTGGGGAATGCTAAGGTGGATGCATTGGAAGAAATCATGAAGGAGCAGATGGAAGAGAGAGAAAAAGAGAAAAGAGAGTTTGAGAAGAATGTAGTGCAGGTTTTGAAGAGCAAGGAAAAGGTAGTGAGGGAAACAGTAGATAGAGGTAAAAGCATAATAATTTTTGGAGACATTGAAGAACATTTAGCGGATATGAGGGAGAGAAGGGGAAGGGATGAGGACAAAGTAAAGAAAATATTGGAGTGTCTAGACGAAGGCTGTGATTGGGGGAGAGAACTGGACGAAGTAAGACGGCTAGGAAGATATAAAAAGGGTGAGATGAGACCGATAAAAGCAGAGTTTAAATCTAGGTCAGTGGTTGAAGCATTAACCATTGTAAGCTGGAGGCTAAATAGTTCTACTGGAATGAAACATATTAGGGTGAAAAAGGACTTAAGCATAGAGGAAAGGGAAAAGTTGAGAGAAGTTCAAGCAAGGGCTGACGATGAAAATCGAAAATTGTAAGATGAGGAGAAAAGGACATTTTTTTGGAGAGTAAAGGAAGGGAAACTAAAGAAGTGGTACACTCAGAGTCAGAAAGAACGGAAAATACGAGGAGAAATGAACAAGGAGACAGTGAGTCAGGTAGTGGATCAAATCGGGGACAAGGAGATAGTGAGGGAGAAGCAGGAGATAGAGACAGTGAGTCAGGTAGTGGATCAAACCGAAGACAGAGAGATGGTGAGGGAGGAGCAGGGGATGGAGACGGTGAGTCAGGTAGTGGATCAGCCCGAGGACGGAGAGATGGTGAGGGAGGGGCAGGAGATTGTGGAGGGGGGGGGGGGGGGGGAGGAGAATAGAACTAGCAGGGAATGTGGAGGTAGGTCAGGGAGGGGATGGAAGAGGAGGTGAACCTGATGGGAGGCAGGGAGGGAAGAGAAACAAGGAGGAGGATTCCAATATACTGTGCTACTACACTAATATAGATGGAATAAACAGTAAAAAGGTAGAATTGGATGATATATTAAGAAAGGATCAACCACAGATAGTCTGTTTGACGGAGACAAAGCTGAACCAGGACTTTGACAGCAATATAGTGTTTAGTGAAGGATATAATATATGGAGATTTGATAGAAAGGGAAAAAGGGGAGGTGGAGTGGCAGTATTAGTTAAGAACCCTATGACAGCAAAGCAAGTGGAGTTAAATAATGACAAGGCAGAAATAATGGCAGTTGAACTCAATGATATAGAAGGAAAAAAGCTAGACATAGCAGTAGCTTACATGCCACCAAAGACCAGAGCATGGAGGGAGTTGGAGTTTGAGGAGATGGTCGAGGATATGATTCAGTCGTTGAGAAGATTGCTTTTAAGGAAGAATCGATTGATCTTGGTAGGAGATTTCAACTGTAGTGAGGTTGATTGGGAATCGGGAGATGCAGGGCCAAATCAGAGATCTTGGGGAAGTCGGCTAGTGGAGTTGGTTACGGAAAATGTACTTGCACAACATGTGAAGGAAAATACAAGAATGAGGGGTAATAACGAACCTTCTAAACTCGATCTGATTTTTACAAAGGATCCTCACGAAATTAGTGATATAAACTATCTATGTCCTGTAGGTAAAAGTGATCACCTATTACTAAAATGGAAGTTGACCTCGAGTAATGCCAATAGATTAGACAATAGCTACATAAATGACAGATTAAATTATAGTAAAGCTGATTATGTATCCTTGAAAAGTTATTTAGAGGGAGTAGATTGGGATCTTATTTTGAAGGAACAGGACGTACAAGGTAAATATAGTAGATTCCTCGAAATTTATAGAGTAGGAACCAATCTGTTTGTCCCAAGATATAAAACTGGAAATTTTACTAAGCAGAAAGATTGGTTTAATTTGAAATGAAAAAGAGCTTTGGGTAGGCGTGATGCAGCTTGGGCTAGATTAAGAAGAAGGAACACTGAGAGTAATCGGAATAAATATAAACAGGAGAGGAATAGATATGTTAACATAATTAGGCAAGTTAAAATGAACTATGAGAAGAACATAGTAAATAAATGTGAAAGTGATCCTAGATTATTTTATAAATATATAAACAGTAAGTTGAAGGTAAAGAAACAAATTACTAAATTAAAAGTTGATGCTAGGACGTATGAAACTGTATCGGACATGTGCGAGGTAATGAATAACAAATTGGGGTCAGTTTTTACTAGAGAGGAAGGTTTTGACGAACCACAGGCGGGAGTACTGGAGAGTGGTCTTAGTAAGATTGAAATAACTAGAGATGAGCTGTTATCTGCGATGAGAGGACTTGAAGTAAGGAAAGCTATGGGACCGGATGAAGTGTCTGCCTGGGTTTTAAAGGAGTGTGCAGAGCAATTAGTGGAGCCAGTGAGGGACATAATTCAAGCTTCCTTAGATAAAGGACAGGTTCCTGTTGAATGGAAAAGAGCTAATATCATTCCGATATACAAGAATGGAAACCCTGAGGACCCTCTAAACTATAGACCAGTTTCACTTACTAGTATTGTATGCAAGATTTGTAAAAGGCTAATTAGGAAGAGATGGATGAAAATGTTGGAGAGAAAGAAGATAATAACCCCAAAGCAATTTGGATTCAGAGAAGGGACATTTTGTGTTACCAGTTTGCTATGTTATTACAGTAGGGTGATAGATGTACTCCAAGAAAGAGGCGGATGGGTGGACTGCGTCTACTTAGACCTTTCCAAAGCATTCAATAAGGTACCACATAAGAGATTGTTATCTAAGCTTGAGACGCTAGGATGTGTCAGGGGGAGTTTGCTGAAATGGATGGAGAGCTATTTAACAGATAGGGAAATGAGGACCAACATTAGAGGAACTTACTCATCGTGGCGGAAAGTTGAGAGTGGTGTGCCACAGGGATCTGTGTTGGCACCTCTCATGTTCCTTATGTACGTGAATGACCTGCCGATAGGCATAAACTCCTACATGTCAATGTTTGCAGATGACGTAAAAATTATGAGACAAATAACAAATAAAAGTAGTTGTGAGGAGCTGCAAGGGGATTTAGATAAAATATACGAATGGAGCACCAAGTGGAAAATGAAATTTAATATAAGTAAATGCCATGTGTTAAATATGGGAAGAAGTGTGAATAGACCAAATTGGGAGTACAGGATGGGAGATAATATAATTAGCAAGGCCGAAAAAGAAAAGGATTTAGGGTTGATTATACAAGATAATTTGTCGCCAGAGAAACATATTAACAAGCTCTTTAGCGGAATGTATGCAATGGCCGGGAATATGAAAGTTGCTCTGAACTACTTGGATGCGACCATGGTAGCGAAAATTATGAAGAGTATGATTAGACCAAGATTGGAGTATGCAGCAGTGGTGTGGTCCCCGCATCTAAAGAAGCATATTCACAAGTTAGAAAGAATCCAGAGAGCAGTTACTAGATTGGTTCCAAGTCTCAGAGAGCTGCCATATGAAGGGAGGCTAGACAAATTAAATCTACCGAGTCTAAAAGAGAGGAGAGAGAGGGGAGACATGATAATGATGTACAAATGCACCCGGGGGCTGGAGAGGCTGGATAGGGAGGATATATTAATTATGGATACAGGAATAACTAGAGGCCACAGCTACAAAGTAAAAAGACCTACCTGCAAGAACGATATCAGGAAGTTTAGCTTCCCCTATAGATGTATTGACAAATGGAATGGGCTGGAGGAGGAGGTGGTAGGGGCAAGGAATATCCATATTTTCAAGAAAAAATTGGATAAAAAGTAGACTGAGAGACGGGACAACACGAGCTTAGCTCAACTCCTGTAAACTACAATTAGGTAAATACAATTAGGCAATTAGGTAAATACAGTTCGACGGGTGTAGGGATTGCCGACCCACAACACCCTCCAACGAAACCAAAGAGTGAGTACGGTCGTTTACCTCATGACAGTCACGGTGCTCCCAAAGGAGGGGGCAGCGGGAAGAAGGGAAAAACGGAAAACAGAAAGGATGAGAAATGATAGGGCCCACTACAATTAGTTGGGGGCGGCAGGAAGGGTGGGCATGCGGGCATGCACTCCCCTCCTGCCGCCTCCGTCAGCCCCCGCACGTGTTCAAAAGTGAAACCAACGAAGCAGGCAGAGCGGGGGCTAGTTTAGGGTAAAACCACCCGCTTGGCAGGTAGTAGAAGTTACCGACCTAGCCGCTCGTGGAGTGTTAACTCCAAGTATTTCCACTACTTCATTACTGTTATTTAGAAATTAAGTACATATCAGAGTCATGGATGTACAAGGCTACACCTCCACGAGTTCTATGCGTTATGTCCGCCCTATGTAGGTTATAACCAAGAATCCATACTTCACTACCTACCTTAATGTGGGTTTCTGTGAGAGCCGCAAATATAGCGTTTCCTTCTTCTAGCAGGCCCCTAATAAATGGTACTTTGTGGTTCTATTTTTTAGACCTTGGATGTTTGCAAACAAGATGGGAAAGGGGCTATTTATTCTACTATGTGTACCTAGTAGTCCTCGGGCGATATTTGGTGTTGCTCGTAGAGCACATCCTTGTGCCACGCTCGGGAGGACAGGATGTACTCTAGCTGGGCTATTTGTTCTTCCAATTCTCGCACTTTGTTCATCTTGTTCTGCCATTTCCCATAGTGTTTTCTTCCTCTGTCTCGTCCTCGCAAAACTGGAGAGTTTTTTTGGTTAGCATTTGTGTTGTTTCTGGCTATCCTCCAAGTCCCCCTAATATGGAAAACTGAGCATTTGCTATCATTGCATTTCTTACTCTCTAGTGATGACTGGCAGAGGGGTGGGTGGTGGTATTTGCAGTTTTCACCAAATCTGCATTTGCCATCTTTGATCATTATGTTGCAAATTTTGGGGTGCTCAAATCTGCATTTTACTCCATTAAGTTCACCTTTTGGTCCAAAGTGGCACATTCTTTTCAGGTGATATCTGCATACAGGTGTAGCTGATCCTTGTGTGTTACGATCGGGTCTCGTATAAATCAGTGGCTCTTATACATTGGACTAGACTGGCATAAATGCAACAACGGAAACGCTAGATCCAACCCCTGATATATAATCCCGTCGAACAAAGAACACATATACCCTCCAGAGCTATATCTGCGATAGCGGGGTATCTTAACTCTCAGTATCTATGTGCTTCTACTATAGGCTGATGTTCTCTAAAACAGCCTATTACCTATAACATATGGTTGCTTAGTTATGGTACACAAGGAAAAGATAGTTAACTTAATTAAATCACAAGAGTGATCTAATGCAAACAAGAAGAAGGTTTACTTAACGTTACTTTAATCAATAATATCTGTCACTCCTTTATGAAAGAAAGTGTTGTAAAGTCCTCAAGCACCGAACAAGGAATCTTCTGAATAATGTCGGATGCTACTAAGAAGAACGTATCGGAAATGGAACCACAAAATAGCAGGAGGCAGGACAATGCACGTGTAGGCTAAATACACAAAAAGGCTGGACATATAATGTTATTGGACACAAGAATATTATAAGCGGTGCAACTGTAATAATGCTCGCCACGAAAAAGTAGTACTCCTATTAACAAAACCGGTCTATGCTGGTTGTGTCTCTCTACAGCAACCTAGACCTCAAAATGCTTGTGTAAAAATAATGGGTATGCATAAAAGAGTATATGATCTAATCCAGCTAATGTCTACCCGGGTTAATAAAGTCTAGCTGGGATGCGCAAAGGTACAGAATTCTGGTGGAGCAAGGCAGCTCCTAGCCTAGTGTGGACCTTGGGTCTGTGCGGCCTGATTATGTTAATATGAAGGGGTGCTCTCTTGAGGATTCTCGATCACAAGTATCGAGTATCTTCCTGGCGACCCAGCTAAGAAGCCTTTTCATAAGTCAAAGGGCGGTAACAAACCTTACCAGCCCCAAGCCAAGCAATCACCAAGAGATCCCAGACCACCTCCTCAGCAGGGAGGTAATCCGCATAAACCCAAACACGGAAAACAGTCTGGGTATAAAGGTAAGGCCCCCCTACAAAGGTACTCAGGGCCCTGCATCAGCCAAAACTAGTCAAGCGTCCGATGCCAACCCCCCTCCCCCTCCAAAAAACTAGCCACTCTTACTCCCCACATCCCAGTGCCGAGCTCAAAGACACAGGATTGGGGAGTTGCCTTGAAGGACGAACCCCGGTTGCACCCGGATTAGTTCCGTTCATCCCGCTCGGCCTGGCCCAAGCATACCTGGGCCAGGAAGGTAGTGAGCAAAGGAATCACCTGGCGGTGGCTCCGCCGGCCTCGACTGCGTCAGCCGCGGGAATATACCAAAGTGTCTCAGGAGGAGGAGGCCCTACTGCAGGAAATGATTGCCAAACAGGTTCTTATTCCAGTCAATGCCAGTCAGCCAGTGTTCACGTCAAGACTCTTCTTAGTGCCAAAAAGGGACAGTGTGCAGATGCGACCAGTTCTAGACCTCTCGCAACTGAACACCTTTATAGAGAATTCACCCTTCAGGATGTTGACTGTTCAGCAACTCAGGCTCGCACTTCCGCCGCAAGGATGGATGTGCTCGATCGATCTCAAAGACGCCTATTGGCATGTCCCTGTAAACAAGCGGTTCCAGAAATTCCTCGCTCTGAGGGTCCGGCACGAGACTTATGTCTTTCAACGGATGCCGTTCGGATTGAACCTAGCACCGAGAGTATTTACCAAACTCGTCAGGCAAGCTCTTTTACCCCTGTTAGTTCGAGGCTTACAGGTGTTTTGGTATCTGGACGATTGGCTAGTAGTGGCAAACTGTTTGGAACTATGTCAAGATCATGTAAACCAAGTGTTAACTCATGTACAAAACCTAGGGTTCAAAGTGAACTTGGCAAAGTCTCACCTTGTCCCCACAAGGACAATTCAGTGGATAGGGCTGGTCTGGGACACCTCCGCTCTGACTCTTACTCAGAGTGTGGACAACCGCAGCAGATTTCACAGGAAACTGTTCCGGTTTCTCCACAGCCTGGATACGACCAGGAAAACGTGGGATTCCCTGATCGGTTCTCTCAACTGGGTTCAATTAACTGTCAAGTTGGGCCGACTGAAAGCCAAACGATTAATCCTGGAAGGCAACAAAGTGTTCCCTCTCTTGCCGGAGAGGAAATTATAGCCACTTACTCTCGGTCTGGACTAAGCGCGAAGTCCTCTACTCTGTCGTGACATGGGTTTCCCCCCCTCCTACGGTATGGGTAGACACAGACGCCTCAGGTTGGGGATATCAGTCAAGCACCAACGTCACCAACGTCAGGGCATCTGGTTGTCAGCCAGCCAATCACATATCAACAAGCAAGAGCTTTTAGTCCCCCTCTTTTTTCTCCAAACTCACGGCATGACATTGAGAAACAAATCAATAGCGTTCCGAATGGACAATCAAACTGCATTTTTTTTTATTCAGAGACAAGGCTCAGTGAGGTCACGAGAGTTGCTGAGGGTTTCAGAACAAATTTTTACCCTAGCAGACTCACTAGGAATTTCCCTGCATGCCACATACTTCCCCGGCGTGGCGAACGTCTGGGCAGACGCTCTCTCTCGCCGGCGGAGCACTCTAGTAGAATGGACGATCAAACAGGCTATCTTCAACAAGATGATTGTAATGCAGGCCCGTCCACAAGTGGACTTGTTTGCATCCACAGAGAACCACAGGCTCCCACTCTTTCTCTCACGTCACAGGGTAACCCCGACGGGGGGACCCGATGCAATGCTGGTGGATTGGAACAGGTGGACCTCAATCTATCTGTTTCCTCCACCAGACTCTGTGTTAATGTGTAAAGTCATTCACAAGCTGAGGGATTACCGGGGCCGGGTCGCACTGATCGCGCCTCTTTGGCCGGCCCAGGTTTGGTACCACCAATTGCAACAGTGGTGCAGGACCCCGGTGTCCCTCCCGGTCTCCGCTTTCCACTTGGAAACGATTGGCAACCTTCGGACCTCGCTCAGTTTTGCCTTATGGATATTTACAATGCTAAATGGTTAACTCAATTTGGGCCAAGCGTCACTAAGAAGTTATTGAACCAGTACACTCCGTCTACCAGGAGACAATACCAATCCCATTGGACATCTTTTACAACCTGGATTGTTGAGTCAGGGCAAACAACTGCCTCGGGAGCATTAATTTTCAAGTACTGTACTTAGACTACCTTTTCGAGCAGAATTTGTTTTCAGTCGTAACGTTAAAAAATCATTTGTCTGCCATTAGAACCCCTTCCTTGATCTCTCTGGCCTTTCCATACCGCAGGCGGAGGAGAAAGGTGAACGACCGCAGTAGTGCAAGTACTGGCACTGAGCTGGATACACAGGCCTAGTTTGCCTTTTTCCAGAGGATCTACTGTAAGAAACTGTAAGAAACTGTTTCAAGCTACGTCCACCTCCCCGTCAGCTCATGCCCACCTGGTCACTTGATAAAGCCTTAGAATTGCTTCAATCGCGCAAGTACAGTATAATAATGCGCCGGATTTTGACTCACTTTTGAAAAAGGCTGTCTTCCTCATGGCACTTGCCACCGGGAACCGGGTGTCTGAGCTGGCGGCGATGAGCAACGAACCAAACTGTCTCAGGTTTGGGAGACTGCACGACCATGTTCAAATCACACCGTCTCCCTCTTTTATTGCTAAGAACGAACATTCGGACCATGTTTTTTCTGAATTTTCCGTCCCGGCCTTGAAGAGAGGCCTCACTCATCACCTTTTATGTCCTGTGCAAGCACTCACAAAGGTTATGAGGGTTGCGCAGCCTCGCCAACCAGGTGCTTTATGGGTAAACCGAACAGGTAAGCGTGTGACAAAACGAAAGATAGCTTCCTTGCTTGTTGACGTTATCAGGGAAAGCAATCCCGGCGTGATAGGCAGGGCTCACGATATCAGGAAATGGGCAGTATCCCTCAGATTTCTGCACAATTTTTCAATTGATGATATTGCTAAGACTCAACTTTGGGCTTCCAATCATACGTTCCTTACACGCTACCTGCCTGTTGCTCTAGATAAACCAAAGCGTACCTGTGTAGCTTTACGGCAACGGGTACAGTAGGTAATGTTCTATTATAAGTTGTTTTGTTTTAAAAAGGGTGGGGTGGGGTGGATTAGCCCATATCCCCTCTGTACCCTTGGAGATTGTGATGTATCATGAGCTGTGATAGGACGGGTTCTACAGTCCAGTATTAATTTTATTGTATTAATTCTAAGAAGATATATCGCATAGTTGCAACTATGTATGTTTTTTACCAAAGTGTACAAATATATTTACTGTACAAATAGTTTAACCCTTTCGCTGCGGGTGACGTTCTGGAACGTCCTGGCAATTTGCAGCAATTTCCAGGCTTTAAAAGCCTGTAAAAACCGAAAAAATTGAGTGTCAGTGGGCGGGAGCGTGAGGGGCCCACCTCCGATCCTCAAGAGCAGCCAGCGGCCCACTGAGGTAGACTGTGTCTCGCGCGGGTTTCTCACTGCCTCTCACAACAGTGTAGCCAAGCGAGCAAGTGCTAACAAATAGCGGGTTCCCGCATTTCACTGGCACCGCTGCTGGTGAACCAGGCCACGTACGAGGCCCGTTCTGGTCTCATTTTGAAGCTATTTTCGCCTAGTTTTCGGCAGAATACAGTTCATTTAATGCAGATGCTTGATTTATCATTCAGGAGTCCCTGAATATGCCCTAAATAGCCCAAAACACCCCGCAGAGAAAGGGTTAAGGAGGGAACGAATAACTACTGCAGAGTTATAGTTCTAGGGGACACAAGCGTGTCCACACATATTTCATGCATACGATCGATTGCTACGATCTGACCATGAGCAAGCAGTTTCTTAATGCCACGCACTGCTTGCAAATCTTTTATACCTTTTTTATGTTGTATTGCATACAATAAAACTTAAGAAAATGTTATCCGGATTCTTCTTCCGTAAAGGTTAATAATAATAATCTTCTGGTTACTTATATAGCGCCCGTATCTCCTCCTTCGAGGATTCACAAGCGCTTGGCTTTCTTTAGTCTACCAGAGACCATTACCCATCCCCCTTGCTCATGGGGAGATGGTAACCGCCGGCTGTATCCCAGAATTTTTTTCAATCTGAGCGGGGATTGAACGCGAGACCTTCAAGATGGGAATCAGGCACGCTATCAACTGAGCCAGCCGGACGGCTGGATTTTTTACGAATGTCCCGCCTCCAGTCTTGATATTCAGGCGAAGTCGTCAATGATGGAGGGGCCCTATTAAATTACGGTTTTGACAACCCGTAGGGAAGGAAGGAAAACTAATATTTATTGGTGGCTCGTGAAGTCAATGACGTAAGAGCCTATGATAATATGGCCTTGTTCCGGGCTCCTCAGAGCCCGGGTTAACCTCGATTACGGCGGTCGAGAACCAAGATCATCTTAGGGGGTACCCCTTAATCATTCCTAAGGTACGTCATTGAGACGGAGCCATTGAAAAGTAGGAAATGAAAAAGAAAAGAATTAACACAGTTTGAACACCGCGCCTCAGCGCATTCCGATCTTCCTCTGCTTCCCATGAGCCTGACTCATACCTCCTCCTGCCCAGGAGTGACCTCTAAAGTATATCAAGTTGGGCATGTGAATGGGAAGGGGATGGTGGGAGGGCAATTGTCGTCATTGACTTCAGGAGCCACCAATAAATATTAGTTTTTCTTTCCTTCCCTACGGGTTGTCAAAACCGTAATTTATTGGTGGCTCCTTACGTCAATGACGTAAGAGCCTAGAATATCACAACCGGTGGAGGGACCTTCATATGCTCATCAAGCTAAGAACAAGAATCTATTAGGAAGACCAAAAAACGAAAACTGTGACATGTGTTTAAATATAAGAGTATAGCAGTAAGAAAAAGATGTATAAGGCGGGTACCATTAAAGAAGCCTTATCTCAGAAGAATAGAACTACTGAGGTGTGAATACTGGTAATCGTATATCACAAAAATTAAAATTAAATTAACAATAAAGTTACACATTGCAATAATGTATAGGTATTGCTATGTAACAGATCTAGTGCAGTAATAACACTCCTGCTATCCATTCGGATTGTGTGTCCTGCCAACTTGTCATGGAACTTAACACGCCCCCTCCTTTTTCCTTTAAGGTGGATGGTAGGACACAACTTCTATTACCTTCCAACACTGGTAATAAAAGCATTGAACAAATATATCCATCTACTTATTGGCCTCAGTGGGCATGTTCCAGCCTCAACGCTATGCTTGGTAATTTGTCTTATCCAGATGTACATATGGTTGCTGAAAGCAGTGAAGAGCATGTATGAGGGTGCAAAGGCGGCAGTACGTGTGGAGAGTGAGCAGAGCGAGTTCTTTGACCTGAATGTTGGTTTGAAACAGGGGTGTGTGATGTCCCCGTGGTTGTTTACTGTATATATGGATGGAGTTATGAAAGAAATACTATCAAGAGCAGTGGATGTTGGTGTATCGCTGAAAAGGGAGGGAATTGAGTGGAAGCTACCTATACTGCTGTTTGCGGATGATACAGTTCTGATGAGTGATAATGAATGGGAGTTGCAGGGTCTGGTAAATGAGTTTGGAACAGTGTGCGAAAAACGGAATTTGAAGGTAAATACGGGGAAGAGCAAGGTTATGGTCTTCGAAAGGGGTGAAGTCACAGAGTGTGAGGTGAAGCTGAACGGTCAGGCTATGGAGATCGTCAACTCTTTTAAGTATCTGGGCAGTGTGTTGAGTAAAGATGGGACTATGGATGAAGAGGTGCGGGAGAGGGTACAACAGGGGAAGAGGGTTGTAGGAACGCTAAAAGCAGTAACAAGAAATAGGGTGGTCAGTATGGAAGTGAAGAAGTCCTTGCATGACAGTGTGGTAATCCCGACACTGACTTACGGAAGCGAAGCATGGACGTTGGTTGAGAGACTCAGACCAAGAGTGAGAGCAGTGGAAATGAATTACTTAAGGAGTGCGTGCGGAGTTACATGGAGGGATAGACAGACTAATGAGGAAGTAAGAAAGAGGTGTGGTGTGGAGGTAGATGTGCTGGAAAGTGTGAAAAGGAACAACTTGAGATGGTTCGGCCATATGGAACGTATGGAAAGCGAGAGAATGACTAAGAGGGTGTACGAGAGCGAGGTGGAGGGACAGAGGGGGAGAGGTAGACCGAATATGAGGTGGAAGGATGGAGTGAGGAACTACATGAACGAAGGCGGTGCTGGTTGGGGGGAGGGGCGTCGACTGACTGGGGACAGAGGTGCATGGGGGCGGTTCGTTCGTGGCCACACCTTCGGGGATCACGGCGTCAGGCAATAGATAGATAGATAGACATATGGTTAAGCATATGGCTAGGGAACGCCGTGTTAGAGGACCAAAGACCTGTCTGAGTTATATCCTACACTGAAAAACCAATGGGGAAAACTCCTGGTGGTGGCCCATATGTGCATATCATGGGTTTTATGCAATCAACTGAGGCTCAGCTTCCTTAATTATATCTGCAATAAAGGTTGCTAACACTTTCTTTCCTGACCTTATTGAACCTTCTGCAGGAAACCACAATTGTGTCATATTCCTAGTAATAACAGACTTAGAGTAGGTATATAGTGCTTTAACAGGGCATAGAGCATGGAGTATCTTTGCTCTTTTCAAGGTAGGAATAAAGAAAGGTGTAAGGATATGTTCCTGGTGCTCATTTTTGCGATGAATCTGGTGCAGTAACCATATGTACAGAATCATTATTAGGGGCAAAAAAACATAGACAGTTAGTGGGCCTTGCCATGGCTGTCCATTCTGAGACCCTATGGACATTAGCCAGGGTCATCAGAGACACACACTTTTTTAAGTTTCTTGTCTATATTTGGTCTCACAGGATAAGACCTAGACTGTGACAAAGTTAGGAACCTCGTGATTGACCATTGAGGAAGCAAATGACGATTTGGGGCTCTGAGCTTAAAGCAAGCCTACATAAAACCATGTTCGTCTTTCTGGGGCAAAGGTAAACCAGTAAGAGACAAGAAGGGTTGCTTTCTGCCGATACGTGGTTTATAAGTGTGTTAACTGTTAGTTTTTAAAAACCGATTAAGCAATTTAGGTGCTTCAGTAACAAAGCAACCGATGGAGACTGCTGGGTTGACTCTACACTCCAAGTTGTAAATTGTTTACAGTGTGAACTATACGTCTTAACCCTTCCTGCCCGGTTGTCATTTTAAAATGACACAACGAAATAAGGGCAGGTGCCCGGGTGTCCTTTCAGGACTTTTAAGCTTGAAAGCCTATTCAGCTTGGTCTGAACGCCGTACGTCCGACGCATGTAAACAAAGTCGATCGTTGCGTCACCGCACCTCCGAAAACAAGAAGGAGAAGACTCGTTTGTTATTGTATGTCTGTATGTCGTTGTTTCAGTAGTGAAAAGATCGTCGTATTGCTAACATCGCCTGAAAATGCTCTCCACTGAAATCGTCATCACAACTGAACCAGTTGACATAGAGAGCTCTACTCAACGCCAGTCTACAGATTGGAAACCGCACTACATTTATAGATGCGTGGGAAATTTCTAGCAGTTAAAATTAACAAAAATACGGTAGCCTAGGCCTAGATGTTTTTCGGCCAGATCGCCCGGGTAGCTCACCCTGTCCTTTGGAGATACAGCCCGGGCCAGGAGGGTTAAGTTGATGCTGTGTATTGATTAGTGAGTGTATCCGTGATTTCCTTGTCGTAGGTCGGTAGCCATTTGGATTTGAGAATGTCCACATAGTAAAATTGAGCGAGGTCTGCAGGTTTCCAATTTCTTTAGAGTGGAAATAGGACAGGGGGGGGGGGGGGTTGCAGAGGTTCTTGTACCACTGAGTAAGTTGAGTGTGCAATACCTGAGTAGGCCACATAGGGGCAACCCGGCCCATTTGACCCTGGAAAAACCTGAGGTGATGAATGATTCTCACATCAAATTCTATGTCCACCTGTTCCAATTCACTGTGAGGGCATCTGGGCCCCTTTCTCGTGTTATGTCATTCCGAGATATGTACGACTGGAGCTTCGTTGATTTTACGAGATGTAAACAGATCGGTTTGGTGTAACAATTGGGAGAATTAAGTGGTTGGCTGCTTTTTGTTTGAAAGCCCATTCCGCTGAGGTAATCTTTCCCTTGGACTGAGCATCCGTCCACAGGTTGGAGATCCCTGGTAGATATGTTGCATGGATTAATATGGAATGTTTTTGGGCTAGAGAGCATGTCTTTTCAGAGAGATCTTGGGGAAACCTGGCCCGGGTGGGGACCTGTTTCCTCAAGCAAATTACAGTGGTCATGTTGTCCATCCGGCATGCCCTTGACCTGGAGGTCAATGATATTGCATGAACTCTGGGAAAATTAGAGGGACTGTTAGCTCTTGGGTATTGATGTGACCCTGACTTAATGTTGTCCCTTTCCCGTGATTCTGATGGCCTTCCGTTGACTGATAGTCCCATCCTATTAGACTCGAGGTGTCTGTGTCCACCCATAGAGTGGGAGGTGGATCTGACCAATGTGTCTCTGACCAATGTGTCACTGATCCCTTTACCTGAGGTTTTACCACAAACGACAGAGGGTGTAGAATTCTCTTTGGGATGAAGAGAGGGGAATTGTGAGGTGTTGGAGGGAAGGCTTTGTTGCCTGGCCAGATTAGTTCCTTCAACCTGAGGAGGCCTAGGGGCCTTGTAATTTTGAGCCCAGTTTTGAGGGCCTATAGGGAATTCCCAAAGTTTCCTGGTTATAGTCTTGGTATGCAATACTTGAACAGTTTTATTTGAAGACGTTTGGCATTGGTTGGATTTTGTTTATAGTCTGAAGTTGTGTATCCCAGATTAATGCTACTCATTCTGCTGATTGTGTAGGAGTGAGATTTTGATTTATCTAATTTTACTCTGAAAACCAACTTTGTCACATGTTGCATGACTATCAAGGTTTGTTCTTGGTAATGGCGTGGGGAAGACCACAGCATCATCCAATCTTGAAGGTAAAGCAGTATTTTTACACCGTCTTTAAGTAGAGGGAGGAGAGATTGTTTCACTATCTTGGTGAAAAATTCTGGGAGCTATGATCAAGCTGAAAGGAGTTCTGGTGAACATTGCCGCTTTGATTCTGAATGGGATAGCTAGGAACTTTTGGTAGCTCTTGCTATTGGGATGTGCCAGTAGGAGTCTTCTATAGCTAGAGTAATTATTCAGACCTTGGTTGTAGAATTAGGTTTACTTGGGAAATAGTTAACATCCTGAACTTCATATTGTGAATTAATTTGTTGAGGAGGAACCTGTCTGTTGAGGAGGAACCTGTCTGTCGTAGGCTTTAGTTGTAGACTGTACCTTTTGGAGAGAGGAACATGTGTGATAGAAAAGCTGGCATGCCTTCTGGCACCTAAGTCACAACATTGTCTGTCAACATTTGGTTCATTAATGTTTTTTAACTCTAGAGATAGTTGTCCATTGTTAGACTGAGCTCTGAGGAGGCTCTGGCTTGTTTGCCAGAAAACTGCCCAAACATATCCCTCTGAGGGCTTAGCAACAGAGCATGAACCTTATTCCAGGTCGTTTGGGGAAACAATCTGCATGTGAATCGAGATGAGAAGAGAGCCGGAGTAGCAATATCTTTGGGTATTTTCTTGGACAATTGGGTGAGTGGATACTGTCTAGCTCTAGTTGCCTTAAAAAATGCAATCTTGATATTCCCAGTGGTCATCCGAGAATTACCACATGAAGCTCTTCTGATAAAATTAAGTGCAGACCTGAAGTTTTGTTCAGGGATAGAATCTGCTACTTGCCTCATGGCTTGTGCAAGTTGTTGTTGTGTGATAAAATTTTACAATAACCTAATGGGTTCTTTGTCGTAGCTTAAAGTCTTTGTCAGTCCGTGCAGGGTAGGTGTATTAATCATGGGGTCAACTAGTTGGTTTACAACTATTGTTGGAGATCTGAGATATTTCCAGAATTCCTGGGGAATAGAGTCGGAGTTGTATATATGCATAGTGGTAAATTTTTGATTACGTCCAGCAATCGGTCTTGTGCATCGTTGTATGTAGATGCCTAAGCTCGTCTCTTTTAATAATCCACTCATTTGGTATTGGCACCAAGTCTGAATGACCTGTGTCAGCATTAGTAGGTGCTATCCTGGTAATTGTTTCCAGTATCGAGATTCACCAATTAGTAGAGGGGGAAGTTTCTTGAACATTTCATGAGTAGGTTGTTTAGGCTGGGCAGGTAAATGAGCCAGTGGGACTGTGTCTGGTATGGCATATTGTAACATGGGTGGAGCCAGAGACCTACTTTGGAGATCTCGGATAGCTTTATCTGAAGACGTAAATTTCTGTTCAATTTTGCTTGTCAACTCATGCATAGATTTTAAGAAAAATACCTGAAGTTCACCCACCAAGCCACCAGGCGGGCTCTGAGTAGGGACTATATCAGGAAACTCTTCTTCACTTAGTACTAATGGAGAACCATGGTACTCATTCTACTCCAACCCTCTTCGGTATGGTTACTGGTTTCCAATTCACACCACCCTACCATAGCATTGCTTATGACCAAAGGTTCTGGGGTATCCTTAGGAAGTACTTTTTTCATATTGCCCCAACAGTACTGTGACCAAAATGTCTGGA
Source organism: Paralithodes platypus (assembly GCA_032716605.1). Taxonomy (NCBI): domain Eukaryota; kingdom Metazoa; phylum Arthropoda; class Malacostraca; order Decapoda; family Lithodidae; genus Paralithodes; species Paralithodes platypus. The sequence continues at coordinate 13,351,328 of CM064582.1, forward strand.
GCTGCCAGAGAAGGGTCTAAACGAACAGGTAAGTCCGTAGGATTAGTGTATGGGTTTATGTACTTCAGCTTCAATTACCTGAATCAGTTTAAGGTGCTTTAATGTGGGTGGAGCAAGCAACTGGGTTTATTCAGATTGCTGTTCAATAGTATCAGCTAACTGTACTAGGGAAAGTGGAGGGGAACTGATACCCTCAGAACTTGGATCAGTCAAGGAAGTAGATGAGACCGGTAATTTATGTTTTTTGATGTAATAGGGTTAGTCGGGTGGCTGACCACATTAGACAATGTCAAAAGTCTGGGGGTATGTGGTGTAGCATGCAGGATTTTGGAGTCATGACTGCGAGTCGAGTCGGGGAAGTTTGGTACTTAGCAGGTCGCCTTTTAGTTTGAGATTTGCTCACTTTCTTCTGTTTATTTACTGGAAGAATTTGAGTTGGAGGACCTATGTCTTTTCCTGCTAGATCCAGAGATCCATCTCCTTGTCAGGAGATGGAGAGGAGCTAGGGGTTCTAGAAAAAGATATTTCTAAAAAAAACTTACATACTTTGCCTCCATAATACCTGGATATTTTGTTCAAGGTACCTGAAATGTAAGACTTTTACCGAACCCCACACAGATAATAACACTTGTTTGCACGTGACCGAGGGCATAAATGTTTTTTTGGGCCATGGTTATTAACAAAATTATGATTAGTGACTTAGTAACTTAGCCGGTGAGCCGGAAACGTTTAGTGTTTTGTAAAAATGAACTCACCTTAAAATGTAAGGTGTTGGGCTCCTCCAGTGGTTATTACTTGGTCGAAAGGGATCGTTCTAATTGTTGAAGAGCCTCTTCTCCGGTAATGCAGCAGCTCGCCTGTGAAATACCAAGGAGTCAATGTTGCATGGTGGAAATAATACCGGAATTATTAGATCTGCTTAGATTTGGCAAAATAGGATCTAGTCATGCATCGTTTATTTTAAATAAACTGCAGTTGCCTTTTATCTAAGAAATAGTCTAGTGAATTATTACTCGGTGTCACTGGGTATAATTACTTGGTATTTTTTTAGTCAGGTATAGCCTTTTTAGAAAGGGAAAGAAAACTTGTATTAATTTCCTGGAAATTAATTACAATTATGTAGTTAGTGAGAATCTACTTAGTAGGTGAACCTGAAACTTCAAGGGTTCTGCCCTAAGAACTCACCTTAAAGATTACGGTTTTGTTAGCCGAGTGAAGGGCGTAACAGGTGAAATGGTTAGGTCTACCCTGGCCTTAAAGTCTGGAATACTGTTCATCTCTTGCTGAGGGTATCGCTTGGCCGGGAGGGAACGATTTGATTGATGTCCAGATTCTTATCTGGTAATGCAGTGCAATACCTGAGCCTGTGAATCAATACCAAGGAGTCAATGTTGCATAGAGAGATGTAAATAGGACTTATTAGGCCTAGGCCTACTTAACTTGGGCAAAATTAGGATCTAGCCTTGTATTGTTTACTTTAAATAAGCTAATTAGATAGAAGTACTTATGTAAGCTCTCGTTTCTATCGTAAGTCTGATAGTTATGTTAATTACTGGTAGCCGGGCCTGTCTCTAATATGGTATGACATCCTTATTATAATGTGACCAAGCCTAGGGTACCCGGCAATAATTTCCATTTGATTCAATTATTGGAAACCTGGTTTGTCTTTATTAAAGTGTGACAAAGCTTAGGGTACCCGGTAAAATAATATCTGTTACTCGGATTTGTTCTTGTCATAGTATGACAAGGCTTTGGGTAACACAGCACCCATATGGTAGTCTCAATTTTTTCGGTACTCGGGCCTGTCATAGTGAAACTATGAACTATGTCATGGTGCCTGGTATCGTAATATGTCTCTAATATGTTAAGACATCCTTATTATCGTATGACCAAGCCTAGAGTACCCGGCGATAATCCTAAACAGAGCAAATAACAAGAGAAACCTTACATGACATGGTCACTGTTGTTCCAGCTGATCTGTGTAAACATTCAAGGTTGAGTATGAAAAACGCATACTAGCAAACGTATGAAAACGCACTTAACCAGGTGCCGTTTCAAAGTCTTAATATTTATTTTGGTAAAATGATACCATCTGGGGATATTGGCATTAGACTAACTAGATAGAAGTACTATTTAAGCTCTCGTATCTATCGTAAGTCTGATAGTGGTGTTACTTATTGGTACCCAGGAGTGTCTGTAATATGTTAAGACATCTTTATTATAGTACGAGCAAGCCTAGAGTACCCGGAAATAATTTCTAGTTTGGGCTTGTTTAGGTAAGGCCTAGAGTGGCCGGTAAATGGCCTACTGGTGTCCTAGCCTGGTTTCCGGCGGGCTTGTCTTGGTACCGGGGTTTGTCATCGTCGTGACAGCCTCCAAAGTACTCGGTATGGCCTATTAGTACTCGGGGCTATGTAGGTAAGGCCTAGAATATCCGGTAAATGGTTTATTGGAGTCCGGGACTGTTGCCAGTGGGCTTGTCCTGGACTCCGGGATCGTCATTGTTGTGACAGCCTCCCGCGTACCTGGCTAAGGCCTATTAGTACTTGGGGTTGTCTTTAGTTTTTTAACAGTCTCCAGAGTGACTGGTCGTAGCCTAGTGGTGACCGGGACTGTTTTTACCGGTACTATTGGTACCTGGGGCTAGATAAGGTCTATAGGGTACCCGGGGGCTTGAGAATTTTCGAAAAGGGTCCGGCGGACTTTGTACTCGTAAGGTTAGGCCTACTCGGCCACGAGTGTTAATTGGCGATCCGTTATGCAACTTGTACATGTTTTTTAAAGTTCTCATATCTTTGTAAGTCAGTGAGATATAAGCATGTTTTGTAAAAAATTTATATCTTTGTAAGTCAGTGAGATATATGTTTTTTTTTTTTAATTTTATAACTTTCATTTTTTTATATCTTTGTAAGTCAGTGAGATATAAATATGTTTTTTTTAAATTATTATATCTTTGTAGGTCAGTGAGATAAATTCAATCAAGGTATTATTTCGAGTACTCTGGCTACTTGTTGTAGGCCTAATTGGTACCCTTTGGACAAATAAATACGAGTGCCTAAAAGTAGTGAAACAGGCTACTATAAAAGTTTGTATATGTATTTGACATCACAAAATTATGTTATCAGCTATAAATATTTGGTGTTTAACACTGAAAATAATGCATATATCTGTCTTGAAGACAAACACTGTATGAAAAAGCACGCTTGATTGAATAATGTGAGGCATTAAGAATTCCACCATCTCATAGAAGGTTTTGATGGTACTGTAGGTACTGAAGGTATTGCAGTTGATATGGGAAGAACCATCTATTTTCTACAATATGTGATAAATTAATGAGTAACTTAGCAGTCATTGGTTATGAAAGTAACCCCTGGCCTGGGCCCAACCATGGGGAGTACAAGCAAAGGGATAAAATTCTATGAATTTGACACTAACATATATCACTCAACACTCAAGAAAATAACTATTAGTTACAATGTTAATACACACTTTCACAGAAAAAAGGGACCCTGCAGCTAAAGAGCCAAGGCTCGTAAGATAACAACATTTAGTTGAAGCAAAGTGGCGTCCTGGATACACGATCGCCGACCAGCCTAGAAACTAAGTCCTTGCTTATTTAGGTTTACAAGTGAATACAATTAATATAAATACATTCCTAAATGCATATACAACTCAATATGCAAATAGACTCACTATGGACTAAAAACTGATGCGCTTAAGAGGGGCTACGTAAACTTAATAGGGGAGCAAGGAAAAAAATGCGTCGTTTCTTAATAGTCGGGTCAATATACCACCTGACCCACAACAAATTGCAACAAAAGGTTTTTCAGTGGTTTTCATTCCTACTGGATATACTGATCAACAGAAAAAAAGTCTACCAAAATCTGACATCCAGAAATGGGTTAAAACTGAGTAATTTTCAAGATGGGCACCACCGGGCTTTGAAATAACTAAAACAGCTATAACTTCTTCAATAATTGTGATAAAAACATAATTGTTGGTTCTGGTCCATGGTTTTAATGGATCAGCAATCCACTGGTGTCAATAAAATTCAGATCTGATCAGTATTTAACCTGAAATCCAAGATGGCGGAAAAAATGAAGGGCGTAAAATCAATACATTTTCCATCTGAACCAAAATCACTGAACACCTGGTGCCACTGAAACAGTTATTTGTGAACATTACATAATGACAGTTTAGGTTACAATTTCAGTCCTCATCACTGTCCTCTAGTTCCTCAGAGGCTTGATATAGTGGAATGTCACAAAACGTCATTTGGCATGATCCACATGCAGACGTACACGGAAGCTCATTCTTTCTGCAGCTGCAACGGGGTATGTCACAAGCTGTGGTGCAGTTGCAGTGTATCATCTTCAGAAGAGTGTCTGGTGCAGCATTCATGGCAGTCATGATAGGTACAAATCAATTGCCTTCAAGTCCCCAGCCCCAGTCCAGAGGATCGAGGTCACCCTCCATCCCCATCCAAGCCATGACCTGGTAGTACACTCGGAGACAATGAAACTTGGTGGCAGATTCCGTTGGGGGAAGACGTTCAGGTGTAACGAAAGACTTAGCAGCAGCGACCTTCTTTGTGAATATCTTGCAACACATGGCTGCCAGAGAACTTGTGCTCTCCCCACCAAATATAACGGCCATCGCTTGGCTGCCAAGTTTCTTTTTTTCTGCGGGGCTCACGCCTCTCGAAGTGAATGTATCTGCACACAACTGGAGGCCTTGATCATCTTCCACGAGTTTCTGAAAGACTGATTTTTTCCCAATGCCATACACACGAGATGTTGAATCACAGCCTGTGAAGGCGTGCAGGAATAATAGTTGAGTGCACAACTTATTCCCAAGAAGATGCTTCATCCGATTGATGTCATATACTTTCAGATTGCTTCTTGATTGGTTGTCTGATCTGAAATATAGTGGTTTTCCATCTGGTATACAGTAATGGAGCAAAAGCATCAACAGATCTGTGTCCTCTCCGATTAGTGTGGTGGAATGCAGAATTGTGCTGTTTACGGCTGTCTTGGCAATGTCCACATCAGCGTCCCCTTCTGCCTGAATAACTGTGCAGCCCACTTTCTTCATCTGATCATCTATTAACCCGGGAGCTGCGGGGAGACTCTTAAGAGTTCCCCCGGCGCACTGCGGGGAGACTCTTAAGAGTCAGAGAAAATAAAAATCAACAAAAGTCGAAAAAAAAAAAAAAAATATATTTTTTTTGTTTATTTTTTATTTTTTTTTTGGCCCCTGGGCCATGCAAAATCTCAGTCCTCTACCTCCCCTCCTTCCCCACTTTCCTCCTCTCCTTCAGTTATCACCTATTTTCCCTGTTATTCCCTTATTCTGAGGTATATTTTCGTGCTAACATTAGAAATCCGATTGGAGGGTGTGGTCATCACTGATAGCAAGCGAGTGCAAGAGAGAGAGAGAGAGAGAGAGTATCGATCGACTGTGTCTCAGTGGCCTTGGGGGAAATTGGCGGGAAAGCAGATTGCCTCACCCATACATTATACAACTCGCGGGCTATATCTCCGATTTTGACCATCCAAACGCTGTTTTCACTCGTTTTATTGTTGTTTCAGGTTAATACCTTTATAATCAACCCATAATAGGCGCATATGGATAAGTATTAATGGCACAATGAATATTTTAGTGGCGGAAACACCTCAAATACGTCAGCACAGGGGGACGTTTCCAATTACCCCCATGCGCACTTCAGAGGTTAAGGTGATCAGCTGTTGCTTGTTACTGCCGACAGATAGGAATTCATCTCTTTCCGTCAAATTCAGTTTCTCCGGTGAAGTTCACAGTCGGATAGCTGTTGGCTTGTCCCCGTCTCTGCTGAGTGTTATCCTTTATCGAAGGACCTGCAGCATAGCCATCAAAGACAACAGTTGCTGTCCCATAGTGTTTTGTTGTGAAGTCTGCATATGCTCTGGCTATTTTGCCATATGTATCTCCCTTCTTCCACTTGAGCTTGTGCAGCAAGGATCCACCATCAAGCACATACCTTTCAGTCTAAGGTGTGCTGAAGGTGTGGTGTCAGGTGCTCCTTCACATGCCAGTGCCTTGGTACAGTGGTCATTGACGGCTTGAGCGAGTTGAGGTTTATCGGCCTTCCTCAAGATCTTGTTGTCCTCAAAGAGGGATGGTGGGTATGGACTGAGCTCAAAACTCATCACGTCCTCAAGTGACAAATTACCTGTCTGGGATACCACCAGGAATCGCTGGAACAACACACTGGAGTCGATGGTTCTGTGAGGAGCAACCTGGAGAGCAGTAGAATTTCCCAAGGTCTTTGCTTTCTCTGTCCTTTTGATGGAGAAGGAAAACACAATTTGTCCAATCATTCTCTCGATGATTTTGTTCCCAACAGCTTCATATTCATGCACGTTGATGTCTTCGCTTGCCACGATACCATTTATGATATTTCTTAATGTAGGATCAGAGGAGAAAGGTGAAAATGCATTCAGCTTTGTGCTTATCTTCGAGAGGTCGGATGCATCTCTTTCAATTCTGGCACCAGTTGCTTCTTTATGCTGTTCGCTTGTTGCGTATGTGAGATCATTGAAGTCCTGCATGGCGACGTTGACCTCAGATGTAATGGGGTCTGACATTGTCCACAATGCTAGGTGTTCCTCTGTCATCTTACTGCCATGAGTCAAGCCACCGGTACTTTTTATTGATCTCATGAGTGTTTGTTCGATGACTAGATCACAGCTGAGGCCTGCCCAAAACTGGTTTGTTCGCCGGATCACATGGAAGCCATTTTGAAACTTCTCATACACATCTGGGTGTTTGCTCTCCAGTTCACTCATTTCTTGTACGTAGAGATAAGCGGACTGTTGAAAGGCCTGGTCAACACACGTGAACTTCGCTTCCTGGACGGTTTGGATGGTCCTTGTTTCTTCTTTTAATTCAGGATGTCATGTTGATTTATATACCGTTTACGACAGTCCGTGTGTAACTTGCATCCAGCCGCCACATAAACATCGTCACCTCTCTGAACACTGGCTGCATTGATGCCATCAGCGCCTTTCTGACGAATTTGCACAACGTCACTTCCATCCTCAAGCCTCTCCTTGCAAATTGGACACCTATCTTCGTACATCTCAGGAGCACTCATTCTTCAAATTTGAAAGACAGAAAACAAAACATCCAGAGAAAGAGCATTCGAAAAAAGGGATAGGCTACTCAATCAGAGCCAGGGACATTCCCCTGACATGGAATACATCACATATAATTACTGGTAAGAGAAGACTGAAAACCCCTTTCTTAGAATTTTATAAATGTTGGGTGATTGCCTAATAGAGGTTTGATTATATAGATAATTTATTGATTTTACACCCTTCATGTTTTGCTGCCATCTTGGATTTCAGGTTAAATACTGATCAGATCTGAAGTTTATTGACACCAGTGGATTGCTGATCCAGTAAAACCATGGGACAGAACCAACAATTATGTTTCTATCACAATTATTGAAGAAGTTATAGCTGTTTTAGTTATTTCAAAGCCCGGTGGCGCCCATCTTGAAAATTACTGTTTTAACCCATTTTCGGATGTCAGATTTTGGTAGACTTTATTCTGTTGATCATTATATCCAGTAGGAATGAAAACCACTGAAAAACCTTTTGTTGCAATTTGTTGTGGGTTGGGTGGTTGTTTGTCATAAATTGACCCGACTATAATGGGCGGCGGTCGAGAGAGGTCGCTCCTGGGCAGGAGGAGGTATGAGTCAGGCTCATGGGAAGCAGAGGAAGATCGGAATGCGCTGAGGCGCGGTGTTCAAACTGTGTTAATTCTTTTCTTTTTAAATTCCTACTTTTCAGTGGCTCCGTCTCAATGACGTACCTTAGGAATGATTAAGGGGTACCCCCTAAGATGATCTTGGTTCTCGACCGCCGTAATCGAAGTGCCCGGAACGAGGCCATATTATCATAGGCTCTTACGTCATTGACGTAAGGAGCCACCAATAAATTATAGGTTTGATTCCCGAAGGGAAGTAGAGAAAACCTAATATTTAGTAGGGCCCCGTAATCATTGACGCCTCGGGCCCTCCCACCATCCCACTTCCCATTCGTTGATTTCCATAGTTGATTCTTGGTATATCAGTGAAGGACGAAGATGGCCACTAGAGGGCCTGGTGTCGGGGAAGCGAAACATGATAAATCCACGCATATGGCAAGTCATATGATAACAGATATTAACCCCTACACCCCGGAAGGGCTCTTTAACGCCCATAAAAACCTCGGCCCGCACAACCCGGAAGGGCTCTTGAACGCCCATTGCTTGCGTGAGTGCTTTCGAATGCCGCGCGTAAATTTTTGGTATCGTGGGAGGGTAGGTGGCGCCACCAGACGTAAACTACACCACAGCATCAGTATCTACCCCGACGCCATCATGGATAGTACGCCAAATAGTGATTCCGCTGTGTCCGATACCGTGCTTCCTACGATGCCCGTGCTAGTTCGTCGCGCCTTACCCCGACGCCATCGCCTAAATGTGTTATCTCCCGGAGGTATTGAGACGACATTGAGACTTTATGAGCGTGCTGATGCCAAGCATATTGTTGATGATGAAGGCAGTGACGACTCCAGTAATTATAAGTCGAGTGATTATGGCCATGAGAGTGACAAAGAAGAGCAATTCCTGGGATTTGCGAGAGAACATGAGTGATGAGAGTGATGAAGGTGATGTACCAGCTTTTGAGGAAGCTGTTTTACCTCAAGACGGTGAACTTGAGAGAGTGAATGAGTGGGAGAGTTCAAGATCACCCTCCAAGTTTCGCATGAGTGACACGACCCCAAGCCCTTCGCCAGCTAAATCGCCTTTCAAGCTACACTTATATAAGAAGAAAATGCTTGAAAAGGCGGCCGCGGCAGCTAGGGAACAAGCCAAAATATTTGGTGAGGATGAGGCTGTGAGTGAGGGTGAGCGTGGTGACCCTTCTCGCCCGCCATTGTCTCCCTTATCTACCCACGCCACCCAAGATGACCCGGATGACCCGCATTCTTCCCCACCACCCCCACCACTGCCAAGGGTTGAGGACCCCCCACTTTCGGCCTATTTGCCTCCTAGGTCCCCCGACAGGAGACATACTGCTGCCGAAAAGGGGAAAGGCAGCAAATATGCCAAAAAAGGAAAGACAAGTAAGCGAGTTTTGTTCGAGGCTCCCGCGGCGTCCACCCCTGCCGGCCCCAGCCATACGCCCCCGCAACTTTCCCCACGGTCCTCCCCACCTCTCCAGCCGTCAACATATGTTCCTGACGAAGTCTTTGAGCTCGCATCACCAATACCTGGGCCTAGTGACAGTGAAGCATTGCTTTCTGTCACTCGTCGCAGGCCAAGGAGCCCAGGACCTCGGGGGAACACAGCCTCTCCTTCCCCACCTCGCCCACCCGCACGCCGCCCACGCATCACTCGTTCCCCGCCAGATTATGTGGGGGCCACTGATGATGAAGGGCACCTCTCTGAAGACTCTGGCCATGATTACATAGGTCCACCGTCAGGGCAAGATGACCACTCTGACGATGACTATATGGACATCGACGACCCTCGGCCCATCCGCTTGGTCCGGCGTCGTGCTGCCCGTCGTGCTGGCCGACGCCCTCGCCGCCCTAGGGCGCGCGCCTCCCGAGTTGGCCATGGGCGTGCTGGGCCACCAGCTGGAGCTCCTCGTCAGCGTAGACAAGACCCATTCTACGTTTTTCAGTGGCAAGACGTAGTTGATGGGGATGGATACAACCCTGATGTGCCAGCTTTTGATGAGGTACTGGAGGGTTCAGGCATTACCCCCAACTTTCCTGCAGGCCCCAATGCTCCACCACACAAACTATTTGAGGCCTTCTTTGATGAGGAGGTGGTAGGCTATGTTGTCAAAGAGACAAATAAGCAGCACCAATTCCAGGTCCACTTTTTGGGCAAGGTGACCAACGGCCACATGAGGCAGTGGACCCCAGTGACTCATAAAGAGTTCATGGTGTTCCTGGCACTCACCATGCTAATGCCTCATGTCAAGAAGCATAGGTTGCCTGACTATTGGATCACCAATTATCTCATATCCACCCCGGCCTTCGGGAAATATATGTCTCGCGACCGGTACCTTGATATCCTCGCAGCGCTCCATCTTGTCACCAACCTTGACGTCCACCTCCCAGACAAGCTGTGGAAGATTAGGACGTTGTACGAGATGATGCGAGAACGCTTCACCTCCTACTTCAAGCCCTTCCGCAAGGTCGTCATTGATGAGTCTCTTGTGCTGTTCCGGGGAAAACTCAGCTTCCGGCAGTACATCCCCTCAAAAAGACATCGCTTTGGCATAAAATTCTTTGTGCTGTGCGACTGCCAAACTGGCTATGTCCTGGACTTCCTGGTCTACAGCGGGAAGGAAGGGGACGTGCTTGTGGACCCCCTCATTGGCTTTGGCGGAGCAGTGGTGCAAGCCATGATGGACCGCTACTTTCACAAGAATCACGTCCTCTACACGGTCAATTACTACACGTCCCCCACTCTCTCAAAGTACCTGCATGAGCGCAAGACGGGGACTGTAGGCACAGTACGAGGGAAAAGGAAGGGCATGCCACCTTTCCCTCCAAAGACCAAAAAAGGTGATATGTTCAGGAAGAAGTCGGGGCCCATTCTGGCTATCCACTGGCACGACCAGCGGAAGGTCAACCTCCTGAGCACCATCCACAAGGGTGAAATGGTGGAGACTGGCAAGGTGGATCGCCGCACCCAGGCCAGGGTGACCAAGCCCGATGCTGTCCTGGACTACAACATCAACATGAGGCTGGCGGACAAGTCCGACATGCAGATAGGCTTCATTGACTGCCTGCGTACCTCGTGCAGATGGTACAAAAAGTTCTTTCTGCATATGGTGGACATGTCAGTTCTGAATGCCTACAATATATACAAGCTTCGGAATGTGAACACACCCATGAAGTTCAATAGCCTGCGGAGGTTCCAAAAGCAGGTGTTGACGCAGCTCCTGGAGAAGTATGGTACGCCACAGAGGGCAGTGGCACATCCTGGGCCCGCCGTTACTGACCGCTTGCAGTGTGCATATTACATGAATAGGCACAGGCTTGGTTCCCTGCCTCAGAATGAATCAGGAAGAACGCAGCAGAAGCGGTGCCATGTCTGCTACAACAGCAGGCTGAGGGCGAGGTCAGGTAAAAAGTCCACCATGGAGTGTGTGGAGTGCAAGGTGGCACTCTGTGCTATAGGGTGCTTCTTTGATTACCACTCCAAGCAGGAGTTCTAATAATCATAGTGAAAGTGACAAAGAAAAGGACAATATGTATAGTATATATATAGGCAAAAAGTGGAAGTAAACCAATTTATTGTTATACAAAAGTCATGTATTATGAGAAAATTGATACAAATACAATTACACCATAATAATATGTGAAAGTGACACATATGTATATAATAAGTGACATTCATATGATTAGAACCTATAGAAATATATAAATCAGTGAAAAAAGACACAATAAATTGTATATAAAACGTTTACAAAGCATATAACTAAGTGAAAGTGACACAAGACCTAATATTTGATGGCCAAAGTATAATAAACACCTGTGATAGCGAATAATCAGTGCCTAATATAACAATAACCTACCTCAATTACTAATAAAATGTACGGTATCGAGTGAAAATGAGCATTATCAGTGACAGTGACACTCTAAAGCATATTTATCAAAGTGAAAGTGACACAAGACACAATACTTGATGGCCAAAGTATAATAAACACCTGTGATAACGAATAATCAGTGCCTAATATAACAATAACCTACCTCAATTACTAATAAAATGTACGGTATCGAGTGAAAATGAGCACTAGTGACAGTGATACCCTAATAAACATACTTTATATAATTGGCCTCAAAATAACTATAAAAATATCAAATAAACATCACATTCTCAATATCAAACACTAAAATCGTCTAAGGGAGATAAACACTTTGGCGCAACGAGCGGCTAGGTGCGTTGTAGCCGTGGCCGGGGCGACGCATCCAAACGCGGGAAGAATTTGCCGTCGAAAAGCACTCGTCTTCCCGCGCTCACCATTATGCAACCAGAGGGGCTAGAGATCTCTACTCAATGCCATTCTACAGAGGAAGGTTTGTGGAACATTTTTCTTTTTTATTCATAACATTACATGCCATATTCATTGAATTACAGAGGAGTTAACATAGCCCAAAGATCGTCAAAACACCCGGTACCGCAGCACAGTCGCGAGCTATAGTCCCCGGGGCTGGAGGGTTAATAAATTTTTTATTTTTTACAGAGTTTTTTTCTGTAGGGTACCCGATCAAAATGACGATCCCATAAGGGAATTAAGCGTGCACTTATGACGAGTACTCCATGATACTTCCGCGCGGGCTATTCAAAATGCTGGCGCAGGATGTTGAGGAAAAGAACTAACCCAGAATTGCCAATGAAAAGAAAGCTTTGGATATTGATTAGAAGAAAGAAACGATTGTGGGAAAGATTAAAATTGTTAAAAAAGAACAGGGGGTCTAGTATAGAGGCTAAGGAAGTGGATCTGGAACGCAGACAAATAAACAATAAAATAAGGTGGGAAACAAGGAGGGGGGTGAAGGAGAGGGAGAGAGAGATAGCTAGAAATGTGAAGGATAATCCAAAAATATTCTGGAAGTACATTCAGGAAAAGTTAACAAGAAGAGTAGGGATCCCAGAGCTGGTGGGGGGGTTGAATGATGGGAGTAGAGCGGAGACTGATAAGGAGAAAGCAGAGGTGCTGGGGAAATACTTTGGGGGGGTACTAACAGTGGAGTCGGAGGATGCAGTGCCTACTATTCCCATCAAACAGGCACCGGCACTGGAACTAATAGAGTTTTCCCATGCTAGAATAAGAAGGGCTATAGAAAAAATGAACAGAAGTAAGTCACCGGGACCGGATGGGATACACCCAAGAATCATAAAGGAAGGAGGGGAGATGTTAGTAGAGCCATTGAAAATGTTATTTGAGGTATCGTTTAATACAGGACAAATCCCGATGGACTGGAGAGAGGCGAACATAACAGCTATATTTAACCCGGTGAGACCCAGCGTCGCATGTGATGCGTCGGCAGTGTTTGATCACCAACTCCCAGCGACGCATCACGTGCGTCCGACATATAAAAAACACTTACGTGGCTCGTAAGGTAGGAAATGGCGGGAGAATAGGAGGGGGAGGTACCGTAGTGTGTGTGGGAGCCGGGCCAGTAGGTGTGAGCGGGCCGAGACAGCCGCGCGGCTGGTGGTGGTGGGCTTAGTGGGGATACTTTACACCCTTAGTTCACCGCCACTTTGAACCTTCATTACTCCGGTCGTATGGGAGCTAGAGGCTTGAAATTTATGTAGACACTCCTTAGGATGTATGCCGTACAATGCCATACTCAGTTTTTACCCTAGTGCTCCCGGGCGGGTGGTCATGTGGGGGAGACGAACTTTCGATCCCCCCCCCCCCCCCCAAATGACCGAAATGATTTTTTTTTTTTTTTCATTTTTCACCATTCTCTTCCATTTTGGCTCAACACATTTTTTTGAGGCTCCCCCCCCCCCCCCACAAAAAAAATGTCCTTGTCTTCCACTTTAGCAAACAAAAAAAAGAAGTGAAAATGGCTTGGGACTGGGGTGAACAAAATATTATAACTAGCCGGGGCTCAACGGGTTAAGAAGGGAAAGAGAAATGACCCAGGGAATTATAGACCAGTCAGTTTGACAAGTGTTGTGTGTAAACTAATGGAAACGGTAATTAGAGAAGGAATAATGGATCATATGAAGTCAAACCAACTTTTCAGTGGGAGACAGTTCGGATTCTTGCCGGGGAGGTCGACGGTACTACAGCTAATTAAGGTGGTAGATGATTGGATGCAAATTCTAGAAGATGGTGATGTAATAGACGTGGTATATTGCGATTTTATGAAGGCCTTCGATAAGGTCCCACATAAAAGGTTAATAGAGAAAGTTAGAAGCTATAATATAGGGGAGAAATGTGTGAAATGGATAGAAGCCTTCCTGAAAGATCAGAGACAGAGGGTACTGGTGAATGGAATAGGCTTGGGGTGGAGGGAAATTACAAGTGGGGTACCTCAGGGATCTGTGTTGGGACCACTGCTGTTCGTTATATTTATCAACGACTTGCCTGAAGTTATAACTAATGGAAGTGAGGTATACCTGTATGCGGATGACACTAAACTGTATAGAAGAGTGAGGAGTAAGGAAGATATGGGTTTGCTTCAAGGAGATGTTGAGGGCATGATGGGATGGTCTGAGCATTGGTTAATGCCTTTTCATCCAAAAAAATGCAAGTACATGCGGATTGGGACCAGCAAGATAGACAAGGTAGGATACAGTATGTATGAAGTGATGGAGGAAGTGAGTGCAGAAAAGGATATAGGAGTAGTGATAGACAATAAGTTAAATTTCTCAGAACATTTAGCGGAAAAGATAAACAAAGCCAATAGAATTGTAGGGCTGAAAAGGAGGACATTTGTGTCACTTGACGAAGAAATCTTCAGGAATCTATATACAGCGCTGGTTAGGCCGCACCTGGAATATGCAAACCAGGTGTGGGCTCCATATATGGTAAAGGATATAGAAGTAGTGGAGAAAGTGCAGAGGAGAGCTAGCAAGCTGGTACCAACGTTGAAGAACGCGGGCTATGAGCAGAGGTTGAGGACACTGGGGCTTCCGACACTGGCATATAGGAGAAAGAGAGGGGATATGATAGAGACTTTTAAGATAGTGTCAGGAAAGTACGATGAGGATGTGTGTGAAGGTATCTTCTTGATGCGGGAGGGAACGAGAGGACACTCTAAGAAAATTTACAAAGAAAGAAATAGGCTTGAGAAGGCAAAGAACTCATTTTGTGATAGAGTGGTAAATGAGTGGAACGCACTGCCCCAGTATGTAGTCGATTCCGAATCAATAAGGGAGTTTGAAAGTAATCTTGATAAAGCATGGGGAAGACAAGATTTGAAGTTTGATTATAAAACAAAAATACAGAATAGTAAAAATGTTGCGTCTGCTACCGCCGCCGCCAACACCGTGAACGACCGCAGCAGTGCAAGTACTGGTAATGAGCTGGATACACAGGCATAGTTTGCCTTTTTCCAGAGGATCTACTGTAAGAAACTGTAAGAAACTGTAAGAAAAATGGAGACTATTACTATTAATAGGCGAAGTCGTCAATGATTACGGGGCCCTACTAAATATTAGGTTTTCTCTACTTCCCTTCGGGAATCAACCTATATTATATATATAATAAAATATTGAAATATATAATGAAAAAAATAAAAATACTGTATATACCATTTACTCTAGCCTTAAACAGAGTTATACTGGCAGGTAGAGTAGCTGCATGAAACCTACCTAAGTTAGTCAGCCATTTAACCCTCTTTTCGCTCTTGTATCCCACAGACAAGGACTGCCCTCGAGCCAACAAGAGACGAGAAGCAAATAAGAGGAATCGTAGCCACACTCGGCAGGTGCTACCCTCCCACTGGGGCGAAACCTACCTTCGCTAGGGTCCACGATACTACCACCACGGAATACCTCCGAGGTAAGTTTATCTTGCACAAGATTGTCAATGCCTTAAGGTATAGTTTGATATACACTTAAGAAATTCTGCCATCAAGGAAATTGGTAAATTTCAAGGCACTTGTTATAAACCCTCTAATTATACCTGTTCTCTAACCTGGTATGGTGATAACTTGACTGTACGGTATATCAATTAATTAACCATGAGAAGATGAACCCCTTGCTGTTGGCCTAATTCCCATCTCTCCTTCCCCCGCAGACAAACAGGGGCGGGAATACCTTAAGGTTACCCCTCTGACAGTGCGTAAAGGCATACGAATCTTCTCGGAGCATCCCAAGTTCCAATCCTGGGACACACTACCAGAAACCCTTCAAGAACGGGTGAACGCCTGGGTGGATCTCGAGGACCAGGACCGCTCAGCCGTCATTACTCGCGACCTCAAGCTGGAGCCAACGACAGAGGCCCCACTCGACTTTTCGGGGTTTGAAGACATGGAGGAGGCCACATGCCTCCTGCAATCATGCAAAGAAAAATCCTTACTGGATCACAAGCTCTGCGTTGACCATTCTTCATGCTGTCGAACAAGTGTTTTTGTGCCAGAAGATTGCCCACATTGCAGGGTGCTCAAGAATGTAGTGCGGCTAACCCCCAATGGTCAAATGGCTGTACATGCGATAGCCAAAGCCAAAATCATCTGGAAGCTCTTCAAAAAAGCTACATTAACTAGAGAGCAGACGGCTACGTTTGGGGATGAAGAAGCCCGAGTTTTATGGGGAATTTCATTAGGCACACCAAAAGAAATGATAAGCAAAAGTGAAAAGAGATCGGTCACCCCAGGTAGAAAATCCAAGGGGATGGACCTCCATCGACCAACAAGAGCTGTGAGAAGAAAAAGGGTAGTGTACAGTTCCGATAGTAGTGAGGATGAAGAGAGGGGGCATTCAGGGAGACAAAGGGAAGGGCTTAGTGAGAATTACCAAGTGCATAGTGTTACCTCTAGCCCTGAACTAGTGAATATGGTTAACAAAAAGTCCGGAAAAGAAGTACCAGTACCAATAAGTGCCCTGGACAATGCCTACACAACCCATCCTATCGCGAGCACAAGGCAGCAGACAAACACAGGTAGGCCCCCTAAGGGCTTACCGGATAATATATTAAACCTTAGTGACAAGTCCCCTCAGATTTCCAAGGCTATGGATAATTATATCTAAGTTATCAGACCAGGAAATTCTTGATATGATCCCAGCTGACCGATTACGGCAGATGGGATATCTTAAGAGGCTGGAGGCTCCCTCTTCCCCGGATGAAGATCCGGATAGGGCTACTCCGCCAACCCCAAGATCCCCATTTACCCGGGACAGAAGGGAACTAGACGGTATACGTCCGGTCCCCTTCTACCCAGACGGCAAGCCCTCGGAAAGTGAATCGGGCCAGCATACTCCATCTGGAAGCGAGGTCGAGAATGACCTGGTTATCACTCCAGCCCAACGTCCAAAACTTGAGCCTACATCAGATAGTGTACTAGCTTCTTGCCGCTCGGCTGACTTGTTCTCGCGCGTGGATAGGTCTCCAGGGGAAGCCGTGGTAAACAAAGTGAATAGTGAGGAAGCAATGAGTGAGAATGAGGAAAATTATGAGCACGAAGGAAGTTACCAGGATGACAACTCCTTCCCTTCAGATAGAGAAGGAGATGCCTCGTCAATGAGGAGCTCCTCCCCTTAGGGCAGAGTATCAACCCCGAAGACTCTGAAGGAAGCCTTGAACCAGATATCTGTCCTGAATGACCGGGTCCTTTCCCTGGCCATGAGCCAGCAGCACTGTGGGAAACCAGACCCTCTTGAGGTCCCTGTTCAACTCCCTAGACCCCTTGTGCCCTTCCAAGAGCAAGTCACACGACGACTCAAGAGCATAGCTGACCAGGGAGAAACTAAGAATCAAGAAAAAACAAATGGAGACCTCTCAGCCCGAGCTCAACCAGCAGTAGTCCCAAGTGGCTCCGGCTTCCAGGTAACCTTCCCGAGCCTAGCAGTTAAGAGGAAGCCCTGCCGACTCAAAACTTCGAAAGACCGTAAGGCCGACGCAGTGGGTCAGCCACTACTCTACAGCGAGGTGGGTGGCTGGTCTACAAGCCACCCGAAATACCCTGAGAGGGCTGTCCCAGGCCGTGATGAGTTCCTAATACAAGAGGATTGGGAGGTACAAGTCAACCCAACACTTCAGTTTAGGATTGTCTACAAGGGCACAGACACTGTGATCCCCCTAGATGTGGTAGCGAAACCTTCGAAGACCACTGCCTACTACTTCCTAGCGAAAGAGAAGCCACCATCTTACCTCACTTCTAAGGCAAAACTGTGGTCGGACTTAAAAAAGGATGATGTGCAGACCAACCTGAAGGCGGCTAATGGGGCCCTGAATGCCGAATTCCTCGCAGGCAGGCTCGTGGAAGAGGAAGGACAGTATAAATTTTTCTCCACAGACTTGTGTAATGGGCCCTGGAACCAGTGGATCCAAGAGGCCGAGGACTGGGCTCATCAGTACATGACAAATCCCAACCATCAATTCCCCAAAGATGATACATCCATGACTTCGATTCTTCTGGCCTCCTCTCTCCCAATACCAAGGATCTTTTGGGAGCTTCTGGAAGAACCCAAATTGTTTTTTCCCCCAGACCTGGACAAAAGATTCTGGACCGTACCTGAACAAGCTCTCATCGATAAGGACTTCAGAGCGCGGTCTAGAGCACACTGCCCATGGTCCACATTCATAGGTTCCTTCCAACACTCCAAAACTAACTTCCTCCTGGTCGAGGCGATCAGCGGAAGTGACCTACGGCAAGTTACGGAAGACGTGAGGAGGGTATGGATACAGCTCGTTGTGGGAATAATTCCAGAAGTTCAAGCCTCTCTCACAGAAGCCACAAGAGTGAGGGCTGACTTAAGACAGGCCATGGCAAAGAGAATACCAGGGCAAGTGAAGAAAGCATTCCTAAATTCAGAGATGTATTCTAGACATGTGGTACCCACAGATTGCTGGGATAGAATCGAAGAGGTCTTGAGCACAGAGTCGGTTCTGGCAGAATCTAAGGGCAGGATCAGCAGTCATCAGAACCATCAACGAAGACCTTCCTTTCGTGACAAAAGTGATTCCTTTCACAGCAAAGGTAGAAACCACCGCAGGAATAACACAAAGAGGTGGTTCTGTGGCCTCAACCAACAGAACTTCCTGCAGGCCACAAACCCGAAACCTCCCCCTCTCACCAGCCAATAATGCCCCTAGAAACAAGGAGTATCACTCAAGCTACAACAGGGGTAGAGGTAGCTACCACAATGCCAGCAGAAGAGGATATAGTGGGAGAACAAGAGGCTCATACAATAATAACAACAATAACAAGAGCAAAGAAACTACAGGACAGGCCCAGCCAAAAAACTAATAAGCCCGTTGCCCTGGCCACAACTGAAAGAGTTACTGACTGTGACCCAAACTGGCAACTTTCATCAAGCATACAAAAAGTGGCCCAAGGGCACATGGGCAAGAAAAGTAGCAAAGTGTGGAATAGTATGGAGGTGGAAATCTTCTCCCCTCCTCTCCTTTCCACCCCCACCCAAACAAGACACCAAGCAAGAGGTAAAAGAAATAATCAAGGAGATGAAAGAGAAGGGCGTCCTGAAACCTCTGCCTACAGGGTCCTCCAAGGTGTTCCATTCAAGAATTTTTCTGGTTCCCAAAAAGGACTCGAACAAGCTACGCCCAGAGGTGGACCTCTTGAGACTCAATACGCACATTCACAACCACAAATTCCGCATGCTGACCATTGCCCAAATAAGACTAGCCTTGAGACCGCTATTTTGGTTCACATCACTGGACATAACGGATGCCTACTGGCATGTCCCAGTCCACAAGAGGTTCTAGAAGTACTTAACGATCCAGGACGAAAACAAGACCCTACAGTTTCAATGCCTCCCATTCGGACTCAACATAGCTCCGAGGATATTCACCAAGGTAGTCAGACAAGCTCTCCTTCCCATGGCCAAGAAGGGCATAGCGGTACTGAGCTACCTAGACGACTTCCTCATAATGGCAGACTCTCCGAAGACCTGCGACCTCCACACAAGGGAAGTCATCCACCACATAACACCGTTAGGATTCAAGGTGAACTTGGACAAGTGCTCCCTGGTCCCCTCTCGCCAACTAGAGTGGGTAGGGGTTCACTGGGACTCTGTTCAAGCAACAATGAAGCAAACCCCCCCGAAATGCCAACAAGCCAAGACGGAAACTCTTCCTGACCTTTCATGCCAAGACCATCACCAGAAAAGTTTGGGATTCTCTGATGGGTTCCCTGAATTGGGCGGCAGTGACGGTACCCCTGGGCAGACTCTACCACAAAACCCTGATCTACCTAGGAAACCGCCACTTCCAAAGAGAACTGCCAAGAAAACTGATGCCCATCCCCGGGATTATCCGGAAACATCCGAGATTTTGGATGGAACCGGGCAGACTAGGGCAAGTATCCTCCTGGACCTTCCCCCCGCCAACCCAATGGATCGATACCGACGCCTCGGGGACGGTAGGTTGGGGGTACCAGTCAACGGAGGGACACCAAGGCCAAGGAGAGTGGAGCCAAGACGACGCCAATCACATCAATATCAAGGAGCTGAAAGTACCCTTGTTTTTCCTAGAAGACCACGGACTAGATCTCAGTCTCAGATTAGTGGCCTTCAGGATGGACAACACAACAGCGGTACAGTGCATCCAGAAACAAGGATCCTCCCGGTCACAGGGTCACCCGGGATCTCTTCAAAGTGGCCCTAAAACACGGGATCACTATCCACGCAGTCTATCTCCCGGGCCGGGCGAACCTATGGGCAGACGCATTGTCAAGGGAAAAAAGCTCCCTGGTAGAATGGGAGATTCACCAAGCAGCATTCGACAAGCTAAGCCAAGGGGCAGACCCCCCAGAAGTAGACCTGTTCGTTTCAATCAAGACAGCCAAACTGCCAAATTTCTTGACACGATTCCAGGAAACAGAAGCAGGGGGGCCAGATGCACTATCCGTAGATTGGAACAAGTGGAACTCCATCTACCTGTTCCCCCCACCGGACACACTTTTGATGTGCCGAGTCATTTTCAAGCTCAGGGGTTTCACAGGCTGGGTTATGCTCATAGCTCCAGTGTGGCCAGCACAAATATGGTATGCCGAGCTCAAGGAACTGTGCCCCGAGCCGCTCCCACTACCCGCAAACGCATTCCACTTAGAAGTGGTTGGAAACCTCGGGACCTCTCTGCACTTCGCCTTATGGAGATTTACGAAGCACAAGTACGGCGATAACATAAAGAAGTTGTTCTGGAGGCATGCTCCCAGTACAACGAGAAACTACAAGTCACACTGGAATAACTTCAGCAGGTGGATTGAGAGCTCTAAGCAAACTGTTAGTGGTCCAGTACTAATATTTGAATATTTAGACTACTTGCTGGAGGAGAGAGGATTAGGTGTGAACACACTCCGCAATCATCTTTCCGCCATAAAAGAGCCTTTCACCTGGGCTACAGGAGAACAGGTACCAGAAAAGGACTTGGAAGCGTTCATGAAAGGGTGCTTCAGGAGACGCCCCCCAGTGAGGCGAATAGAACCGAAGTGGTCACTGAATAAGGTACTAGATCTCCTGGAGTCTGAGGAATTTGCAAACTCTAAGCACCTAGAAGTCAAACTACAAAAAGCACGGTTTCTCATAGCCCTAGCAACAGGTAATAGACGATCCAAAATTGCAGCTATGTCAAGCTCTCAAAATTGTTTGAGGTTTGGGGAAGGCCTAGCTGAGGTAAGCCATGCTCCAGCCCCACAGTTCATAGCAAAGAATGAGAGAGAAAGCCATTAGTTCAGCCCGATCACCATTAAAGCCCTGAGAAAGAACGGAGAGCACCACAGACTATGCCCAGTTAAAGCGCTCTACGAATACTTATCTACCGCAAAAAAACAGTCAGGAGCCATGTGGATCTCGACCAAGAACCATCAGAGATTAGGTCCCCGCCAGGTGGCTAAAATCCTAAAGGATCTTGTGGCAAGGGGAGATCCTTCAGTAAAAGCGAGGACTCATGATATACGGAAATATGCAGCAACAGTCAGGTTCTTAACCACATTCTCAACAGCGGATATAAGAGACAGGGCTCTGGGCTTCTACTTTTACATTTTGCCAACGGTACCTCAACCCCTCGGTCGAGGCCCCAATTAAACCATGTGTAGCATTGAGATTTGGGATTAACCAAGAAAACATGTAAAACCTCCTTCTAGATGGACCCCAAAAATACCGGGAAGCCAACTTATCTCTTACTCTACTAGAGAAAGGAGGGGGGGGGGGGGGGGACTAAAACATAACATTAGGGTCCACCTACTAGGGAGGACTGGTTTGCCTTGGTCGTTGTATAGTAATAGATAAATATATAAGGTAGCTTAGATCTGGCTAGCGGCCAATAGTCTTATGTTATTTCTTGTACCGTATATGTTCACCTGTATTTCTGGTACTGTATATTTATTAGTGGCCCCTTCATCATTGACGATGCGCCTTAACGTAGGTAATGGCCAATCTTTGAACTCAAGCTTGTCTTTCAAACTTCCCGCCCGGGAGAGAACAAAATACGATTGCCATACATCGTGAGCGAAACGCTCTTAATAAAACACTCACGGACTCGTCCTTATGATGTGAGTACCACTACTAGAAAAAACTAGTAAAAAATAATAAAATAAACAAATAAACTTTGATCTTAACATTGTGCTTCTCATACGTCTGCTGTTTGTGTATGCTCCGCCTCACTCATCAACGCGCTAGCTCGCCCTTAATTATCCCGGGCCCACATTGAACGGACGTGTCTCTTGACGCTCCTGTCCTGCCTTGTTCGTCACCTCGTCTCAATTCTATTGAGTCTTTGCTCATCTTTACATGTTATGTGCTGAGGACAGGTAGCTTATCGACTTGTGTAGGATGTGAAGTGTTAAATGCGGGCCCTGGAGACTGTTTTTCAGGGTCTATCGTATACGTGTTAGAAGGGGTCCTCGTTGTGCTATTGCGAGGCTCCTAAGTGCGTTTTTTATTATCCTAGCTCATTATTAGTTCACTGTGTAGTCATGAGGCTTCTTATAGGGTGAACTGGGGCCGGTTGTTGGGTCCTCTTTAGGAGTTCAACAAGTATGCCTCTTGGGCTGGTGCTCGTGGACTGTCTCACTTAGCTGAGGGGTCCTGCACGGAGCTATACTGCTCTTCAACCTACTCTTCGTGATTCTACGTGTTGGTGAGGTCTTCAGTGGTTCGCAGTTTTGTGCTACAGTGACAAATTCATCGCCATCTGCCCCCATCTAGTTGGCCTCATGTAGGTTATTATATATATGGTTAGGGGGTGTTATTATTGATGTATTGATTACTATTCAGGTATAACCATGCCATATATGTTTCACGTTGTTTATGCCACATAATGAGGGTTGGCCCTTCCGGCGGGATTTGTAAAGTGAGACTTATTAACAACGTGCCTCTAGTTGTTTCGCATGGTTTTTCCGCCGGGAAAATTCTAAGAGTTATATTAAAATTCAAAACATCTGCCATCTGGTACAGGATTGTTATGGATTGTTGTCCGTTTTGTTTACGGCGTATAGTTTGATTCTGGCTGAGCCGGCATGTAACTAAAATGGTGTTTAGGAGGTCCGGCTATACCTTCTCCTTTATCACCGATTAATCTCCGCCGCCATTAACTTAACAGGTACAAACGTTCATTGCTTGGTACATTTGGACGTTTTATCCTGGGGGTGCATCGTGGGGAGCCACGTCCGCCGGGATCTTAACGGCTGAGCCGAGAAACGAACTCACCCATCCCTATCTTGTTGCTTTCAGTTATCTGTATTGCTCGCATGAAAGGCGCTGGTCCGCCGGGATTAAGAATTAAAATCTACAGTTGCTTTGTCACCGGATTTAGTTCTTACGTCACAAGATGAGATAAGGGTCAGTGTTTTACACTTAGGTAAGAAGTTATTATATAAGTAGCACATGGTAGGCTACTCACTACTCTCTTACATTTCTGGGGAATGTAATTAACATTAAGGGAACTAAGATTGTCTAGTATTATTCAACTCTTCTTTTTCTTGAACGTTGGAGATATATTTATTATATATTAAGCTTGCCGACCTAGCGTGTCCTTATGAGCATTGACTCTTGGATCTTTCTCATCCTCTGGTTCGCATGTAGGACACCTAGGACGGTCGGCTATCTCCCTGGCAGGAGGAAGTTTATCATGGATAGGAGTACTTTCTCCTTTTGTGCTGCTTTGGGTCGTACAATTATAAAGGTCATAGGGCACTCTCGATGTGTTAAGTGTGTTCTTTGTTTAGACCGATCTCGTGGTGGTTGGCTTTCTCAATCATGCCTCGAGTGTTCAGCCCTCCGCAATGCTTATTTAACCCACCAGACCCGGTTGGGCTCTGAGAAACCCATAACAAATGCGCCCGCGGAACCCGGTAGGGCTCTGAGGCACCGGCAGCTTGAAAGCCTGTAAGCTTGGTGTGCGAGGCGTCCGTCCGACGCATGTAAACAACAGCCGGTTGGACCGACGCCGCGCATCTCCGACCACAAGAAGGAGAGGCGTCGCTTGTTCATGTGTGGGTGTGTGTTATTGTTAAGTAGTGAAAAGTAGTGAAAAGTGGCTGATATCGCCACAAAGTTCTCTCCACGGAAATCGTCATCACAATTGAACCAGTTGACTTAGAGAGCTCTACTCAACGCCATTCTACAGGTGGGATGCGCGGGAATGCGGAAGCAGTCAAAATAACAAAGATACGGTAGCCTAGGCGTCATGTTTTTCGGCCAAAACCTCCGGGTTTCGGGGAAATTATAGAATACAATAGCCGGGGCTGGAGGGTTAAAACCATGCAGATAGTCGGTGCAAGACTATTTTACTTAATATTCAGTGTATGTAACGTACCGTTAGATGGTAGCCCGCAAAATCTTGACTATCGGATGACCATATATTCGAAGATTTGCTTCAAGGGTCGTCAGTTACTTCAGCCCCTGAGGGGTTTCTGCTCGTGAATCTTCCTTCTGCCAACCCAAGCAACCTAGGACCTCAGATCCGCCGGACGCACCTCGGTGGTCTAGCCGGTAGGACAGGTCCCGCTCACCTAGACAATAGACCCAAGTCGCCTTCTGTTGAACAAGCGGATAAGAGGTCTCGCTCTGATTTGACGCCGCACTTTCTGCAGGTGATGACAAATCCAAGAAGAGTCGGTCTAGGACGTCCTCCTCCTCGTCGAAGACGGTGGCGCAGCCTCCACATAAACCGGTCAAAACAGTCTTTGTCAGGCAGGGAGGCACTCAGAGACACATCTAGTCATGTCTCAGGCCAATTCACCGGTTTAACATTCCTCACAACCCGCACCCATGGCCTTGCCGGTATTGGGAAAGAAAAAAGGCAGCAGCATGTGTTCTAGCCGGCAGGAGCAGGAGCTCTTCTACCCAGCCCGCCTCAGTTCAAGACCCTTCTGAGTATGACGTACCGGATCTGAACTTTCGGGACCTTTCTGAGTTTGACGTTTTCGACGACTCACAAACAAGAACACAAGATTCCGCTGCCCGGGTCGAAGAGTCTTGGTTGAAGGCTTTACCGGCCCCCACCCCCCTGACCCGGTCACCGGGATCTACTATACACCACCAAGGTGTACACGCCGAAGAAATGGCGTCTGGCCAACGTCCATCTTCACGGCATTCGGGAACGCAGGGCTCAGAAATGTCATAGCCCGCGTCCCAGTCAGACCAAGCAAGTGGGGGTTTTTGTAGCGAGGGATCCATTATAGGAGTTATTTGATCTCATGAGACAGGTTAAAGATGAGCGACAGGTATCAGTTCCAGTACCAATAGCTCCGGGGGTGCGACCCCTAGGGCACGTACTTGTTCAACCTCAGGTTGATATATTTAATTTTACCTCCATCTACTGTCACTCCTGTCCCTTTCACTTTGGGGGGCTACGGCATTCATGCCGTCCAATCTGCAGTTGTTCTCGGATTTGCTTCCTCCCCCTCTTAATAAATCCATGCCTAGTAAAAAGGGCCTTATGCCACTTTTATATGGGTTGGATGCATCTTGGTCTGTAGTTAAGGCCCTTACGCCCCGAGGTCACACAACCCACAGTCACGGGTGAGTCCCCTGTTCTGAAACAATGGGTTATTGAGGCAAATGATTCCTGATTGTTCCCTGATTAAATAGCACTGTATGAATATTCCCATATTCAAAATATGCTATAGGGGTGCAATGCCTGGTGAGTTATCTGCTCAACAGGTGGCGTTGTGTGTGTGTAAGTGTGAGAGTCCGAGTGTAGGGGGTGAGACAGTGAAGCACGGGAATGAGGTGGCTTCAGAGATGGGGTCGTTTTGGGCCATGAGTGAGCACCGTGCCTCATGTGAAGGCAAGATGGCAGGTGCTCGTTGTACTCTACGTGCTTCACATGTCTCACTCCCTAGACTGGAACAAGACCTCACAGGCTTCACTGTTCATTGTAAAGCGGTGAATGTTAAGGCTCTCAGCCTATGCCCGAGAGGAAGTAAGTTGGAATATAGAAAAAAAAAAAAAAAAAATTAGGTTAAGCAATGAAGGGCCAAGAACCAATCTGGAGAGGTACTTGATGTTGTCGTCAGGTCCTTTCCTACATTTTTAATCCTGACTATTGTGTGTCCATGCTATCTCCTGCCTTGCCTCCCGCTTCCGCCGGAAATTTATTTTTCCGACTGGACTAAGTTAGATGGGTTTAACGATTTAATGCTGTTACAGGGCTTGACCCCAGAATTAAATGCGATAACCTTCAGGGACCCTGCGGGGTCTTCACTAGTTCAGATGCAAAGGGGGGGAGTCAGGGCCGAAGGTTGCAAGGAGACAATAGGCCCAGCTGTTTACCAGCACAATAACAAACAAAAGCAGTCATCTGCTTCCGCAAGAAGACCATCATTGGTTTTCAAATGCCGGTTGGCATGGTGGTGGGGATACCTCCATATAAGTTTTATTTTGGGGGGCCGCTAAACTTTCTTTATGCCAGTTACCTGAACCTTTTTGTCCTATGACACAGGTTCAGATTGATAAAGACTACAAGATGAGGCAGAAAGTCTGGAGACTGGCGTCCCAATGCTTACTCAGCCGCCAACTTGCGGCCTCTCTGGCCAGGACGTCTGAGTCAGTAAAGGACGTCAATACCCAGAAGGCTCTTTCTCTGACTAGGCGCCTTCTTCTCCAAAACTTCATTCAGTCTCTCCACGACATCCGGCTGCTCTCCTTGAGGTGGTACGGGTCCGTAAAGACCTGAGGGGGTACTTGGTTAGCAGACGCCCTGCAGAGATAGGTGGAAGACAGATTTGATCAGATGTTTTCTCCAAAAACCTAGCCTCAGGCGATGCCTGGCGTATTGTCGATCTACTTCTGGACTCACAACCTGCCACTAATTCTAAGTTGAAGAGTGGGCAGTAGGTTAAATTCTACAGTCCTCCCTCGGGTAGCGCGGCTTTGGACAGTGTGGTTTTGATCTAACGCGGGTACCCCTAGTGTGCCGAGTCAGCATCTAACACGGTTTTATTTATGTAGCGCGCTCTGTGGTCGGCTGGGGGCTCGGCATCTCTCGCCATATCTCGGCCGTGACGTCAGACTCGGTAGACTCGTGATGTCAGACTCGGCTCGGCTCGGCTCGGCTCGGCCTCCCCCACGCTTGGGTAGGCCTAGTCCTACGCCGTGTCTCTCCGTGATAACATAGTGCCCGCCCAAATCGTTTCTGTTCTACCAAGTATCACCGCAACCATGCCCCCACCACTCAAGCGCCGCAAGTTCACTTATGCAGAGAAGCTAGAGGTGGTGAAGAAGGTGGAATCTGGTACCAAGAAGGCACATATTGCCCATACTTATGGGGTGAATGAATCGACAATACGAACAATCTTCAAGAATAGAGACAAGATACGAAAAGTTCTCAAGGGTAACCCAGGCGTAGCGAGTCAACATGCCTTTAAGGTAGCCAACCCTGTTCTCAAGACGACTGAGAAACTTGTTGGTCATTATATTGATCGCCAAAGCAGGAGGGGGGTCCCTCTTGATGGAAAAGCTAATCGTCAGAAGGCCAAAAAACTTTATCTAGAAGTTGCTGTCAAGTTGAACATGCCTAACCCGCCACCATTTCAAGCGTCACACGGATGGCTCTGGTCTTTTCTTAATCGGCAGGTTAAGAATGTGCGAATAACTGGAGAAGCCGCAAGTGCCAATGTTGCAGCTGCCCGAGAATTTCCTGCCTACCTACGCCAGATTATAGAAGAGGGTGGATATTCAGGTGACCAGATTTTCAACGCCGATGAGACAGGTTTTTTTGGAAAAAAATGCCCAAACGCACCTACATCCACAGGAAGCAGAAGAGCGCCAAGGGTTTCAAAGGGGCAAAGGATAGGGTAACATTGCTCTTGACGTGCAATGCTTCAGGGTCTTGCAAGATGAAGCCCCTAGTCATCCACCGAGCTAAGAAACCTCGCCCCTACAGGAACTTAGACATGTCACGTCTCAACGTGCATTGGATGTCCAACAAGAAAGCCTGGATGTCAGCTGCCCTCAGTCTTGAGTGGTTTGACAATTATCTTGTACCTGAACTTGAACAGTTTTGTCTGCGGAAAAATCTAGCTTTTAAGATCCTGTTCTTGCTGGACAACGCACCTGGTCATTCGCCCCTGCTAGTTGACAGACACCCTTCAATAAAGGTGATGTTTATGCCACCCAACACAACCTCTCTTCTACAGCCATTAGATCAGGAGATCATCGCCTGTCTTAAAGCTGCCTATGCCACGAAGACCTTCTTAATGTTGGATTCTGCAACCGACACAATGAAGAAATTGATCAGATGTCCGACCTGGATTCTGATCCTGATGACCCCAATGCCGCCCCACAACAAGCCCAAGATCCAGCCCCTGACCAAGCCCCTGAACAAGCCCAAGATCCAGCCCCTGAACAAGCCCCTGCACAAGCCCAAGATCCCCCTGAAAATCCAGCCACCCTTACAGTCTTCCAATTTTGGAAGCAATTCCACATAAAAATGGGAATTTACTTCATTGTCGAGAGTTGGAACTCAATCAACCAGCCCACTATCCACCACGCATGGAGGAATATTTTGGAGGGGTTACCTGGCCACAAGCTAGACCTGCCAGGTGAGCGTCAGAGGGTAGAAGCTGCGGTTGAACAGGCAGTGGCAGCAGCTCGTAACGTGGCAGGCCTACAAGATATCAACGAGGAAGACGTCCGAGAGATGATTGTTCCACCTGAGCAGGATCCCGAGGACTTACTGCAGGAATTGAATGAGGAACAAGCGGATAAAGAAGCGCCTGCCGAAGATGGAGTTAACGATGGAGACCCTATCACCAGTGACTTACGTGAGATCGTCGAGTTGGCTGATCGCTTGGCTGACCGTATCCAGAACAAGGATCCAAATAGGGATAGGGCTCGAGCAACGTCTATGCAACTCTCAACTCTGCTGAGACACTACTCCGAGATGTTTACTGAGAGGGTCAATGCTCGCCAACAGAGAAAGATCACAGAGTTTTTCGGTGACCGCCAGGAACAGCAGGAACGGCAGCAGGGTGACGATTCGGAGGAGGAAGAACGCCAGCTGGGTGACGATTCGGACTCCCTCCCTTCTGATGTTGACATTGACGACAACATGCCATTGTTCTCAGGGTTCGGCAATGACGACCAGAACCTGGGAAGGCCTTCAACCTCCTCAAGGCCTTCAACCTCCTCTCAGTGATGCCCATCTTGGTGTCGTGGGGGAGGGGAGGGGAGGGGAGGGGAGGGGAGGGGGCAGGCGGGCGGGCGGGAGAGAGAGGGAGGCGACGCACCACATCCACAGCACCACTCGACAAGGTAATGAACAGTAACTTACCTGTGTGTCTCATTTCATAGATATGATCTGTAAAATAGGGTTAGGTTGTCTGTTACTAATGTTTGATCCATATTTGGTAAGGCTATTGGGTGGTAAATGGTCAAAAAGGTGACTTTGGGGAAGTAGTCAGAACCAATAGAATTAATCCCATAAGTTCTTTGCTTTGTGTAGCGCGTGTTTGCGTAGCGCGGCACGGTCCCAGTACAATATACCCGCGCTACCCGAGGGAGGAGTGTATATTTAATGCTAAGAGTTCCTTTCATGGTCAATCCCAGTCATTTCAGTCATCAAAGACTTACACAGCCCCTGAGAGTGGCGGGACGTCTAGTGGACAAGGCCGATCCAAGGGCAGAGGGGGATGGTTTAGGGGTTAGTCTAAGGTTAAATCCAATAGTGATGGTAGCAAGGCCTCTCATCACCCCCTTTCCGACATTAGAGTCACAACCCTCCTCTTTAATAAACTGAGACACCACAAGGCTCTCTCACTCCCAGTGCCTAAGCAAGGTGAGTTGGAAACAAGAGTAGTACTGCCGGACAACACCAGTCATGCGACTGGCAACTTCCGAGATTGTCATCGGGCGTGGCCCCGGCGGACATGGGCAAGGACAGTCGTCAGCAAAAGCCTCTCCTAACGGTGGTCTCGGCGACCCCGTTTTATGTATCCCCACAGACTTCAATCTTGTTGTTATTGAAAGTGGGATCCACCGTCAAAGAGATGGCCCAAAAAGCTAATTATTATCCCAAGTCCTCTGTCACAGCCCATGTACACATCCCGGTTGTTCCTGGTGCCAAAAAACGGGACAGTGTTTAGATGAGGCCGGTGAGCGACCTCTCTTTTCTCAACATCCATATTCACAATCAGTCGTTCGGGATGCTGACTGTGAATCAGATCAGATTGACACTCCCGCCGCAGGGCTGGCTGTGTTCCATTGATCTAACAGAAGCCTTTTGGCAGGTCCCAATCAGCAAAGGTTTTTCAAATGTATCTAACTTTGCATAACGGGGATCAAACGTTTGTCCCTTTGGATTAAAATCTAGCACCTCGACTTTTTACAAAATTAGTCTGACAGACTTTGCTGCCATTACTCAAACAAGGGATCATGGTGTCCTAGTACCTAAACAATTGGTTAATGGTAGCACAATCCAAAATTATCCACCTCCAACATGACGGTTCCGCTAGGGCATCTGAAGGTAAAACAAATTATTTTGGAAGGAAACAGGTACTTTCTGCTGTTACCAGCAGAAACACTGACGTAAATTCCAACCTTAATCCACAACCTCCTGGCGGCTTGGGCGAAGCCAGGGGATTACACTCCTCCTTGACATGGACAGCTCCACCTCTGACGGTCTGGATACATACAGACACGTCAGGTACCCTGGGATGGGGATACCAGTCAAACCTAGGTCAGGATCAGGATCTATGGTCCAAATCAATCATCTTAATATCAATGCCAAGGAGTTGCTGGTCCCACTATTCTTTTTACAGGAGCACGGCATGAGCCAGGCAGGAAAGTCCCTAGCCTTCAGAATGGACTATCTGACTGCAGTGACATGCAGTCAGAAGCAAGGGTCAGTGAGATCTCGAGTGTTACAAGGGTTGTCGGAAAAGATCTTTCGTGTTTCAGAGTGCTCTGTCTAGGCGACAGAGCACTCTAGTAGAAAGGGCTCTCGAGCAAACCATCTTTCAAGAGATGTTTGCCGAACCCTACCAATCCGCAAATGGATTTGTTAGCGTCAGAGGCCAACCACAGGCTGCCTCAACCTCTCACACCTTGGAGTAAGACTCCGGCGGGGAAGGGGGGTTCCATTTCTGGTAGAGTGGAACAAATGGAGAGCTCCATTTAGCTGTTTCCACCTCCAGAAGCATCCTTAACCCTCTCACCACGGAAGGGCTCTTGAACGCCCATAAAAAAGCATATAACAGGTACCCGGAAGGCCTCTTGAACGCCCAGTGGTTGAAAGCCTGTGAGCTTCGTGTGCGAGGCGTCGGTCCGACGCATGTAAACAATAGCCGGCTGGACCGACGCCCCGCATCTCCGGCCACAAGAAGGAGAACGTCGCTTGTTCGTGTGTGCCTGTATGTTGTTGTTAAGTATCGAAAAGTGGTGTAAAGTGGCTGTTTTGGCCATAAAGTTATCTCCAATGAAATCATCATCACAGCTCAACCAGTTGACTTAGAGAGCTCTACTTAATGCCATTCTACAGGTAAATAACACAGCTACGCTTGGGGATGCGCGGGAATGCGGGAAGCAGTCTGATTAACGAATATACGGTAGCCTAGCCTAGACGTTTTTCGGCCAAAACACCCGGGTTTCGAGGAATATATATATAATACATAGCCAGGGCTGGAGGGTTAATGTGCAAAGTAGTCCACAAACTACGGGGTTATCGAGGCATCGTCTCGGTGATCGCGCCGCTGTGGCCGGCTCAAGTTTGGTACGATCAATTAAAGATGTGGTGCGACCGTGCGAGAACCTGGTGTCGCTCCCGATCTCGTACTTCCACTTCGACCTCAAGACCTCGCTGACTTTTCCCTTATGATTATTCAGAAGGTCAAGCGGCTAGGCCAGTTTGGGGAACCGTGACTCACAAGTTGATTACTCAGTATGCTCTATCAATACAAACAGTACCAATCTTATTAGCAGTCATTCACTACCTGGATCGTAGAAACTGACCAACTGCAGTCCTCGGGGGCTCTGGTGTTTAATTGTTTAAATTACCTATTGGAAATACAAAAAGTTGTCAGTTGTCACATTAAGGAATCACCTCACAGCAATTTGGACACCTTTTCTGGAATTAACTGGTTTGTCCCTGCCAGAGGCGAAGGAGAAGAGGTTCATGCGGTCTTGCATCCGGTTTCGCCCTCTCCCTCGTCAACTCGCACCCACCTGGTCTCTCGATCTGGCCCTTGAAATGTTTCGCTCCTGTAAATATCGTCATGATCCTCCTTTAGAGTGACGACTTACGAAAGCCATTTTCCTAATGGCATTAGCTATGGGTAAAAGCAGTAACAAGAAATAGGGTGGTCAGTATGGAAGTGAAGAAGTCCTTGCATGACAGTGTGGTAATCCCGACACTGACTTACGGAAGCGAAGCATGGACGTTGGTTGAGAGACTCAGACCAAGAGTGAGAGCAGTGGAAATGAATTACTTAAGGAGTGCGTGCGGAGTTACATGGAGGGATAGACAGACTAATGAGGAAGTAAGAAGGAGGTGTGGTGTGGAGGTAGATGTGCTGGAAAGTGTGAAAAGGAACAACTTGAGATGGTTCGGCCATATGGAACGTATGGAAAGCGAGAGAATGACTAAGAGGGTGTACGAGAGCGAGGTGGAGGGACAGAGGGGGAGAGGTAGACCGAATATGAGGTGGAAGGATGGAGTGAGGAACTACATGAACGAAGGCGGTGCTGGTTGGGGGGAGGGGCGTCGACTGACTGGGGACAGAGGTGCATGGGGGCGGTTCGTTCGTGGCCACCCCTTCGGGGATCACGGCGTCAGGCAATAGATAGATAGATAGATTAGCTATGGGTGACAGGGTGTTTGAGTTGGCGGCGATGAGTTGGAGCCATCTTGCTTAAGATCTTCGAGGTGCAACATGAGTGTACATATTGCTCCTGCTCCTAATTTCATCTAAACGTATGAACACAGTAATCA
Source organism: Paralithodes platypus (assembly GCA_032716605.1). Lineage (NCBI taxonomy): Eukaryota > Metazoa > Arthropoda > Malacostraca > Decapoda > Lithodidae > Paralithodes > Paralithodes platypus. Next base: position 13,384,464 of record CM064582.1, read on the forward strand.
TATTTTACAGAGTTTGAAGTTCCTGCTCTGAAACTGGGAGATCAGCACCATTTACTTTACCTGGTGCAATCACTCATGTCATTTATGCGGGACTCTCGACCGGCACAGGCGGGGTCCCTCTGGGTTTTGCGGACAGGTAAAAGCCTCCCAAAAAACGCCGGCTAGCCGCGTTATTAGTAGAAGTAATCAGAGAGAGTAATCCGGGCGTTTTGGCTAGGTCACACGATATTCGGTAGTGGGCTGCATCAGGCAGATTCCTACACATTTACTCAATCGATGACATGGTCATCTAATCATACTTTCTTAACACGTTACCTATCCGTGAACCGCATGAAACCTTCTCGTACATGTATAGCATTAAGGCAGAGTCTCGTTTTAAGCTATTTTTGTAAAGGAAAAAGGGGGGGGGGGGGGGCGGGGGAGTATCCTAGCTAAGGACTCTGACCTGCCTCTTCGGTGATACAAGATATGACGAGAATGAAAGGTCATGTGATAACCCATTCCTTAGACTCAAACAAGTCTAGTCAGGAAAAAAAAAATTATGTTTACTTTATGGATGCAATAGAGTTCACTATATATACTCATTAATCTTAAGGATTAAGATTAAAAGAGAGAGTACAAATATTTTGTAATATAGTACCTGAGGCCATATATATATAGGCCAACTTGTTATCAGCATTGGCAACTGCTTATTTTAATGTTTGTACTGTATTATAGGCTATTTGTATAGTTTATGTGTTTCACCAACTGTTCTGTCAAACATAAAGGTGACAACACCGCAGGCTACCTTTAAGGAACACCGCCTGCACAATACTTTATTCTTTTTATTAAACTGATCTTTTTAGTAAGTGTACGGTACCCTTGGACCTCCGTAATTTATTAAGTGGTTTTTGATCTTCATGATGAATGTCCCCCTCCAGTCTTGAGATATCAGGTGCATCATCAATGATGAAGGGGCCACTAATAAATTATAGGTTTGAGTCCTGAAGGGAAGAAGGAAAACCTAATATTTAGTAGTGGCCCCGGAATCATTGACGATTCTGGCCCTCCCTTCCATCCCCTTCCCATTCATCTGCTTATTTTGAGAGTCTTGATATGTCAGATTAAGGGCGAGCTAGCGCGTTGATGAGTGAGGCGGAGCATACACAAACAGCAGACGTATGAGAAGCACAATGCTAAGATCAAAGTTTATTTTTTTATTTTATTATTTTTTACTAGTTTTTTCTAGTAGTGGTACCCACATCATAAGGACGAGTCCGTGAGTGTTTTTTTAAGAGCGTTTCGCTCACGATGTATGGCAATCGTATTTTGTTCTCTCCCGGGCGGGAAGTTTGAAAGACAAGCTTGAGTTCAAAGATTGGCCATTACTGTACCTACTGTACGTTAAGGCGCATCGTCAATGATTCCGGGGCCACTATTAAATATTAGGTTTTCCTTCTTCCCTTCGGGATTCAAACCTATAATGTTCACCTGTATTTTTTGTACTGTATATGTTCACCTCTATTTATGGTACGGTATATGTTCACGGTTCACCTGTATAAAAGGTGATCAGCCCTAATGATTCTTTAATTGATGTACATTAGTGCCTGATTAAAAAGGAAAGGGAACACATATAGTCTTACTCCCATAAAACAATATATTCAAAATAGATGAATTACTGAATATAGATAAAGAAATATGTATTAATGGAAATATATTTATTTATACGGTACAGTACTGTACTGCATATGTATTTGGTGGGTGTACCGTACACGATCGTACACATACAGTATAGCATAAGACACTGCATGGGTCGGGGAACCCCGACAAGAACAGTTTAGCATGGAGTTTAAGGTACATAGGCATGGTGAGTTAACGAATCTCATGAAGGTCCTCCTCCAATCTTGTTATCTAAGCACACTTCGTTAGATACGAAGTGACCGACCCTAAATTACGGGTTTGACCCCACCCCTTGGGGTGGGATCAGGAAAACCCTATATTTGGGGAAGGTCACGGAGTATCTAAAATTTTTACCCACCCACTACCGACCCCTGCCCATCCACTCGATCCGTCACTCGGCACCATATGGTGAATACTTGATAACAGAGGACGTTGACCCGTATGGAGCAGTTCTTATAACCCAGGCCGTGACGTCACGAGGTTGGTGGACGGTCAGAAAGATGAAGGGTAGTTTTTATAAAAGGTTATAACTTAAAAGAAAATATTTTTTAATTTCTGAAAGCTTACCTGTGATTAATAAGTTATTAATTCACATTATTTCCGAAATAACAAACAGTAGTTACAGAGTTCTAATCTAACGATCCTTTGGTAAAACTTATTACATCAGTGGTGATGGGCTGGTCTATCAGAGTGAGAACTGAGCGATCTCTGCCATACCCATAGCTTACTCTGACTGTTCCTTTTACTTATATGTTTTCTAGATCTCAAGTGACGGCGTCACTTCCGTGGTTTGACCTCCCAATCTACCAAGATTGGAAGCCAAAGCGTCACATTTTTCCTTTGCCCCTCAACTTTCTCTTCATAATTGCTGAGGGGCACAGGGCCCTGGGTGGTTTCCCGGGCGTTTCCTCACCCTCCTCAGCTCCCCGCCATGGAGTGGCTTCGGGCACCCAGGCTTTATTGTGGTCGGCAGGGAGGGTTCTGTGGGGGCGCTCGGTTATGGCCTTGGCCTTGCTCGGGGCCTAGGGGCTGTTCGGCCAGGCAGCTTGGGGAACAGCAACAACAACAACTTATTACATCAACCAGAGATAGATTTTTAATTACTAGACACGTGTGGGGGATGATCGATTAGCAGTTATCCCACTGCATCGTCAGTAATAAGCACACTTCGTTAGATACTCAGTGACCTTCCCCAAATACCTGTATAGGGTTTTCCTGATCCCACCCCAAGGGGTGGGGTCAAACCCGCAATATTGCCGTAAAAAACGAATGCTAAACTCTCTTATGTGAAAGTTGAGCGTACCCAACAATTAACTATTTAGATTCGGGATGGTTCGGCCAGTTGAGGGTGGTGATGGTTCGACAGTGGTCGAACCATCCCGCTTTACCTATAATATACAGTAGGGGGACAATAGATGTAAATGTATATATTTATTTTATTTATTGATAAATTACATGCCTATTATGATTTATTACAGATGTTTAAGAGAGAACGAAAGTACAGTACAGATTGGAGTGAATATGTGAAAGAGAACTGGTGTATGAATGAGATAATTATAAAGATCGAGTGAATGTGTGTATGACAGAGAAATAGGCATATATATGAGGTGAATTATGCATAATTATATGCAGAGAGTAAAATGTTAAGTTAATTATCCATACTGTTGATTAATTTTATTTGTTTAAAGTATATATGTTTTGGAACAACTATGAAGATATTATGGATGTTGGAGTCAAATGTTGTGCATGTGTGTGAGAGAGAGAGATAAGACCAATTATGCATTATTTTAAAGCAGAAAGTAAGAGGCTAACTAAATTATACATCATTCTAGTGAAGCTTAACCCTCTCACCACGGAAGGGCTCTTGAACGTCCATAAAAAAGCATATAACAGCTGCCCGGAAGGGCTCTTGAACGCCCAGTGGTTGAAAGCCTGTGAGCTTCGTGTGCGAGGCGTCGGTCCGACGCATGTAAACAACAGCCGGCTGGACCGACGCCCCGCATCTCCGGCCACAAGAAGGAGAGCGTCGCTTGTTCGTGTGTGCCTGTATGTTGTTGTTGTTGTTGTTGTTGTTCCCCAAGCTGCCTGGCCGAACAGCCCCAAGGCCCCGAGTAAGGCCAAGGCCACAAACGAGCGCCCCCACAGAACCCTCCCTGCCGACCACAATAAAGCCTGGGTGACCGAAGCCACTCCATGGCGGGGAGCTGAGAGGGTGCGTAAACGCCCGGGAAACCAAAGCCCCACCCAGGGCCCTGTGCCCCTCAGTAATTATGAAGAGAAAGTTGAGGGGTAAAGGAATAATGTGACGCTTTAGCTTCCAATCTTGGTAGATTGGGAGGGCAATCCACGGAAGAGACGCCGTCACTTGAGATCTAGAAAATATATAAGTAAAAGGAACAGTCAGAGTAAGCTATGGGTATGGCAGAGATCGCTCAGGTCTCACTCTGATAGGTCAGCCCATCGTCAGCCCATGTGCCTGTATGTTGTTGTTAAGTATCGAAAAGTAGTGTAAAGTGGCTGTTTTGGCCATAAAGTTATCTCCAATAATGAAATCATCATCACAGCTCAACCAGTTGACTTAGAGAGCTCTACTTAATGCCATTCTACAGGTAAATAACACAGCTACGCTTGGGGATGCGCGGGAATGCGGGAAGCAGTCAGATTAACACATAGACGGTAGCCTAGCCTAGACGTTTTTCGGCCAAAACACCCGGGTTTCGAGGAATATATATATAATACATAGCCGGGGCTGGAGGGTTAATTAAGTTTTAAAATATTATTTTATTTAGCAAATATGCAGAGCTATAATTTGGATTATGAAGTCTAATTTTGTACTTTAGCACAATAAAATGTCTTTTAATTGATAAATTCTTGATTTTAGCCAATCCAACTCACATAATTTTAAGATTATGCCAATTAATACACGTGGCCATACCATCCCACCCTTCTGGCCGAACCATCACCACTGGTAGTGATGGTTCGGCCGATTTAGAAACTTGTGTTTCGGGAACTATAGCTCAAAACTGAAAAGAGCTAAGGGTTTGAAATAATCAGGCTAAAGAACCAAATAACGTGGCAATATTTCAACATCAACTAGATTATACTGCAGCTTAAACCTGAATTTATATAAATACTTTAAAAAAAAAGTGGCCAAACCATCACCGCTCTCCCCTATTGTGGGGTCAATTTGCGTTTTAGGAATTTAAGTACCTTTTGGACCCCTCGAAGCGGATTAGGGTAAACGCGGACTGAGGATACGTGTATTAGGGGGACTGACTGTATGTATCTACCAAGATTTACGTCTCTTCCTGACTTAAGCTGACAGGTACCTGAAAAGGGATACACTCATTTGAACACCTGGATTGACTTAATTGTTTAACTATAGGGTCCGCTAATAGGGCTCTTCTAAGCCCACCATAATCAGCTTTTCTGAAATCAGGTATTAACCCTCCAGCCCCGGCTACGCATTACATAAATATTCCCCGAAACCCGGGTGTTTTGGCCGAAAAACGTCTAGGCTAGGCTACCGTATATTTGTTAATCTGACTGCTTCCCGCATTCCCGTGCATCCTCAAGCGTAGCTGTGTTATTTACCTGTAGAATGGCATTAAGTAGAGCTCTCTAAGTCAACTGGTTGAGTTGTGATGATGATTTCATTGGAGATAACTTAATGGCCAAAACAGCCACTTTACACTACTTTTCGATACTTAACAACAACATACAGACACACACGAACAAGCGACGCTCTCCTTCTTGTGGCCGGAGATGCGGGGCGTCGGTCCAGCCGGCTGTTGTTTACATGCGTCGGACCGACGCCTCGCACACGAAGCTCACAGGCTTTTAACCACTGGGCGTTCAAGAGCCCTTCCGGGTACCTGTTATATGCTTTTTTATGGGCGTTCAAGTGCCCTTCCGTGGTCAGAGGGTTAATGTCGCATTCTCTCTGGTATTACCTTTCCATTGTATATTAACCCCTCAGAACCGGTTGGGCTCTGAGGCACCCATATCAAACACCCCCCGCGAAACCCGGTAGGGCTCTGAGGCTCCGGGTGCTTGCGTATATGCTTTCGAATGGCGCGCGTCAAATTTTGTTGTTGTTGGGTGGTAGACAGCGCCACCAGACGTGAACTACGCCACGGCATCAGTCTCTACCCCGACGCCATCATGGATAGTACGCCAAACAGTGATTCCGTTGTGTCCGATACCGTGCTCCCTACGACGCCCGCCCAAGCTCGTCGCGTCTTACGCAGACGACACCGCCTAAATGTGTTATCTCCAGGAGGTATTGAGGAGACATTGAGAGTTTATGAGCATGCTGAAGGAGACCATATTGTTGATGATGAAGACAGTGATAAATCGTCTAATTATAAGTCTAGTGATTATGGCGATAACAGTGACAATGGTACTCAATTTAGGGGATTTGCGAGTGAACATGAGAGTGATGAAGGTGATGTAACAGCTTTCGCGGAAGCTGTTTTAGGTGAAGAAAGTGAAGTGGGGAAAGTGAGTGAGTGGAAGAGTTCAAGGTCAATCTCCAAGTTTCAGTTGAGTGACACGACTCCAAGCCCTTCGCCAGCTAAATCGCCTTTCAAGCTACGCTTTTATAAGAAGCAGGTACTTGAGAAGGCGGCCGCGGTAGCCAGGGAAGAAGCCAAAAGACTTGGTGAGGATGAGGCTGTGAGTGAGGGTGAGCGTGGTGACTCATCTCGCCCGCCATTGTCTCCCTTATCTCCCCAAGCCACCCAAGATGACCCGGGCGCCCTCCATTATTCCCCACCACCCCCACCACTGCCAAGGGTTGAGGACCCCCAACTTTCGGCCTATTTGCCTCCTAGGTCCCCCGACAGGAGACATACTGCTGCCGAAAAGGGGAAAGGCAGGCAATATGTGAAAAAAGGACAGCAAACTAGGCGGGCTTTGTTCGAGGCTCCCGCGGCGTCCACCCCTGCCGGCCCCAGCCATACGCCCCCGCAACTTTCCCCACGGTCCTCCCCACCTCTCCAGCCATCAACCATGTGTTCCTGACAAAGTTTTTGAGCTCGCATCACCAATACCTGGGCCTAGTGACAGTGGAACATTGCTTCCTGCCACTCGTCGCAGGCAAAGGAGCCCAGAACCTCGGGGGGGACATAGCCTCACCTTCCACTCCTTCCCCACCTCGCCCCCCCGCAAGCCGCCGACGCATCACTCGTTCCCCGCCAGATTATGTGGGGGACACTGACGATGAAGGGCACCTCACAGATGACTCTGGCCATGACTATATAGGTCCACCGTCAGGGCAAGATGACCACTCTGACGACAACTACATGGACATGGACGACCCTCAACCCATCCGCTCCGCCCGGGGGCGTCATGCTGTGGCCCGCTGTGGCCCGCCCTGGCCGCCGCCCTGGCTGCCCGCCTCCCGAGTTGGCCGTGGGCGTGCTGGGCCACCACCTGGAGCTCCTCGTGGGCGTCGCCAAGACCCATTCTACGTTTTTCAGTGGGAAGACCTGGCTGACGGGGAAGATTACAACCCTGATGTGCCAGCTTTTGATGAGGTACAGGAGGGTTCAGGAATTACCCCCAATTTTCCCGCAGGCCCCAATGCTCCACCACATGAGCTTTTTGAGGCCTTTTTTTTATGAGGAGGTTATCGGATTTGTCATCAAGGAGACCAACAAGCAGCACCAATTCCAGGTCCACATGTTTGACAAGGTGACCAAGGGCCACATGAGGCAGTGGACCTAAGTGACTCATCACGAGTTCATGGTCTTCCTGGCACTCACCATGCTAATGCCTCATGTCAAGAAGCATAGGTTGCCTGACTATTGGATCACCAATGATCTCATATCCACCCCTGCCTTCGGGAAATATATGTCTCGCGACCGGTACCTTAACATCCTCGCAGCGCTCCATCTTGTCACCAACACCGACGTCCACTGCCCAGACAAGCTGTGGAAGATTAGGACGTTGTACGAGATGATGCGAAACCGCTTCTCCTCCTACTTCAAGCCCTTCCGCAAGGTCGTCATTGACGAGTCTCTTGTGCTGTTCTGGGGAAAGCTCAGCTTCCGGCAGTACATCCCCTCAAAGAGACATCGCTTTGGCATAAAATTCTTTGCGCTGTGCGACTGCCGAACTGGCTATGTCCTGGACTTCCTGGTCTACAGTGGGAAGGAAGGGGACGTGCTTGTGGACCCCCTCACTGGCTTTGGCGGAGCAGTGGTGCAAGCCATGATGGACCGCTATTTCCATAAGAATCACGTCCTCTACACGGACAACTACTACACGTCCCCCACTCTCTCAAAGTACCTCCATGAGTGCAAGACGGGGACTGTAGGCACAGTACGAGGGAGAAGGAAGGGCATGCCACCTTTCCCTCCAAAGACCAAGCAAGGCGATGTGTTCCGGAAGTCGGGGCCCATTCTGGCTATCCACTGGCACGACCAGCGGAAGGTCAACCTCCTGAGCACCGTCCACAAGGGGGAAATGGTGGAGACTGGCAAGGTGGATCGCCGCACCCAGGCCAGGGTGACCAAGCCCGATGCTGTCCTGGACTACAACATCAACATGAGGCTGGCGGACAAGTCCGACATGCAGATAGGCTTCATTGACTGTCTGCGTACCTCGTGCAGATGGTACAAAAAGTTCTTTCTGCACATGGTGGACATGTCCATTCTGAATGCCTACAATATATACAAGCTTCGGAATGAGAACACACCCAGGAAGTTCAATAGCCTGCGGAGGTTCCAAAAGCAGGTGTTGAAGGAGCTCCTGGAGAAGTATGCTATGCCACAGAGGGCAGTGGCACATGCTGGGCCCGCCGCTACTGACCGCTTGCACTGTGCATATTACATGAATATGCACAGGCTCATTTCCCTGCCTCTGACAGCAGCAGGAAGAAAGCAGCAGAAGCGGTGCCATGTCTGCTACAACACCAGGCTGAGGGCGAGGTCAGAGAAAAAGTCCACCATGGAGTGTGTGGAGTGCAAGGTGCCACTCTGTGCTGAAGGGTGCTTCTTTGATTACCACTCCAAGCAGGAGTTCTAATCATAGTGAAAGTACCAAAGACAGTGACAATATGTATATATACTGTATAGGCAATAAGTGGAAGTAAAACAATTTATTGTAATACAAAAGTCAAATGTATTATGAGAAAATTGATACAAATACAATAACACCATAATAATATGTGAAAGTGACACATAAATGTATATAATTGACATTCATATGATTAGAACCTATAGAAATATATAAATCAGTGAAAAAAGACACAATAAATTGTATATAAAACGTTTACAAAGCATATAACTAAGTGAAAGTGACACAAGACCTAATATTTGATGGCCAAAGTATAATAAACACCTGTGATAACGAATAATCAGTGCCTAATATACAGTAAACTTCCGTTAATCCGAAGGGCAGCGGACCGGCCCTCGTTCGGATTAGTGGATTTTTCGGATTATCGGACGTTACCCCCCCCCCCACCCCCGATTTTTTTTTTAAGACCCAAACCAAGACACAAACACAGGATAATAATGATAATAATGATAATAATGACTAATCATGACTTTAACTCACCTTATATGAAGAGAAGAGATGTGTAGCATTGAAGATAAGCCCCCAGCACCAGCCCCAACCCAGCCACTAGCCCCCTAGCCCCATATTAGTAACTTATAATCACTGCTCTGTACTGTAAGTGTACTTTAATGTAAAATTAACTTAAAAAGACTTATTTTTTTTTTGTATTTTGCTGGTTTTATATTTTTTTGGGGGTCCTTAAATCTACTACACTTCACTGATTATTACTCCACAGCCATATCCTCCAAGCCTTCAATATCTGAAGGGGGAGCTAGGGCTAGGGCTACCTCAGGAGTGGTTAGGCTGGCAGGAGCTACCACAGGGGTGGCTGGGGCTACCACAGGGGCGGCTGGGGCTACCTCAGGAGTGGCTAGGCTGGCAGGAGCTACCACAGGGGCGGCTGGGGCTACCTCAGGAGTGGCTAGGCTGGCAGGAGCTACCACAGGGGCGGCTGGGGCTACCTCAGGAGTGGCCTTCACAGGGGATGCTAGGTCCTCCCAGCCTTCAAAATCAGCAAGAGGCATAGGTTCTGGTGTGGTAAGAGGTTCAGGTGAGCTGGTACGCGAGTCGTCTGTGAGAGGCATTGTTGCAGGTCTAGGGTTATCTGGTTCATCTGATCGGCGGCCATGGTGGTGCATGTTTTTCATCAGGTCCCTGATGTCTGCCTGCTTGACTGCCCTGCCCCTTTTCTCATAGAACTCATTACGGAGGATGTGGAAATCGATTGTTTCACTTGCATTATATTGGCTAGACTGTTCCACAAATTTGACCATACCATCGAAATAGGTAGCAGCTTCCTTCCAGGTTACTTTGCCATCGTCATCTGCCTCTTCCTCTTCCTCAGACGAGTGCTCCTCAACATATTCTGGCTCCACAACACTCCGGATAATTTCTATATCTGTCACCTCTTCCTCGCCCTGCAGGTCACCATCCACATCAACCCACTCCTCAATATCCTCTTCAGTCATCCTCTTGGGGTCGTTGACCGGCACGGTATCCATCAGGCCTCGGATTTCGTTGATTGCCTCCCTGCGACGCCCAAGAAAGCCTTCGAAATCGTGCTCATCTTCTTCAACCTCTTCAGGGTCATCGACCTGGGCATACAGCTTGTTCCAACATTTCTTGAGGGTTACCTCTGAAACATCCTTCCAGGCTAGGGCAGCATCATATATGGCATCCTTGATGGAAAAACTTGACTGGAAAGTTTTTACTGATGCATCAGAGTTAATCAGCTTGCGGGCAAATGAGGACTTGTAGCTCTGCTTAAACTTTTGGCACACACCCTGGTCCATTGGTTGTATCAGACTAGTCACATTAGGGGGCAAGTAGGTGACAAAGATGTTTCCAGACACTAGTTCGTGGGCAGGGGGATGTGCTCTGCAGTTATCCAGGAAAAGGACAGCCTTGGTGTCCTCAGAAAGGCCAATCGACTTGAAGTAGGCCTTGACTTCGGGAACAAAGTGTTTAAAGAACCAATCATGGAATACTTGGGCAGTCATCCATGCATTGCTCTGTGCATCATAGATCACTGGCAACTTCCCTCGCATGTTCTTGAAAGCACGGGGATTCTTAGCCTTGCCGATAACAAACAAACGATTGCGACATTTACCGGAAGCATTCCCACTCAGCAGGATTGTGAGACGTTCTTTATTCATTTTGAATCCGGGTGCAGCCTTCTCTCCTCTACCAGCTAATGTCCTTGTTGGCAAACAGCGCCAATATAGCCCTGTCTCGTCGGCGTTGAAGATTTGGTCTGGGGTCAGCTGGTGATCATGAACAATGGTAGCAAAAATGTGTGCAAACCGATCGGCGGCCTCTTTGTCGGCAGAATTCTTTTCTCCGGCGACATCTAGGACCCTAATCCCATGCCTAATTTTAAAGTTTCTCAACCAGCCGTCGGAGAATTTTATATCGTCTTCCATATTCATATCACCCAGGAATTGCTTGGCCTTTTCAATTATCATAAGCCCTGAGATAGGCTTGCGCTCAGCCCGCTTGGCCGTAAACCACTTATGCACTGCCTCGTCAAGTTTTTCATGTTTTGGTTTTTTCATTGTCTTTCTCACATCACCCGTGTAACTTGACTTTCCAAAGGCAACAAACTTTGATAAGTTAGCCTTTGCCTTCACTATGTTTGAAACTGTGGAGGCACCGATATTAAAAGTTTCCATAACTTTACGCCGATCACTGCCTTTCTCTACCATCGCTATCACTCGCAATTTATCAGCTATGGACAGAGTTACGTGCTTCCTCTTATGTTTGTTCTTGTCATTCCATCCTCGTGCACCTGAACTTGCTGTGGGACCCATCACTAAGTCACTAAGTCACTATATCACAGGATAAACACGGGATAAACAACGTTTCAGGTAGACCGACAACGGCAGACTGTTTAGTCCGGCCTGGCCCGCTAGAGGGCCGATATTTGGAAATATCGCGCGCCCGGGAAATTCAAAAATTCGGAATATTGGGTGAATTCGGATTTGGCCTCAAATTGAAAAATTCGGACTATTGGGTGAATTCGGATTTGGCCTCAAATTGAAAAATTCGGACTATTGGGAGATTCGAATTATCGGTCGTCGGATTAACGGAAGTTTACTGTAACAATAACCTACCTCAATTACTAATAAAACGTACGGTATCGAGTGAAAATTAGCAATATTAGTGACAGTGATACCCTAATACACATACTTTATATAATTGGCCTCAAAATAACTATAAAGATATCAAATAAACATCACATTGTCAATATCAACCACTAAAGTCGTCTATGGGAGGCAAACACTCTGGCGCGATGAGCGGCTAGGTGCGTGGTAGCCGGGGCCAGGGCGACGCATCCGAACGTGGGAAGAATTTTCCGCCGAAAATCACTCTACTTCCCGCGCTCGCCATTATGCAACCACTGGGGCTAGAGACCTCTACTCAACAGCATTCTACAGAGGAAGGTTTGTGGAACATTTTATTTTTGTATTCATAACAATATATGCCCTATTTATTGAGTTACAGGTGAGTGAACATAGCCCAATAATCGGCAAAACACCCGGGACCACAGTACAGTCGCGAGCTAAGGGCGCCGGGTCTGGAGGGTTAAAATAAACAGAATTGTGGTCGCTATTTCCTAGGTGGTCCCCAATCTCTACATTATTTATCATATGTTCATTGTTACTGAAAACAAAATAGAGAATATTATTACCTCTAGTCGGAGTATCTACGAATTGAAATAAAAAACTATCTTGTACTACCTCAATAAATGGTGATGGGCTGGTCTATCAGAGTGAGAGTTAAGCGTTCTCTGCCATACCCATAGCTTACTCTAACTGTTTCTTTTACTTATATATTTCCTAGATCTCAAGTCTCTTCCGTGGATTAAGCTCCCTACTGCCAACTCTCGAGGTTGGCAGACTGGGAGCCAAAGCGTCACATTCTTCCTTTGCCCCTCAGCTTTCCCTTCATAATTGCTGAGGAGCACATGGCCTTGGGTGGGCTTCGGTATCCCGGGCGTTTCCGCGCCCTCCTCGGCTCCTCGCCTGTGAGCGGCTTAGGTCACCCAGGCTTTATTGTGGTAGGCAGAGAGGGTTCTGTGGGGGCGCTCGGTTATGGCCTTGGCCTTGCTCGGGGCCTTGGGGCTGTTCGGCCAGGCAGCCTGGGGAACAGCAACAACAAAACCTAAATAAATTCTTCAGAATCAGAGTCGCCGATGTGATGCTGCCAATCTATATTTGAAAAATTAAAATCCCCCATAATGCACACATTGCTAAACATTGATGCAATTTTAATTTCCTCCCATAATGATGTACCGTCGTTTCTACTCATATTTGGCGGTCTATACATAACTCCAATAACTATGGTCTCACTACCTTCGTTAACCTCTACCCAAACACTTTCATTATCATTATTTAGTCTAATACCTGATTTAATACAGCATTTTAATGTACTCCTGACAAACACTGCTATACCGCCTCCCCTCCTACTTGTTCGGTCATATTTAAACAAACTACAGTCAGGTCTTGATATACACGGTTAATTCGTACCGTGTACGTACAGTGTATAATCAAAACTGTGTTTTAGAAATAACAGGCCTTATGGGAATTAATTATTTCGTTCCAGCCACTTTCCCAAAGTCCCCCTTTTGGCCCTTTTTGCCTACCTTCAGCCGACTTATATTACATTATACCACCAACATCATATATGACATAACATAGAATACATTAAGCATCAATAAGAACTGTTTTGGACCTGTTACTGACCTATTTGTGTGAATAGACGTGTTGACGTTCGGTAGATATCCCCGCCGCTGTACTCCCTCCCCGCCCCGTCCCGGCCTCAACCCCGACCCCGTTACTGTGATGATGTAGATAAGCCTTGTGCTACAGCTAGCACATCGGCCCCCTCCAGGTTCCCAGGCATGTTGATCGTCCTAATCAAAACCAGAGAACACAGAAATATTGTCCATCATATCATTATCATCATCATCATCAGACTGGTTGTCACTGTCGGGGGAACTCCCTCCCTCCCCCTCTCTTTATTATGGTTCAATAGACCAGAAAGTAGAGAAGTTATAACCCCATTGATAATGCAAAACTATTGAGCACACTTAAAAGTGTATGTTATTTGGTCTATATAATCTGTGAATCATTTCCGATATGATGGAATTAAAGAAAACATTTTTTCCACCAACTCATAATCAGCAAAAATTACACAGATGTCAATTAAAAACATGTTACAATATTTCCCAATCAATTTGTGTAGACACACTTTCAAGGCGAAAATAAACCGTGAGAAAAAAACCCAATAAATAAATAAAATTAATTCGCCCGACGCTCGGAACCTCGCGCCTATTTGCAGAGAAGACGGGGGGAATATTTGTTGTTGACTGTATCTTATTTCTTGTTTATCTATGTGCTGGAAGGATATTATATTTTTCAATTCCATCGCATTAGAAATGATTCATAGAATACAAAAAGTCCAAATAAGACAGTTATGTTAATGTATAAAGGAGTTAGATAGATGCATTAGAGATATAGATAGATAGATAGATAGAGAGAGTTGCAGAGGGGGAAGTGATCGATAACATACAAACTATTATGAGACGACGGACTTAAGTTTCTGAAAAGACAGAGGAGACATTTTTATTGACTCTCTTTTTCATTTTATTATATGTGTGTTGGAAGGATAATATTGTTTTCAATTCCATCGCATTAGAAATGATTCATAGATTACAAAAAGTCCAAATAAGACATAGTTATGTTAATGTATAAAGGAGATAGATAGATAGAGAGAGATAGTTGCTAGGGGCAAACGATCGATTACAATGTAAAACTTGCAAACAAAGTCAAACCAAAACTGGGACAAAGACAATATAAAGTCAAAACAACATATCAAAATCGCTATGTGGAAACAACGCTTACTAAAATAAAATTTATGAAATTAAAGAACACAATCCACCACATAGGGTGTACATTACTACATGAGCAAGTTAATCTGGTTCCCAAGCAAACTAATTGCACACATAACAACGCACTATCGTCACGTTCAGGGAATTAGTCAATTTGGGAAGTCCGGGACCTAGGCTTGGGCCGCCACCCGTATATGATCCCGACTTTTCTGTGTTGTGGCTGACTTTGGAACTTTTGAGGTTACCGTGTCCAAACGAAACCGTGTTTGTGGTCTCGTTCAAACTGAGAGACATGTCGTGCAAGATTGTCCACTCTCACAAAATATGAGAAATTTATATCAATTTCACACTTTAGAAGATTTATTTTCAGATTTGTTTTCCCAAGATATAATGTGCGAAATAATCAATGAAATTCTCAAATTGTATACAGTACATGATTTAAAAAAGAAAACAAAACAAAACCAATAATAATAATATAATACAGTACCGCACCAATGTAAATGTTTTGCAAATTTTAAACCAAACTTTGAAAGAAAATTGTATGGACTACAGTTTTGTTTACAATAACAACAATAACCAATTGTGTTTCGTTGTTTTTGTGCTATGCTAATTTTGTATTTTATGTTAATATTGTAAGCTGTGGTCAATAAAAATATCTATCTATCTATCTATAAAAAATGCGTGTATATCGAGACCTGGCTGTATATCCCGGTATATCAAATTCTGCTAAAAAATGCCTGTATTCTGTATTAATCCATGTTTCAGTTAGCACTATTATGTCTATATTTTCTTTGCTAACAAGTGCTCTAAGTTTGTTTATTTTGTTACGTAGACTCTTACAGTTTGTGAAATATACTCTCAATGTACTTCTTTTATTTATATATACCTAATTTACCTTCATTTCTAATTAATTTCCATCTTCTGTTGCACCATCACTACCATCATTAGCAATATAGTCATAATTTTTTAGCATGAGACTGAATATCCTTATCACTTTTGCCTGACACTGAACATTTTCCATTTAACCTCTCTTTTACACTCTCAGTATTTCTGTTCAAAACCCCGCAACCACCCTATCTAAAGAACTAATGTGGAAACCCCTAACCATGAAAGATGAACTCCATCCCTTGCATACATTTTATCTTTCCCATAGAAACGATCCCAGTTATCAATGAATGGTATTGCCTTTTCCTTGCAATATTTCTCCAACCGGCAATTGATACCAATCGTCCTGGATGTCCATTCCTTGGGAACTCCTCTTCTGGGTAGGATACCACATACTACAGGGATCCCTCCCTTCATCCTAACCTTGTCTAACACATCCCGATACTGCGCTTCAGCAGTTCCTCACTTCTACCCTTACCAACATCGATACTCTCGGCACTGAGACAGATAATGGGAGTATTTCCACTATCTTCCAAGATGTGGTCCATCTTCCTCTAAAACCCTCCCAACTCCATGGCCAGGCAGACACACAACCTTCCTAAGCTTTGTGTGGATAGCCCTAACTAAATGTCTAAATGTCTCCTCGGGAAACAGACTTACCTTTCCCTCGGGAGGATCCAGCAGCTGCAGGTGGAGAACCCTTGGTGGTGGCAAAAGCTCCCTTGGTGGTGGTAGTACCGGTAGTAGGTACAGCGTCAGCGGCAGGCACAGCGTCAGAGGTAGGAGCCGAGTCGGTGGCAGGCACTTCGGCTATCCCTCCCTTATCCAGACTATCTTTTCCCTCATATTCGTCTCGCAAAGGAGAGAATGTATTTGTCACACTCAAACCTATTCTACACTACTGCTTCTTGAGTGTGACTTTCCCACTCATATTTTTAACAACCTGCCATGAATACAATTTTTCATCAACTTCCTCCCTTTTCCCCTTACTCGACTTAATTTCCTCTTGGCTAAGCTTGAAAGCTAGATTTTCGTCTATAAGCAAATCCACTTCCCTCTGAAGATTAACATTAACCTCCCTTAGAGCCAAGACTTCTTCCTTCACCACAACCATCTCCTCCCTTACCTGGAGAATAAGATGATGCAGATCAGTAAAGGACTCGCACTCCATACCTGCCATGATCCCAATAAGCTTAGTAAGGAGCAAACAACTAAATACAGAAAACAAAACAAGTCAACTAACAGTTAAAAACTGAGCTAAAACACTTTTTTATAACACGAAAGCACTGCCCCCAAACACAGGTAAGCGTGTATGGTCACTAAGGTCACGGGTAAGGTGTCCTTGCAGGAACTCAGATTAACACAACCTTCCCCTGTCACTGACTGAACTGAACTGGTCACTGACTGAACTGAACAGAAATAATTTTAATACCCAAATCGAGTTGGAGCCACCGCTAAAATTATACCAATCATTCCCAGTGTAAAACTGGGTAATTCTTCAATACTGCGCCTTCCCAACCCCCCTCCCCCCACCAAACACCTACAATACGGTTTTGACAACCCGTAAGGGAAGGAAGGAAAAACTAATATTTATTGGTGGCTCCTGAAGTCAATGACGTAAGAGCCTATGTTAATATGGCCTCGTTCCGGGCTCCTCTGAGCCCAGGTTAACCTAGATCACGACGGTCGAGAACCAAGATCATCATAGGGGGTACCCCTTAATCATTGCTACGGTACGTCATTGGGTCGGAGCCACTGAAAAGTAGGAAATAAAAAAGAAAAGAAATAGCACAGTTTGAACACCGTGCCTCAGCGCATTCAGATCTTCCTCTGTTCCCATGAGTGTGCCCTAATCTTCCAGTTGACCTTGAACTGACCTCTAAAGTGTATACCAAGTTGAGCATGTGAATGGGAAGGGGATGGTGGGAGGGCAATCTCGTCATTGACTTCAGGAGCCACCAATAAATATTAGTTTTTCCTTCCTTCCCTTACGGGTTGTCAAAACCGTAATTTATTGGTGGCTCCTTACGTCAATGACGTAAGAGCCTAGAATATCACGACCGGTGGAGGGACCTTCATATGCTCATCAAGCTAAACTGCGAGAATCTATTAGGAAGACCAAAACGAAAACTGTGACATGTATCTAAATATAAGAGTATAGTCGTAAGAAAAAGATGTATAAGGCGGGTACCATTAAAGAAGCCTTATCTCAGAAAGACAGAACTACTGAGGTGTGAATACTGATAATTGTATATCACAAAATTAAAATTAAAAATAAAGTTACATATTTATAGTTGCAATAACGTATAGATACTGTTATGTAACAGATCTAGTGCAGTAATGACACTCTTGCTATCCATTCCGGATTGTGTGTCCTGCCAACTTGTCATGGACTTAACCCCCCCCCTTTTTTTTTTTTTCATTTAAGGTGAAAGGTAGGACACACCTATTACTTTACACACTGGTAATAAAGCATTGAATAAATATATCCATCTACTTATTGTCCTCAGGGGGCATGATCCTGCCCTAAAGCTGCATTTGGTAATTTGGGTCTTCTCCAGATGTATCGACAAGTATATGGCTAGGGGTGCATTGCTAGCGGACCAACAGGCCCGTCTGAGTCATAACTTCCCCTGAAAAACCATTGAGGAGAACTAATGGTAGTGGCCCATATGTGCCTATCATGGGATTTTGCAATCACCTGAGGCTCAGCTTCCTTAATTATCTTTGCAAAAAAGGATGCTAACACTTTCTTTCCTAACCTTATTGGACCATCTGGGGAAAGCACAATGGTGTCTTATTCCTAGGAATAATAGACTTAGAGTAGGTATATAGTGCATTAGCAGGGAATAGAGCATGGAGTATCGTTGCTCTTGTCAACGCAGGATTAGAGAAAGGTGTAGGGATATGTCCCTGGTGTTCCTTTTTGTGATGACTCTGGCGTAGTAACAATATGTACAGTGTCCTTGTTAGGAGCAAAACTTAGATAGTTAGTAGACCTTGTCATGGCTGTCAGTTCTGAGACCCATTGGCCAATAGCCTGGGTCATTCGAAAATACACACTTATTAAGTTTCTTGTCATATGTGGTCTCATAGGAGAAGACCTAGACTGCGACAAAGTTAGGCTTTCGAGATTGACCATTGAGGGAGCAAATGACGATTTGGGGCTCTGAGCTTAACACAAGCCTGCATAAACAACCCCGTTGGTCTTTCTGGGGCAGAGATAAACCAGTAAGCGTCAAGAAGGGTTTCTTTATGACGATACATGGTTTATAGGTGTGTTATCTGTTCGCTTTTTTAACGTCAATTAAGAAATTTAGGTGCTTCAGCAACCAAGCAACCGATGGAGACTGCTGGTTTGACCCTACATTCCAAGTTGTAAATTGTTTAAGTGTAAACTATACTGTCTTAGAGTTGAAGCTGAGCATCGACTAGTGAGCGTATCTGTGACTTCCTTGTCGCAGGATGGTAGCCACTTGGATTTGAGAATGTCCATATCGTAAAATTGAGCGAGGTCTGCAGGTTTCCAATTTCTTTCACATGGAAATAGGACAGGGGGAGTTGCAGAGGTTGTTGAACCAATGCGTAAGTTGAGTGTGCCACACCTGAGTAGGCCACGTAGGAGTAACCAGGCCCATTTGGCACTGGAAAGACCTGAGGTGATGACTGATTCTCACATCATAAATCTATTTCCACCTGTTCCAATTGTGAAGGCATCTGGGCCCCTTTCCCGTGTTATGTCATTCCGAGATATGTAAGATTGGAGCTTTGTTGATTTTACGGGATGCAACCAGATCGGTTTGGTGTGAAAAAAATGGCAGTATTAAGTGGTTGGTTGCCTTTTTGTTTGAAGGCTCATTCGCTGAGGTAATCTTTCTCTTGGACCGAGTATCCGTCCACAGGTTGGGGAACCCTGGTAGATATGTTGCATGGATTAATGGGGAATGTTTTGGGCTAGAACGCATATCTTTTCCCGAGACATCCTAGAGAAACCTGGCCCGGGTGGGGACCTGTTTTTTCAAGCAAATTTCCGTGGTCATGTTGACCGTCTGGCATGACATTGACCTGGAGATCAATGATATTGCATGAACTTTGGGAAAATTAGAGGGACTGTTAGCTCTTGGGTATTGATGTGACACTGACTTAAGGTTGTCCATTTTCCGTGATACTGATGACCTTCCGAACGACTGATAGTGCCATCCTATCAGACTCGAAGTGTCTGTGTCCAACCCTACAGTGGGAGGTAGATCTGATCACTGTGTCACTGATTCCCTTTACCTGAGATTTTTTCCGCAACGACAGGGGGTGTAGAAATCTCTTTGGGATGAATAGAGGGGAATTGTGAGGTGTTAGGGGAACGGCTTTGTTGCCTGGCCAGATTAGTTCCTTCAACCTGAGGAAGCCTAGGGGTCTTGTAATTTTGAACCCAATTCAAGGGCCTATCGGAGATTGTCAAAGTTCCTGTTTACAGTCTTGGTATGTAATACTGTGAGTAGTTTTATTTGAAGACGTCTGGCATTGGATGGACTTTGCTTTATATTCTGAAATTGTGTATCCCAGATTAATCCTACTCCTTCTGCTGATTGTGCAGGAGTGAGATTTTGATTTCTCTAATTTATTCTGAAACCCAAATTTGTAAACCTGTTACATGACTATCAAGGTTTGTTCTTGGCAATGGAGTGGAGAAGACCACAGCATCCTACAATCTTGAAGGTAAAACAGTATTTTTTTACGCTGTCTTTGAGTAGAGGGAGGAGAGTTTGTTTCACTAACTTGGTGAAAAACTGGGAGCTATGTCCAAGCTGGAAGGAATTCTGGTGAACATCACCGCTCTGATTCTGAATGGGGTAGCTAGGAACTTTTTTGGTAACTCTTGTTACTGGGATGTGCCAGAGGAGTCTTCTATATCTGGAGTAATTATCCAGACCTTTGATTGTAGAATTAGTTTTACTTGGGAACTAGTTAATATCCTGAACTTTCTATTGAGCATTGATTTGTTGAGGAGTAAACATGTCTATCGTAGGATTTTAGTTGTAGACTGTCCCTTTTGGGGAGAGAAACATGTGTGATAGAAAAACTGGAATGCCTTCTGGCACCTAAGTCACAACATTGTCTGTCAACATTTGGCTCATTAATGTTTCTAACTCTAGAGATAGTTGTCCATTGTTGGACTGAGCTCTGAGGAGGGGTTAGCTTGTTTGTTAAAAACTGCCCAAACATATCTATCTGAGGGCTTAGCAACAGAGCAAGAACCCCGTTACAGGTTGTTTGGGGAATCACACTACATGTGAATCGAGGTGAAAAGAGAGCTAGAGTGGCAATATCTTTGGGTATATTCTTAGACAATTGGATGAGTGGATACTGTCTAGCTCTAGTTGCATCAACATTTGTAACACCGGCGGATCCCCCGATCGACCGTGGTGATTTACCTACACCACTACAAAAGCAAACAGAAGCAAATTTGACATTCCCAGTGGTCACCCGAGAATTACCACGTGAAGCTCTTCTGATAAAATGAAGTTTAGACATGGAGTTTTCTTACAGTTTCTTACAGTTTCTTACAGTAGATCCTCTGGAAAAAGGCAAACTATGCCTGTGTATCCAGCTCAGTACCAGTACTTGCACTGTTGCGGTCGTTCACGGTGTTGGCGGCGGCGGTAGCAGACGCAACATTTTTACTATTCTGTATTTTTGTTTTATAATCAAACTTCAAATCTTGTCTTCCCCATGCTTTATCAAGATTACTTTCAAACTCCCTTATTGATTCGGAATCGACTACATACTGGGGCAGTGCGTTCCACTCATTTACCACTCTATCACAAAATGAGTTCTTTGCCTTCTCAAGCCTATTTCTTTCTTTGTAAATTTTCTTAGAGTGTCCTCTCGTTCTTGTTCCCTCCCGCATCAAGAAGATACCTTCACACACATCCTCATCGTACTTTCCTGACACTATCTTAAAAGTCTCTATCATATCCCCTCTCTTTCTCCTATATGCCAGTGTCGGAAGCCCCAGTGTCCTCAACCTCTGCTCATAGCCCGCGTTCTTCAACGTTGGTACCAGCTTGCTAGCTCTCCTCTGCACTTTCTCCACTGCTTCTATATCCTTTACCATATATGGAGCCCACACCTGGTTTGCATATTCCAGGTGCGGACTAACCAGCGCTGTATAGAGATTCCTGAAGATTTCTTCGTCAAGTGACACAAATGTCCTCCTTATCAGCCCTACAATTCTATTGGCTTTGTTTATCTTTTCCGCTAAATGTTCTGAGAAATTTAACTTATTGTCTATCACTACCTTGTCTATCTTGCTGGTCCCAATCCGCATATACTTGCATTTTTTTGGATGAAAAGGCATTAACCAATGCTCAGACCATCCCTTCATGCCCTCCACATCTCCTTGAAGCAAACCCATATCTTCCTTACTCCTCACTCTTCTATACAGTTTAGTGTCATCCGCATACAGGTATACCTCACTTCCATTAGTTATAACTTCAGGCAAGTCGTTGATAAATATAACGAACAGCAGTGGTCCCAACACAGATCCCTGAGGTACCCCACTTGTAATTTCCCTCCACCCCGAGCCTATTCCATTCACCAGTACCCTCTGTCTCCGATCTTTCAGGAAGGCTTCTATCCATTTCACACATTTCTCCCCTATATTATAGCTTCTAACTTTCTCTATTAACCTTTTATGTGGGACCTTATCGAAGGCCTTCATAAAATCGCAATATACCACGTCTATTACATCACCATCTTCTAGAATTTGCATCCAATCATCTACCACCTTAATTAGCTGTAGTACCGTCGACCTCCCCGGCAAGAATCCGAACTGTCTCCCACTGAAAAGTTGGTTTGACTTCATATGATCCACTATTCCTTCTCTAATTACCGTTTCCATTAGTTTACACACAACACTCTACTAGTTCCAGTGCCGGTGCCTGTTTGATGGGAATAGTAGGCACTGCATCCTCCGACTCCACTGTTAGTACCCCCCCAAAGTATTTCCCCAGCACCTCTGCTTTCTCCTTATCAGTCTCCGCTCTATTCCCACCATTCAACCCCCCCACCAGCTCTGGGATCCCTACTCTTCTTGTTAACTTTTCCTGAATGTACTTCCAGAATATTTTTGGATTATCCTTCACATTTCTAGCTATCTCTCTCTCCTCTCCTTCACCCCCCTCCTTGTTTCCCACCTTATTTTATTGTTTATTTGTCTGCGTTCCAGATCCACTTCCTTAGCCTCTATACTAGACCCCCTGTTCTTTTTTAACAATTTTAATCTTTCCCACAATCGTTTCTTTCTTCTAATCAATATCCAAAGCTTTCTTTTCATTGGCAATTCTGGGTTAGTTCTTTTCCTCAATTTTGTTTTATCCTTATATTCCCTTACTGGTACACTTTTGGATACAGCATTCTCCAGTTTGACTCTAATTTTCCTCCACATTCCTTCAGCGTCTTCACCGTTCAAATATTCCCCCCAGTCAATGTCCAAACACCGTCTCAGCAGCTCATAATCTGCTCTATCATACATGTATATTTTTCTATTGCTTCTATTATCCCTCTCCGATTTAATGTTACAACTAAAGCTTATACAGGCATGGTCACTACGACCTATAGGGCTATCCACATTAACATGTTCCACTATATCCTCTTCATTGCTAAAAATCAAATCAAGTACACTCCCCTGCATCCCATCTCTATATCTTGTCATCTCTACAATATGTTGCGTTAAAAAACAATCTCTCACTTTCTCTATAAACTTATTTTCCAGGCTACCCTGTCCCGCTGGAGTAGTACAATTTGCCCAGTTGATCCTTGGCAAATTGAAATCTCCCATCAAAATTTTATATTTGTTCTCTCTATTATCTATCTCCTCCATTGCTTTCAGTAGGTTATCATCCTCTCCCCTGCTATTATTTGGGCTTCTATATATAGAGGCAATTAGAATTGATCCTCTTACACATTTTACTTCAATACACAAATACTCACAATACTGCTGTCTCATATCCACCTCATTAACCTTGAGCTCTTTTCTTACATAAATAAACAGTCCTCTTCCAACCTCTGCTCTAATAGCATTTCTCTCATATAACTCAAAACCCTCCAAACTATATTCCACCAGTTCCCTTTCAATTCTAACATTTTTTGGTCTTACTTCCTGTAGGGCTATGACATCAGGTTTTTCCTCTTCATCCTGCAACCTACATATCAGTTCTCTTTTCTTGTCCTGAGTAAACACATCCACATTACTAAACATAATCCTTAATCCATCTACCATTCCTTCAGCAATTACACCATCCCGCTCCTCCAGTTCGTACCCTACTCCCCTGTTAGCACTACTGGGTCTGCCTCTTTGTCTCCTGTCTCTCCCTGTGACACCTCCACCCCGTTCTCCTCCTCCATCACAACTCTCATCACATTCTCTCCCCTCCCTGATCTCCCCCTCCTTTCTACTCTTATAAACCACTTCCTCACTTTTCCGTCCCTCACTCTCCAGTAAAAATTTCTCTTATCCTCCTCATCCAACTTTCCATTATTTTCATCAGCCTTTTCTTGTAATTCCTTAATTTTTTTCCTTTGTTCTATACTCAAATCCTTCTTTAGTCTTATGTGTTTCAGTTTATCATTTGTATTTAGCCTCCAACTAAAATTTGTCACAGTCTCCGCCACTACCCTAGTTTTAAACTGTACCCTTATAGGTCTCATCTCTCCCCATTTATATCTACCTATCCTACTGATCTCCTCCACCTGCCCTTCCCATCCATATTCGTCCTCATCCACACCTTTCAAGACCTCCTTCACTGTCTCCATATCCCTCACTTTTCTCACTCCATTATCATTCATATGAGTCTCTATATCTCCATACAAGATAACACCCCTATCCCTGTCCATGGCCTCCCTCACGACACTCTCCTTGTTCTTCATGACCCCTACAACTGCACTCTCAAAACTTTTTTTGGTCATATTCATTTCTTCCTTTTGCTCTTTCATAATATCCTCCAAATCCTTGACTTTTTGTTTACCTACCACCGTCCATGCAGTCGACTCCTTTACTTCCGTGAAACGTCCTTCGTATTCCTTCAGCTGCTCCTTCAATGCCATATTCTCTGCTCCCAGTTCATCTACCCTTTTCAATACCATCTCTAGGCTCTCATTAACTGCCAAAAAAGGCCTGCATTCACTTCCTTCGCTAGGCCTATTCCCTTCCCCACCTATCACACCATACATTACACACAGTGCCTTAACTTTCTCACCAATATCCCCCTTCCATTTCTCCGTATCACTCATCCACTTTTCCAAATCCTTCACAACAATACTAACCTCTTCTAACTTCTTATCTGTTTTGTTCAGGGATAGAATCTGCTACTTGCCTCATGGCTTGTGCAGGATGTTGTTGTGTGATAAAATTTTGACAGTAACCATGGGTTCTTTGACGCCGTCTAACGTCTTTGTCAATCCGTGCAGGGTAGGTGTATTTATCATGGGGTCAACTAGTTGGGCACAACCTATTTTTGGGGATCTGAGATATTTCCCGAACTTCTGGGGAATAGAGTAGGAGTTTTATGTATGCCTAGTGGTAAATTGGTGATCCTCCAATATGAGTTTGTGGGAGACCGGGGGGGGGGGGGGGGATCCCCCCAAGTCAGGGCCAATTACTCTGCCTCAGTCACCCAATTAGCCCATCTCTTAGAGTGTATAGCTCCAACATAGGAATTTTGTTCTCTGACCTTTCTGTGGAGCAACCTACGGATTTTGAGAGATTAGAGAGATTTAATGGTAATATGTCCATCAGCCTTATTCACGTCAGACCATGGTTTGCAGCGCTTCCCTGAAGGCACCGTGGGTGTCTGTGTGTAAGTAAAGTACTTAGCATCCAATAGAATTGGGAAGTGTTTTTTATGAATACGTCCAGCAATTGGCCTTGTGCCTCTTTGCACATAGATTCCTCAGCTCGTTCATTTTAATAATCCACTACTTTGGTATTGGTACCAAATCTGGTTGACCTGTGTCAGCATTAGTAGGTGTTACTCTGGTAGTTGTTTCCAGTATCGGGATTTACCCCTTAGTAGAGGGAGTGGTTGTTATTTTATGAGCAGGTTGTTTAGGCTGGACAGGTACCTGAGCCAGTGGAACTGTGTTTGGTATGGCATGTTGTAACCTGGACGGAGCAAGAGAACTACTTGGAGATCTCGGATAGCCTTATCTAAAGGCGTAAACATTTCTGTTTAATTTGCTTGTCACACTCCTGCATAGATTTGAGGAAAAATACCTGAAATTCACCCAACCAGCCCCCTGGGTTTATGTATTTCAGCTTCAATATTCACCTGAATCAGTTTTAGGGTGAATCAATGTGGGTGGGGCAAACAACGGAGTTGATTCAATATGTTGTTCAATACTATCACCTAGCTGTACTAGGGAAAAGAGGAGGGGGGGATGACATGCTCCGCACTTGGATCAGTCAAGGAGGTAGAGGAGACAGGTAATTCTATGTTTTTTCGATGAAAACAGGATTAGCAGGGTGACTGACTATGTTAGACAATTGTCAAGAGTCTGGAGATATGTGTGTAAAGTGCAGGACCTGAAATCCTGATTGTTCGGGGAACTTTGGGACTTAGAAGGTGGGTCGCCTTTCAGTTTGTGATTTGTTAACTTCCAAAGAGCCCAATGGAAATATGCCTAATGGCCTTATTGGGCTATCCTTAGTTGGAATTATGCCAGGCTGGTACATGTCATATTTGTAACATATTATGTGGTACCAACTCTGTAAAAATGCTAATTGAGTAAATATTATGATTATTATTATTATTATTATTTTTTTTTATTTTTTTATTTTTTTTTACTGGAAGGCTCTGAGCTGACCGACCTATGTCTTTTCCTGCTAGATCCGGAAATTTTCTTGTCAGGAGGTGGGGACTAGCTAGGAGTTCTAGAAGAGATAATTCTAACAAACTTACATACTTTAGCATTCCTGGTACTTGGCGATTTTGTAAAAGGTACCTGAAATGTAAGGTTTTACTGAACTCCATATAGATAATATGACCGAGGGTATAAATGTTTTTTGGGTCATGGTTATGAGCAAAAATATATGATTAGTGAAAGTAACTTATCCGGTGAACCGGAAAAGTCTAGTGATTTGTAAAATGAACTCACCTTAACATATAAGGTGTAAGGCTCCTCCAGTGGTTGTCACTTGGTCGGAGGAGATCGTTCTAATTATTGAAGGGATTCTTCTGGTAGTGCCGTACCTCGTTTGAGCCTGGAAATCATAACAAGGAGTCAGTGTTGTATGGTGGAATTAATACCAGAATTATTAGGTCTACTTAGATTTTGGCAAAATAGGATCTGGTCATGTTTCGTTTATTTTAATTAAACTACAGTTGCCTTTTATGTAAGAAGAAGCCTAGTGAATTGTTACTCGGTATCACTGGTTATAATTACTCAGTGTTTTTTTTTTTTTTTTTTTTTTTTTTTTTTTTTTTTTTTTTTTTGGTATAGCCTTTTAGAAAGGGAAAGAGAACTTGTACTTGTTCCCTGGAAATTAATTAAAATATGTAATTAGTGAGAATACACTTCGTAGGTGACTTGGAAATGTCTAGAGTTTTTCCCAGTGAACTCACCTTAGAGATATAGTTTTTTTTAGCCGAGTGCAGAGAGCAACAGGTGAGATGGTCATGTCTACCATGGCCTTGAAATCTGGAATACTGTTCAGCTCCTGCTGTGGTCATCCCTTGGCCGGGAGGGAACGTTCTAATTGTTGTCCAGATTCTTCTCTGGAAAAACGCTGTGCAATACCTGAGACTGTGAATCATACCAAGGAGTCAATGTTGCATAGTGAGATGGAAATAGTACTTATTTGGCAAAATTAGGCACTAGCCTTGTATTGTTTACTTTTAAGTACGGTAAACTAATTACAGTAGATAGAAGTACTGTACAGTACTTGTTTAAGTTCTCGCATCTATCGTAAATCCGATAGTTATGTTGATTACTGGCACCTGGGCCTGTCTCTAATATGGTATGACATCCTTATTATAGTATGACTAAGCCTAGAGTACCTGGCAAGAATTTCCATTTGATTCCCTTATTGGAACCCTGGTTTGTTTTTCTTAAGTATGACAAAGTTTAGGGTACCCGGTAACATACAGTAGGGTCCCGCATAAAACGTGTTCGCATAAAACGAGTCTCGATTAAAACGACCGACCTAAAATATTAATATTTAATTTTCGATCAGAACGAATGTGATCACATAAAACGAGTCCGCCGCCAAAGTGGGGCAAATACAAGGAGTTTTCATATAGAGCGCCGAAATATCGTACAAAACGTACAAAATATCGTACGCTTTCATATAAAACGCCGAAATATCGTACAAAACGTACGAAATATCGTTCGCTTTGTACGAAAATTTTCGCTTACAGTGAACATTGACGATATTGCGCCACCAAAATGCTGTGTTCACATAAAACGAATTCACATAAAACGCCCTCGTTTATCGACCATAAACTCGTTTTATGTGAGACCCTACTGTATGTCTTTATTAAGGGTTTGGGTCCGCTTAGGGTACCCGGTGAAATTAATGTTGTTCAGGCTAGGCCTAGAGTAGCCGGGGTTTTCAAAAGAATTTTGTTGTAATATATGCTGTCGTCTTGACAGTCGTCAGAGTACTCGGTAAACTGGCTTACTGGAGCCCGGCCGTTTTTATGGCATTATGTTACGACCCGGTGGCATTGGCACCCGGTTCAGTTATTTAAAAGAATTTTGTTGTGATATATGCTGTCGTCTTGACAGTCGTTAGAGTACTTGGTAAACTGGCTTACTGGAGCCCGGCCGTTTTTATGGTATTATATTACGACCCGGTTGCATTGTGTTATAATACCACTCGGTATTATAATGCTTGGGTAGATGGCCGTAGCCTGTATGTACTCGGGTTTGACTTTATGTTTGTATGGTAATATTGTATCACCCGCCCATCTGGGTACCCGGGACTGTCTCCATACCCGGAAGTCCTGGTACCAGGCCCTTGGTGCCCGGGCCTTATTGAGATAGGGCCTAGGGCACCCGGGGACTTAAGAGTGTATGGTATTATAAAATCATCCACCCTTCTGGGTACCTGGGACTGTCACCATACGTGGCCGTCCTGGTATCCGGGCCTTATTGAGATAAGGCCTAGGGCACCCGGGGACTTGGGAGTGTATGGTACTATAATGTCACCCGCCTATTTGGGTACTCGGGAGTGCCTCCATACCCGGCAGTCATGGTACCCGGGCCTTATTGAGATAAGGCCTAGGGAAACTGGGGACTTGAGGATGTATGGTATTATATTATCCGCCCATCTGGGTACCTGGGACTGTCACCATACGAGGCCGTCCTGGTATCCGGGCCTTGGTACCCGGGCCTTATTGAGATAAGGCCTAGGGCACCCGGGGACTTGGGAGTGTATGGTACTACAGTAAAAGTCCTTTAATCCGACGACCGATGATTCGAATCTCCCAATAGTCCGAATTTTTCAATTTGAGGCCAAATTCGAATTCACCCGATGGTCCGAATTTCAAGAAGTACCAAAGTCCCCTTTTTGAGGCATTAGTCCACTCAAATGACACATAATGGAGCACACACATGAATTCACTTTAAAAGTTTACCATTGTCATTGTAGCCTATTACAGTGTACCTACTTCAAAACATTCAGATTAATGGTCAAAGGAAGCTACTGATATAAACGTAAACACCACATCGTCTGCTAGAGAGTTTGTTTTGCTCTTGAACGCATCCTTGGGACGCTCCGATGCGCTACTGGCTTGCACCGCATTTTCTGCAAGCGCATTCAGTCTTGAGCTTGAAAACGCACCTTTGGACGTTCCGATGCGCTACTATTTATTGTTCAGTGATCGGAGCGTCCCAAGGGTGCTTTCAAGACAAGACAAGGGTGCTTTCAATACAATATAATATAACAGAGCATGTCACAAAAGGAAAATCACAAAAGGAAAATTACAAGAACCTCTCAGGGAAGTGCCGTTGTTAAGGCATTACTTCCCGAACCACATCTGATCTGATCTTCAAGAGCAAGACAAACTCGCTAGTAGACGGAAGAAGAAGAAGACGATGCGGACATATGGTGTTTACGTTTATATCAGCAGATTCCTTTGACCATTAACCCTTCAAACTCGGATCGTACACGTGTGTACCATTAAGTTTTGCCCCGAGGAACCCGGGTGGTACAACATTGTACCAGTGGTTGAAAGCCTGTGACCTTGGTGTGTGAGGCTCGGTCCGACGCATGTAAACAACAGCCGGCTGGACCGACGCCCCGCATCTCCGGCCACAAGAAGGAGAGCGTCGCTTGTTCGTGTGTGCCTATATGTTGTTGTTAAGTATCGAAAAGTAGTGTAAAGTGGCTGTTTTGGCCATAAAGTTATCTCCAAGGAAATCATCATCACAAATCAACCACTTGACTTAGAGAGCTCTACTTAATGCCATTCTACAGGTAAATAACACAGCTACGCTTGGGGATGCGCGGGAATGCGGGAAGCAGTCAGCATAACAATGATACGGTAGCCTAGCCTAGACGTTTTTCGGCCAAAACACCCGTGTTTCGGGCAATATTTATGTAATGCGTAGCCGGGGCTGGAGGGTTAATCTGAATGTTTTGAAGTAGGTAATAGGCTACAATGACAATGGTAAACTTTTGAAGTGATTTCATGAACATATGATATGTGTGTGTGCACCATTGTGTCATTTGGGTGGCCTAATGCCTCAATGTTTTCGTCAGGCCATTAACCCATAACTGTCGGGGCGCAACATAAGTCGAGTATAATAAATCTGGACTATCTGGCGGCGCTCGACATAGGTCGTGTGGCAATTTCAGCACGTAATGTTGCTGAGAGAGAGAGACAAGTGGTGGCAGGAGAGTAGCGAGCGTATGACTGCTCCAGACCACCGTGGCGAACCTACTGACACGAATCCCACCTCCTCCCTCCCTCTCTCACTCGCTATATACGGAATTGTATGGGGAAAGTGCCGAATTACATGCTTTTTGCACTCGCGTTGCGCGGTTGTTGCAAGAAAACTAGCCATCATAAAAGGATCGTTATGGTGTCATTGGAAAGCTCTGTTTATGCCCTTTCAGGGATAGATACTTGTTTTACGCTCTGGGTCTTATTTAGGCATGAAAATGATCACGTAAACAGCCCTATTTTGGCTTAAAACACCCCGCTGGTGGCTACATATTATATACCGCCTAGGCCGCTCGTAAGGTGTTAATACACAGGTTCATAGGGGTAAAGTCCGATAATCCGAAAAATCCACTAATCCGAACGAGGGCTGCCCTTCGGATTAACGGAAGTTTACTGTATAATGTCACCCGCCTATTTGGGTACTCGGGAGTGCCTCCATACCCGGCAGGCCTGGTACCCGGCCTTGGTACCCGGGCCTTATTGAGATAAGGTCTAGGGAAACCGGGGACTTGAAGACGTATGGTATTATGATATTATCCGCCCATCTGGGATCCGGGACTGTCACCATATCTGGCAGTCCTGGTATCCGGGCCTATTGAGATAGGGCCTAGGGTACCTGGGGATTTGGTTAATAATGAAATGTAATTGGATTTCATTTCACAATATAGAGACTATCAGCTGTAGTCTTGCTGGTTCTAATGAAACTAATGCTTCTAAATTGACTTGAAGGCAAATATATGATGAGGCACTCGTGATTGATTAACGTTAAAGTGATATGTATTCACTTTTTAACCCTTGTCTATCGGGGTGTTTTGGGCTCAATTGGGCATATTCAGGCCCTCCTGCATGATAAATCAAGCATCTGCATGAAAACAAAATTATTTAGCAAAAAACTAGGCACTAAAAGCTTCAAAATGAGACCAGAACGAGCTACGTAGCACTCGTGGTTCTCTTGCAGTGATGCCACGAACATGGGAGTTTAGCATATATCGGTATATTTTTCCCAGCTATGCTCACTACTGGCTACACTGCCGGCCTCTCAAGAACACAGGGAACATGAGTTAATGGGCGGCGGTAAGCCCTGGGAGTCTGCTGTCTGGCCCGCTGTGCTCACGGCCATTCGCACTCGATTTTAACCCTTTAAAAGCCTTAATAATGCTCCTAACTTGCTGCAAATTGGTGCACGACTTAAGTCGAGCGCCGCCAATAAGGGGTTAAAGAAAAACTTGGAAGTAAATATTGAAAGTATTGTAGTTTATTGTGGTGCGAAGCATTGCATGAAAACAGGTTAAAAAATTTAGAAAATAGGCTTAGGAAATTTGTTCCTAAGTACAAATATTACGGTGGCCTGAAAAATAACCTCTGGCCTGGGTACAACCAGGGGCTACCTGTCAGGAATTACAGATATATGAATCTGACACTCACACATAATTCAACCCTTAAGGGAATATCTATCATGCTATAATGTTAAAACACAACTATCACAGAACAAAAAAGACACTGCAGCTAAAGACCCGGGGTTCGTATGATACGAAACAAAGAAATAAACACATAAATTCGCGGCTCTGTGAAAGTGAAAGTGGCTTTTGGATGGCACGTACGTCGGCCAGACCAGACTAAAGTCCTTACTTTACAGGTTTACAAGTGAAATTTGTCCACATAAATACATTCCTAAATGCGTATATGACTTCAACTGCAACAAGGTCCTGATGTGGCGGCGTCTACGCCGTGGGGCCACCTCCCGAGGCTGCCAACCGCGGATGGCTGCCGACCCTCCACGGCCGGAGACAAAATCAACGACCAGTGGAGGAAAACCGGATGCCGGCCGCGGGGAGCAGTTTCGGGAGCCAAACCGTCACAACCATCCCCTGCCCCCTCCCTGGGGGCAAGGGTCCTTGGAGCGGCTTCGGTCGCGCCGGGAATTTCCACACCTCTCACACCACACACACACATCACACAGTTTTCCTACACCGAGAAATGACTCTCCGGCTGTCATTTCTCGAAGACTTCTTCTAGCCGGAGACATTGAGAGCAACCCAGGACCCACGTACACATACATATGTCCAACTTGCTCAAAACCCATTACTTCGAATCGCCATACTAAGGGTTCAGTTCTCTGCAATTCATGCGGGAACTGGACCCACTTCACCTGCACAACACTTGCCTCCAAGAAACACTACACAAACACCTGGACCTGTTCCTCATGCCCCTCCCTCTCCCAGTCAAATCCCTCACCTAAAACCCGTCCACCTCTCCTCCCCAACCCACCTAACCTTCCCATATCATCCACTCCCCCCCCTAAAATCCGTCCACCTCTCCTCCCTAACCCACCTAACCTTCCCATACCATCCACATCCTCAACTCAACACACCACACCCCATCCTAATCCATTCCAACCCCCATCTCCTGCTCCCCAATCCCCACCCCCACCTCACCCATCCCAACCCCCAGCCCCTCCCCCACCCCATCCTCGTGCAGCAGCACCCAACATACATCGTGCACATAACATTAACATTCTTCAACTGAACATAGATGGCATCAACACAAAGAAACACGAACTCTCACACTTCATCAGACAACATAACATACACATTGCCATCTTACAAGAAACAAAACTCCGCACAACACAAAAAACACCCACATTTCATAATTTCACCACCATCAGACAAGACCGGGCTGTCGGCGGGGGCGGTGGACTCATCACCCTGGTACACAAAGAAATATCATACATAGTAACCAGTGTACAAACCAAATCCCTCCTCCCCCCAAATGATAACACAACAGAAATACAGTCAATTAAAATACGCACTGGCAACAACTCCAACATAACCATCATAAACACATACATTCCTCCCCAAACATCCCCTACAGTACCAAATGAATACAGACCACACCTACAACACATCACAAACACCCCACACACCCCACACATCATCCTGGGTGGTGACTTCAACGCCAAGACGTCAGCCTGGTTTGTCGACAACCTCGACACAGACAGAGGGCTGGTACTACAAAACCAAACCGATAACCTCATCATCCTTAACGACATCCATCAACATACCCATATTCCTCACCAAGCCCTCTATAACCCATCATCTCCAGACATCACCTTTTGCTCCCCAGAACTCGCCCCCACAACATCCTGGAGGGTGGTCAGAACCTTAGGCTCTGACCACCTCCCGATCATTATCACCACCAAAACCACTCACCCCAGCTAGCCACAAACACACATACACCAATTATAAGAGAGCTAACTGGGAAGCATTCACAAATGAGACAGAACAACACTTCACAACTCTAAACAGTACACCCATCACTAACATCAACAATGCTGTACACATACTCAATAAAACTATCCAAAACGCTGACAAGAAACACATTCCAAGAGGTAACAGAAAAAGACACAACCCCAACTTCACACCAGAAATTCAAAACCTCATCAGACAACGCGACATACTGAAACACTCCCCAGTACCCCACACACAAGACATCACACAACAAATTCAAGTACTCAACACCCAAACTAACAACAAAATACAAGAACAACAAAAACTAAATTGGAATAACTTCCTACAAACACTTGATCACAAAACAAACCCCAAAAAACTCTACAAAACACTAAACAGCATCACACTTTCCAACAGCAACACAACACAATCACATGCTGCAATCACAACAACAGACTCTACTCCTTCATGTAAACAACAAGCAAACACTCTCATCAATCACTTTTCACATGTCAGCCATCTAAAACCTCACAAAGACGACCGACGTGTCATCCGACGTAAGAGACAATTCCCCACAGACCCTGACTATACACCCTTCACCAATCACCAGACAAAGCATATCATCAACAATCTCAAGCACTCACCCGCCTGTGGCCTAGACAACATAAGCAACATACACCTCAGACACCTGGGACCACAAGGCATACAAGCACTCACTAACATATCAAACTACAGCTATTCACACAACACAATACCAGACATTTGGAAGCATGGTATCATCATCACATTCCCCAAACCCAACAAAGACCCCACGCTACCCTCCTCGCACCGCCCCATCACACTCCTTTGCTCCCCCTCCAAAGTCATGGAACGCCTAGTATTACAACTAATTACACCTGACCTACCCCTAGCTCCAACACAACATGGTTTTAGACCACTGCACTCCACAAACACTCTTCTCACAGACCTTACACAAAGAGCTTTCGACGGCATCAACTCAGCTAGACCACCACACAGATCACTATTAGCCACACTCGACATTAGTAAAGCCTTTGATGCCATCCCCCGCCACAACCTAACAAACAAAATCTACAACACAAACATGCACAACAACACAAAAAGGTGGCTGGCCAACTTCCTAGCAGGCAGATGTGCACACGTATCTTTTGCCGGTCAATCATCTAAAATCAGAAACTTTCCAAACGGAGTCCCACAAGGATCCGTCCTATCGCCCGCACTCTTCAATCTGTACATGCACGATATAACTACACCCAATACGCCCCAAATAAACTTAGCCTCCTATGCAGATGACATAACACTCACATGCATGGCGATGGGCTGGTCTATCAGAGTGAGACCTGAGCGATCTCTGCCATACCCATAGCTTACTCTGACTGTTCCTTTTACTTATATATTTTCTAAATCTCAAGTGACGGCGTCTCTTCCGTGGATTGACCTCCCAATCTACCAAGATTGGAAGCTAAAGTGTCACATTATTCCTTTGCCCCTCAACTTTCTCTTCATAATTGCTGAGGGGCACAGGGCCCTGGGTGGGGCTTTGGTTTCCCGGGCGTTTACGCACCCTCTCAGCTCCCCGCCATGGAGTGGCTTCGGTCACCCAGGCTTTATTGTGGTCGGCAGGGAGGGTTCTGTGGGGGCGCTCGTTTATGGCCTTGGCCTTACTCGGGGCCTTGGGGCTGTTCGGCCAGGCAGCTTGGGGAACAACAACAACAACAACAACACTCACATGCACACACCATGACCCAAAAAGAGCAACAGATCTCCTTCAACCCTATCTCAACACACTACATGGCTGGTGCACTACAAACAGACTTAATCTAGCCCCAGCCAAATCCACCGCAACCCTGCTCACAAGTTGGACAGGAGAAAACAAATACATCCCTCAACTCACCATAAACAACACACCCCTAACACATACACACACCCAAAATCCTAGGAGTAACATATGATACTCATATGACATTCAAACAGCACACCACAAACATTAAAAGAAACTGACACCCAGACTTAACGCCCTCAGGTCACTTGCTCACACAAAATTTGGACACAACAAGAAACTACCACCACAGTATATAAACAATACATAAGATCAGTGATGGAATACGCAAGTCCAGCCTGGGCTTCTAACCTAGCTGAAACACATCATAAGACCTTACAGACTATTCAAAACAAAGCCCTGAAGATCATTACAGGTTGCACAGCTACTTCACCCACAGATCACCTACATCAAGAAACCAAAATCCTTAAGTCAAAGACCATCTGGACATGAGAGGCACTCAATTCCTGGCAGCAGCCTCTACGAACCAAGACCACCCACTAAACTACATGGCAACGCACCCACAAACACCAAGAAATATCAAAACAACACCCAGCACACGGTATCACACACAATTATTGTCCTCTCTCCCTCCCTGCCCACCCCGAACCAACTTCCAAAGCACATCCATACTCATATCTCTCACCGATCCATCCACTCACTCACAGACAACACGCAGCTGCATACACGACCTCCCGAAATCCATCCTTCCGAATCCTCCCTTCCTCGCGAGGACAGAGTCCACCTGGCCAGGCTGAGATGCGGACACCATCCAGCTCTCCTGAGCTATCAGAAGAGACTGGATGACTCCGTTGTCGACGCCTGCCCGGGATGTAACACAGCACCCCATACCATTAAACACATCATAGAAGACTGCATTTCACACAACCACTTACGCCAACAACACAATCTACACTCAATGAGAGCTCTGTGGGAAAGCCCGATCGTGGCCATGGCCTTTCTCAGGGACTCGGGGCTGTTCGGCCAGGCAGCTTAGGGAACAACAACAACAACAACAACTGCAACAAGACTCACTATGGACCAAAACTGATGCGTTTAAGAGGGGCTATGTAACACTGTAACTGGGGTAAGGAAACATGTCTATTTTGGATGGCCGACGGACGAGGGAGGTCAGTTCAAGGTCAACTGGAAGATTAGGGCACGCTCATGGGAACAGAGGAAGATCTGAATGCGCTGAGGCGCGGTGTTCAAACTGTGCTATTTCTTTTCTTTTTTATTTTCTACTTTTCAGTGGCTCCAACCCAATGACGTACCGTAGGAATGATTAAGGGGTACCCCCTATGATGATCTTGGTTCTCGACCGTCGTGATCTAGGTTAACCCGGGCTCAGAGGAGCCCGGAACGAGGCCATATTAACATAGGCTCTTACGTCATTGACATAAGGAGCCACCAATAAATCCCACGTCATAATTGTACAGTATTAGACTAACTTGACTTCACTAACCTAACCTAACCTAGTAGGCTAAATTATGACACCCTACTAACCTTTACCTAACAGTTGCTAACCTTTACCTAACAGTTGCTAACCTTTACCTAACAGTTTCTAACCTTTTACCTAACAGTTGCTAACCCTTACCTAACAGTTGCTAACCTTTACCTAACAGCTACTAACCTATAAAATATAATAAACAAAAAATATAGGCTACTGTATATATATAACAGCTAGGAAGAGATATCACGCTCGATAATAAAAACTTTCTATCTGGTAAAATATACATTTCCAGTGTAGTTTTAACAGTCCTGGAGGTTCTAAATATCATAAAATAAAACATAGAACAAACAACAAACAACAACAACATAGAATAGGTTTATATTCACTAAAGCAGGTGTTGGACTGAACAATTACGTAAAACTGGCTTTTTACCCTGATTTCCCTGATCCTGTTGTACTCAAAAACTATGCTTCCGTGCTGACTCCCTGCACAGGCAAACTCTTTCGTCTCTGTTTCTCCTCTAACGTCTTCCCTTCATGCTGGAAGTTTGCTGTCATTCAACCTGTCCTAAAGAAGGGTGACCGCTCTCAACCCTCCAACTACCATCCAATTGATCTCATATCTTGTATCTCCAAAGTTTTTGAAACTATTCTTGCTCCCAAATTTCTTACGCATTTCTCTTCTCATAATCTACTCTCAGAACGCCAGTATGGCTTCCTCAAGGGTCGCTCTACTGGTGATCTCCTTTCATATTTTACTAACTCTTGGTCATCCTCCTTTCGGGACTTCGGTGAGACCTTTTCTATTGCACTAGATATAACGATAGAGTCTGGCACAAATCTTTAATTTCTAAACTATCCTTCTTCAGTTTCTATCGCTCTATCTGTGCCATTGTCTCTAATTTCCTTTCCGGCCGTTCCATAGCTGTGGTTGTGGACAGCCATCACTCACTTCCTTCAACTCTGGTGTTCCTCAGGGCTCTGTCCTATCTCCTATTCTCTTTCTAATTTTTATAAATGATCTTCTCAACTGTACCTCCAGTCCCATCCATTCATACGCAGATGACTCTACCTTACACTACAGTACGGTACTCAATTAGTTTTCCAGAACGCCCCAGCCAGCAATCCCTCAAAGACAAACGTAATGAAGCCATACAACACTTATCTTCTGATCTAACTACTATTTCCAATTGGGCAGAGAAAACCTTGTTGCGTTTAATGCTTCCAAATCCCAATTTCTCCATCTATCTACCCGTCCGGAACTCCCAGCGGACTATCCCTTATTCTTCAACAATACAAAAATCAATCCTTCATCTTCTCTCAATATTCTGGTGTCCCTTTTTCTTCTGCTCTCACTTGGAAGGACCATACAGTATTACCAGTCTAAAGGAATCATAAAGGAATCATAAAGGAAGGAGGTGAGATGTTAGTAGAGCCATTAACATTTTTATTTGAGGTACCGGTATCTTTTAATACAGGACAAATCCTGACGGACTGGAGAGAGGCGAACATAACAGCTATATTTAAGAAGGGAAAGAGAAATGACCCAGGAAATTATAGACCAGTCAGTTTGACAAGTGTTGTGTGTAAACTAATGGAAACAGTAATTAGAGAAGGAATAATGGAGCATATGAAATCAAACCAACTTTTCAGTGGGAGACAGTTCGGATTCTTGCCGGGAAGGTCGACGGTACTACAGCTAATTAAGGTCGTAGATGATTGGATGAAAACTCTGGAGGATGGTGATGTAAGAGACGTGGTATATTGCGATTTTATGAAGGCCTTCGATAAGGTCCCACATAAAAGGTTAATAGAGAAAGTTAGAATCTATAGTATAGGGGAGAAATGTGTGAAATGGATAGAAGCCTTCCTGAAAGATCGGAGACAGAGGGTACTGGTGAATGGAATAGGCTCGGGGTGGAGGGAAATTACAAGTGGGGTACCTCAGGGATCTGTGTTGGGACCACTACTGTTCGTTATATTTATCAACGACTTACCTGAAGTTCTAACCAATGGAAGTGAGATATACCTGTATGCGGATGACACTAAGCTGTATAGAAGAGTGAGGAGTAAGGAAGATGTGGGTTTGCTTCAAGGAGATGTGGAGGGCATGAAGGGATGGTCTGAACATTGGTTAATTCCTTTTCATCCAAAAAAATGCAAGTACATGCGGATTGGGACTAGCAAGATAGACAAGGTAGGATACCGGTACAGCATGTATGAAGCGATGGAGGAAGTGAATGCAGAAAAGGATATAGGAATAGTGATAGACAATAAGTAAAATTTCTCAGAACATTTAGCGGAAAAGATAAACAAAGCCAATAGAATTGTAGGGCTGATAAGGAGGACATTTGTGTCACTTGACGAAGAAATATTCAGGAATCTCTATACAGCGCTGGTTAGGCCGCACCTAGAATATGCGAACCAGGTGTGGGTTCCATATATGGTAAAGGATATAGAAGCAGTGGAGAAAGTGCAGAGGAGAGCTAGCAAGCTAGTACCAACGTTGAAGAACGTGGGCTATGAGCAGAGGTTGAGGACACTGGGACTTCCGACACTGGCATATAGGAAAAAGAGAGGGAATATGATAAGAGACTTTTAAGATAGTGTCAGGAAAGTATGATGAGGATGTGTGTGAAGGTATCTTCTTGATGCGGGAGGGAACAAGAACGAGAGGACACTCTAAGAAAATTTACAAAGAATTAAATAGGCTTGAAAAGGCAAAGAACTCATTTTGTGATAGAGTGGTAAATGAGTGGAACGCGCTGCCCCAGTATGTAGTCGATTCTGAATCAATAAGGAAGTTTGAAAGTAATCTTGATAAAGCATGGGGAAGACAAGATTTGAAGTTTGATTATAAAGCAAAAATACAGAATAGTAAAAATGTTGCGTCTGCTGCCGCCGCCGCCAACACAGTGAACGACTGCAGTAGTGCAAGTACTGGCACTGAGCTGGATACACAGGCCTAGTTTGCCTTTTTCCAGAGGATCTACTGTAAGAAACTGTAAGAATGTAAAGCAGCCTCCCAGAAGTTGGGTGTGCTCAACCACCTCAGGGGGTTCTTTACCCCTGCACAGCTTCTTGCTCTGTACAGGGGCACAGTGAATCTTTGTATTGAGTACCCGGTATTGTTTACATGTGTGGGGAGGATCCTCTCACACCGCACTCCTAGACAAAGTAAAAAGGAAGGCCTTTCGTATCATTAATTCCCACCCACTCACCAACTCTCTCTCTCTTCACCGCAATGTTGCATCTCTCTCGCTATTCTATCGCTACTACAATAATCAGTGTTCCTCAGAGCTCTCCCAGTGTATACCACCTCCTCTACATAGGGTACGTGGTACCCGTCTTGCAACACAATCCCACCCCTACTCCAACACAAGAGTGAAACATTAGTCTCAGACTTTCTTCTATTCAACAGCTGAGCTCTGGAACTATCTCCCAGAATCAGTCTTTTTCTCCTCCTATGACTTAAATTGCTTCAAACTCCGTGTGTCCAGGCATTTTGGCTCGAACGTCCCTTGATTTTGGCCCTGTCACTTTTTCAAATGTGGGGGAGGCACTCGCTACAGGCAGTTCTGCATTTTGTCTCCCTCACTCACATAAAAAAAAAAAAAAAATCATGGAGCATAGATGCCGGAGGGTGAGGAGGGGCACTGCCCCCCCCCTTCAAGTTCCTCAACCCATTATGTATCGCAAATTTCTGGTAATGAGATACTGTAATTAGGTTAGCACATGCGCACGGTGGTGATCTGGCTCAGAATGTAGGCTACCCAGGCAAAATGTTAGCTGATACTGTCCCCCCATGACAGGCCTCCAATGTCCGCACATCAGTAGGCTAGGGCCTCCCGGGTAGGCTACGGTTATAGCTACCGGTATAGGCTAAGTTCTCAAAGAAAAAAATACCCAAAGAAATTTACTGCTGGACTTAGCCTAATAGATAGATTTACGATAAATCTACACCTTCACTACCCTTGTTTTGTCGCTTTACTGTTGCTCCTAATAGGTTAATATTATTAGTATTAGCCTAGACTTAGTAGTATGGTTCGATGATGCTCGGAAATGTATATTTGACTTGAAATAGATAGGTCCTACATTGAAGTATTATAGATAGGTCCTACATTGAAGTATTATAGATAGGTCCTACATTGAAGTATTATAGATAGGTCCTACATTGAAGTATTATAGATAGGTCCTACATTGAAGTATTATAGATAGGTCCTACATTGAAGTATTATAGATAGGTCCTACATTGAAGTATTATAGATAGGTCCTACATTGAAGTATTATAGATAGGTCCTACATTGAAGTATTATAGATAGGTCCTACATTGAAGTATAGATAGGTCCTACATTGAAGTATTATAGATAGGTCCTACATTGAAGTATTATAGATAGGTCCTACATTGAAGTATTATAGATAGGTCCTACATTGAAGTATTATAGATAGGTCCTACATTGAAGTATTATAGATAGGTCCTACATTGAAATATTATAATTTAAACCTTCACTAAAATGAGACTCGTCCGCCGCGGTGTGACGACTGTACCCCTGAAACACCCATTTTCTGTAGGCCTAAACCCAATTTCTTACGACGCACGATCTCGAAGGTGTTTTTCGCTCTCTGGCAGGCCGCAGTGCTTTTTAGTGATGTTTTGTCTTCTAGGCTATATCATTATTTAGAGTAGTGGGGGTCTGGGGGTTGCCCCCCTTTAACATATTTTGGAAATTTTTTATTTTAATACCACAAGTTTTCCAACTTTTTTTATAAAAGAAATTGTTCATTTGCATCAATATAGGCTATAGTGTTTGTAATCAAATTAGAAATCTCGGGAAAACCTATTTTCCCCATTAGGCCTATTGATCGATGTTGAGACACGCCCCCGATAGTGATTTGAAAAGACATTAGCCTAACCTAACAACCTTACCTAACCTAACCTAGGGTATATTCCTGCGAAACGGCATGCATTATATCTCAAGAACTGGGCAGTGTTATAGCATATTTGTTGTTTGTACATATATATATGTATTATGTATGTTGCTTCGTAGTATACTATAAATGGAAAATATACTTGGTAAATTAATAATTAGAGGGCATCTGTGGACTCACTTTTACAATTTCCCAGCTCAGCTGGTGGGCGACGAGTGGAGGTAAGTCGAGTTGTATACTGATATTCTATTGGTCAATAAACTGGGTGTGACGTCACGAGCGATGATGGTATATGAATGGTTGTTGTGGGAGTACGTCACTGTCTAGACGGTGACGTCACAAATTCTCGCAACATTTTAACGGGTGTAGAAATACACGTCAGTCCATACCTCTTTTGTTTCTCAATCCCTCTATGATGTCACATTGATTCATTTATTATCCTTGGTGTTTATAATCTCTCGGATTCAGCCCAGTCGGCCATATTTGAAATGGTGGAACTGTTGTTCAATGAATAGTGAAGTGTTTTTGCTTTATGAAAACACCTACAACATCTTCTATTTAACGGGATTACCAACGGAGCTTCCAGCGGCATTGTGTTAATTTGGCTGCAGACCATTATTGTCCAGTACACCAAGGGTAAGGGTTTTATACCGTCGTTATTTGGGTCCAAGCCTAGGCTACGATTACCACAGAATCTTTAATGAATATCCTCAATACAGACTTATTTCCTTCACTTACCTCGTCAATAATAACCCATATAGGTGGAGAGGCCCTGAATTATATAAAAACAAAAATTATGTTGAAACATTATCTGCAATTTAGCCATGTTGATTAACTCTTAGCCCACTTAACCCCTTCAGACTCATATGACGCAGATGTTGGCAGATTAGCAATAAGAAATAGAGTTCTCTCACTCTTATAATTACCTCTTTTGGCGACCGTCAATCTTTTATGAATTAAATACCAAACCAGCGGGGGTGTGGGGGCGGCAGCCCCCACCTAATATACTAGGTTAGGTTAGGTAAGGTTGTTAGGTTACGCTAATATTACCCCTTATTTTCGTCTTTTACCCCTCAATTTCCCTGTACTTCATAGCCCTCCCCACTATCGGGGGGCCGTATCTTAAGATCGTAATTGTTTAATCGAAGTCCTCTTTTTCTAGTTATTAAAAACGTATTCTATGGTGTATTATATGATATATAGAAGCAATAGAACTGTTCAAATTACCTGGGAAGTGTATATTAAACAAAATACAAAACTTTGAATAATGAGGTAAGAGATAGGCTATGTGTTTTTTATCACTTTTCAACCCAAGACCAGCGGGGGTCTGGGGGCAGCAGCCCCCAGGATGCCCAGGTTACCTTAGGTTAGGTTAGGTTAGGTTAGGTTAGGTTAGGTTAGGTTAGGTTAGGTTAGGTTAGGTTAGGTTAGGTTTGGTTAGGTTAGGTTAATGACCAGCTATGTAAATACAGTAGTGAACATTTGGTTCAGTCTGTGCTCAAAAATCCATTTTCTTTAGGAAGCCATACACTAAACAATTACCGTGATGTTGAAACATTATCTGCAATTTAGCCATGTTGATTAATTCTTAGCCCACTTAACCCCCTTCAGACTCAAATGACGCAGAGGTTGGCAGATTAGCAATAAGAAATAGAGTTCTCTCACTCTTATAATTAACTCTTTTGCCGACCATCAATCTTTTATGAATTAGGCTAAATACCAAACCAGCGGGGGTGTGGGGGCAGCAGCCCCCACCTAATATACTAGGTTAGGTTGTTGTTGTTCCCCAAGCTGCCTGGCCGAACAGCCCCAAGGCCCCGAGCAAGGCCAAGGCCATAACCGAGCACCCCCACAGAACCCTCCCTGCCGACCACAATAAAGCCGGGGTGACCGAAGCCACTCTATGGCAGGGAGCTGAGGAGGGTGCGGAAACGCCCGGGAAACCAAAGCCCCACCCAGGGCCCTGTGCCCCTCAGCAATTATGAAGAGATAGTTGAGGGGCAAAGGAAAAATGTGACGCTTTGGCTTCCAATCTTGGTAGATTGGGAGGTCAATCTACGGAAAAGACGCCGTCACTTGAGATCTAGAAAATATTAAGTAAAAGGAACAGTCAGAGTAAGCTATGGGTATGGCAGAGATCGCTCAGTTCTCACTCTGATAGAGCAGCCCATCACCACCCCACTAGTACTAGGTTAGGTTAGGTAAGGTTGTTAGGTTACGCTAATATTACCCCTTATTTTTGTCTTTTACCCCTCAATTTCCCTGTACTTCATAGCCATCCCCACTATCGGGGGCCGTATCTTAAGATTGTTGGATAATGGGGACAACTTTTTTTCCGGAGATTCTAATTAATGACAACCACTGTACAGTATAATGATGAAAACTAGCTAAAACCCCCCCAAAAAACTCACAAAATAAAAGTTGGCCAGGTTCCTGGATATGTTCCTTAATTTGCATGAACAAATTGTAATAGGCCTATAGAAACCTAATAAATCATATAAATAACAAATCCACAAAAATACAATCATTGAAAGTAGCTGTGGTCCGTCTCCTTAATATTGACCGAAAAAATGCCCATTCTAATAAATCTCAGAGCTCTTTCGGACAATCACAGTTTACAAACGCCTTCTTTATGCAGTGTACAGTAATCAATATTTACCCCCTGCTGG
The DNA here is from genome assembly GCA_032716605.1 of Paralithodes platypus. Classification (NCBI taxonomy): domain Eukaryota; kingdom Metazoa; phylum Arthropoda; class Malacostraca; order Decapoda; family Lithodidae; genus Paralithodes; species Paralithodes platypus. The sequence goes on from CM064582.1 coordinate 13,429,022, forward strand.
CAACATAGATGACGATTTCAATAATTCATGGGGGGGGGGGGGAGGGGGGGGGTGGCACAGCCCACCCCCTCAACCCATCGTGTATCCAACATTGGCATTATAACTAAGACCATGAATAGGGCCTACACTAATTTCTCAAAATCTGGAGGAAAAAACATAACAAATAAGGGTGCGAGCCTATTCCCTATAATTACCAATATATCACTTCATCTTGGGACGATACCGCTCTCGCAAATTAACCTTACCGTTCACGAGGCAAATACGGGGGTGGGGGATACTAATTAGTATTGATAAATAGAAACGGTTTGAATATCAAGACGCAAATTACACAGTGCACTAATGACATTATAATACACGTTGTGTGAAACATATACACCGCTGATGTTAAATTAACCGGGTGTAAGATTAAGCGGGTGTAATGACGACATGTTGGCCGAGGGCTGGAATGACGTCATCGCTGAGGCCCGCCTTGGCTGATGACGTCACGATAATCTTCTTCTTCTTCTTCTTCTTCTTTTTGTGGAGTTGCTGTCCCCTCTCAAAGCCAGCTCACCTATGCACCGGTGACTTCTCCAGAAACAGCTAGAGCTAGATTTTAGAATTAGTTTAGAAATTATGTAGTCGTAGAAAAGATAGTTAAAGACAAAGAATTGAAGTATATAGCTTAAGCAGAACTCTCCTCTCCTTATTTTACCCCCTCCTCCACCCCCCAATATCTTGTTCTCTCCTTACCTTAATTTAACTTTTCCCCTCTCTACTATTTAATCACATTTTTCTTCCTCCCCCGCTCTGGTCCCCTTCTCACCCCTCACCCTATGTTGTTGTTGTTGTTGTTCCCCAAGCTGCCTGGCCGAACAGCCCCAAGGCCCCGAGCAAGGCCAAGGCCATAACCGAGCGCCCCCACAGAACCCTCCCCGCCGACCACAATAAAGCCTGGGTGACCGAAGCCACTCCATGGCGGGGAGCTGAGGAGGGTGCGGAAATGCCCGGGAACCATAGCCCCACCCAGGGCCCTGTGTCCCTCAGCAATTATGAAGAGAAAGTTGAGGGGCAAGGGAAAAATGTGACGCTTTGGCTTCCAATCTTGGTAGATTGGGAGGTCAATCCACGTTAGAGACGCCGTCACTTGAGATCTAGAAAATATATAAGTAAAAGGAACAATCAGAGTAAGCTATGGGTATGGCAGAGATTGCTCAGTTCTCACTCTGATAGACCAGCCCATCACCACATGACTAGAACCCAATCCTCTCAGCATCAGCTAGGAAAGGCCCTAGAAAGCCGCCTTTGGCGGGGGGATAGCTCCCCTATTTCAACCCTTTTCGGGGTTGGGCACCCGCCCAATTCTATTCTATTCCGTTTTCTCTTCTGCCACACCTGCTCCAGGAATCTTTTCACTACCTTCATTCTTTTCCCCATTTCCCCATCTACCCCCTCTTCTGTCCCGAGACCTAACACAAATTTTACACCCTCATCCTCCTCCTCTTTCTGCTCTTCCCATTCCCTCTCCCCTACCACCCGTTTCAACTCATTTTCCAACCCATCTCTCTCCTCTGCATACCCCTGGCACTCTGTCACTATATGTTCTATTGTCTCCTCCACTCTCCTCCCTCCCACCTCACACTGTAGACACTCTTTCACACCCCCATTCCACCTCCATGTTCTCCTATTTGTCTCTAATGCTCCTGCCCTAGCCTTAAACAGTAGTTCAGCTCCCCAACTTCCGTCATAGAACTCCTCTTTTCTCGGTCTCCCCTTGCTTCTATATCTTATCAGTGTACTTTTCTTCTCCATATTTCTCTTCCATTCCTGTCTTCCTACTTCCTTCACTCTCGTTCCTATCTCTTTCTCTAGTCTCCTTCCCTGACCTAGTCCTGCATTACTCCCTACATGACCTGACGGCTGCCCTAGTTGGTGAAGTGAAGACTGCCATTGTAAATGAAGTGAAGGGTGCCCTTGCTGCAGTGGCCGTGGAGATAGAGAGTATTGGTAACAGAATGGATATCCTTGAGACTAAAGTTGCTGCCCCCGACATTCCCTTGTTTGCCAAGATAGTTCAGCAAACATTTGAAGAGACCAAAAAGGAGCCGACCAAACGCACCACTGAGGTGGTAGATGGTGGAAAGAAAAAACTGTCTGGGACCATCAGGTCCTGGTAGTGAAGCCAAAAGACCGATCCTCCGAGCCAGTAAGCCCACCAGATACAAAGGCAATCGAGACTGCTTTGGCTTCGGTTCCGGTTAACAAGTTAACTAGAACTGATTCAGGTGTACTGGTGGTACGACTTCCATCCAAGAAAGCCAAAGAAGATGCAGGAAGGGCCATCAATCAGTGTTTGGGGGTGGACAGTGCCTTCAGTGTCTCCGAACCAAAGAAGATGATGCCAAAAATGACTCTGGTAGGAATTGCTAATGACGCTGAGGATAATGAGATCATTCCCAGCATCCTCAACAAGAACCCAAGAATAAAGTCCCTGGTCGACGATGGCTTAGCTATGAATTTGCTATTCACTAAGCAAAAGAGTGATGCACACACAAAGACTGCGGTAGTAAAAATGTCACCTGAAATACGCTCTTCCATTGTGGATGATGGCAATTCTGTGTATGTTGGACTTGTGAGATGTCGTGCATACGATCGCTGCTGGGTAACACAATGTTACCATTGCCAGGGCTTTGGTCATACCAGTGACAGGTGTTATCGGAAAAATGAGGATCCAAAATGCAACTTCTGTGCCGGTACTCATAACTCAAAAGACTGCACCAACAAGACTTCCCCCAAATGTATAAATTGTATGAGCTCCACATCAGTTACGGAGCCGCCAAATCATTTCGCCTCAAGTAGAAATTGTCCTTTAATGACAGCTCAGAGAAATAAAGTTATTGAGAACACCAATTTTGTAGGTTCAAAAAACTGAAAAATGCACATGGGAGCCGGTTGAAACTGGGTCTGTTGAATGTTCGTTCCTTGCGTAACAAAATGGATCATATTTGCGAGATCTTGGATGAACGTAACCTTGATGTATTATGTCTCACTGAGACCTGGTTGTTCGAGTCAGATCTGAATATTATCCAGGCGGCATTGCCTAAAACCCATTCCATAATAAATGTTCCTAGGCCTAGGGGAGATCATCCGGGTGGTGGAGTGGCAGTTGTCTACTCCACATCTCTGGTGAATATCTTGCAAATAAGCCATAACCCAGCCCCTCTTTATTATGAACTGTTGGAAGTGGAAATAAAACTCCATCAACAAATTCTAAGAATGGCAGTTGTCTATAGGCCTGGCCATCGTGGCACAGATAGGGGTTTTATGGAAGAGTTTGGGCAGTTTCTCGAGGAATTTTCTGCTAAAACCGGAAGACTTTTGATATGTGGAGATTTTAATTACTGGGTTGACAGCCCTCATCTGAAGCCATTCTCTCCTGAGTTCCTTGAGTTGACTGATCAGAACAATTTTGTAAACCATGTGTCCCACCCAACTCATATCTTAGGACACACCCTTGACTTGGTTTTCTCTCCTGTGGGTTGTGGTGGTGTTCTGGATGTTGATGTTGAGAATGCTGACCCTAATACCTCTGATCATGCTTTTATTACTTTCAGCTTTGATTTCCCTAAGCCACTCACACATGAAAAAGTAATCAGATTTAGAAATTATAAAAATGCAGACCAAAATTTGGCTAGCAGTGAAGTAAAACAGTACTTGGGAAGTATTGATACTTCCAACCTTACTTCAGATGAGCTGGTGGAGGTACATGGAAATGCACTTAAATTAGTGTTCGATCATCACTGTCCAGAAGTAGAGAAGAAAATCATAGTACGAGATGATTCACCCTGGTATAGCACTCGAGTTAAATTTCTTAGAAGAGCGCGTAGAAGAGCTGAACGTGAATGGCGGAAAAATAAGACAGACTCTACATGGTTGCAATATCTGTCAGCCAGAAGAGCTGTGGTCCACAAAATCAAAGATGAAAAGAAAGTGTATTATCAGGGAAAAGTTGACTCGTGTGGTAACGACCAGAGGAGGTTGGCTTCAATTGTAAACAGTTTACTTGGAAAAACAAGAGTCAGCTTAAGACCTTCTGTGCCCGATGCCGAGTTGGCTGCCAACTTTGTGGCATTTTTTGCTGGCAAGATAACTCGCATAAGACAGGAACTGGATGATGCTTCTGTTGGTGAAGAACTTTCAGTTGTACTCCAACCCCGACACATTCCTAATAATGTCCTCTCATCCTTTCACTCAGTAGAGGTGGACATGATCTCGTCCTACATAAGAAACCTCAATAAAACATTTTGCCCGTTGGATCCCATAAATGTTTCCAAGCTACCAAGAGTCTATGATCACACCGTTGAGTTTATTTCCAAAATAATTAATAAGTGCTTCTCTGAAGGTAGCTTCCCACATTCTGAAAAGCATGCACTACTCCGACCTACTCTAAAGAAACCTGGACTTGATGTTGAGAACATGTTGAACTATCGTCCTGTCTCCAACCTGTCCTTCATATCAAAGATATTAGAGCGTGCAATACTTGACCAATTACAACCACTACTTCAGCAGAATGAAACTATCCCAATTTTTCAGTCTGCTTACCGACAGCATCATTCAACTGAAACAGCATTGATTAGAGTACATAATGATCTAGTTGAGAACATTTGCAATGGTGTGGCCTCACTATTGGTCTTGCTTGATCTCTCTGCGGCCTTTGACACAGTGGATCATGAGTTGTTATTGAGTGATCTTTATGATTGTGGTGTGCGTGACTCCGCTCTCTTGCTTCTCGGGTCGTACTTGTCAGGTAGATCCCAGAGTGTGATGGTAAATCAAGTGGTCTCGGACTCGACACTCCTGCAGTATGGTGTTCCGCAGGGATCAGTTTTAGGTCCTATCCTATTTATAATTTATATTAGCAGTTTGTCTCTTCTGCTTTGTGCACATAATGTCACCTTTCACTTTTATGCAGATGACACCCAGATTTATGTGAGAATCACAAATATAGTTGATATACGGAGTAAGATGGAATTGTTGATGTCTGATATCAAGAAGTGGATGAGAGCGAGAAAACTTAAACTAAATGATGGTAAAACTGATATTCTCATCATCCGAGGAAATAGAAGAGCTGATGATATAGTAGGTGCCCTCTCCATCAATGTGGGTGGATCTCAGCTGCGACCGGCCAACTCTGTTCGAAATCTTGGTGTATATGTGAACTCCCGATTAGATTTCAAAGAGCATGTAAACCAGATAGTTAAAAGTTGTTACTTGCACATCAGAAATCTCTATTTGGTGAAGCCGTTTATAACCAGACGTTGCCTACTGACGTTGGTTCACTCATTGGTCTTCTCTCGTGTTGATTATTGCAATGCCCTGTTGGTGGGTCTTCCAAATTATATTTTAAAGAAAGTTCAGTCTGTTCTTAACAGGGCCGCAAGACTAATTTTTGGTGTTCCACCTAGAACTCCTACTACATCTCTTCACATAGAACTGCACTGGCTGCCAGTAAGAGCAAGAATAGAATTTAAGTTGTGTTTGGTGACTTTTAAGGTTCTCAAATTTGGTGAGCCTAGGCACCTTGCGGAGCTGCTCAGGCGCCCACCGGCACACCATGGTGTAGTTGTGCGTCATGACAATGACCCTTTTCGTCTTGATGAACCAAGGGCTTTCCAGCAGTCTTCTTTCTTTGAGAGGTCATTCTCCTACATGGCTCCGAGGTTGTATAACAGGTTGCCGCTGTCCATGAGACAACTGAGTTCTGTTGAATGCTTCAAGAGACAACTTAAGACTTTTCTCTTTGAGAGAAGCTATGATCTTGAGAGAGGTGTCATGACAGATGGCTATAGAGTTTAGGCTATTTTGCCACTGCTAGTGATTGTTAAATGTGTGTTGTATATAAGCCTTCTTTTGATGCATTGATTTTTGTTCATTTTTCTTTCTCTTTTCGAGCGCTAGTGAATTCTTCGGAAAAATTGGCGCTTATGAGAAATAAGTAACATGCTTATTATTATTATTATTACATCTCTCCACTCCTCTCCCACCCTTCTTTGTTTCACTCCTATTTTTTTCAGTTTTCTCTTACACTCTTTTGCCCATCTACTCTTCCCCTCCCCCCATTCATTCACTCTCCTTGGCCACCTACAGTATGATCCTCCATCTCCTCCAACCTACTCTTGTACCTCAACTTTGCCTTCGCCACTCTTTCCTCAAACGTACTCCATCCCATCTCCCCTCTCACTGCTTCATTTGCTGTCCACCTTCTTGCTCCTAACCCCATTCTTCCTATTTTATTTTGTCCCGTCTCCAGTCTATTTATTTCTCCCCCTGTACTCCCTCTCACATCCATCCCGTACATTATTCTCGGCACTTCAAAGTCCTTCCACACCTCTCTTCCTATTTTATATTTATTTACTCTGGTTTTTGTCACATTCCACAGTTTCCCACTACACTGCTCCACCTTCATGATTTTCTCATTCATTGTCCTTTGTCGCCCTTCCCTCCCTATCCATACCCCTAAATACTTCACTTCCTCCCTTGTTTCTATTCTTTCCCCTCCTATCCTCATTTCTACTGCCTCTGGTCCATTTACTACTATCATACTGCTTTTCTCTACACTGAACTTCATTTCTAGGTCTCTGCCAAACCTTTCCGCCTCCTGTAACATTTCCCCCATATCTTCCTCTGTCTCTGCTATCAACACAACATCATCAGCAAACGTCAGAATTGCTAGCCTATACTGCCCTATTTTCACTCCTTGACCCTTACTCTTAATTCTCCTCACCAACTCCTCCATGCACATTGCAAAAATTAGTGGTGACAGGTTACATCCCTGCCTTAACCCTTTCCTTCTCCTGATTCCTTTCACTGCAATATTTTTCCACACAATCTCTGTCTCCGCCCCTTCATACATATTCATTATCATGTTCCTTATCTTCCTACTCACTCCTAGTTTCTCCATCACTGCTTCTGCAACTCCCCTACTAATCTTATCATATGCCTTCTCCACATCCAAACACACTATAAACACACATTTCCCTTGCTTTGCCTTTTTCTCTATAATCTCATCTAATATAAATATATTGTCTGTTCCTCTTCTCCCCAACAACCAATCACAAGCAAGGATACACAACGTCTTGGCTTGGTTAATCAAGATGGCTATATTCTAGTTAATCTCTGTGTTTCAACCCCTCTCTTTCCCTGATATATTTCATACCCTCCCCAGCTATCGGGGTTTAGTATTGTTGAGGTAAGTGAAGAAAATAACTGAGAGATATGAGGATATAAATAAGGATCCTTAGTTAATGGGCAAACAAAATACGGTGACTACCGCTACGTAGGATCTTACCTAACCTAGTATTATGGGTGGGGGCTGCTGCCCCCACACCCCCGCTGGTTGAGTACTAATCCCTTAGTAAATAAAAAAAAAAAAATTGGTTGTCGATTATACGAAGGTGAAAGAAAGTCGATGAAGTCTATGGTGTTTACTCTGCAATCTTCAGCTTTGATTGTACATTGATAACGGGAAAGTACCGTAGGCCTATTGACAACCTTGTTACGAAAATTAAATTTCGTATTAAAAAAAATATTATTTATTAAAATTAAAAAAATAAATAAAATTAAATATTAAAATTAAATAATACAGGTAGGCTACCATACTTTTATATTAGGTTTTCTGAGGGTTTAACACATTTTCATATGATCTTTAGAGCTATCGATAACTGGAAGTACCGTATTGACAACCTTGTTACGAAAAAGACCCTTTAGGGTCAATATTTACGAGTCACACCACAGCTGGGATCTCATTTTTAACGGTAGTTTTGGGTTCCTATCATTCTATGCTTCATTGCTATATACTTTTTATCCACCGGGAAAAAAAAAAAAAATCTTGTCTTTCTTTTTTTTTTTTTTTAGCATTAACATAACCAAAAAACCTAACCTAACCTAACCTAACCTAATAGCCCCCAAATACATTTAGGTTAGGTTAGGTTAGGTTAGGTTAATGCTAAAATAAAATAAAAAAAATAAAAATAAAAAAACAAGAAAAAATAATATTTTCCGGTGGATAAAAAGTATATAGTAATGAAACATAGAATGATAGGAACCCAAAAACTACCATTAGAAATGAGATTCCAGCTGTGGTGTGACTCGTAAATATTGACCCATTTTAGTACCATACTTTTTTATTAAGTTTGGTTCAATGTTATTTTAATACCACGAATTTTGTTGATATATTTGAAGATAAATATTGAATCTATATGCTCTAAAGATCATAAGAATTTTTTTTTTAACCCTCGGCAAAACCTAATAAAAAAGTATGGTACTAGCCTAACATTTATTTTTCGTAACAAGGTTGTCAATACGGTACTTCCAGTCAGGGTGTCAAACGACGCTGTTTTTTTTTAGTGATAACGCAAATTAACTTTTTGTATAGCCTAATGATAACAGAAACTCCCCCAACTTTTTTTTTTAAGACACAAAAAAGGTAAATTGACAATTTTGGTCTCCATAATTTCCATCTTGATTGCTTTTAGATTGCAGGAAATACGGTAAATTTCTATAATTGCACCTATAGGCCTACGAGCATGTTCCCGGACCCCCCTAGAGCTTGCGCCTTCGCCGCTCCGTCGCGCTATAATGATAACAAAATAATAGGGCCTAAACCATAATGATAACACAATTCATATTTTGTGGATTGACACCCTGCTTCCAGTTATCGGCAGCTCTAAAGATCAATTATGAAAATGTGTTAGGCTAAACCCTCTGAAAAACCTAATATAAAAGTAGCCTAGGCCTATGCTACTAAAATTTAATTTTCGTAACAAGGTTATCAATATGGTACTTTCCCGTTATCAATGTACAATCAAAGCTGAACATTGCAGAGTAAACACCGTAGACTTCATCGACTTTCACCTTCGTAGCCTATAATCGACAGCCAATTTTTTTTTTTTTTATTTACTAAGGGATTAGTACTCAACCAGCGGGGGTGTGGGGGCGGCAGCCCCCACCCATAATACTAGGTTAGGTTAGGTAAGGTTGTTAGGTTAGGCTAATGTATTTTCAAATCACTATCTGGGGGCGTCTCAACATCGATCGATAGGCCTAATGGGGAAAATAGGTTTTCCCGAGATTTCTAATTAATTACAAACACTATATAGGCCTATTGATGCAAATGTACAATTTTGTTTATAAAAAACACTCGGAAAATTTGTGGTATTAAAATAACATTAAACCCATATTTTGTATCCCACAGCAAACGGTTAGGCTTAGGCTAGGCTATGACCAAATAGTTATTTTTTGCTAGGCTAGTGGGGGTGTTTTTAGCCTAGATTGTTGTTTAGGCTAATGGGTAAATATGTATTTCCTACTAGGCCAGCCTATTATCACACATCAAAACACCCTTACACTGTTACACAACTCTAATATAGCCTAGGCCTAGATCAAAATATCATTTGTTTTTTAGCAACTTAGGCTAGGCCCTATCCTCATTACATACACATTATAGGCCTAGGCTATTGAACAACAATAGGGGTGGTATAACTGTGGATTTACCTCACATAGGCTAGGACTAATACCCAAATCATACACCTTACCTTATTATTAATGATAGGACCACACAATAGGCTAGGTCGGTACTGTGTACAGTTCTTCTTCTTATTGTTTAAATGTGCAGTTTGCTTGGAGGGTTCAGTTATTACGGTGCCCTCCGTACCGAGAACAAGCTGAACAACAAGCAATTTGTTGATAACAATGTTGCCAGATCACATTATAGTTATTTGTTCGGTTTTCCACCTGACCTTATCCCATTTGAGGCGCATTTTTTTTTACTGAAAATATAAGTACATTTTTACAAGTCAACTCAACTTCGCTCTGACAACAAACGTTTTTATTTCTTCCTGGAGAGGATGTTCATTCTATAAACCTGACTAAAAGCAAGGTAATTAGAGAACACGGAAATCTGCTCAATGACAACCTGCCCTCACACCCAATCCATATAATCATATAATATGACTATCCAGGAGGCAGTGTGTTCTTAATTGTGTTTCTTAGATGCAAGTTAAGCCTTTGGCAGGCTCTTGTGAGTGAGAAGGGAGGTCTGTTATAACTTATACAGCTGAAATAAGGGAAAAGCAGCTCGCCCAACAAACACCACCACCAGGCACTTTCTCCCTTCTGCCCACCAAACCTCAAAGCCACAAGGAAGCAACCCTCAGCCCAACAAGGTGTGCCTGAGTTGCTACCATCGAGATGACATGTCCGCCATCACCAGGGAAAAACTTATTTGTCACCATAACAAATGAAAAGGAGCTCGCCCAACAAACACCACCATTAACCATTTTTTCTCCTCTTCCCACCACACCTCAGAGCCACATCAGGGAATTAAACAACCCCTGCAGCCCAACAAGATGTGCCCGAGCTACTACCATTGAGATGACACATCCTCCAACACCAGGGAAAACTTATTCATCACCGTAAGCAATCCCGAAGTCCAGAAAAAAAAAAAATTTTGAAGAAGAAAGACAACCCAAGAAAAGGCACCACAAACACCGTACGTCCCGTCGCCACTCTAGCTCACAACCAGGGAAGCCGAGAGGGACTACTATACCGTTACCTCATCCCACCTCCCAGCCACAAGGAAGTAACCACCATGAACATTCTACGTCCAGGCGCCTTTCTACCGCACAACCACACAGCCGCCAGGACGAGAAAAAAAGGTATGACTACTGCAGGAAATTTTAAGATCATAATTATACACTCAGTGGGAAAACTGTTCTTGTTAGTGACTGCACGCAAGGCGGTTAAAACCCAGTTGGAAGACTGTTCTTATTAGTGACTGCACATAAGACAGTTGGAAGATTGGGCGACCCCTCGTTTCGTCAAGGGAGAATACGTAATTAACCCGGCAGCTACGGGAAGACTCACAAGAGGTCCTATTGAGCAGCTGTGGGAAGACTCTTAACACTTAAAGAGAGGGGCCCGACTTAAGTCCGTATCTAAAAAGCAGCAAGTTAGGAGCATTATTAAGGGCCTAACGGCCTTATTGGGCTATCCTTAGTTGGAATTATGCAAGGCTGGTACATGTCATATTTGTAACAAACTATGTGGTACCAACTCTGTAAATTGCTGACTGAATAAATATTATTATTATTATTATTATTAATATTAACCCTTAATTAGCGGCTCACCACATAAGTCGTATTTAATAAAGCTGGACTATGTGGCGGCGCTCGACATAGGTCGAGTGGCAATTTCAGCACGTAATGTTGCTGAGAGAGAGAGACAAGTGGTGGCAGGAGAGTAGCGAGCGTATGACTGCTCCAGACCACCGCGGCGAACATACTGACACGAATCCCAGCTCCCTCCTCCCTCTCTCACTCGCTATATAAGGAATTGTATCGGGAAAGTGGCTAATTACATGCTTTTTGCACTCGCGTTGCACGGTTATTGCAAGAAAACTAGCCATCATAAAAGGATCGTTATGGTGTCATTCGAAAGCTCTGTTTATGCCCTTTCAGGGATAGGTACTTGTTTTACGTTCTGGGTCTTATTTAGGCATGAAAATGATCACGTAAACAGCCCTATTTTGGCTAAAAACACCCCGCTGGGCGGTACATATAAATAAACCGCATAGGCCGCTCGTAAGGTGTTAAAGGGTTAAAATAGCGTGCAAATGGCCGGGAGAGCAGCAGGCCATACGGCCGACACCCAGGGCTTACTGCCGCCCACTGGCTCACGCTCCCTCTGTTCTCGAGAGGCCGGCAGTGTAGCCAGTAGTGAGTGTAGCTGGAAAAATATGCCGCTATACGCTAAACTCCCATGTTGGTGGTACCACTGCATCAAAACGACGAGTGCTACGTAGCTCGTTCTGGTCTCATTTTGAAGCTTGTAGCGCCTAGTTTTTTGCTGAATACATTTTCATTTCATGCAGATACTTGATTGATCATTCAGGAGAGCCTGAATATGCCCAAAATAGCCCAAAACCCCCCGCTAGACGAGGGTTAAGACCCTAGACCTAAAGAAAAACATTTAAAACACCCCAGTAACACTAAAAAAAAATAAAAAAAAATTGGGGTTTAGGTGAGATAATTTCCCTCCATTACTTTCTACCACTCCTACACATGTGTCTCCCCCCCCCTTCCCCCCCCCCTCCTCAATTATCAGGTATTTTCTCTATTATTCCCAATATTTATCAAGTATTTTCGTGGGAGGACGGGTGAGAGAGAGGAGTGGAGGAGTATAACTCCGCCACTCCAAGCCAGTCTGAGTCCACCCCTTGTTTCGCAATACCGTCCGAGACAAGAGAGAGAGAGGGTGTTAGTATCTCACTGCTCAAGGCCAGATTACGACCGCGGGGCTAAAATATACAATTTTCACCAGCCAATTGCTGTTACCATTTGTTTTATTGCTTTCCCATGTTCATATGTCCAAATTAATAGTAAAATAGGCACATATGGATAAGTATTGATTATATACAGTATATGGTAAATTAACGATTTTAGTGAGGTATGAATCAGAACATACCTTCGCACCGCAGGCACATTCAAATACCATAGCTGCGCAGCTGCCGATTTATGGTTTATGATACTTAATTATTTATCCTCCTGAAACAATTTGTTTGAGGGGCTCTGCGAGACACCGGCAATGGCACTTAGCACTCGATTCCTTCCAAGATAGCAATATCTTGGAGAAGGCCACAAATATGCCCATCACCCCCAGTTCTGAAAGTCTTTTAACGGTCAGAGTAGTTAAGATCTGTTGCGTTACTACCAACTATCTTACATTCGCTCGATAACGTGTGTTGATGCACTGGCATATTTACACACAATGTTTAAGACCCCACACCAAGACACTGGACGATCTGCATCAACACTCTTATTTAATAGTGGCCCCTCCATCATTGAAAAACATGCCTATTACATAAGGCATCCTCTTCAAACACTAATCCGCCGTAGTTTGAATCTACCGCGCAGAGCATTTAAAAAACTGAGGCGCCTTCATCATGAGCGCACGCGACCTCACTCATGGCTTCAGTCATTATGAATTGGGTTCTCACTACGAAAAAACTTCGTAAAATATAAAAACAAAAAGAAAATAAGAATAACTATCCAATAAGCTTTCCATCATATCGTGGATGTACTTGTGTGTATCTTTGACCAGACGCTGATTCAGGTGTCATTCTTCCTTCTCTGCTCTGCGATCAGCCGGCCCGGACGTGTCTCTCCACGCTCCACTGGTTCCGCATTTGCTGCGTTCCTTAGTGAGTTTTTTCTCATTTGTTTACTCCGGGATGTATCGAGTAAGGTTAGGATATGCGTAGCAGGAGTGTCCTGGGCTGGTTGCCCGCAGTGCAGTGTATTTTGGGTCGTGTGTTTGGGGCATCTATTTTGGATGTACCCTTGTGGTCCTGTTGTGGACAGGTGAACTTTTTCACAGTTAGCTAGCTTTGTGATGCAGGCGGCTTTCATTACGCGTTATTGCTTCCTTTTATCTTTCTGATGAGGTAGCGTATTTTTGCTGACGTTCCCAGCGTATTTTTCTTCACTTAGTCAAGTTTTTTCTGGGTCCCGAGTCAGTTCTTCCCTTTGCCGGAAGTATTTGCTACAGTGGTGTGTTGGTGGTGGTTCCTGTTGTGATATAATTCAGTGCTTTTTGTTTATATTCCGACATGTTAATGTTATCCGTCTGCCTAGGCCTAGCCAGCCTCTCGTAGCTTTACCACATATACAAGTGTTATTGATTTATTTTCTCAATATGTACTACTGTGTCATGTGTGTCCTGGTTTAGTTGTGTATTGGCTATTTCCACGGACTATTTATGTGTCCTGGGTTAGTTGTGTATTGGCTAATTCCACGGACTATGTTGGGCCCGGCGTTAGTTGTGTTTTGGCTACGCCTCGGTCCGGTGGTGCGTTCAGATGGTATCTGGACGGGGTGGGTTTTTCCGGCGGGTTTTTCTCGGTTTCACCTTGATAACCCCGGCTGGTTGCCGAGTTTTGGCCACGCGTGGTTTTAAAACAGGCTTGTTTCCCCGGCGAGTGGGTGTCTGTAGCTCCCCAGGACTGCGTCTCTGGGGTGCCTGTTGCAGGCTCCTTTTGTTTCCCGGCGGGTTGGCTGTACCCATCTAACAGTGTTCATACGGACACGTGTTGTTTGTAGTTTTTTCGGTTTTGCGAAGCCAATATAAAACTATGCTGTTGTTGTATTTCCTCCCCGGCGATCTTTTACAAAGAAGTGGGGATAGGAACAATTGGTGTTAACTTTTAAACTTTAAATCACCCGGCGGGTGCAACCTGGAAGGGTGGGATGCCCGAATTTGCAAAATTCGGTTTAGTTGACCAGACAATTGAGGGATGCATTGTGTATCGCCTCCTTCAACATACGGCGCTTTAGGGCACAATTGGGGTTAACGTTTTTTAAACTAATATTCACACCCGGCGGGTGCTCCTTGGAAGGATGGGAATAACGAATTTACAATTCAGTTAGTTAACCAGACAATTGAGGGATACGTTTTGTATCGCCGCCTTCGACGTACGGCGATCTAAAAAGAGACTTCGGGAGAAGTTAGATCTCGTATATTTGTCAGGCTTCCCAGTTTTTGATCTACGAGATCATCCGGGGGCCGGCGTCTTTTTTAGTTTTTTTTTTCTCCAAAATTGCATCTTGAAACAAAGACCACCGGAAAGACTTAATCAGTTATAAACGCCATGCTGGTCTTTATATATTATGTCATAGGGTATTCGTAAATCTTTTGGACATATTAAGATATTCTGAAATCTTTTACTTAGGACACCCCACCGCGTAGCGAGCTGTAGTCGTTGAGTATTACGTCTCGTTACCCGGCGGGTTCTTGAACACTTGTGTGCGTACATGTTTGGGTTAACCTTATGAGCATTAATTTCTGTATTTTTTTTTTTTTTTCCCAGAGCTGGGTCCCGGCGGGTCTATGCAGAACCTGGAGTAAGTATCCCACCAGTCTCTGTCATGGCTACCTTTGCCCCGGTTTTTGCTTTATGCATTACGCCCTCCTGTTCAGGTATCCCTATTTTTGCGCACAACCTTTGTTTAAAAAGTGTTAAAATTTCTCGTTTGGTGTGGGTTACCTTTCCGGCGTTTTTTCTCGTTGCTCCGAGAACACCGTGTTTGTTTACCGAGTTTGAGTCAGGATGGCTCAAAATAGGTAAGTTACCCCGACGAGTTTGGTCGCTTGAGGGCTCATAAGAAACTGCGTTTTCTGTGGTCGAACCTGGGATCAGGCTTCCTGTGTTAGTCATTGCTTTATGCATTACGCCCTCCTGTAATGTATCGTTTAGTGTGGGTTACCTTTCCGGCGTTTTTCTCGTTGCTCCGAGAACACCGTTTTTGTTTACCGAGTTTTAGTCAGGATGGCTAAAATAGGTAAGTTACCCTGACGAGTTTGGTCGCTTGAGGGCTCATCAGAAACTGCGTTTTCTGTGGTCGAGCCTGGGATCAGGCTTCCTGGGTTATTCCCGTCGAGGGGGGCTCCACACAGTTTTCTAGGTGATCAGGCTGACACCTGTTGGACTTGGTTTTCTCTGCTTTTCAAAGCCATTGAAACAATGCTGTCTGTTTATTTGGTCTTTACCTCCCGGCGACCTTTTTACAAAGAGGTCTGGAGCAGGTATCATTGGTTTGACATTGCATATCAAACCCGGCGGGTGGTTATATTAACGGATTTGCGATTCGAGATAATTTGCCAAACAATTGATGGATACAATAGGGTATCACGGCCTTCAAGACGGCGATCTATGAGGGCTTCTGGGAGAAGCCGGATTAGAGATTAAGATAGGCTTAGACTTTTTATGGGATAAAAAGATGCCTGAATCTTACTAGTGTTTCAAGTGTAAAGGGATACTTGAAAGACTTCATCTTTATTAAAGATATGCTTCATCTTTATGAGGATTAAGGAGTTATGCTTAATTCTTTTGGACAGGTAAAAGATATGCTGAAATCTTTAATAGGCCATTGAAACAATGCCGTTTGTTTGTTTAGTCTTTCCCTCCCGGCGACCTTTTTACAAAGAGGTCTGGGGCAGTTACAATTGGTTTGACATTGCATGTCAAACCCGGCGGTTGTACCCTTGGGTGGTTATATTAACTGATTTGCAATTCGCGATATTTGTATTTCCTCCCCGGCGATCTTTTACAAAGAAGTGGGGTTAGGAACGATTGGGGTTAACTTTTAAAACTTTAAATCACCCGGCGGGTGCAACCTGGAAGGGTGGGATGCCCGAATTTGCAAAATTCAGTTTAGTTGACCAGACAATTGAGGGATGCATTGTGTATCGCCTCCTTCAACATACGGCGCTTTAGGGCACAATTGGGGTTAACGTTTTTTAAACTAATATTCACACCCGGCGGGTGCTCCTTGGAAGAATGGGAATAACGAATTTACAATTCAGTTAGTTAACCAGACAATTGAGGGATACGTTTTGTATCGCCGCCTTCATCACACGGCGATCTAAAACGATACTTCGGGAGAAGTTAGATCTCGTATATTTGTCAGGCTTCCCAGTTTTTGATCTACGAGATAATTCGGGGGCCGGCGTCTTTTTTAGGTGGGGTTTTTCCAAAATTGAATCTTGAAACAAACACCACCGGAAAGACTTAATCAGTTATAAACACCATGCTGGTCTTTTTATCTTATGTCAGAGGGTATTCATAAATCTTTTGGACAAATTAAGGTATTCTGAAATCTTTTACTTAGGAAACCCCACCGCGTAGCAGGCTGTAGTCGTTGAGTATTACATCTCGTTACCCGGCGGGTTATTTAACACTTGTGTGCGAACATGTTTGGGTTAACCTTATGAGCATTAATTCCTGGAAATTTGCTTTTTTCCAGAGCTGGGTCCCGGCAGGTCTATGCAGAACCTGGAGTTAGTATCCCACCAGTCTCTGTCATGGCTACCTTTGCCCCGGTTTTTGCTTTATGCATTACGCCCTCCTGTTCAGGTATCCCTATTTTTGCACACACCCTTTGTATAAAAGGTGTTAAAATGTCTCGTTTGGTGTGGGTTACCTTTCCGGCGTTTTTTCTCGTTGCTCCGAGAACACCGTTTATGTTTACCTAGTTTTAGTCAGGATGGCTCAATATAGGTAAGTTACCCCGACGAGTTTGGTCGCTTGAGGGCTCATAAGAAACTGCGTTTTCTGTGGTCGAGCCTGGGATTAGGCCTCCTGTGTTATTCATTGCTTTATGCATTACGCCCTCCTGTCATGTATAGTTTAGTGTGGGTTACCTTTCCGGCGTTTTTCTCGTTGCTCCGAGGACACCATTTTTGTTTACCGAGTTTTAGTCAGGATGGCTAAAATAGGTAAGTTACCCCAACGAGTTTGGTCGCTTGAGGGCTCATCAGAAACTGCGTTTTCTATGGTCGAGCCTGGGATCAGGCTTCCTGGGTTATTCCCGTCGAGGGGGGCTCCACTCAGTTTTCTAAGTGATCAGGCTGACACCTGTTGGACTTAGTTTTCTCTGCTTTTCAAAGCCATTGAAACATTGCTGTCTGTTTGTTTGGTCTTTACCTCCCGGCGACCATTTTACAAAGAAGTCTGGGGCAGGTATAATTGGTTTGACATTGCATATAAAACCCGGCGGTTGTACCTTCGAGTGGTTATATTACGGTTTTGCGATTCAAGATAATTTGCCAAACAATTGAAAGTGTAAAGGGATACTTGAAAGACTTCATCTTTAATAAAGATATGCTTCATCTTTATGAGGATTAAGAAGTAATGCTTAATTCTTTTGGACAGGTAAAAGATATGCTGAAATCTTTAATAAGCCATTGAAACAATGCCGTTTGTTTGTTTAGTCTTTCCCTCCCGGCGACCTTTTTACAAAGAGGTCTGGGGCAGGTACAATTGGTTTGACATTGCATATAAAACCCGGCGGTTGTACCTTTGGGTGGTTATATTAACTGATTTGCAATTCGTGATTATTTGCCAAACAATTGATTGATACAATAGGGTATCACGGTCTTCAAGACAGCGATCTATGAGGGCTTCTGAGAGAAGCCAGATTAGAGATTAAGATAGGCTTAGACTTTTTATAGGATAAAAAGATGCCGGAATCTTACTAGTGTTTCAAGTGTAAAGGGATACTTGAAAGACTTCATCTTTAATAAAGATATGCTTCATCTTTATGAGGATTCAGAAGATATGCTTAAATTTTTTGGACGGGTAAAGATATGCTGAAATCTTTCATATGAAACTAAAGGGACAACGAAAAGTAGTGGTGGAGTGCTACGGTTCGTTGACCGGCGGTTTTGAGGCACATATTTTGTACCATTTTTTGGGTGTAACCCTATGAGCATTAATCCCCGGAAATTTCTCTTTCCAGGGCGGAGTACCGGTGTTGCACCAGGTGACCAGGTAGTTCCCGGGGGCGGTGTAGTTTTCCCCCAGTCTCTGTCGTGTCGGCACTTGAACCTCTCATTGCGGTATGTTCAACGCCGTTAAGCTCAGGTAGCCCTATCTTATTTCTATTTGTTAATGAAATAATTTAATAGCTGAATCATAATAAACATATATATTTTCTATGATTATATTATGATAATATTATGTTTATTTATAAGTAATTTATTTTAATACACTTAAATATAAATTAACTTAATTAGTATACTTTATGATTTCCCTCACCAGCTCTACTTTCAATGTGTTAACGAGCTATGGGAGCTTTTAATTATCATAAACCTTTACGGGACTCGGACGAGGGCTCCCATTCAGGGAGTATACCGAGCTCGCAAGCGAGGGACAGCCACAGCCAAGGTGTATGGCGATACTCACAGTCATACCTCACCCGCCGGCCGATAACGCCGGCCGATAACGCCGGCGGACGAACCTGACGCTCTGATGACGGACGAGAACAGGTTGATTTCCATTTATCTATTTTCCGCCGCCAGACGCGTCTCTAATGTGCCACGTAGTCCACAAACTACAGGATTAGCGAGGCGTAGTCTCGCTAATCGCGCCCCTGTGGCCGGCGCAGTGGGGTACCAGCATTTGAACACGTGGTGCCCGCACCCAGTGTCACTCCTGGTCGGGTTGTTCCACTTAGAACACAATTGGCAACCTAGAAACCTCGCGGACTTGTTCATTTTGGACATTCAGGAGGCCAAGTGGCTAGCACCATCTGGTAGCGACGTGACCAAGATATTCACGAATCAATATACCCAGTCTACAAAGCGACAGTTTCCATCGCATTGGCAAGCTTTTACGTCTCGGATTCTTCGAACAAAACGAACTGTGCCCTCGGTGGCGTTGGTTGTTTATTATTTAATTTATCTGTTCATGCAGAAACATTTATCTGAAAGTGATTTATGTGGGCAGGTTTTAAACTCCGCCCACCTCCCCGTCGGCTCAGGCCTACATGGTCTCTGGACAAAGCATCGTCGCATTAGTTTTTAATTACTTAAATTATCTGTTTGAGCAGAAACGTTTATCTGTGGTAACGTTAAAAAATCACTTAACTGCGATTAGAGTGCCCTTTTTAGACCTTACAGCGGAGGAAACAGGTTTTATGAGGGCATGTTTTAAACTCCGCCCACCTCCCCGTCAGCTCATGCCTACTTGGTCTCTGGACAAGGCATTGTCTTTACTTCACTCTCGTCTGTACCAAAATACTGCAGATTTTGCATTACTCTTAAAAAAGGCTGTATTCCTTTTGGCTTTGGCCACCGGGAACAGAGTGTCTGAGCTGGCGGCGATGAGCAACACACCTAATTGCCTTAGGTTTGGTAGACTTAATGAATGTATTCACATTGCACCTTCCCCGGGATTTGTAGCCAAGAATGAGCACAGTGCACACGTGTTTTCTGAGTTCACGGTGCCGGCGTTAAAAAGGGGAAAGGTGCACCATAATCTATGTCCAGTGCAAGCTCTAACCAAATATTTGAGAGTGGCTCCTCTAAACCCCCAAAGTGCTTTGTGGGTAGCGAGTACGGGTAAACGCTTACTGAAACGGAGATTAGCTTCTCTTCTGGTCAAAGTTATTAAAGAGAGTAATCCCGGCGTTGTGGGTAGGGCCCACGATTTACGCAAATGGGCAGCCTTTTTACGTTTCCTGAAGAACTTTTCAGTAGAAGATATTTCGTCCACACAGTTGTGGGCGTCTAATCATACGTTTTTGACTAGATACTTGTCAGTTGCTCTAGACAAACCTTCCTTACCATGTGTATAGCTTTAAGGCAGAGGGTCTAGGTGGCCCTTCAGTCACTTTTGTTTACTTTCAAGGAAAAAGGGGGGGGGGGGTTGCAGTCAGTGTAACATAGGACACCCTAGACCCCGCCGGAATCTAAGAGCTGTGATACAATTTATGGATAATGTGATATGAAAATTTCTCTGCGAGAAATTGTGCTAGTACAATGTTAGTACAAACAACGGGGTTGTTATAGTAGTTTTAGCTGTGAAAGCAATTTAGTATTAAACAGTGGAGATCTTTTGCAAATTATTTCCACGAATATTATGGGGTTTATTATGTGCACATGTAAACTTATAACTTGTTATTTTTGTCACCACTCGTTGAGTGGGGTGCCTTTGTAACTACAGATCTGTTCACAGAATCTCCAGAGTTACCCTTTTTTGTCAAGCAGGCTTCTTTGAAGCATGCACCTGCTTGAACCCCTTTTTTGTATATATATGGGCTGCTCCGTATTTAAATATATTTTCAAAGTAAGAATACTATGTGGTTGTTTGATTATCTGCTTTTCTAGAGTTATGATATGATTACGAATGTCCCCCTCCAGTCTTAGAAATCAGGCATGTTCGTCAATGATGGAGGGGCCACTAATAAATTATAGGTTTGACTCCTGTAAGGAGATAAAGAAAACCTAATATTTAGTAGTGGCCCCGTAATCATTGACGGCTGGGACCCTCCCGACCATCCCCTTCCCATTCGTTGATGTATTAAGGATTTTGGTTTACTTGATATGTCAGTGAAGGAAGAATGACGCCTGAATCAGCGTCTGGTCAAAGATCCACACAAGTACATCCACGATATGATGGAAAGCTTATTGGATAGTTATTCTTATTTTCTTTTTGTTTTTATTTTTTACGAAGTTTTTTCGTAGTGAGAACCCAATTCATAATGACTGAAGCCATGAATGAGGTCGCGTGTGCTCATGATGAAGGCTCCTCAGTTTTTTAAATGCTCTGCGCGGTAGATTCAAACTACAGCGGATTAGTGTTTGAAGAGGATGCCTTATGTAATAGGCATGTTCGTCAATGATTACGGGGCCACTACTAAATATTAGGTTTTCTTTATCTCCTTACAGGAGGCAGGAGTCTGCCCCCCTGGGGGTTAGGGAATAGAATATGCCCCACGTGCCTTCTGCGTGTCGTAAGAGGCGACTAAAGAGGTTGGGTCGGTGGGCTTGCGACCCCCACCCGGAAAAAAATATCTAAGCAAAGAAAAACGAACGAACAGCCTCGGATGCGGACGGAACCAACGTTGACGAACCACGACCGACTAAGGACATGCCTTCGGACATTCTGAGAATGGCTACGTGGAATGTTAGTGGCATGAATGATGGCACAAAAGAGAGAGAGGTTCTGGAAGTGTTAGTGAATGCCAGGCTGGATGTATGTGGAATGACAGAGACCAAATGGAAAGGTTCAGATGTGAGAGAGTGGGAGTGTGGAATGGGTATGTGTGCTGGAGTGAGTGAAGGAACAGCGAGAGAAGGTGCATGTTTGTTTGTAAGTAGCAAATGGAAGGAATGTGTAAGAGAGTATGGGTCTGTGGGTTCAAGGATTGTGTGGGTGAGAATGAAAGTAGGAATACAAACGTGGGTGATTGTATGCGTGTATGCCCCGACAGAGGATATACTTGAAAGAAAGAAAGAGGAGTTCTGGATGAATGTGGAGGCGTGCCTGAAGAAGTTTGACAAGAACGAAAGAATATTTCTGATTGGGGATATGAATGGTAAGGTGGGTGATAGGAAAGTTGAGGGAGTGGTGGGAGGGTGGGGGGTACCATCAGAGGTGAATGGGAATGGTAGTGCACTTGTGGACGTATGTGTGGGGAGGAGGCTGTGGATAGCCAACACCTTCTTCCGACACAGAATGATCCACAGGTACACGTGGAAACGGATGTTGACGATGAAGGATAAGACAGTGGTGGAACGAAAGTCATTGATTGATTATGTATGTGTGGATGAACGAATGAAGAAATCTGTGATGGATGCTAGGGTGTATAGGGGTATTGGAGGGGGTCTGTCTGATCATTATGTAGTGGTAGCTAAGGTTAGGATACAAAAGAAGTGGGTGAGGAGAGCGGGAGGGAGGCGAGAGGAGGGTAGGAGGGTGGAATGGTGAGGAGGGTGGAGAGGTTGCAGGAGGAGGAAATCAGGGAGGAGTACAGGAGAGCAGTGGAAAGACGACTAGGTGGGTTCGACCTGGAAGTTATGGAGGAAGTGGAGGAGATGAGCAAGGTGTTTAAGGATGAGATCTGTGCAGCATGTGAGGAGGTGTGTGGAGTGAGGAGAAGAGGGAGGGGAGTGAAAGGTACAGCATGGTGGACAGAAGAGGTAAGAATAGCTGTGGAAGAAAAGAAGAAAGCATATAGAGAGTGGTTGGGTAGTAGAGGGAATGAAGATTCCGAGAGACAGAAACGAGCGAGGTACGTGGAGAGTAAGAGGGTGGTGAAGAGAGTAGTGAAGGAAAGTAAGAGAAGAGTAGATGAGGAATTTGGAAGGAATCTGAGTGTAAAATGGAGGGAGAGTAAGAAACTGTTCTGGAAAGAAGTCAAGAAAGTTAGGGAAGGTAGCAAGGGAAACAGTAAGGGTGTGAAAGATAAGATAAGAATGGGAGAATGCTAGCCGAGAAGCAAGAGAGAGTCGAAAGATGGAGGGAGTACTTCAGTGAGTTGCTAAATGAAAGGAATGAAGAGCCAGCAAACATAGCTGGATATGGTATGGGAGGGAGAAGAAGAGAAGTAGTGGAGGAGGAGGTGGGGATCAGGAGGTCAGAAGTGTGGGAAGCCATGAAAAGAGTGAAGTTGGGGAAAGCACCAGGAACAGATGGAGTGTGTGGGGAAATGTTGAGGTATGGTGGTGAGATAGTGATAGAATGGGTATGGAAAATGTGCAAACTAGCATGGGAGAAGGGGAGTGCACCCGATGACTGGAAGACTGGCATAATAGTCCCCCTATATAAGGGCAAAGGGGAAAGAGGAGTGTGTGGTAACCACCGAGGAATATGTCTTCTAAGCGTAGTAGGGAAGGTATACAGTAGGGTAGTGATTGAGAGAGTGAGAGTGAGAACGGAGAAATGGATAGGCGACGAGCAGGGAGGTTTTAGGAAGGGAAGAGGATGTGTAGATCAGATTTTTACCCTGAATTGTGTTGTGGAGAAGTATCTGGAGAAGAAACAAAAGGTGTATGTTGCCTTTATGGACTTGGAGAAGGCCTATGACAGAGTGGATAGAGAAGGTTTGTGGAAAGTACTTAGAATATACGGAGTAGAGGGCAAGTTGCTGAAAGCAGTGAAGAGCATGTATGAGGGTGCAAAGGCGGCAGTACGTGTGGAGAGTGAGCAGAGCGAGTTCTTTGACCTGAATGTTGGTTTGAAACAGGGGTGTGTGATGTCCCCGTGGTTGTTTACTGTATATATGGATGGAGTTATGAAAGAAATACTATCAAGAGCAGTGGATGTTGGTGTATCGCTGAAAAGGGAGGGAATTGAGTGGAAGCTACCTATACTGCTGTTTGCGGATGATACAGTTCTGATGAGTGATAATGAATGGGAGTTGCAGGGTCTGGTAAATGAGTTTGGAACAGTGCGCGAAAAACGGAATTTGAAGGTAAATACGGGGAAGAGCAAGGTTATGGTCTTCGAAAGGGGTGAAGTCACAGAGTGTGAGGTGAAGCTGAACGGTCAGGCTATGGAGATCGTCAACTCTTTTAAGTATCTGGGCAGTGTGTTGAGTAAAGATGGGACTATGGATGAAGAGGTGCGGGAGAGGGTACAACAGGGGAAGAGGGTTGTAGGAACGCTAAAAGCAGTAACAAGAAATAGGGTGGTCAGTATGGAAGTGAAGAAGTCCTTGCATGACAGTGTGGTAATCCCGACACTGACTTACGGAAGCGAAGCATGGACGTTGGTTGAGAGACTCAGACCAAGAGTGAGAGCAGTGGAAATGAATTACTTAAGGAGTGCGTGCGGAGTTACATGGAGGGATAGACAGACTAATGAGGAAGTAAGAAGGAGGTGTGGTGTGGAGGTAGATGTGCTGGAAAGTGTGAAAAGGAACAACTTGAGATGGTTCGGCCATATGGAACGTATGGAAAGCGAGAGAATGACTAAGAGGGTGTACGAGAGCGAGGTGGAGGGACAGAGGGGGAGAGGTAGACCGAATATGAGGTGGAAGGATGGAGTGAGGAACTACATGAACGAAGGCGGTGCTGGTTGGGGGGAGGGGCGTCGACTGACTGGGGACAGAGGTGCATGGGGGCGGTTCGTTCGTGGCCACCCCTTCGGGGATCACGGCGTCAGGCAATAGATAGATAGATAGGAGTCAAACCTATAATAAAGACCAGAGTAGTCAGCGAGCTCTCTCCTGCGTTAACTTGATAGTATTTCTACCTATGTAGGCTACTGGCATTTGGTAGATAATAATAATAATAATAATAATAATAATAATAATAATAATAATAATAATAATAATAATATTTATTCAGTTAGCAATTTACAGAGTTGGTACCACATAATATGTTACAAATATGACATGTACCAGCCTTGCATAATTCCAACTAAGGATAGCCCAATAAGGCCGTTCGGCGTATTTCCATTGGGGTCCTTGTGGGATTAGGTTAGCTGGGGAAAAACGGTAGGATAAAAAAAAACAAAAAAAAAGTAGATACTTTAGAGAAAGTATTTCTAGGGGGTTATTTTAAGATACCTTACATCCTATAGTAAATATCAGTAATCCGTAATCAGTAATCAGTAATCATTTCAGTTTGTTTTGCCTATCTCTTATGTCGTATTTAGTAGTAGACATAAGCTTGGTGCTCCCTTCTCGCAGCTGTCCGGTTCAGGTGCTCCTTCAGGCTACGTCTGAAGGAATACAGTGTTCTCTTTTCACGGACTGACTGGGGTAGGTCGTTCCAGTCTTTGATGGCAGTGATGAAGAATGTAAGCTTACCCTGTCCTTGGATTCTCGGGACCGTAAAATTAAACATCATATTTCTTGTATTATGTCCACTCCTCTCATTTGCTTTAACAAAATTACTCTTTAGATACTCTGGAGCTCTGTCATAGAATATCTTGAAGGCGTTAGTGAGCCTGATTTGTTTGGCCCTGTCAGAGACATTGAGCTTACCTAGTGACCGAAGTTGTTCCTGGCCAACATGCGATCTGGGTCCAAGGTTCAGCATGAACCTAACCATTTTATTTTGAGTGACCTGAAGTTTGTGCTGTGCTGATTTAGGTGATGCAGAGTACCAGGATGACACAGAATAGTCAAAATGACATTGAACAAGCGCTTGGCATAGGGTCTTTTTGGTCGCCGCTGGCAAGCATCCGACCTGTCTATACAGGTATTTTATACGTGCTCTACATTTACTCAGGATAGATTCCAAGATTGTTTCACCTGACAGAGTCAAGTCCAGTTTTAGTCCGAGATATTTAACTTGGAAGATGCAGGAGAAACAACTGTGAGATGGATCTATACTCCGTGTATTTAGGAATAAGAAGTATAAAAGATCCAACAGTGCAAAATAATATTGATGCGTATAGATACATACATAACATTTTAAGACTGAGTGTTCCACACATAAGTGCAGTTTCAGTCTCTTGTCATAATGGCGGCGTTCCAGGCAACCCTGTTAAGGGCTGCTTCACTTGTTAAGTTCTTGGATTTGAGATCGGCGCGTATAGTCCGATCCCAGGTCTTCCTCGGTCCACCCCTTGGTGCAGCTCCCTCCACAATCACACCTGCATTTTTTCACCCAATTTTGTTCATCCATTCTCTCCACATGTCCATACCATCCCAGTCTACTTGTACGCATCACCTCGCTAATACTCTTTATACCTAAACGTCTCCTCAGCTCAACATTTGTTATTCTATCCTGTAGCCTGGCCCCACACATCCATCTCACCATTCTCATCTCATTACGCTCCATTCTGTTGACATCCTCTAATTTAACGGCCCATGTTTCTGAGGCATACGTCATTGCACTTCTAACACATGAGGCATACACCTTTCCCTTCAGGGGGAGAGGCATTCTTTTCATGGTCAGGATTGGCATCAGTTTTCTGAACTTCCCCCCAGCCACACCTAATTCTAGCAACAGTGGCAGCCTCGGCCCCACCACCGGCAGAGATGGTATCTCCTAGGTAACAAAACTTGTTCACCAGCTCCAAAGACTCATTTCCAAAATTCACAGCCACAGGATCATCACTTAACCTCTGAAGTGCGCATGGGGGTAATTGGAAACGTCCCCCTGTGCTGACGTATTTGAGGTGTTTCCGTCACTAAAATATTCATTGTGCCATTAATAGCATTAATATTTATCCATATGCGCCTATTATGGGTTGATTATAAAGGTATTAACCTGAAACAACAATAAAACGAGTGAAAACAGCGTTTGGATGGTCAAAATCGGAGATATAGCCCGCGAGTTGTATAATGTATGGGTGAGGCAATCTGCTTTCCCGCCAATTTCCCCCAAGGCCACTGAGACACAGTCGATCGATACTCTCTCTCTCTCTCTTGCACTCGCTTGCTATCAGTGATGACCACACCCTCCAATCGGATTTCTAATGTTAGCACGAAAATATACCTCAGAATAAGGGAATAACAGAGAAAATAGGTGATAACTGAAGGAGAGGAGGAAAGTGGGGAAGGAGGGGAGGTAGAGGACTGAGATTTTGCATGGCCCAGGGGCCAAAAAAAAAAAAAAAAATAAAAAAAAAAATATAATTTTTTTTTTTTTTTTCGATGTCAAAAGTTGATTTTTATTTTCTCTGACTCTTAAGAGTCTTCCCGCAGTGCGCCGGGGGAACTCTTAAGAGTCTCCCCGCAGCTCCCGGGTTAACACAAGCTCGCCTTTGCACACTACGCACTCAAATTTCTCTATTTCTGACTTATCCTTTGGCAGGGGTCCCTTTATTCTACTATAGCGCTTACTCCCATGGTGTACCCAACATCGACAGATGCTACATTGAATTGAGTTAACGCCCACACCCTTTCAACACACTGCACATGGGTATGCACCGCTCTTTTCCACATTGCCTCGTCTCAATCTACAATGCATAACCTTGGTTTTGTTAATATTGACTCTTAAACCCTTGCTCGCCATGCCCTCTCTTCACTCTCTGAATTTGGCCTCAGCATCTTGCATACTGTCAGCTATTAGGACTAAATCGTCTGCATAAAATAGTTCCAACGGGAGTCCGCCTCTAAAAACTCTTGACAGTGCCTCCAAGACCATAATAAAGAGGAGGGGGCTTAACACTGAACCCTGATGGACTCCAACACGGACTGCGAACTCATCACTCAGTACACCCTTCACCCTCACCGCACTTCGCGAATCCTCATACATCTTCATTATCACACGCACCAGCCACTCTTCCACACCAAGTTTCCTCATAGCCCACTGCACAACATCTCTAGGCACCCTATCAAAGGCCTTCTCCAGGTCTACAAACACAAAGTAAAGATCCCTGCCTTTTAGTAAGTATCTTTCCTGTATCTGCCTGACTATGAAGATAGCATCGGTTGTACCCCATCCTGGCATAAAACCAAACTGCATATCATCAATAGAGATGCTTTGCCTGATCAAACCCTCAAGGACTCTCTCACAGACCTTCATGATTTGGTCAAACATTTTCAGGCCACTATAATTTCCTCTATCTAGCACATCCCCTTTTCCTTTGTATATATTTACCATTACACTTTTGAGCCAATCCTCTGGGATTTTCTCATCTTTAATAACGGTGTTTATCAACTCAGTGACTAAGTTTACACCAGTCTCCCCTGAGGCTTTTATCATCTCAGCGACAATGTCAGAGCAGCCTGGAGCTTTACCGTCCTTCATTTTATTGATTGCGTCGCTCACTACAGCTGGTGCTATCAAAGGAGGTGGCCCAGATATTGGTTTTTCGATACTAAGCTGTTCCTTATCCCATTCAAACTCTACATTTAGCAATCGTTCATAGTGTACTTTCCATGCTTCTCTGATTTAATTTTATGCATACACAATCTTCCCATTATCGTGTCTAACACACTGTTCACCTATAGTATCCCTACTGTAATTTTTAACTCGCCTAGCTAGGTTGAAGATCCCATTGGGATTGTCAGTGTTACACACTTGTTCGAGGTACAGGTCCTTAATGCGATTTTTAGCATTGTAAATAACTCTTTTGTCAGTTCGTTTAGCTGCCTGGTAGGCTATTCTTCCTTGCTGCCTCCTTTCTTCCATGCTTTGAAGCATCTCCTTTTCTCTTTCACAGCATGTTCTACCTCATCGTTCCACCACCAGGAGGTCTTATTCCTGGGGTGACCCTTTGTTTTTCCACAAAGATATAAAGAAGTATTCTCGTGAAAGTGAAGGCTAAATTTCTATGCAAAGTAATAACTAAGAAAGTAGGCCTACTAGTGACGCCCAAATAAATCAGGGAAGTACCAATATTAATTCTGATAATATTGATAATGAGTGAATACAATATAGTCTATGCATAATTACATACTGAATTAATTCGAAAATAAATTTCATTTAGCCTCCATTCAAGAATAACTCTATGCATAATAAAACCAAAAGTTTGTATACCTAATAGTGCTACGTAACCTATCCAAGCACAAGTGTAAGTCCTCGATTGAAGGGAGTGTTATCTATATCTTTAAAAAAAATACAGGACAAGGCTTAGTGTAATACTTCGATTAGATGACAGTCCATAATAATCACCTAGATTCTACAATAGAAGTAACAGCTCTTACGAGTAAGAAGTTGTGGAGCCTTGTTCGTGCATCTTTTGTTTGTGTTATTTACCATTATTCTAGTATTACGTATGCAATATTCTTGTGCCAAGAAGCAGTGGTGCCTTGTTCGTGCATCTTTTGTTTGTATTCTTTACCATTATTCTAGTATTACGTATGCAATATTCTTGTGCAAAGAAGTAGTGGAGCCTTGTTCGTGCATCTTTTGTTTGTGTTCTTTTAACTTCTTTACCATTATTCTAGTATTACGTATGCAATATTCTTGTGCCAAGAAGTAGTGGAGCCTTGTTTGTGCATCTTTTGTTTGTGTTCTTTACCATTATTCTAGTATTACGTATGCAATATTCTTGTGCCAAGAAGTAGTGGAGCCTTGTTCGTGCATCTTTTGTTTGTGTTCTTTACCATTATTCTAGTATTATGTATGCAATATTCTTGTGCCAAGAAGTAATGGAGCCTTGTTCGTGCATCTTTTGTTTGTGTTCTTTACCATTATTCTAGTATTATGTATGCAATATTTTTGTGCCAAGAAGTAGTGGAGCCTTGTTCGTGCATCTTTTGTTTGTGTTCTTTACCATTATTCTAGTATTACGTATGCCATAATCTTGTGCCAAGAAGTAGTGGAGCCTTGTTCGTGCATCTTTTGTTTGTGTTCTTTTCCATTATTCTAGTATTATGTATGGAATATTCTTGTGCCAAAAAGTAGTGGAGCCTTGTTCGTGCATCTTTTGTTTGTGTTCTTTACCATTACGTAGGGGAGGTGTGGTGGAGTGGTCTTGCCACTGGCCTGGTAATCCAATGGTCCCGGTTCAAATCCCGATGTATCAATGGGAAGATATTATTGGGATGGAATTTGTGCTGTACCTAGTATCAGTGCATTACCACAAGCCCACCGAAACGTCAATAAAATACCCTCATTGTTCCCTGATTAAATAGCATTGTATGAATATTCCCATATTCAAAATATGCTATAGGGGTGCAATGCCTGGTGAGTTATCTGCTCAACAGGTGGCGTTGTGTGTGTGTAAGTGTGAGAGTCCGAGTGTAGGGGTTGAGACAGTGAAGCACAGGAACGAGGTGGCTTCAGAGATGGGGTCGTTTCGGGCCATGAGTGAGCACCGTGCCTCATGTGAAGGCAAGATGGCAGGTGCTCGTTGTACTCTACGTGCTTCACATGTCTCACTCCCTAGACTGGAACAAGACCTCACGGGCTTCACTGTTCATTGTAAAGCGGTGAATGTTAAGGCTCTCAGCCTATGCCCGAGAGGAAGTAAGTTGGAATATAGAAAAAAAAAAAAAAAAAAAAAAAAAAAAAAAAAAAAATATTCTAGTATTATGTATGCAATATTTTTGTGCCAAGAAGTAGTGGAGCCTTGTTCGTGCATCTTTTGTTTGTGTTCTTTACCATTATTCTAGTATTATGTATGCAATATTTTTGTGCCAAGAAGTAGTGGAGCCTTGTTTGTGCATCTTTTGTTTGTGTTTTTTACCATTATTCTGGTATTACGTATGCAATATTCTTGTGCTAAGAAGTAGTGGAGTCTTGTTCGTGCATCTTTTGTTTGTGTTCTTTACCATTATTCTAGTATTACGTATGCAATATTCTTGTGCCAAGAAGTAGTGGAGCCTTGTTCGTGCATCTTTTGTTTGTGTTCTTTACCATTATTCTAGTATTACGTATGCAATATTCTTGTGCCAAGAAGTAGTGGAGCCTTGTTCGTGCATCTTTTGTTTGTGTTCTTTTCCATTATTCTAGTATTACGTATGCAATATTCTTGTGCCAAGAAGTAACGGAGCCTTGTTCGTGCATCTTTTGTTTGTGTTCTTTACCATTATTCTAGTATTACGTATGCAATATTCTTGTGCCAAGAAGTAGTGGAGCCTTGTTCGTGCATCTTTTGTTTGTGTTTTTTACCATTATTCTAGTATTACATATGCAATATTCTTGTGCCAAGAAGTAGTGGAGCCTTGTTCGTGCATCTTTTGTTTGTGTTCTTTACCATTATTCTAGTATTACGTATGCAATATTCTTGTGCCAAGAAGTAGTGGAGCCTTGTTCGTGCATCTTTTGTTTGTGTTCTTTACCATTATTCTAGTATTACGTATGCAATACTCTTGTGCCAAGAAGTAGTGGAGCCTTGTTCGTGCATCTTTTGTTTGTGTTCTTTACTATTATTCTAGTATTACGTATGCCATAATCTTGTGCCAAGAAGTAGTGGAGCCTTGTTCGTGCATCTTTTGTTTGTGTTCTTTACCATTATTCTAGTATTATGTATGCAATATTTTTGTGCCAAGAAGTAGTGGAGCCTTGTTTGTGAATCTTTTGTTTGTGTTTTTTACCATTATTCTAGTATTACATATGCAATATTCTTGTGCCAAGAAGTAGTGGAGCCTTGTTCGTGCATCTTTTGTTTGTGTTCTTTACCATTATTCTATTATTACGTATGCAATATTCTTGTGCCAAGAAGTTGTGGAGCCTTGTTCGTACATCTTTTGTTTGTGGTCTTTACCATTATTCTAGTATTACGTATGCAATATTCTTGTGCCAAGAAGTTGTGGAGCCATGTTCGTGCATCTTTTGCTTGGTTTCTTTACCATTATTCTAGTATTACGTATGCAATATTCTTGTGCCAAGAAGTAGTGGAGCCTTGTTCGTGCATCTTTTGTTTGTGTTCTTTACCATTATTCTAGTATTACGTGTGCAATATTCTTGTGCCAAGAAGTGGTGGAGCCTTGTTCATGCATCTTTTGTTTGTGTTCTTTACCATTATTCTAGTATTACGTATGCAATATCCTTGTGCCAAGAAGTAGTGGAGCCTTGTTCGTGCATCTTTTGTTTGTGTTCTTTACCATTATTCTAGTATTATGTATGCAATATTTTTGTGCCAAGAAGTAGTGGAGCCTTGTTTGTGCATCTTTTGTTTGTGTTTTTTACCATTATTCTGGTATTACGTATGCAATATTCTTGTGCTAAGAAGTAGTGGAGTCTTGTTCGTGCATCTTTTGTTTGTGTTCTTTACCATTATTCTAGTATTACGTATGCAATATTCTTGTGCCAAGAAGTAGTGGAGCCTTGTTCGTGCATCTTTTGTTTGTGTTCTTTACCATTATTCTAGTATTACGTATGCAATATTCTTGTGCCAAGAAGTAGTGGAGCCTTGTTCGTGCATCTTTTGTTTGTGTTCTTTTCCATTATTCTAGTATTACGTATGCAATATTCTTGTGCCAAGAAGTAACGGAGCCTTGTTCGTGCATCTTTTGTTTGTGTTCTTTACCATTATTCTAGTATTACGTATGCAATATTCTTGTGCCAAGAAGTAGTGGAGCCTTGTTCGTGCATCTTTTGTTTGTGTTTTTTACCATTATTCTAGTATTACATATGCAATATTCTTGTGCCAAGAAGTAGTGGAGCCTTGTTCGTGCATCTTTTGTTTGTGTTCTTTACCATTATTCTAGTATTACGTATGCAATATTCTTGTGCCAAGAAGTAGTGGAGCCTTGTTCGTGCATCTTTTGTTTGTGTTCTTTACCATTATTCTAGTATTACGTATGCAATACTCTTGTGCCAAGAAGTAGTGGAGCCTTGTTCGTGCATCTTTTGTTTGTGTTCTTTACTATTATTCTAGTATTACGTATGCCATAATCTTGTGCCAAGAAGTAGTGGAGGCTTGTTCGTGCATCTTTTGTTTGTGTTCTTTTCCATTATTCTAGTATTATGTATGGAATATTCTTGTGCCAAAAAGTAGTGGAGCCTTGTTCGTGCATCTTTTGTTTGTGTTCTTTACCATTATTCTAGTATTATGTATGCAATATTTTTGTGCCAAGAAGTAGTGGAGCCTTGTTTGTGAATCTTTTGTTTGTGTTTTTTACCATTATTCTAGTATTACATATGCAATATTCTTGTGCCAAGAAGTAGTGGAGCCTTGTTCGTGCATCTTTTGTTTGTGTTCTTTACCATTATTCTATTATTACGTATGCAATATTCTTGTGCCAAGAAGTTGTGGAGCCTTGTTCGTACATCTTTTGTTTGTGGTCTTTACCATTATTCTAGTATTACGTATGCAATATTCTTGTGCCAAGAAGTTGTGGAGCCTTGTTCGTGCATCTTTTGCTTGTGTTCTTTACCATTATTCTAGTATTACGTATGCAATATTCTTGTGCCAAGAAGTAGTGGAGCCTTGTTCGTGCATCTTTTGTTTGTGTTCTTTACCATTATTCTAGTATTACGTGTGCAATATTCTTGTGCCAAGAAGTGGTGGAGCCTTGTTCATGCATCTTTTGTTTGTGTTCTTTACCATTATTCTAGTATTACGTATGCAATATCCTTGTGCCAAGAAGTAGTGGAGCCTTGTTCGTGCATCTTTTGTTTGTGTTCTTTACCATTATTCTAGTATTACGTATGCAATATTCTTGTGCCAAGAAGTAGTGGAGCCTTGTTCGTGCATCTTTTGTTTGTGTTCTTTATCATTATTCTAGTATTACGTATGCAATATTCTTGTGCCAAGAAGTAGTGGAGCCTTTTTCGTGCATCCTTTGTTTGTGTTCTTTACCATTATTCTAGTATTACGTATGCAATATTCTTGTGCCAAGAGTAGTGGAGCCTTGTTACTGCATTTTTTTTTTTTTTTTTCTTTACCATTATTCTAGTATTACGTATCCAATATTCTTGTGCCAAGAAGTAGTGGAACCTTGTCCGTGCATCTATTGTTTGTGTTCTTTACCATTATTCTAGTATTACATATGCAATATTCTTGTGCCAAAAAGTAGTAGAGCCTTGTTCGTGCATCTTTTGTTTGTGTTCTTTACCATTATTCTAGTATTACGTATGCAATATTCTTGTGCCAAGAAGTAGTGAAGCCTTGTTCGTGCATCTTTTGTTTGTGTTCTTTACCATTATTCTAGTATTATGTATGCAATATTCTTGTGCCAAGAAGTGGTGGAGCCTTGTTCGTGCATCTTTTGTTTGTGTTCTTTACCTTTATTCTAGTATTACGTATGCAATATTCTTGTGCCAAGAAGTAGTGGATCCTTGTTCGTGCATCTTTTGTTTGTGTTCATTACCATTATTCTAGTATTACGTTTTTTTTTTTTTTTTTTTAAAGAGACAATGCACGGAGGAAGGAAAAACACAGATAAAACAAAAAGGTCCATGTGCCTAAAGGCATCCTCCATTCATATAATGTTTGTAACAACTGGATTTAAACATTTGTAGATTGTAAGTTTGTGGAAAGCAATTCGAGGGAAGTGAATTCCAAAGAGTAGTAGCTCTGGGGATAAATGAATTCTGATAAGCAGATGTTCTGCATTGTGGAGGAGAAAGTGTAAATTCATGGGCGCTCTCAGCTTCCCTAGTTCTACGGGGAAAGATGTGGAGAGGCGGCACAATTGAAGCAAGTTCCTCGGAACAATTGCTGTGAAAATATCTGTAGAATAATGCAAGGCATGCAACGTTTCTTCGTATGGATAATGTAGGAAGGTCCTGTGTGATTGCAGGGTTATTGATTAATCTAATAGCTTTATTTTGAATTTTGTCCAACTGCCTCAATGCAACCACTCCACTTCCACCCCACAGAGGTGAACAGTAATCCATCTGAGAACGCACATGACTTCTATATATTACGGCCAACTGCTCGTCAGTGAAAAATTCTCGAACTCTGTACAGGAGTCCCAGTTTTTTAGAGGCATTCTTAGCAATGCTTCTAACATAATGTGTCCAGCTCAAGTTAGTAGTTAATGTTACACCGAGAATGTCAATACTAGGGGAAGTGGGAATATTTACATAATTAAAAAATATATGGGAGTCAGTGAGATTCTGTCGGTTAGAAAATTGAATGTACTTGGTTTTCTGTGCATTAAAGGAAACTAGATTCTTTTGTCCCCATTCATTAATTCTAGAAAGGTCCTGGTTCAGAGAAATTGCAGTGTTTATTTTTGAATTTATAAGATCGGGTTGGGTGAAAGAATTGGTAAATGTGAAGGAACTGTGGAGTGTTGAGTCATCTGCGTAGGAATGTATTGGATTATGAGTGGTAGATATGAGATCATTGATATGAATGAGGAACAGAGTTGGGGCCAAAATTGATCCCTGGGGAACACCAGCATTTATTGAGTGAAATTGAGAATAAAGGCCATCTACCATTACACGTATTTTTCTGTTATGAAGATAAGAAGAAATTAGTGGAACTAATGATGCAAGGCCGTAGTGTGACATCTTCGACAATAAGGATTGATGCCAGACTCTATCAAATGCCTTTGATATATCCAGTGCTATTGTATGTGTTTCACCATGTTGGTCTGTAGCTTGGTTGATTTGATGCGTAAGAAGGCAAAGAATGTCTGCAGTTGATCGACATCGTCTAAAACCATATTGCCTGTAATGCCCTCGAAAATGTCCCGCACCCACAATAATACTAACCCGAGTTGACGTCAGGTATAGCGTAAAATAGTCGTAGATGGTAAGTCCAATAAACTCATCACGTGATAACACCACGAGACTATCACCTGGTTCTTAAAAATCGGACTAAGGTTGCTATACTTTTAGTACGTCCGTGGTAGTACAGTGGGTTAGCGCGCGGGCCTGGTGGTGATGGTTGGGTCACTAACCAGGGTTCGAACCCCACCCAAGGCATCTCAAAACCTGTGGGTTTTTAGGGGGGTTAAATTCCCTTCAGAGGTTCGTACCCCGCGCCAGGTACCAGGAAAAGTTGATCCTAAAGGTAGCCTGGGGAAATTTCAGGAGACCATGAAATTCCCTTCACACCCAGCATTTCATTGGTGGCAGCTAGGGAACGTGACCAGGTAGCTACGTGGAGCACCCATCACGCGAACCCTATACCAACAATATTGAGATTGCTGAGGTAATACAGCTACGATACCTTACGACCTTAAAATAGGCTAGGGACTAGCCCAGTTAAAGAAGGATGTAATGTAATGCCCTCGAAAATGTCCCGCACCCACAATAATACTAACCCGAGTTGACGTCAGGTATAGCGTAAAATAGTCGTAGATGGTAAGTCCAATAAACTCATCACGTGATAACACCACGAGACTATCACCTGATTCTTAAAAATCGGACTAAGGTTGCTATACTTTTAGTACATCCGTGGTAGTACAGTGGGTTAGCGCGCGGGCCTGGTGGTGATGGTTGGGTCACTAACCAGGGTTCGAATCCCACCCAAGGCATCTCAAAACCTGTGGGTTTTTAGGGGGGTTAAATTCCCTTCAGAGGTTCGTACCCCGCGCCAGGTACCAGGAAAAGTTGATCCTAAAGGTAGCCTGGGGATATTTCAGGAGACCATGAAATTCCCTTCACACCCAGCATTTTCATGGTCTCCAGAAATATCCCCAGGCTACCTTTAGGATCAACTTTTCCTGGTACCTGGCGCGGGGTACGAACCTCTGAAGGGAATTTAACCCCCCTAAAAACCCACAGGTTTTGAGATGCCTTGGGTGGGGTTCGAACCCTGGTTAGTGACCCAACCATCACCACATCTACGACTTACCATCTATGACTATTTTACGCTATACCTGACGTCAACTCGGGTTAGTATTATTGTGGGTGCGGGACATTTTCGAGGGCATTACATTGCCTATCACTGATTAATTTATTATTCTCAAGATGCTTAATTATTTGATTATTTAATTACTTTAGAAACATCAGAAATCATGCCAAAACTGTATTAACCCTTAATTAGCGGCTCACCACATAAGTCGTATTTAATAAAGCTGGACTATGTGGCGGCGCTCGACATAGGTCGAGTGGCAATTTCAGCACGTAATGTTGCTGAGAGAGAGAGAGACAAGTGGTGGCAGGAGAGTAGCGAGCGTATGACTGCTCCAGACCACCGCGGCGAACATACTGACACGAATCCCAGCTCCCTCCTCCCTCTCTCACTCGCTATATAAGGAATTGTATCGGGAAAGTGGCTAATTACATGCTTTTTGCACTCGCGTTGCACGGTTATTGCAAGAAAACTAGCCATCATAAAAGGATCGTTATGGTGTCATTCGAAAGCTCTGTTTATGCCCTTTCAGGGATAGGTACTTGTTTTACGTTCTGGGTCTTATTTAGGCATGAAAATGATCACGTAAACAGCCCTATTTTGGCTAAAAACACCCCGCTGGGCGGTACATATAAATAAACCGCATAGGCCGCTCGTAAGGTGTTAAACCTAACTAAATCAAACTTTCTCCACAAGC
Source organism: Paralithodes platypus (assembly GCA_032716605.1). NCBI lineage: Eukaryota > Metazoa > Arthropoda > Malacostraca > Decapoda > Lithodidae > Paralithodes > Paralithodes platypus. The sequence continues at coordinate 13,466,146 of CM064582.1, forward strand.
AGGCAAATAAACTTCTAAATAATCCAAATGATAACAAAATATTTTGGTCTACTCTTAACTCATTCAAATCCAACTTCACTACTGCTTCATCCATTCCACCATTAAAATCTCCGACTGGCAATCTTGTAAGTGACCCACGAGGTAAAGCTAACCTTCTTGCGGATATTTTCTCCACCAACTCAACCTTAGATGAAATAAATCAAGATGTCCCTGTACTTAATTTTAATTCGCCTGAAATTCCCTCACTTAAGATCCACACCAGACATGTCAAAACTATTTTGCAGAATCTCTCAGTAGATAAGGCTCCTGGTCCAGATGAAATTCCTCCAATAGTACTTAAGAATTGCTCCTTGGTGCTCGCTCCTGTATTGGCAAACTTTTTCCGTCTGTGTACTCATACCTCATGCTTCCCAGTACCCTGGAAAGAAGCAAACATCCATCCAGTTCCTAAAAAAGGTGCCTCTTCAGATCCATCAAACTACAGACCAATAGCTATAACTTCCACTCTTGGTAAAGTCTTTGAAATTATATTAAATAATCACATAATTAAGCATCTTGAGAATAATAAATTAATCAGTGATAGGCAATATGGTTTTAGACGATGTCGATCAACTGCAGACATTCTTTGCTTTCTTACGCATCAAATCAACCAAGCTACAGACCAACGTGGTGAAACACATACAATAGCACTGGATATATCAAAGGCATTTGATAGAGTCTGGCATCAATCCTTATTGTCGAAGATGTCACACTACGGCCTTGCATCATTAGTTCCACTAATTTCTTCTTATCTTCATAACAGAAAAATACGTGTAATGGTAGATGGCCTTTATTCTCAATTTCACTCAATAAATGCTGGTGTTCCCCAGGGATCAATTTTGGCCCCAACTCTGTTCCTCATTCATATCAATGATCTCATATCTACCACTCATAATCCAATACATTCCTACGCAGATGACTCAACACTCCACAGTTCCTTCACATTTACCAATTCTTTCACCCAACCCGATCTTATAAATTCAAAAATAAACACTGCAATTTCTCTGAACCAGGACCTTTCTAGAATTAATGAATGGGGACAAAAGAATCTAGTTTCCTTTAATGCACAGAAAACCAAGTACATTCAATTTTCTAACCGACAGAATCTCACCGACTCCCATATATTTTTAATTATGTAAATATTCCCACTTCCCCTAGTATTGACATTCTCGGTGTAACATTAACTACTAACTTGAGCTGGACACATTATGTTAGAAGCATTGCTAAGAATGCCTCTAAAAAACTGGGACTCCTGTACAGAGTTCGAGAATTTTTCACTGACGAGCAGTTGGCCGTAATATATAAAAGTCATGTGCGTTCTCAGATGGATTACTGTTCACCTCTGTAGGGTGGAAGTGGAGTGGTTGCATTGAGGCAGTTGGACAAAATTCAAAATAAAGCTATTAGATTAATCAATAACCCTGCAATCACACAGGACCTTCCTACATAATCCATACGAAGAAACGTTGCATGCCTTGCATTATTCTACAGATATTTTCACAGCAATTGTTCCGAGGAACTTGCTTCAATTGTGCCGCCTCTCCACATCTTTCCCCGTAGAACTAGGGAAGCTGAGAGCGCCCATGAATTTACACTTTCTCCTCCACAATGCAGAACTTCTGCTTATCAGAATTCATTTATCCCCAGAGCTACTACTCTTTGGAATTCACTTCCCTCGAATTGCTTTCCACAAACTTACAATCTACAAATGTTTAAATCCAGTTGTTACAAACAATTTATGAATGGAGGATGCCTTTAGGCACATGGACCTTTTTGTTTTATCTGTGTTTTTCCTTCCTCCGTGCATTGTCTCTTAAAAAAACAAAAAACAAAAAACGTAATACTAGAATAATGGTAAAGAACACAAACAAAAGATGCACGAACAAGGCTCCACTACTTCTTGGCACAAGAATATTGCATACGTAATACTAGAACAATGGTAAAGAACACAAACAAAAGATGCACGAACAAGGCTCCACTACTTCTTGGCACAAGAATATTGCATACGTAATACTAGAATAATGGTAAAGAACACAAACAAAAGATGCACGAACAAGGCTCCACTACTTCTTGGCACAAGAATATTGCATACATAATACTAGAGTAATGGTGAAGAACACAAGCAAAAGATGCACGAACAAGGCTCCACAACTTCTTGGCACAAGAATATTGCATACGTAATACTAGAATAATGGTAAAGAACACAAACAAAAGATGCACGAACAAGGCTCCACTACTTCTTGGCACAAGAATATTGCATACGTAATACTAGAATAATGGTAAAGAACACAAACAAAAGATGCACGAACATGGCTCCACTACTTCTTGGCACAAGAATATTGCATATGTAATACTAGAATAATGGTAAGGAACACAAACAAAAGATGCACGAACAAGGCTCCACTACTTCTTGGCACAAGAATATTGCATACGTAATACTAGAATAATGGTAAAGAACACAAATAAAAGATGCACGAACAAGGCTTCACTACTTCTTGGCACAAGAATATTGCATACGTAATACTAGAATAATGGTAAAGAACACAAACAAAAGATACACGAACAAGGCTCCACTACTTCTTGGCACAAGAATATTGCATATGTAATAATAGAATAATGGTAAAGAACACAAACAAAAGATGAACGAACAAGGCTTCACTACTTCTTGGCACAAGAATATTGCATACGTAATACTAGAATAATGGTAAAGAACACAAACAAAAGATGCACGAAAAAGGCTCCACTACTTCTTGGCACAAGAATTTTGCATACGTAATACTAGAATAATGGTAAAGAACACAAACAAAAGATGCACGAACAAGGCTCCACTACTTCTTGGCACAAGAATATTGCATACATAATACTAGAGTAATGGTGAAGAACACAAGCAAAAGATGCACGAACAAGGCTCCACAACTTCTTGGCACAAGAATATTGCATACGTAAGACTAGAATAATGGTAAAGAACACAAACAAAAGATGCACGAACAAGGCTCCACTACTTCTTGGCACAACAATATTGCATACGTAATACTAGAATAATGGTAATGAACAGAAACAAAAGATGAACGAACAAGGCTTCACTACTTCTTGGCACAAGAATATTGCATACGTAATACTAGAATAATGGTAAAGAACACAAACAAAAGATGCACGAACAAGGCTCCACTACTTCTTGGCACAAGAATATTGCATACGTAATACTAGAATAATGGTAAAGAACTCAAACAAAAGATGCACGAACAAGGCTCCACTACTTCTTGGCATAAGAATAATGCATACGTAATACTAGAATAATGGTAAAGAACACAAACAAAAGATGCACGAACAAGGCTCCACGACTTCTTGGCACAAGAATATTGCATACGTAATACTAGAATAATGGTAAAGAAGACAAGCAATAGATGCACGAACAAGGCTCCACAACTTCTTGGCACAAGAATGTTGCATACGTAAATTTAAATACATATGTTGCATATACCGTTCCCCAAATACTCCTCCAGAGCAAAGTCTTTTTGATTCTCTGTCCTCACAACTCAGTGTCCTCAACTTAAATGCTTCTTCTGAAATCACTATGTTGTGTGATTTTAATGTCCATAATGTTGAATGGCTCACTCATTCAGCCGGGACTGATGATGCTGGTCTTGAATGTGAGCTATTTGCAGACTCATTTAATCTCACTCAACTAGTCAACCAACCCACCCGTGTACCAGATAATCCTAATCATGATGTTACAGTGAGGTCCCCGCTTGGATCTTCTGATCACTGTCTGATACAGGCCACCTGTCTATCACCTACCACACCTTCCCACTCTGAACCTGTTTTGGTGACTAAATGGCATTACGATAGGGCAGACTGGGAGGGTCTTCAAGGTTTCTTTATTTATATTCCCTGGACCTCTTTCTTTTCTAATGATGCACACTCCACCTTGAGCCACATACAAGATTTTATAAAAATTGGAATGAAAACTTTTATTCCTCATCAAAAGTACAGTAAAAGATCTAATTCACCTAAATGGTTTGACCATAATTGTGCTAGAGTAACTGAACAAAAAGCAATAGCCTACAATGCATACACAAGATCAAAAACACATGAAGCCTTTAATTACTTTAGAAACATCAGAAATCATGCCAAAACTGTATTAAACCTAACTAAATCAAACTTTCTCCACAAGCAGGCAAATAAACTTCTAAATAATCCAAATGATAACAAAATATTTTGGTCTACTCTTAACTCATTCAAATCCAACTTCACTACTGCTTCATCCATTCCACCATTAAAATCTCCGACTGGCACTCTTGTAAGTGACCCACGAGGTAAAGCTAACCTTCTTGCGGATATTTTCTCCACCAACTCAACCTTAGATGAAATAAATCAAGATGTCCCTGTACTTAATTTTAATTCGCCTGAAATTCCCTCACTTAAGATCCACACCAGACATGTCAAAACTATTTTGCAGAATCTCTCAGTAGATAAGGCTCCTGGTCCAGATGAAATTCCTCCAATAGTACTTAAGAATTGCTCCTTGGTGCTCGCTCCTGTATTGGCAAAAAATTTCCGTTTGTGTACTCATACCTCATGCTTCCCAGTACCCTGGAAAGAAGCAAACATCCATCCAGTTCCTAAAAAAGGTGCCTCTTCAGATCCATCAAACTACAGACCAATAGCTATAACTTCCACTCTTGGTAAAGTCTTTGAAATTATATTAAAGGCTTCATGTGTTTTTGATCTTGTGTATGCATTGTAGGCTATCGCTTTTTGTTCAGTTACTCTAGCACATTATGGTCAAACCATTTAGGTGAATTAGATCTTTTACTGTACTTTTGATGAGGAATAAACGTTTTCATTCCAATTTTTATAAAATCTTGTATGTGGCTCAAGGTGGAGTGTGCATCATTAGAAAAGAAAGAGGTCCAGGGAATATCAATAAAGAAACCTTGAAGACCCTCCCAGTCTGCCCTATCGTAATGCCATTTAGTCACCAAAACAGGTTTAGAGTGGGAAGGTGTGGTAGGTGATAGACAGGTGGCCTGTATCAGACAGTGATCAGAAGATCCAAGCGGGGACCTCACTGTAACATCATAATTTTCTGAATTGGTTGTTAAAAATAAGTCCAGTAGGTGGGAATTATTATTAGGATTATCTGGTACACGGGTGGGTTGGTTGACTAGTTGAGTGAGATTAAATGAGTCTGCAAATAGCTCACATTCAAAACCAGCATCATCAGTCCTGGCTGAATGAGTGAGCCATTCAACATTATGGACATTAAAATCACCCAACACAGTGATTTCAGAAGAAGCATTTAAGTTGAGCACACTGAGTTGTGAGGACAGAGAATCAAAAAGACTTTGCTCTGGAGGAGTATTTGGGGAACGGTAGATGCAACATATGTATTTAAATTTACGTATTAAATTTACGTATGCAACATTCTTGTGCCAAGAAGTTGTAGAGCCTTGTTCGTGCATCTTTTGCTTGTCTTCTTTACCATTATTCTAGTATTACGTATGCAATATTCTTGTGCCAAGAAGACGTGGAGCCTTGTTCGTGCATCTTTTGTTTGTGTTCTTTAACATTATTCTAGTATTACGTATGCAATATTCTTATGCCAAGAAGTAGTGGAGCCTTGTTCGTGCATCTTTTGTTTGTGTTCTTTACCATTATTCTAGTATTACGTATGCAATATTCTTGTGCCAAGAAGTAGTGGAGCCTTGTTCGTGCATCTTTTGTTTGTGTTCTTTACCATTATTCTAGTATTACGTATGCAATATTCTTGTGCCAAGAAGTAGTGGAGCCTTGTTCGTGCATCTTTTGTTTGTGTTCTTTACCATTATTCTAGTCTTACATATATTATGTAATATTCTTGTGCCAAGAAGTAGTGGAGCCTTGTTCGTGTATCTTTTGTTTGTGTTCTTTACCATTATTCTAGTATTACGTATGCAATATTGTTGTGCCAAGAAGTAGTGGAGCCTTGTTCGTGCATCTTTTGTTTGTGTTCTTTACCATTATTCTAGTATTACGTATGCAATATTCTTGTGCCAAGAAGTAGTGGAGCCTTGTTCGTGCATCTTTTGTTTGTGTTCTTTACCATTATTCTAGTATTACGTATGCAATATTCTTGTGCCAAGAAGTAGTGGAGCCTTGTTCCTGCATCTTTTGTTTGTTTTCTTTACCATTATTCTAGTATTACGTATGCAATATTCTTGTGCCAAGAAGTAGTGGAGCCTTGTTCGTGTTCTTTACCGTTATTCTAGTATTACGTATGCAATATTCTTGTGCCAAGAAGTAGTGGAGCCTTTTTCGTGCGTCTTTTGTTTGTGTTCTTTACCATTATTCTAGTATTACGTATGCAATATTCTTGTGCCAAGAAGTAGTGAGTCCTTGTTCGTTCATCTTTTGTTTGTGTTCTTTACCATTATTCTAGTATTACATATGCAATATTCTTGTGCCAAGAAGTAGGGGAACCTTGTTCGTGCATCTATTGTTTGTGTTCTTTACCATTATTCTAGTATTACGTATGCAATATTCTTGTGTGAAGAAGTAGTGGAGCCTTGTTCGTGCATCTTTTGTTTGTGTTCTTTACCATTATTCTAGTATTACGTATGCAATATTCTTGTGCCAAGAAGTTGTGGAGCCTTGTTCGTGCATCTTTCACTTGTGTTCTTTACCATTCTTCTAGTATTACGTATGCAATATTCTTGTGCCAAGAAGTAGTGGAGCCTTGTTCGTGCATCTTTTGTTTGTGTTCTTTACCATTATTCTAGTATTACGTATTCAATATTCTTGTGCCAAGAAGTAGTGGAGCCTTGTTTGTGCATCTTTTGTTTGTGTTCTTTACCATTATTCTAGCATTACGTATGCAATATTCTTGTGCCAAGAAGTAGTGGAGCCTTGTTCGTGCATCTTTTGTTTGTGTTCTTTACCATTATTCTAGTATTACGTATGCAATATTCTTGTGCCAAGAAGTAGTGGAGCCTTTTTCGTGCATCTTTTTTTGTGTTCTTTACCATTATTCTAGTATTACGTATGCAACATTCTTGTGCCAAGAAGTAGTGGAACCTTGTCCGTGCATCTTTTGTTTGTGTTCTTTACCATTATTCTAGTATTACGTATGCAATATTCTTGTGCCAAGAAGTAGTGGAACCTTGTCCGTGCATCTATTGTTTGTGTTCTTTACCATTATTCTAGTATTACGTATGCAATATTCTTGTGCCAAGAAGTAGTGGAGCCTTGTTCGTGCATCTTTTGCTTGTGTTCTTTACCATTATTCTAGTATTACGTATGCAATATTCTTGTGCCAAGAAGTAGTGGAGCCTTGTTCGTGCATCTTTTGTTTGTGTTCTTTACCATTATTCTAGTATTACGTATGCAATATTCTTGTGCCAAGAAGTAGTGGAGCCTTGTTCGTGCATCTTTTGTTTGTGTTCTTTACCATTATTCTAGTATTACGTATGCAATATTCTTGTGCCAAGAAGTAGTGGAGCCTTGTTCGTGCATCTTTTGTTTGTGTTCTTTACCATTATTCTAGTATTACGTATGCAATATTCTTGTGCCAAGAAGTAGTGGAGCCTTGTTCGTGTTCTTTACCGTTATTCTAGTATTACGTATTCAATATTCTTGTGCCAAGAAGTAGTGGAGCCTTTTTCGTGCGTCTTTTGTTTGTGTTCTTTACCATTATTCTAGTATTACGTATGCAATATTCTTGTGCCAAGAAGTAGTGAGTCCTTGTTCGTTCATCTTTTGTTTGTGTTCTTTACCATTATTCTAGTATTACATATGCAATATTCTTGTGCCAAGAAGTAGTGGAACCTTGTTCGTGCATCTATTGTTTGTGTTCTTTACCATTATTCTAGTATTACGTATGCAATATTCTTGTGTGAAGAAGTAGTGGAGCCTTGTTCGTGCATCTTTTGTTTGTGTTCTTTACCATTATTCTAGTATTACGTATGCAATATTCTTGTGCCAAGAAGTTGTGGAGCCTTGTTCGTGCATCTTTCACTTGTGTTCTTTACCATTCTTCTAGTATTACGTATGCAATATTCTTGTGCCAAGAAGTAGTGGAGCCTTGTTCGTGCATCTTTTGTTTGTGTTCTTTACCATTATTCTAGTATTACGTATTCAATATTCTTGTGCCAAGAAGTAGTGGAGCCTTGTTTATGCATCTTTTGTTTGTGTTCTTTACCATTATTCTAGCATTACGTATGCAATATTCTTGTGCCAAGAAGTAGTGGAGCCTTGTTCGTGCATCTTTTGTTTGTGTTCTTTACCATTATTCTAGTATTACGTATGCAATATTCTTGTGCCAAGAAGTAGTGGAGCCTTTTTCGTGCATCTTTTTTTGTGTTCTTTACCATTATTCTAGTATTACGTATGCAATATTCTTGTGCCAAGAAGTAGTGGAACCTTGTCCGTGCATCTTTTGTTTGTGTTCTTTACCATTATTCTAGTATTACGTATGCAATATTCTTGTGCCAAGAAGTAGTGGAACCTTGTCCGTGCATCTATTGTTTGTGTTCTTTACCATTATTCTAGTATTACGTATGCAATATTCTTGTGCCAAGAAGTAGTGGAGCCTTGTTCGTGCATCTTTTGCTTGTGTTCTTTACCATTATTCTAGTATTACGTATGCAATATTCTTGTGCCAAGAAGTAGTGGAGCCTTGTTCGTGCATCTTTTGTTTGTGTTCTTTACCATTATTCTAGTATTACGTATGCAATATTCTTGTGCCAAGAAGTAGAGGAGCCTTGTTCGTGCATATTTTGTTTGTGTTCTTTTCCATTATTCTAGTATTATGTATGCAATATTATTGTGCCAAGAAGTAGTGGAGCCTTGTTCGTGCATCTTTTGTTTGTGTTCTTTACCATTATTCTAGTATTATGTATGCAATATTTTTGTGCCAAGAAGTAGTGGAGTCTTGTTTGTGCATCTTTCGTTTGTGTTCTTTACCATTATTCTGGTATTACGTATGCAATATTCTTGTGCCAAGAAGACGTGGAGCCTTGTTCGTGCATCTTTTGTTTGTGTTCTTTACCATTATTCTAGTATTACGTATGCAATATTCTTGTGCCAAGAAGTAGTGGAGCCTTGTTCGTGCATCTTTTGTTTGTGTTCTTTACCATTATTCTAGTATTACGTATGCAATATTCTTGTGCCAAGAAGTAGTGGAGCCTTGTTCGTGCATCTTTTGTTTGTGTTCTTTACCATTATTCTAGTATTACGTATGCAATATTTGTGCCAAGAAGTAGTGGAGCCTTGTTCGTGCATCTTTTGTTTGTGTTCTTTACCATTATTCTAGTATTACGTATGCAATATTCTTGTGCCAAGAAGTAGTGGAGCCTTGTTCGTGCATCTTTTGTTTGTGTTCTTTACCATTATTCTAGTATTATGTATGCAATATTTTTGTGCCAAGAAGTAGTGGAGTCTTGTTTGTGCATCTTTCGTTTGTGTTCTTTACCATTATTCTGGTATTACGTATGCAATATTCTTGTGCCAAGAAGACGTGGAGCCTTGTTCGTGCATCTTTTGTTTGTGTTCTTTACCATTATTCTAGTATTACGTATGCAATATTCTTGTGCCAAGAAGTAGTGGAGCCTTGTTCGTGCATCTTTTGTTTGTGTTCTTTACCATTATTCTAATATTACGTATGCAATATTCTTGTGCCAAGAAGTAGTGGAGCCTTGTTCGTGCATCTTTTGTTTGTGTTCTTTACCATTATTCTAGTATTACGTATGCAATATTCTTGTGCCAAGAAGTAGTGGAGCCTTGTTCGTGCATCTTTTGTTTGTGTTCTTTACCATTATTCTAGTATTACGTATGCAATATTCTTGTGCCAAGAAGTAGTGGAGCCTTGTTCGTGCATCTTTTATTTGTGTTCTTTACCATTAGTCTAGTATTACGTATGCAATATTCTTGTGCCAAGAAGTAGTGGAGCCTTGTTCCTGCATCTTTTGTTTGTGTTCTTAACCATTATTCTAGTATTACGTATGCAATATTCTTGTGCCAAGAAGTAGTGGAGCCTTGTTCGTGCATCTTTTGTCTCTGTTCTTTACCATTATTCTAGTATTACGTATGCAATATTCTTGTGCCAAGAAGTAGTGGAGCCTTGTTCGTGCATCTTTTGTTTGTGTTCTTTACCATTATTCTAGTATTACGTATGCAATATTCTTGTGCCAAGAAGTAGTGGAGCCTTGTTCGTGCATCTTTTGTTTGTGTTCTTTACCATTATTCTATTATTACGTATGCAATATTCTTGTGCCAAGAAGTACTGGAGCCTTGTTCGTGCATCTTTTGTTTGTGTTCTTTACCATTATTCTATTATTACGTATGCAATATTCTTGTGCCAAGAAGTAGTGGAGCCTTGTTCGTGCATCTTTTGTTTGTGTTCTTTTCCATTATTCTAGTATTACGTATGCAATATTCTTGTGCCAAGAAGTAGTGGAGCCTTGTTCGTGCATCTTTTGTTTGTGTTCTTTACCATTATTCTAGTATTACGTATGCAATATTCTTGTGCCAATAAACATAATATGAATGTACATCTTGTTATACTTATCCTCTATTACTTTCCGTATCTGTGTTAAAGCGATTTCGGCTTCTCCAGTCAGAAAGAACCCACTTTTTTAAACCAATCATACCCAGTAAAAACCTGGCATAACAACAGCCTTCAGCAAAACTGAAGCAAGGGATAGCCAGACTGTGAGTGTGGACACAAGTGGTAGTGATCAGTGTTTTTACAACATTACCAAAGAAAAAACTAACCCACCATAACAAACCTGTGCAACATCCAACATAAACACCCAGTGCATATCTTGATATAGAAGTCAACAGCCAAACTAGTGAGATCACTGATAAATTAAGTGATATAAACAAACTCCCCAAACTCTTTCAAGATGGCTGCCACCACCCCAAACAAGCAATGGCAAGTATACTGCATTTGGTATGGAAGATGATTTAATCCACACCATACTTTGTGATGACTGCAGACACTGGATCCATTTCTTCTGCACCAAACTACCATTGTACCATTATGTGTTTACTTAACCCTTTGTGTAGCCTACCAGCGATGTGTGTTAGAATACAGGACATTTCGACGGTGTGTCAGTTCGCCGGCGTTATTTGGACGGTTCGAACCTCCGCCGAAACTACTTTTATTTTTGTTTTAGTATGTAGTCTATTTTTCAATTGTATGTGTTGACTACTTAAAATATTATTATGTTTAATATAGATTTGCTAATTGTAATTATATATCAAGGGGTTCTAATCAGACATTCAGCAAGACATTTCTAAATTATGTGTTCTTCTTAATATATTATCTTTCATGGTTTACAGTTATTATATTTTATATTATATGTTCTTCTTAATATATTATCTTTCATGGTTTACAGTTATTATATTATGTGTTCTTCTTAATATATTATCTTTCATGGTTTACAGTTATTATATTATGTGTTCTTCTTAATATATTATCTTTCATGGTTTACAGTTATTATATTATGTGTTCTTCTTAATATATTATCTTTCATGGTTTACAGTTAGTATATTATGTGTTCTTCTTAATATATTATCTTTCATGGTTTACAGTTATTATATTATGTGTTCTTCTTAATATATTATCTTTCATGGTTTACAGTTATTATATTTTATATTATATGTTCTTCTTAATATATTATCTTTCATGGTTTACAGTTATTATATTATGTGTTCTTCTTAATATATTATCTTTCATGGTTTACAGTTATTATATTATGTGTTCTTCTTAATATATTATCTTTCATGGTTTACAGTTATTATATTATGTGTTCTTCTTAATATATTATCTTTCATGGTTTACAGTTATTATATTATGTGTTCTTCTTAATATATTATCTTTCATGGTTTACAGTTATTATATTATGTGTTCTTCTTAATATATTATCTTTCATGGTTTACAGTTATTATATTATGTGTTCTTCTTAATATATTATCTTTCATGGTTTACAGTTATTATATTATGTGTTCTTCTTAATATATTATCTTTCATGGTTTACAGTTATTATATTATGTGTTCTTCTTAATATATTATCTTTCATGGTTTACAGTTATTATATTTTTGGCAGTGATAAGATAAACAAACCAAACCAATGTCATGTTCTTATATGGGGACCTGGGTAGGCCTATGACTTAAAGGTGAACTACAGGAATGAACGAACAAACGAAAATTAATGCAAGGTCATAACTTGGCATGAATATACTGTAATAAGTATATGGGCAATATCGATATAATTCCATTAAACTCCAGAAAAAAATACTAGTTTATAATGTCGTTGGCAACTCGGCGATCAGCTGGACCAGTTCAACGGCTTGAGAGTGACGCCATTGTATGGAGAGCCTAGTTTGTAAACAAGACATGCAGTCCTGGACTGTCCGGTCTGTTTTTCGTAATTAATATCTTTCAATTCAATACTCAAGCTCTGCAAAAGATCGAACAATGTCCTGAAGATGTGGTGCACATCAAGAAATAATCCCATCTCGCCAACAATAAACATACAGGCAGTGTTTATGAGTGTTTTATCCTGGTCCAGAATCGAGGGAGGTCGGCTGTAAGGCCTATTTCTTAATGATAGTATCGTTTTCTGTTCAATTTATATATCGCGGTCCCTTGACCAGACAGTGGTGAAGCCAAATGTTGAGCTGTAAACATGCATACAATTTATAAGAGTTTCTCACATAAAAAATAAAATACCCCAAAAACAACATATCCCTACACCCGAGACACCAACACCCAGAGAAAACACAACCACCACAGACGAAGGAAAAGTACCAGCGGCGGAAGGACCAAAGGACAAGAAGAAGAGAAAGAGGAGAGAAACAAGACACCCCAGTACAAACAAACCAGCCGCGCCTGTCACCGGGTCAAGGCCAAGACCTCACCCCTCGAAGGAACACCGAGGAGTCGCGCCCATCACCCTAGGAAGTCCCACCAACCAGGCAGGGTACAAAAAGCAGAAGACCCATCGTCCAAAAGTCCTATTCTCTCAACCTTTTTAACCTAACAAGTGCGCATGGGGATAATTGGAAACGTCCCCCTGTGCTGACGTATTTGAGGTGTTTCCGTCACTAAAATATTCATTGTACCATTAATAGCATTAATACTTATCCATATGCGCCTATTATGGGTTGATTATAAAGGTATTATTATAACCTGAAACAACAATAAAACGAGTGAAAACAGCGTTTGGATGGTCAAAATCGGAGATATAGCCCGCGAGTTGTATAATGTATGGGTGAGGCAAGCTGCTTTCCCGCCAATTTCCCCCAAGGCCACTGAGACACAGTCGATCGATACTCTCTCTCTCTCTCTTGCACTCGCTTGCCATCAGTGATGACAACACCCTGCTTGCAACTCGCTAATGTTAGCACGAAAATATACCTCAGAATAAGGGAATAACAGGGAAAATAGGTGATAACTGAAGGAGAGGAGGAAAGTGGGGAAGGAGGGGAGGTAGAGGACTGAGATTTTGCATGGCCCAGGGGCCAATTTTTTTTTTTTTTTTTTTTTTTTTTTTTTTTTTTTTTTTTTTTCGATGTCAAAAGTTGATTTTTTTTTTCACTCATTCTTAAGAGTCTCCCCGCAGTCCGCCGGGGGAACTCTTAAGAGTCTCCCCGCAGTTCCCGGGTTAAATAAACATATACCAATAACCTACACCAAATAACTATAACTCATGTAAATAAAAACCATACAATTATAATCTGTCTCAAATGTAGGATAACTAACCTAAATAAAACCTATGCAACCATACCCGTCTTGAAGATGTAAACTAAACACTAAAAAGAACAAGAGAACAAATACAGAGTCTAAAACTAACTAAGTAAAGAGCTTGTAAATTACGAGACTTTACAATAACCACATCTCCCAGAAATGAGGAATACCTCCACCATGCACGTTATTATCTGATCGATTGATCAAACTATTACCCGTACACCCATATACACGCCTTACTTTTGATCACCCTGTATCCCCTTCTCCCAGAAAAACCCATACAAACCACACGCCTGTCCCTGTCCCCAAATAGGGAAATCTCACCCTTATGTCTAGACTTAAGAACCAAACCAAACCACAATAATAACCTTGCCACCAGGTATACTTATACCCCCTCAGAAATAAATAACCTTTCAGAGAAATCGACATCACTCAATCTGAGAGCACAGGTAAAGAGAGACAATTCCCGCCATAAACATGCTTAGAAATCTACAAAATAACAAATATACCCTTACCGTTCATAAAGGTCCCTATCGACCTTCCCTCAAAAACACCAGTGACATGCCCCAGGTAGCCTCGCTCGAGGTTCCCTCAGCTCAACCCAAGAATTCCTTTGTACCTTAAATATTCCTAATATAAATGATTGATCAAGGCCCCCCCCCCAACCAGTATATTTCCTTGCCATACTATGTTGTCCATCACATGCTATCCACTAGCAATAACAACCCCTCTACCATCTAACCCCGACCCGAGAATGACGGGCCGTGCGAGGCTAGGACAACAACCTCTTGACCCCTAAAAAGACTGCTACCCCTTTGACCTTGACACTGAAGAAAATCAACCCCCACCACCAACCATAGTCAATCTCAGCAGTACTAAGTATAAAATCTTATCAACCCCAGCTAAGAGTATCCATAGATCGAAAATAGAATCCTTTACCAGACCAAGTTCACCTAGAAAACTAGATGCCCCATATTACTAAGGTGCGCCCCCCCCCCCCCCCCCACCCATACCACAAGGGACCCACAAAACCCCAAGCACGCCAGCCCCGCGTAGCAATAACCTTGACCCGCCAGCGACCCACCACCATTCTTGCCAAACACCAGGTGAGTTTTGATCTTATTATGAACAAACCCCTATTTTGATTCAAGTCTGCTATACTCCCTGACCATTAGCAATACCCAAGACCATACCTAAACTCATTTCTATACTCGTAATAGCTTTCCAGCTAAAGAAGAGAAATAAAGCTTGTGTTTAACTGACAATACCACCCAGCATTGGCCTGTATCGTGCCACACAAAGTAGTTCCCCCCTTGACGATATATCACTCTCCAAGACGATACTACTAACTCTTGTTAGAACTAAATGTCTAAAGAAGAACACCTATGATAAAGACCCACATGTTGAAAGTACTAAGACACCCTTGATGTCCCCCCTGAGTTCAGCAGAACAAAGAAACCCCTTCATAACTCTGACATCCAGTAGTACCACAGTTCACCACCCCCCATTGACCAGCCCTATAAATGCTTCCGCAAGGACCAAAACTCGGTAGTTATAAATTAGCTTTCAATCACCGGCCTCCCGCTCTGTAGAAAGTCTAGTTATACTCCCCACCGCAAGAATAGTTACTGATAAACGGCATCCCGTAGTCTTTAATATATCTGTGAGCTATAGCTAAACCTTTTATGAATTCCATATTACTTACGGCATCCTGTTGGGTAATATTGGAAACATAGACAACCTAGTTATACAAAAACATTAACTGTATTACAAACTAATAGTGGTATGTCCTCTGCTACTTTAGTTTATAACCAGTTATAGAGTGCGCCAGTAGCTCCATATGTGTAACCCATTAATTCTGGCATCCCAGAATCCAATAATTATCCATACGAGTACGTTTTCTATCATAGTCAAAATATTGGTAGTAGCAGGCTTCCCTTCCTACCGGTATCATAACTAATTTAGATTACACCGACCACTTGACTCACATCGATCTAGGACAGAAAGATCTTTTGTGTTAGAAAGGATTATGCGAGATACTCTTAATTGACCACTTTGCACACATAAGTCCTTGGTACCAATTGTCTGTCTCCCATCCAGGATTGGTAACTAAAAGGTTTAAACACCGCCCGAGTTCCTTGAACCTCTTTCAAAGATTAGCGACTGTCAAGAAAAGTTACTTCACTAGTCTTATCTTGTGTTTGTCCGATGTCTTGTTAATCCGGCCTCTGCCTGAAACATTACATTTAAAATCCCAGCCAAGAGTAACATATCGGAGCTTCATCACCGGTTAATTAAAGGCCAGAATAGTCAAGTATTTGCTTACAGCTAC
Source organism: Paralithodes platypus (assembly GCA_032716605.1). NCBI lineage: Eukaryota > Metazoa > Arthropoda > Malacostraca > Decapoda > Lithodidae > Paralithodes > Paralithodes platypus. Next base: position 13,482,249 of record CM064582.1, read on the forward strand.
AGGCTCAGAATACTTGCGTTAGTTCGATATGGTGACCAACTGTACTCCACATAGTTACGGAACATTTAAGACCCCATAACCATTAGCCCATCTGTAACCTTCTTCACACTACCAGACACATTGGACGGCCCCCGGAGCAGCTGATACCCCCTAACACCGTGCCTCAAGATAACCAGAAGATACCTCTACAGTGCTTAATTCTTAATAGTATCAATGCCTCGATACTATATGCTATGATCAAGTGTTTTCCCTGTGCCTTGTAATCCATACTATTCTATGACCAAAGTGATTGCTGTGCTAATGTGTTGTTAAATTATATCAGTGAAGCTAATACCGGCGACCATACTCACACAATAATTCTCACTACAATTTAATATTGCCGAAGTGATAAAGTCTTAACTATTGGGACTACGGCTCGAGTGTAATCAATTCTAAATGAGTATTTGTGATTGTTAATAAAACCTAAATCGCCATAACTGATATCTGTCTTATATCTATTGAGACAAGTAATTATATAATACGAGTTGAAGCTAGCTACTTATATCTCCTTTACGTATTATTCTTGGAGATATATGTATAAGTTAATTTTTGTATCATCATCAGTGAGTCCCACAGAACCTTATCAATATAACATAGTATTATTAGCCTGATCTACGAGTGAAGTCTTCAGACTATTCTAGGCCATATATCAGAAGAGAATACCTGATAGTTAGAAGTGGGAAGTGCGCTCTATCCAAACCCGCGACAGTGCTGAAGATTATAAAAAGTCCAATAACATTAATGCCCGCTATTGCCCATACTATTTCGTGTGAATTATTTTATTTCTATTCTGCATAAGTGTTAAATAAGAATAAAGCTGTATTACAAACCATCTTCCGAGATTATATTATGTCCTCTATTGATTCCCTTTATGTATTTTGCATGAAATCCAATAACCCAGTCTCGTAGAACTCACCTGTACCGATAGTTAATCCTGAATATCAGGGCATAACAAAAAATATCACAGATTCACCCATTTCCCATGTCGAGAGTTCCCGCCATTGGCTACAGTTACGTCATGGCAAACACGCCAGTTTGCGCCACATAAAATAACTTAGATAAGCCTTATTTCTATATTGTTAGGACACAATGATGAAAGTTCTTCAGTATCATATACCTAAAACCAAGCAGATCCCAATGGACATTGTAGTTTGAATAGGTTTCATCCCTGGAATTCACCTTTAGCCTGGGAACAGCAAGAACACTCTTAACCTCTGAAGTGCGCATGGGGGTAATTGGAAACGTCCCCCTGTGCTGACGTATTTGAGGTGTTTCCGCCACTAAAATATTCATTGTGCCATTAATAGCATTAATACTTATCCATATGCGCCTATTATGGGTTGATTATAAAGGTATTAACCTGAAACAACAATAAAACGAGTGAAAACAGCGTTTGGATGGTCAAAATCGGAGATATAGCCCGCGAGTTGTATAATGTATGGGTGAGGCAATCTGCTTTCCCGCCAATTTCCCCCAAGGCCACTGAGACACAGTCGATCGATACTCTCTCTCTCTCTCTTGCACTCGCTTGCTATCAGTGATGACCACACCCTCCAATCGGATTTCTAATGTTAGCACGAAAATATACCTCAGAATAAGGGAATAACAGGGGAAAATAGGTGATAACTGAAGGAGAGGAGGAAAGTGGGGAAGGAGGGGAGGTAGAGGACTGAGATTTTGCATGGCCCAGGGGCCAAAAAAAAAATAAAAAATAAAAAAAAAAAAATATAAAAAAATATTTTTTTTTCGATGTCAAAAGTTGATTTTTATTTTCTCTGACTCTTAAGAGTCTCCCCGCAGTGCGCCGGGGGAACTCTTAAGAGTCTCCCCGCAGCTCCCGGGTTAAGAGGTTTTGGTGGGCAAGGGCGAGGAACCTCTTAACCTCTCCGAGGCGCACAGGGGGTTTTCTACAGGGTAAGACTGTGCGCACCTATGATGATTTTGGGACCTATTGCCAATTTCGATAAAAAGTACATCATCGTGTAGGGAATGTTTGCGTGCATCGGCCCATATATATTTGACCCCCCAAAAAATGTCTGGGGGGGGTAGGGGAACGGTCCGTAGTTGAAAAATGTGGAGCGAATGGCACCGCGCGGCTAGATTGTCATCGAGCGGCGAGATTTCCCGGCCGAATTTTCACGCGCCCAGGGGATAGAAGGAGAGGTTGCACGGGGTGGGTTACCGCGTATTATCACGTATATCTCCTTTTTCGAGCCCTTTTAGGCTATTTAGAGTATGTATACGTGTGTAGGCCACCCATATAACAATGAATATGCCTCATAGTGACCAAAAATTGCAATATATAAGGGAATTATAAGAGAATTTTTAGGCGGGAATGAAGATGTGTTGGAGGTTTGGCGGCAATTTATGAGCTGAGAGTGTGGTTTACGCCAATATCACGTATATCTTGTACGTAGAGCACTGTCATGCTATAATACAGACTTGTACGTATGTATACGTGCCATATCAAAATATATACATATAGACCAATTCATGCGATATTTACGCACATTATCAATGAGTTTCTATGCGTGAACCAAGGTGTGAGTGAGTTTGCCTGGAATGAAAGGGGGAGAGGGTGTGTTACGCCATAAATATCACGTAAATCTTGTATTTAGAGCACTGTCATGCTATAATACAGAGTTGTACGTATGTATACGTGCCATATATCAAAATATATACCGCATATAGACCAATTCATGCGATATTTACGCACATTATCAATGAGTTTCTATGCGTGAACCAAGGTGTGAGTGAGTTGTGGTGGGAATGAAAGGGGGAGAGGGTGTGTTACGCCATAAATATCACGTAAATCTTGTATTTAGAGCACTGTCATGCTATAATAAAGACGTGTACATATGTAGGCGTCCCATATAACAAGGAATATACCGCATATAGCCCAATTGATGCGATATTTACGCAAATTGTGAATGTGTTTCTAGCAGACGGAAGCCTGAAAGGGTGGGTTGGGGTGGGTGGGTGGGTGGGAGGGAGGCATGCAGGGGTGCAGTGAGTGAGTGAGTGAGTCGTGGAGAGATGGAAGTCAGGCAGATCTCTAGATAGATAACCAGCTTTGTGATAATTGTGGAGGCGCCCCAGGCGTATTGATGTCTTGGTATTTTGAACCTTATGTCTACCAGATGGCTGGTGTTCGTTGCCATCAACAGGTCTACAATAACATGAGTCAGGAATGGAGAGAGAGAGAGAGAAACTGAGACATGCGTATGTCGTACGTATAAATGGACTTCAGAATTGCATTTTTATGCAAGCAGACATTGCATTTTAGACACATGTGAAGTACCACAGAAACATGTAGGCCATTGACTGTAAATAAAGTACTATATTATAGACCACCAGCGACGGTGCTGAGTCAACACAGGCAGATTGCCTTTTGTGATAGAGGGCTAAATATAGACTGGTGTCTCCTTACACTTGCGAAAGGGTAGATTGCCACCAGAGAAACGTTTACTTATTTATTTCGAAGTAATATGCAATCTAAATGTATATTCGAGACCTACTGCAATTATTTGTATGACAGTCATGACTATGTATAATCCAATATACGCGCGTAGGCGAGACATAAGAAAGCTGGTTGAGCAATTTTCGACACCCACACAGTTATTATTCATTTTTATTTACAATATTATACAATACAAATGTATTTGTGAAGAGTATTTTATCCATTATTGTATTTATACCAATTTTGTTCCCAGACAGAGCTGCTGTAGCTGGAGCATCAAGGAGCGGCAAGGGTCACCTCGTGACCGCTGACCGTGTGAAAATGAGTGGAGTCGCACTGAGAGGGGCAATTTTGCTGAGTGTTTGGGCAATTTTTGACAGAATAAAGTTATATAATTACTAATTCTTGACAGAGACAAACTTTATAAACCTTGGCATGATATAATTGATAATCCCATCAATTTACAAACGTAAATTGGTGGGATAATTCATTTTTTTTTGTATATTGTCATTTCGATTGTAGACACAAAGTTTTGAGTGATATTTGGTATGAGCTCCTGTGGCATGGTTGGTAAGGTCGTGGACTGGAAAACTCAAAGTGTCGTAGGGTAGTGGGATCGAATCCAGGAGGGGGTTATGGGGAAGGTTTAATATTGTCTAGAACATTTTTGATAAAAAAATTTTTTTACAAGATCATGCCATTGTATTCAAACAATATGAAATATTCATAGAATATATCATATTGTAAGAATACAATGACATGACCTTGTTTTTTTTTTTTTTTTTTATTGTTTTTTTTTATTATCTTAGTAGGTTTGACAGGATTTATTGAAACATATTTATTTTTGTACAATTCATTTGAGGTAAGAAAATAATTATATACACATTACTTTGGCTAATAACAAACATATATATTGATATACTAAAAAAATAAGGCATATTACATGTAAATCTTTGAAACTTATAAACTAAATAATGAAACATACAATTATATAATGTAAAAGCTATATCACAGGGACATCTTTGGAACTTATACATTATATAATATATATGTTACATTATGAGGTAGCGTGATCAATTAGGTCAGGTCAGGTAAGGTAGGGCGCGAGTCCAGGACAGGGCGGGGCAGGGGGCGAGTCCAGGGCAGAGCACGGGGCGAGTCCAGGGCAGGGCAGGGCAGGGCGACACTCAATAATTCTTGAAGGTGTGGTAGTCCCTGAAGCAGTCACCCAGGCATAGTGGAACTTTACACTCGGCGCACATTGAGGTGACTCTTTTCGTGACATGGGGTTTCCTGACACTGGAGCTGCAGACGGTGCACTTCGCCTGCCTGTGACGAGTGCCAAGCATCTCAGTGTTGATGGGGTAGTGTCTTTCGACACCCAGCTGGATGCGGTCAGGAACGTGATCCCCACGCCATGCCGTACGTCTGTGAGTGGTGGTGCCATACTTCTCCAGGAGTTGGTATGAGACGTTGTACACGAACTCCCGGAATTTCAGCTTCTGGTTTGGGGCCATATCCTTTTTCACCAACCACAAGTTGTAGGCGTTCAGCATCGTTATATCAACTAGGTGGAGGAAGAGCTTGTGATACCACTTCACAGTCTTCCTCAGACACTCAACGCCTGACAGCTGACAGTCAGACTTGTCCACCAGGCGCATGTTTTTAGTGTAGTCCACTACCATGTCGGGCTTGTAGATTGTCTTCCTGGTTCGGTAGTGGATTTTGCCAAAATCCACCTGGGCACCTGTGTGGACGGTGGAAAGCAGGTGGACGTCTCGCTTATCCTTCCACTTCAGGGCTATCAGTTTCCCACACTTCTCGAGCTGCTTGTATTTCTGCCCCTTTCGTCGCCTTCTTCGCACATGCCTCTCGCGGTGTTCCTGGGCCAGGTCGTCTTCTGAAGGTGTGTCACTGGAGGAGGCATCTGTGAGAGGAATGACATCACCTGTGAACTTTGGCATAAACTTTCTTGTCTTTCTGACAGTCCCACATGACCCCGTTTGGTTGTCATAAAGAAACTGGCAGAGAGCAGGAGAAGTATACCAGTTGTCAGTGTAGATGATGTGGCCTTTGCCCAGGTAAGGTGCCAACATTTTCCTGATGATGGCACCTGACATGCCCATGGGGTCATTGGCAGCGGCTTTCGGTATGTCAATGTCAGTGCCTGTGTACACGATCATGTCAAGCACTATTCCAGTTTCGCAGTCACACAAAACGAAGAGCTTGATTCCGAACCTATGCCTTTTCAAGGGGATATACTGCTTGAAAACAAGACGTCCTTTGAAGAGCACGAGCGACTCATCAATCACCAAATTGAGGAAGGGGTAAAAGTATTTCCTATACCTCTCCAACAACATGGTGAACACATCCCGAACTTTCCATATCCTGTCAATCCTGTTAGGATTTTCGTTGTCTGCAAAGTGCATAAATCTTAGCAGCAACAAAAATCTGTCACGAGTCATGAACTTATTGAAAGTTGGGGTGGCGATGAGAGGGTCGTGCTTCCAATAGTGTTGCAACACATGCTTCTTGATCAGAGGCATGAGGAACAACAAGGCAAAGAACGTCATAAATTCTTCCACAGTCGTATCCACCCAGCCTCGTATTCTCGCTTTTGGAGAAAGGACGTCCAATCTGCCAAACACCCACCTGTAGTAGGTGTTTGGGCAACGATGTACGTCATTACCTCCATGTCGAAAAAAGCGAGGAAGAAGTCGCTTTCGTTCGCTTGATCGTCACAGGGCCAGTCGTCAGTTGTTCCTGATGTCCCAGGATTGAACTGGGGCACGTCAGGTACAAAATTGACCCCGTCAGACCAATCGAACGAAGGCAGCTCAGGGATCGGAATGTCGTCTGCGTCTGCTTCATCGTCTGAAATATCGCTTCCATGGTCGCGATACAGCACTTCATCATCATCACCCTCCTCTTCACTTGACAGACGATGCCCTTCCTCATTTTCGTCACCGACGTCGGACTCACTCCCACTGTCCACTCCCAAATCCCCCCACCCTTGGTCCCGTGCTAGGGCTTCGTCGTCGAAACCCGGGCTGCCAATGTCCTGCGAATCACCATCAAACAGCAGGGCGGCATACTTTGATGGTGTCAGAGTTTTCCGGGTCACTTTTGCACGTGCGGGAGTCTTATGGACAGGGACAGCAGAGGCGGTGACAGGGGCGGCGGCAGGGGCAGCAGTGGTGCGTGGCCTTGATGGCAAGATGATGGTGGTGCCTGTCGCCCTTCTCTCTGTTCCTTGGGCAGGGGCGGCATGGGCGGCAGGGGCAGCAGGGGCAACAGGGGCAGCAGGGCCGGCAGGGATACCAGGGCCAGCAGGGCCAGCAGTCGCTTTCCCAGTCGCTTTCCCTCTCCCTTTCCCCTTCCCCTTCCCCTTCCCTGTTTCTTGGGCAGGGGCGGCAGGGGCGGCAGGGGCAGCAGGGGCAGCAGGGGCAGCCGGGCCAGGGGCGGCTGGTGGTGGTGGTGGTGGTGATAGGGGCACTGTGGCTGGCGTACGGGTTCTCTTCCCTACGCCTACGCCCGTGCCTTTAATTTTTCCTGCCCCCGCAGGTTCTGCAGCCCTAGGGCGGCCTCCTGCATCGCTGGTACCGGTGGCAGGGGTGGCAGGGGCAGCAGGGGCGGCAGGGGCAGCCGGGCCAGGGGCGGCTGGTGGTGGTGGTGGTGGTAGGGGCACTATGGCTGGCGTACGGGTTCTCTTCCCTACGCCCGTGCCTTTAATTTTTCCTGCCCCTGCAGGTTCTGCAGCCCTAGGGCGGCCTCCTGCGTCGCTGGTACCGGTGGCAGGGGTGGCAGGGGTGGCAGGGGTAGCAGTGGTGGCAGTGGTGGTGGTAGTGGTTGTTGTAGTGGCCTGGGTCGTGGTGGCAGTGTCCCGAAACACCAATGACCTCTGTACCTTTCTTGTGCTTGCACGTGTTTTTCGTGCTTTGGGTGCAGGTGTTTCGTCCTCCGAGCTGTAGGGCGTGTCGTACTGGTAGCTAGGGTCTTTAGCAGCCACCCTCTGCCTTCCACGGCGGCTAACACCACCAGAAGGAGGGCTGGTTGTGTCATCAGGGAGCGAGCGTGAGGGACGTGTGGGCTCCATGACTAGTGCGTGGTTACTGGCGCGGTGGTGCTTGCACGAGTGCGGGGCGAGCGTTTGGCGGGGTGGTGTCGAGAGTTGACATGTAGTACTATACCCACACCAATTTTCAGCCGCCTGGCTATAAACGTGCGGTTTTGGTACGTGTTCAAAGGCTCTGCTCTTAAGAGTCTCCCCGCAGTGCGCCGGGGGAACTCTTATGAGTCTCCCCGCAGCTCCCGGTTAAGAGGTAAGGCCTAAAAAAAAACGTTTAAAAGGCCCTAGTAGCACTTAAAACAAGTGAAATGGTCATTAAGTGAGATAATTCCCCTCCATACCTACTATCACTCCTCCACATCTGTCAAAATCCCCTCCTTCCCCCCTTTCCCCCCCCCCCTTCAATTATCACCTAATTTCCCTGTTATTCCCTTTTTCATTGGTATATTTTTGTGTCAACATCTCCAAGCCGGTTCTGTGGTGTCGTCATGTGACTAGCGAGTGTGTTGCGTAAGGTAGAGTGTGGATGAATGAGTCAAATAATAATAATAATAATAATAATAATAATCAGTCAGGTTTCACGCCTTGAAAGGGGAGGGTCTGCCTCGCTCTGCTCCACAATTCATGAATGGACCGGCAGACTATAATTCGCGATTTTGATCATCCAAACACTGGGTGTTTGATCACCAAACACCCACTTGTTTCATTGTTGTTACATGTTACTATCTTCATATTAAACATAAAATAGGCGCATATGAATAAGTAATAACGATATTTATCATAAAATAACGATTTTAGGTGGGAATGGGGCCTAATATTGTCGCCTGGCGGTAGGGTGTCCATTACACACAGCTCGCCTTTAAGGGGTTAATGCATTTATGTAAATATATCGACTTGGATAATTTATTGAGCTAAAATACTTATATTTATTAGTGGCCCCTCCATCATTGATGATATGCCTATTAGTATAATAGCCTCCTTTCAAGCTCCCTCGGGCAGCCAGTTTGAAACTCCCGCCGCGGGGAAACGGAGTACTACACATCATAAGTGTAACGCAACTTCTCTTATGGAATCGTCTTATGATTGGGGTACACACTACGAAAAAACTTCATAAAAAATAAAAGAGAAAAAGTAAACTCAAAACTTGTTTTGCTATAGCTTTCCATCTCATGGATTTCTTGCGCGTGGATTCTAGCCCAGACCGTGGCAAGAGAGACACCATTCCGCCTTCTCTTCCCTACGGCCATCCCATTAGGACGTGCGTACCTGTGCTCTGCCACATTCTTCGTTCGCTCACTTCTAGTGAGTACTTGCTCATTTGTATTTATCTGAGTTGTATTGAACAGGTTTAGACTAGCTAGCACAGGCTACCCCATTGGTATGCCCGCAGGGAAGTGTTAAAATAGGGTACTATTGTGCAGGCGCCTACATAAATCTTCTAGGATCAGCGCTGCATGTGTTTTTTGTTTGTTTTCTGCGCCTTAGATATTGCTATCAGCTACTAGTTAGGAGGCTCATCTATCCGCAGGATTAGGCTTCTGACCATCCATATGAGGCAGTTTCTTTTGAATTATTATAGCAGACGCCCTGGTCTAAGAGTTGTCACACGTGGTGTGGGACTTTCCATGGTTCGAGCCTGCTTTGTCCCTCTCGCGGGGCCCCCACGCCAGTTGTCGCAGCAGTGTCTTCAGGAGGTAAGGTACCGGTAAACTACAAGCTGTACGATTACTACAAGCCTCGTGGCCAGCCTCATTAGGGGTCTCCGTAGGGTATAGGGGTTGATATTATTAATAAATATTAATTTTATACTATTATAACCCTAAGAAATATCCCTCGTTTACATGTGAATGTATATTTAACACGTAAAAAGGGAGTCAGGAGACGTCCTGATGGTGGAGTGGGGTGTTTTGGGGAGGTCTGACTTTCACATTCAAGTCGACCCTCCCAATGTTTTTGGCTCGTTGCCTTCCGGTGTTCTTTCTTCGTACTGACGCCTAACCTCGCCTCGCAGGCAAAAGGATTGAGCCAAGAAATCCCGGCGTGGTGTGCAGTACCACGAACCTCCCGGCAGAAAATGCTAAATTCCTAAGGAAGTAATCTCGGCCCACCGAGCGAACTCGCCCAAACCGATAACCTAGCCCGGCGCTAACAGTACTGTACTCTCCTGGCCCGGCGCTAACAGTCTAGTGGGGTTATTTCTATCTAGACAATAGTCAACATAGTTTTAATGGAATAATTGGGCCAGTGACACTGTCACAGGTAAGCAGTTCAAGAGGAAATTAAGTTTTCCAAAGGCAAGTCAAGCAGAAGGTTAGAGTAGCAGTGTGCTATAGCTAATTTTCCGGCGGACTTGAATGATAGGATGTTTTAACACCTCTCAGGTTATCCTTATGAGTATTGATTCCTGGAAATTTCTATTTCCAGATTTCGTCACTGCAGTAGCAGCTCAGGCTCAGGTGAGGGAGCCGATCACAGCGGGGGTGGTCTTTAGCTCCATCATGCCTCGCTTTTCTCTGTGCGCTACACTTAACTGTCCTCTTCTCCCAGTCTTTGCCCATAAACATTGTATCAGATGTGTAAAGTGCCTCGACAGATCTAGAGGACTTTGGCTGTCTAAGAAAGGCACGGTTTGCTCAGAACTCCGGTCAAACGTGTTTGAGAAAAAGGACCTTTCATGCCTGGTAGCCCGTCAAGAAATTAAGACTAGCTTTAATATCTACGCAAAAGATGTGGCCCATAAGGCATTGATGTGTGATGACGAAACATTGTGGGAACACTTAGTGATTAAATCTCCAGTTTCTAAAGCAACGTCAGCTAGGTCGACTCCCAAATCTAAAACCAAAACTAAAGCTTTGTCTAAGAAATTAGTTAGTAGCGAGAGTAGCGACAGCGACGAGGCAACCCTCCCCCCCTCCCGCCGCAAACGAGGACGATCGCCTTCGCCGAGGACCAAGTCAAGGTCCAGATCAAGATCACCTCATAGACGAGACCGCCAATCTTCAGTAGAATCAACGGCTAAGTCTAGTAAAAGAAGGCGGGAAGAATCTGTGACTTTGACCCCTAAATCAGTGAGTGGACATAAAAGTTACCACACGGATGAGACGTCATCTCGGCGCCAGCATACGCCGGCGCCGCGGCCACTTTCCTCCGCCTCTGTCTCCGTTTCTGTCCAATCAGGAAACTCGGAGGCGGGGACTGAGGAGACTAAGTCGAATCCCAGGGATGGGCTGAAGGAATTTGCTATACCTAAGGTAAATCTTGCCGCACCACGAACGGGTCCACCAATAGTGTACGTCACAACGGGTGCTGGCTATAGGGATTATACACCATGTACCGTCCAACATTATGACATGTCACAGGCTAGTATTATACAGGACTCCCAACCTCCCGCCTTGCCTAACAGAAGTGTTTGGGGACATTTAGAACCGCCAAAGGCACAAATTGGGTTTCAGGGTCAAGACAGACAGAGGAGCAATGAAAATATTCCCTCCTCAGTCCCGGACTTAGTGTGGCCACTGAATGAGCCGGTAGTTTTACAAAGGCAGAAAACGCCGGAGGTTGAGGAGACGCCGGAGTTGTGAAAGTCCCAGAGGAGGTAGAAGATATACAAATATCCTCAGGACAACTGCAATGAACGAGGAAGGCTCTGAGGCAGGTTCAGGGTCTTCCCGGGGATCTCAAAGTAAATATGTGACTACAGATGACCTTCATGATATCTTGCATAAAGTAATGAGACAGTATCATATCCCTAGTTCTCAGGTCCCTTCAAACTACGGCACCGATAGCTCCCCCGATTGAATCAACATTAAGGCCCTTACAACCTACCGCATTTCAATCTAATACTACCATACCCCCTCTTAACGTCAACCAAATGACCACCATGGCGAGTGACACAACAATGTCCGCCGCCTTGACAACTACGAATGTCCGAGTTATCACGGATATCACACCTCCTCCCCTAGACAAAATTTCACATAGAAAAGGCCCTATGCCACTTCTATATGGGCCTGACTGCTCATGGGTTCCGGCTATAGCCAAGAACGTTCACATGGCACAGACAACAATATTGGGGGAGATTCCAGTCCCGAGTGACTGGACCATAGAGGTGAGCAAAAGCAAGAAACTAAGGGCTAAAGATATGCAAGGTAGGCTACTAGATGTCACTATTAAGGCTATACCCAATGTCTATAACCCGGATTTCTTCGTATGTTCGTCAACTCCGGCTTTGCCCCCTGCCTCATCTGCAAGACTATGCAGACTGGACAAAATCTGACGGCGTCAATGACATGAAAGCTCTGAATGCGTTAACGCCGGAATTGGATACAATTCCAGCACTAGACCAAACACACAGTCCAGTGTTGCAGGTGGGCCAGGTAGGTATGGGTCCGTGGAGGGACTGGGAAGCGGAGGCGCAACAGTTTGAAGCTACCATTACCACAAAATCATCCAACCAAATTCCTCAGGAAACCCACTCTTGGTTCTCACTCCCCATAAATAAGGCAGGAGGGGTGTCCCAAGCTCTCTTTGATTTTCTTTCGGCCCCCAAGCTTGCTCTCTATGAGTTAAGGAAACCTTTCTCGACTCCTCCCCCAGCTCACTTGGATAGAGATTTCAAATTAAGAAACAAAGCCAATAGACTTTTTTCCCAATATATCGTAAGCCGCCAAATAGCCCAGTCCCTCACACGGACTATCTCAGCTATTGAAAATCAAAATGTAAGGCAGGCCACGGAGTTATCACGGCGGCTGCTCTTACAAAATTCAATCCAGTCCCTAGGTGACATCAGAATAGCCTTACTAGAGGCTATGCGAGCACGATGGTTAAGAAATTACCGGAAGATATTGGTCGCCGGGTGACTCTTTCCCCTGTCTTGACTGCCTCTCTCTTAGATTTAGATACATGGAGAGCAGTGTACAATTTGGTAGGTAGCTTGCCGCAGAGTACCTCCCATCCTGTCGTTCTGCCGTACACACCCTGTTTGACAACGGTACTTTTTCGGACGTGTCACCAGACTTATGCACCTCTAGTGATAAGTAGTGACGTCCATTTAGGGCTGACTCTGACTACCTCGTACAAAATCTCTCGTGCCATTATAAGTTTGACTCCTGTAAGGAGATAAAGAAAACCTAATATTTAGTAGTGGCCCCGTAATCATTGACGAACATGCCTATTACATAAGGCATCCTCTTCAAACACTAATCCGCCGTAGTTTGAATCTACCGCGCAGAGCATTTAAAATCTGAGGAGCCTTCATCATAAGCGCACGCGACCTCACTCATGGCTTCAGTCATTATGAATTGGGTTCTCACTACGAAAAAACTTCGTAAAAAATAAAAACAAAAAGAAAATAAGAATAACTATCCAATAAGCTTTCCATCATATCGTGGATGTACTTGTGTGGATCTTTGACCAGACGCTGATTCAGGCGTCATTCTTCCTTCACTGACATATCAAGTAACCAAAATCCTTAATACATCAACGAATGGGAAGGGGATGGTCGGGAGGGCCCCAGTCGTCAATGATTACGGGGCCACTACTAAATATTAGGTTTTCTTATCTCCTTACAGGAGTCAAACCTATAATTTATTAGTGGCCCCTCCATCATTGACGAACATGCCTGATTTCTAAGACTGGAGGGGGACATTCGTAATCATATCATAACTCTAGAAAAGCAGATAATCAAACAACCACATAGTATTCTTACTTTGAAAATATATTTAAATACGGCGCAGCCCATATATATACAAGAAAGGGGTTCAGGCAGGTGCGTGCTTCAAAGAAGCCTGCTTGACAAAAAAGGGTAACTCTGAAGATTCTGTGAACAGATCTGTAGTTACAAAGGCACCCCACTCAACGAGTGGTGACAAAAATAACAAGTTATAAGTTTACATGTGCACATAATAAACACCAAAATAATCGTGGAGATAATTTGCAAAAGATCTCCACTGTTTAATACTAAATTGCTTTCACAGCTAAAACTACTATAACAACCCCGTTGTTTTGTACTAACATTGTACTAGCACAATTTCTCACAGAGAAATGTTCATATCACATTAACCATAAATTGTATCACAGCTCTTACACTCCGGCGGGGTCTTGGGTGTCCTATGTTACACTGACTGCACCCCCCCCCCCCTGTTACGATCGGGTCTCGTATAAATCAGTGGCTCTTATACATTGGACTAGACTGGCATAAATGTAACAACGGAAACGCTAGATCCATCCCCTGATATATAATCCCGTCGAACAAAGAACACATATACCCTCCAGAGTTATATCTGCGATAGCGGGGTATCTTAACTCTCAGTATCTATGTGCTTCTACTATAGACTGATGTTCTCTGAAACAGCCTATTACCTATAACATATGGTTGCTTAGTTATGGTACACAAGGAAAAGATAGTTAACTTAATTAAATCACAAGAGTGATCTAATGCAAACAAGAAGAAGGTTTACTTAACGTTACTCTAATCAATAATATCTGTCACTCCTTTATGAAAGAAAGTGTTGTAAAGTCCTCAAGCACTGAACAAGGAATCTTCTGAATAATGTCGGATGCTACTAAGAAGAACGTATCGGAAATGGAACCACAAAATAGCAGGAGGCAGGACAATGCACGTGTAGGCTAAATACACAAAAAGGTTGGACCTATAATGTTATTGGACACAAGAATATTATAAGCGGTGCAACAGTAATAATGCTCGCCACGAAAAAGTAGTACTCCTATTAACAAAACCGGTCTATGCTGGTTGTGTCTCTCTACAGCAACCTAGACCTCAAAATGCTTGTGTAGAAATAATGGGTATGCATAAAAGAGTATATGATCTAATCCAGCTAATGTCTACCCGGGTTAATAAAGTCTAGCTGGGATGTGCAAAGGTACAGAATTCTGGTGGAGCAAGGCAGCTCCTAGCCTAGTGTGGACCTTGGGTCTGTGCGGCCTGATTACGTTAATATGAAGGGGTGCTCTCTTGAGGATTCTCGATCACAAGTATCGAGTATCCTCCTGGCGACCCTCAAAAGTAAAAGCAAATAGAGTTAGAACAGTGTTGGTGGATTAGGCAAGCAGCCCTCACGCACTACACAGTCTAAACTCCAAGGTACACAGACAAAAGATCCACCCAGGTAACCCACAGAATCCGTAGTGTCGTGTAGCTCAAAAGTAGCCTACACACAGTGAAAACACCAACAGCAAGGTACCTAATCCCTAGTCTAGCATTATTTAACCCTGTAGAAACATTAGTGATTGATTGAGACAGTCCGAGCAATACAATCTCCCAAAAAGACAATGACTATCTTCAACCTTAGCCTAGTACATAAGAAATGTGAGATCCAGCATATAATACAGTCTGGCCACCAATTCAAGGTGTGGATGCAGGGAACCAGAGGGGGATTGATATTAATAAAAGGTGAGGAAGTAGTGGAAATGATAGAGGCGGTAGAAGAGAAAGATTCTAAGACAAGAGTGTGGAACAGTTCAAGGGAGATGCTTAGTGTATGCTGTCTGGGACGGATCTGACCAGGATATTTCCAGGGACCGCATGGGTGGAGTCCCAGTTCGCAGGAATGGCACGAGGGCGCGCGACAATCGCCCAGTAAGCAGCCGCCTAGTAGGCCGTGTTAGGCTGGAGGCAACGAATCCCGCGAGGCCTATGTAAGGGGGCCGGCCACGCGCCACACTCACCACCAAGTCACACCACCTGTCCTCTCTCTCTCTCTCTCTCTCTCCCGCTCGCCTTCCCATCATTCAACTATTTAACACAATACTTTCAATTGACTAAATAAAATAGAAAGGATTGTGACAGACGAAAACAAAGAACAGTTCTGAACTGTCTGCAACACAAGCTTTCTCGAGAAGGAAAGTACACAATGATAGGTAGTCTGTAGCTACATTCTCTGCCCTGGCGAGTCCTAGCGAGTAAGCCATGCGGTTCTGGGGGAAGCGGTGAGCGTGACCCCCCCCCCCCCTTTTCCTTAAAAGTAAACAAAAGTGACTGAAGGGCCACCTAGACCCTCTGCCTTAAAGCTATACATGGTAAGGAAGGTTTGTCTAGAGCAACTGACAAGTATCTAGTCAAACACGTATGATTAGACGCCCACAACTGTGTGGACGAAATATCTTCTACTGAAAAATTCTTCAGGAAACGTAAAGAGGCTGCCCATTTGCGTAAATCGTGGGCCCTACCCACAACGCCGGGATTACTCTCTTTAATGACTTCGACCAGAAGAGAAGCTAATCTCCGTTTCAGTAAGCGTTTACCCGTACTCGCTACCCATAAAGCACCTTGGGGGTTTAGAGGAGCCACTCTCAAATATTTGGTTAGAGCTTGCACTGGACATAGATTATGATGCACCTTTCCCCTTTTTAACGCCGGCACCGTGAACTCAGAAAAAACGTGTGCACTGTGCTCATTCTTGGCTACAAATCCCGGGGAAGGTGCAATGTGAATACATTCATTAAGTCTACCAAACCTAAGGCAATTAGGTGTGTTGCTCTTCGCCGCCAGCTCAGACACTCTGTTCCCGGTGGCCAAAGCCAAAAGTAATACAGCCTTTTATAAGAGTAATGCAAAATCTGCAGTATTTTGGTACAGACGAGAGTGAAGTAAAGACAATGCCTTGTCCAGAGACCAAGTAGGCATGAGCTGACGGGGAGGTGGGCGGAGTTTAAAACATGCCCTCATAAAACCTGTTTCCTCCGCTACCGGTATGGAGAGACCTGTAAGGTCTAAAAAGGGCACTCTAATTGCAGTTAAGTGATTTTTTAACGTTACCACAGATAAACGTTTCTGCTCAAACAGATAATTTAAATAATTGAAAACTAATGCTACTGAGGGCACAGTCTGTTCTGTTCTAATGATCCAAGAAGTAAAGGCTTGCCAATGTGATTGATACTGTCGTTTCGTAGACTGAGTACAGTATATTGATTTAATAATTTATTGGTCACATCTCTACCGTATGGTGCTAGCCACTTGGCCTCCATAATGCAAAAGTCAGCGAGGTCGCTAGGTTGCCAATCGTGTCTAAGTGGAAATACCCGACCGGGAGCGACACCGGGTGCGGGCACCACGTCTTTAATTGCTGGTACCACAACTGCGCCGGCCACAGGGGCGCGACTAGCGAGACTAAGCCTCGATAATCTCATAGTTTGTTCACTACGTGGCACATTAGTGATGCGTCTGGCGGCGGAAACAGATAGATGGAGCTCCATCTGTTCCAGTCTGTCACTAGGGCGTCTGGCCCCCCTGCCGGCGTTTTCGTCCGGCGGGTGAGGTATAGAGGGAGTTTGTGAGTCTCCTCGGACGCAAACAGATCCACTTGTGGATGGGAGAGCTCTGCAATCATTTGGTTGAAAATGGGTTGCTTGAGCTCCCATTCTACTGTCGTGCTCTGTCTCCGGGACAGAGCGTCTGCCCAGACGTTTGCTACGCCTGGGAGATAAGATGCGTGAAGATAAATGTCTAGTCTGTTGGCTAGAGTAAAAATCTCTTCCGACACGTTTAGCAACTTCCTTGACCTCGTTGACCCCTGTTTCTGAATACAGTGAACTGCATTCAGATTGTCCATTCTGAAGGCCACCGACTTGCCCCGTAAAGCAGGGCCGTGAGCCTGAAGTAAATACAAGGGGACTAGTAATTCTTTGACATTGATTTGGGAGATTTCTAAGTGGGACCAAAGCCCCTGACCCTGGTACCCCTGATTTGACTGAAATCCCCAACCTAGTGTGCTTGACGCATCCGTGTCTACCCATACCGTTGGCGGAGGAGAGGTCCATGACATTATTGAGTGCAACGTTTCCCTCTTCGCCCAGACCGCTAGTAAGGTGTGGATTAATTTCGGGATGGGCCATAACTTTCCCGCCGGTAAGAGTGGGAAATATTTGTTGCCTTCCAATATTAAACGTTTTACTTTCAACCGGCCCAACATAACAGTTAGTTGAATCCAGTTGAGAGAGCCGACCAGAGACTCCCAGACCCTCCGCGTGGTAGTCAGACTGTGAAGAAACATGAACAGTTTCCTGCGAAACCTGTTGCGATTGTCCACACTCTGACTCAGAGTGAGAGCAGCCGTGTCCCAGACCAGCCCTATCCACTGAATTACTCGTGAGGGAACAAGGTTTGACTTTACCAGATTTACCTTGAACCCTAGAGTTTTGACATGATTTAAAATTATGTTGACATGTTTGATGCATAATTGCTCTGTCTCTGCCACCACCAGCCAGTCGTCTAGGTACCACAAAACTCTGATTCCTTGCTTTAATAACGGCATCAGGGCTTGCCGGACTAATTTCGTGAATAATCGAGGTGCCAGGTTCAAACCGAATGGCATCCTTTGAAAAACAAAATTTTGGTGCCTGACCCGTAAGGCCAGAAACCTTTGAAATCTTTTGTTGACCGATACGTGCCAATTGGCGTCTGTCAGGTCTAGGGAACACATCCAACCTCCCGGCGGAAGTGTTAGCCTGATTTGGTGAACTGTTAACATTCGGAATGACTCGTTGTGAATGTGAAGGTTCAGATAAGACAGGTCTACGACCGGTCTCATCTGAACACTGTCCCTTTTGGGAACCAAAAATAGCTTGGACGTGAATACAGGGTAATTTGGGGGGACCGGGATGATGACATTCTTGGCAATCATTTCCTGGACCAGTGACTCCACCTCTAAAGAAACAAAATTCGCCGTTGTCGGCTGACGTAAGCGAGGTCGCCGGAGCCACTGCCAAGTGATGCCTTTGCGTGCCACCATCCGTGCCCAAGTGTTTAACGGCCATGCTTGGTGACACGTTCGGAACGACCCAGTTAGCAGACAAGGGTTCGCCGGCTGTACTACCCTAGGATCCGCCGGCCTTAAGACTGGCACTGGGAGTGAGAGAGACTTTAGTTTTTTGATGGTGGTGGAGTTGGTGGTGGTGGACGCTTCGCCGGCTGGCTGGCATTGGCCGAAGACGGGCCCTGACCTGGCTTATTATGGCCGCGTCCTCTCTGACCTGAAAACCTACTCTGTCTATGCCTGTACTGACCTTGAGGGGAGGAGGAGGACTTAGGTGGAAGAAAGGGCTTAGATCCCCCCGGCTGAGCCTTAGCGACTGGCCTGGGTTTGGGGAAGTTAAAGGCAGGTTTCTTAGAAGGGGTGGGACTGTGTTTAAAGGCCTGAGCCATATTAAACACCGTTCGCCACACGTCAGGGGACATTAAAGAGGGAGTGAGCACTGGTGACATGACTACCTGATTCGCAATGCGATCAGGCAGTTTTCGGACTAAGGACATTCTGAGGTCTTGCCTCGCTCGTACCGCCTCAAGCAAGGCAGTGCGGATGTCACCCAAAGATTGGATTGACGACTGAAGAAGTAGTTGCCGGGACAATTCAACTGATCGTCTGGCATCCGCGTCTGCGATTGCCTGAGTGGACCAGAGCAAAGACTTTGCTACCTGTTGAGACACTATGTATTGAGAGAATAGGCGAAAAGCTTTCCCCCTTAGCCTAAATTCTCGGTCTAGGTGGGTTGGGGTAGGGGTAGTGAAAGGGTCTTTTAGCTCACAAAGATTAATTTTAGGGGCAGCTAAGAAAGCAAACAAAGCTGAAGGGACTCCGCCGGCAGAACACACTGGCATGGAGAACCAAGAATGAGTATCTTGAGGGATCTGGTGGGAAGTTTTGGAAGTAAATGTGGTCGCAAAGTTTTGAGCCTCTGTCTCCCATTCCACCCAAGGTCCTGGACCCAACTGCCCCACCTTCAAGACTGGATTAGCTGCTGCGTCTGTGACGGTTTGCAAATCAAGTTCTGGAGTGAGAGCTGACAGAGTCTTAATGTCATTAAACCCATCAAGCTTAGACCAGTCTGAAAACAATTTTGAAGCTGAGGCCGGCTTAGTAGCATAAACAAAGTAGTCCTGGTGATAATAACTAGGTATAGCCTTTAAATTGACATCTAGTACATTTCCCAAAGTATCCAAGGCCCTTAATTTCTTAGATTTATTGCCCTGGATGACCCACTCACGCGGTACTTGGAGTTCCCCTGACAAGGTAGGTTGGGCGAGCTCTGGTTTAGTGGGGGTCAAAAGGACCCATGACTCGTCTGGTCCGTAAAGCAAGGGCATAGCTACCTTTCTGAGAGGCGCTTTGTCTAGAGGGGGCGGATTGACATCCGTTATAACCCTTACATTCGAAGTGGTTAATGCTGCCGTAGCAGGCCTAGTAACCACTGATGGTGACAGAGGGGGAGGGTGAGGGATCTGAGTTAAAGCAATAGAAGTCATCAAAGGCCGTACCGTAGAGCTTGTCGTGGGAGCTCCCAAGTCCACTGTGGGAGTTTCCTGCTGTTGGCCAAAAAATTTAGATAAAGCATTACTAAGTAGCCCATCAATTTCCTGTGCAGTGACAAATTGACTTGATGATGTACTCACTGGTGAATCATTAATATCCTGCGCGGCATCTAAGCCTGAACCTGACTCTTGCCCTTCCATATCCGATATAATTGAAACCTCGTCTTTATCATCCTGTTCCTCCTGAGAAGATCCCGCCGAAGCTGGGGTACCTTGTTACCAAGATAAGTCAGGAATAGAGGATGGGATCGCCGCGTCCCGGTGGACGTCAGCCACTGTGTGAATAGTTTGAGCCGGAAGTGGGTGGTCAGGCCCTGGCCGAGAATATCTCCAAACACCGAGGCCTTGGCCTACACTCCCTTGGGAGTCCGAACCACTCTCAATCACTGAGCCCCCTGAACTCTCCAATTCCAGGGTTAAAATGTTAATGGGTAAATCATCTTCAGGTACAGGCACTATACTGGACCCTTGAGACCGAACACAAACTCTGTCTGGGGTAGAGGTACGATGAGAAGCACTAGAAACTGGCGAATGTCGGGAGGCCTTTCTATCATGGGAATCCTTTTTTGAAGATTTATGGCTGCGATGTGACCGTGAACTACTCTTCGATTTGGAGGATTTATCGCCGTGACCACTGGTGGAACTTTCCGTCTTACTCTTCTTACTCGATGGTGAAGAGGCAAGACTAGGTGGCTGGTGTCTGAGAGGTGACCTACACCGAGATCTCTCCCGAGACGAGGAGGCTGCCGCCGGGGGTGTAGGCTCTCTTTGACGTTTCATAGTAGCAGCAGGAGAAGACACAGAACCCTGACCAGTCTCCGCCGGCTTATGACTAGCTACTCGAGAGGAACGTTTAGGGGGAGGGTGCTCGAAAAGAAGCCTATCCCAAAGAGGGACGTTGTCACATTGAAGTGACTTATGAGCCACAATCGTAGTATACGCTGACATCTGTTGCCTAACCTCTCGTAAGGCGACCGCTGCGGTCTTATCATTGTCGCGGAGGACCTTGACACTTAATTGGGAGCAAAAGGAACAGTTGCGCATCACCCACAGACCCCTTGAACGGTCTAGACATTTAACACACTTGATGCAAAGAGTGTGCGCAAAAAGAGGGATACCGGCACAGGTAGGGGTAATGCATAAAGCAAAAACTGGGGCAAAGGTAGCCATGACAGAGACTGGTGGGAAAACTACTGCAGGGTCTGTATTGGTCCGCCGGAGCCCAGCTCTGGAAAAAAAGAAAATTTCCAGGAATTAATGCTCATAAGGTTAACCCAACATGTTCGCACACACGTGTTAATAACCCGCCGGGTAACGAGACGTAATGTCACAATGATCACAGCTCGCTACGCGGCGGGATTCTATAAAGATTTCAGAATATCTAAACATGTCTTAAGAAAGTTAAGAATACCCTCTGACATAATATAAGGGACCAGAATGGTGTTTATAGTCTTTCTGGTGGTGACTGTTTCAAGATTCAATTTTGGAAAACAACCCCCCACAAAGACGCCGGCACCTGAATTATTTAGCAGAATAACACAGGGCAGGCTGATACGAGATCTGATTTCTAACGAATTGTCACAAAAGATCGCCGTAAGTTTTAAGGCGGCGATAATAATAATAATAATAATAATAATAATAATTCTTTATTCCAGACACATAAGATAGATACAGTATAAATACAGTACGACCTAATGGTCCATATCACATACACTTCTCGTCAGAGCACAGATAATAATTATACACAAAGATATATTAATAAAGACACAATAAAATAAAAAATACAGTAGGCCTATTTACAGAATAGAGCACATATCACATTTTGTCACAATATAACACAGATAGGCTAACTAAGGCTATTGCTCAATGTTGGTTAACACCTATTGCACAGATCATTGCTCATAGTTCAATTAGACCTATATATTACATTACAGTACATACTATGTGTGCAGCAGCTTCTGCCAGTGAGATATAATACGGGATTCATAGATATGATCACTAGACCAAAGAGCTACAATCAGCGTGTTACTGGAGGATTGCAGTCGCTGCGAAAAGCTGTACACCAGTCTCCTGATGACAGCCCGACAGCACTGCACATCCAACAGTGTGCACACCATACTAGTGCTTTCATATTTAGAGAGACCAATGAACATCTTGAGTATATTATGATAGGATGTACACAGACCATTTATGGTGGCTCTCTTATACTTCCACCACAAATGGGCCGTGTACATAGAGGAACAATATGTCCGGAACAAAGTGACTTTAGTTTCCCAATTACACATGTGGAATTTTCTCAAGATGGTGTTACCACGTAAATATAGCTGTCTGCGCTGACGGCCGATATCTGCATCATCTGAGCAATCGTTTGAGATAATGTGTCCCAGGTATTTTATTTTGTTTACTTCTTGAATAATTTGATTATTGAGTGAGAAATTTGGCAGTTTACTTTTATACAGTAATTTTGATCTAAATATAAGAACAGCACTTTTCAGTGGGTTGAATTTAACACAATGTTTACTACCAAAAGATTCACATATATCAAGAAGTTTGCTCAGACCCGCAGAAGACGGTGCAATAATGACCAGATCATCAGCATACATGAGATGGTTGATGATTTTATTCCCACCATAACATCCAATCTGCTCTTTATTCAATTTATCACTTAATTCATCCATATATACATTGAATAAGTAAGGTGAGAGAATACTACCCTGTCTCACTCCATTGGTTACTGTAAAGGAATCCGAAATAATGTTACCCCATCTTACATTAAATGTTTGATTGGCGTACCAGTACTTCAAGATTCTCAGTATATAGGATGGCACTCCCCTTGTTTCTAATTTATCAAACAGGATATTGTGGCAGACTCTGTCAAATGCCTTACTAGCATCAAGAAAGCATGCAAAAATAGAGCTGTTCATTTTGATGTACCCATCCACTAGCTCCTTCAGAGTGTAGATGCACTGGTCCGTACCATGATTCTTTTTAAAACCAAATTGATTACTATTAGTTGAGATATACACTGAGATTCTGTCTAAAATGATTAACTCTAGTATCTTACTTACAATACTGGCAAGGGCAATAGGTCTATAGTTGTCTTTTGATGTAATTTTGCCAGCCTTGTCTTTAATTACTGGTATCAAGGTAACGGACATCATAGATTCTGGTAGGAAACCATGGATTAGAAAGCTGGTAAAGCAACTGCTGAGTTTCTCCAAGAGGAGAGTGGAGGAGTACTTCAAATGTTCAGCATATATACCATCAAAACCACAGGATTTGTTAGCATCTAGCCTACTTATTGCAGCCTTGATTTTTTCACTTGTAACTTTAATTGTGTCATATTTTTCTTCTTTGTTACACTCTGTTGTAGCAGCAATGGTATTTCCTTGGTGCCCAACAGAGTTAAACAAAGTTTGGTAATGTGTTTTCCAAAGATTGGCTATGTTATTAGTACCAGAGATCCCATCTACACTAACGGGTAGAGGTGTGCAGCTATTATGCATTTTTTTAATATCCTTCCAGAAGGCCAATGTGTCTTTGCTAGCAAAGTTTTTGGCCAATGCTTCTCTTCTTAATACATTTTCATTATTTTTTATATCTGATTGCATACTTGCATCTAGCCTTTAGTCTGGTGAACATGTCAAAAATGGGTCCCTGTCTCGGTTTGTTATGATCCAGCCATACACTACGAGCATCTCGGGATGCCTGGTATAGTTCTGAAACATGGTCATTCCACCCAGGTTTGTTAAAAGAGTAATTTTTGTTATGCTTGTGAAATACTATGTCACTAGCCTTAGTAAGACAAGATATAATATTATTGTACAGCTTGCTGACTTCTTCTCGATGACTAGCATTAACACAATTGGGGTCTTCACAGGTAATGGCATCCTCACTGCCAGGATCAAGCTCAGAAAGGAGAGTGTGTGTTAAAGTGCAAAATTGCTCACACTCCTCCTCGTCAAGCCCGCCCCATGGCAGTTTTGGATTTACACTATTGTTTGACTGGGTTAATTCTGGCGCTCTTTCCAAACTAGCTGTTAAGGTCAATGGGATATGATCTTCATCTGTATATGTATACTGAATTTCCATATTTGTTATCATATCATGGAAATCAGCACTAGCTACGTTATGATCTAGCCAAGACGTTGAGCCCCATGCTGCACTGACACATGTGTAACTACTATGAGGGAGCATGAGCTGAGAAGAGATAATTAGATCATGCTCACCACAGAAGTTAGTCATATGACTAGCAAACAGAGAGTTACTCATGTCCTTCAGATTAGCATTCCAGTCCCCTATTACAGAGTAGCAGGTGGTATTTAGTTCTTGTAAAAGAGCACTTAGCTCTCCAAGGCATTCCAGGTATTGTTCTTCATTTTCATTACATTGGTAGGGCAAGTACACACTAAGAATAACTACTTTCCGTTGGATATCTTCTATTTCTATACCTGTACACCATGGTAAATTTGTTACAAGTGGTTTAACCCGGCTGTCTAAAGAGTCCCTCCACAAAATAGCTACTCCTCCCGGTGGGTGACCTGCTACTAGACCATCCATAGCATCGGTTGTCGAGACCCCAAACCCATGAAAATTATCACAGATAGTACTGAGGTTACCCAAATCCTGTTTAAAATACCAAGTCTCCTGCAGGCACACAATATCACTGGTATTAAATACGTCTACTACATCAGGGCGTAGGAGAAGCCCTCTGTTGGTTTTAGGGAGCCCCCTACATTAACGATACATTAACGTATCTCTCAATTAACTGGTTAACGAAATTGAATTGTAAATTCCTTATTTCCTCCTCCCAGGAGCACCCGCCGGGTGTGAAAAATTTGTGAAAAAGATGTTAACCCTAATTGAACCTTCGATCGCCGTAAGTGTGAAGGCGGCGATACATATAGTATCACTAAAATGGATCGGTTAACTAAACTGAATGACCAAGTCGTTCATCCCACCCTACCAAGGTGCACCCGCCGGGTGAGATGTAAAAACGTTAACCCCATAAGTTCCTGTCCCCACTTCTTTGTAAAAGATCGCCGGGGAGGAAAGCCCTCAACAACAGCTAGGTGTTTCCTTTGGTTTGTAAAACCGGGTAGAAAAACTTCATAACATATGTCCGCATGAACAATGTTAGATGGGTACAGCCAATCCGCCGGGAATCATAGGGAGCCACAGCCACAGCCACAGACACCTCATCGCCGGGGACACAAGCCTGTGTTTAAACCACGCGTGGCCCAACATGGCTCTCGGCCGGGTTTTTCATGGTGTAACCGAGAAAAACCCGCCGGAAAGTAACCCACCCTGTTCAGAAACCATCTGAACGCACAAAGGACCCGAGAGAAAGCCAAGCACGACTAGCCTAGGGTCCACACAATAATCCGTGGAATTAGCCAATACACAACTAAACCAGGACACATACATAGTCCGTGGAATTAGCCAATACACAACTAAACCCGGATACACATGACACAGTAGGACATATTTATAAAATAAACAATAACACTTGTACATGTGGCAAAGCTACGAGCGGCTGGCTAGGCCTAAGTAGACGGCATAAGAAATGTTGAAATATAAACAAAAAACACTGGAAATATAACAACAGGAACCACCGCCAACACACCACTGTAGCAAAAACTTCCGACAAAGGGAAGACTGACTCGGGACCCAGAAAAAACTTCACTAAGTGAAGAAAAATACGCTGGGAACGTCAGTAAGCAACGCTTACCTCATCAGAAAGATAAAAGACAGCATAAATAACGAGTAATGAAAGCCGCCTGCATCACAAGCTAACTCAACTGTGAAAAGTTCACATGTCCACAACAGGACCACGAGGGTACATCCGAAATAGATGCCCCAAACACACGACCCAAAATACACTGCACTGCGGGCAACCAGCCCAGGACACTCCTGCTACGCATATCCTAACCTTACTCGATACATCCCGGAGTAAACAAACGAGAAAAAACTCACTAGGGACGCAGCAAATGCGGAACCAGCGGAGCGTGGGGAGACACGTCTGGGCAGGCTGAGCGCAGAGCAGAGAAGGAAGAATGACGCCTGAATCAGCGTCTGGTCAAAGATCCACACAAGTACATCCACGATATGATGGAAAGCTTATTGGATAGTTATTCTTATTTTCTTTTTGTTTTTATTTTTTACGAAGTTTTTTCGTAGTGAGAACCCAATTCATAATGACTGAAGCCATGAGTGAGGTCGCGTGCGCTCATGATGAAGGCTCCTCAGATTTTAAATGCTCTGCGCGGTAGATTCAAACTACGGCGGATTAGTGTTTGAAGAGGATGCCTTATGTAATAGGCATGTTCGTCAATGATGGAGGGGCCACTAATAAATAGTAGGATACTGGTCCACTTAACCTGGGCTTAGCCCAATCTCATCGGGTTCACTCCATTCACAACACTTTTGTAAAGGCTATAAGAAATTCAGGCCAAGATTTCGTATCTGTCACGTAGTGGAAGACGTGTTTTGGCCTGACAGAAGCCTTAGGCATGCCCCAGTACATGACAGGTTCCACCCTTTTGTTGCTATAACAAGGCTAACATCAGTACGAGGCCACTTCCATAGAAGTCCTCTCCAAACTGAACATGTCTCCAGGCCTCCCTAACAAATTAGTCCTACAGGATTTGTTCTTCCTTGATTAAAACCAAAGGATTACAAGAATGGGTAACCTCGCCATCTGGCTCATGAGTATAGCACGACTAGAGATACCATGCCTCCAGTAAGCCCTGGATTCACCGCCCGTTATGATAGGAAAGCGTGACATTCCAGAAAGAAAAAGTCTTGGAGGTAAATGAGCGGCTACCGCTATTTATAGCGGAACACTCGTAACAAGTCTGTAATTGCTCCACCACGTACCAAACGCTCTAGGGTTGAACCTGCAACACGGTTTTTCTCTGACGCGATCTTTTCCTCAGCCTATGGTTGGTTTAATACCAAGGCTTCAGAAACGTGTGTTGAGAGTTATTCGAACCCGGGTTCAGGGTCTTTCGTTCTACACCACAGAGGTTCACTTCAAGGCAACTGAGTTCCTATTTTTTCCTTCGTAGACCTTCAAGCTATTGGTGCCACAGCCACATGGACATAGATAGTTCTTCTAGGCCCACTCGGCATGCAGCATCTTGCACTTAGACTAGAGGGTCAAAAGAGATCTAGATGTGCTGGTAGAAGGTTCGAAAGATTTTTGGTTAGCCGCTCGGCTAACAGGTTATCTTCAGACGATCTTATCTGCTGGACGTCTCCAAGACTGGAGCAGTTCCAATCATTGGTTTGGAGGCTCATGCAGTCAGTTTTGTCTATGACTCTAAAGGAATTCGGGGTTGATCTTTTCAAAAAATGTCTACATTGGATGTCCCCTCAGGGTTGGATCACCGCTTGTATCTATATCTCAGCGTTAACGGAAACGTTGCTCGTCTACAATTCTACGGTGTTGGCTCGCCGGGTTTCACTATATCCCGGCGTTAGGCCTTAAACGAACGTAACTCTGGCAGTTCTGGACCTCAAAGTTTACTTTACCCCGGTGTTGAGCCTTAAACGATGGAATGACCGTAACTCAGTATCTTCCGCCCCGGCCTTAAACAACATGTCTCTGGGTGTTTCGCGTGGTTTTCCGCCGGGAAACACTCTGAGTTATGTTAAAATTCAGTTTTCCTCGACTGGTACGGGATTGCAAAGAATTTTGTTTGTGTTGTTTACGGCGTATAGTATGATTCCGGATGAACCGGCATGTTACTAAAAACAAATCGGGTTTCGAAGAATTACGGCTATGCCTTCCCTCGTAATCGCTTTTTCCGCCGCCAAAATAAATCCGTCAAAGTCGGGCAAGAAATCTTCCTCTAGGAGTGAGGCATCAAGAGACACATCTAGTTCTGTCTCAGGCTCTTCCCCCCGATTTACTATTCCCCTTAATCCTGCACCAGAACCTGCTGTTTTACCTGTGTTAGGGAGGGAAAGAAGTGGCAGTGTAGTTTCTCACCGACGGGGGCATGACAGCGCCCCAGACCGGCATTCATCTGTTCAGGAATCCCCCATGTTTGAGATCCCAGACTTAAATTTCATCGATCTGTCTGGGCCCGGCGTTTCCGACAATTCACAAACAGATACATACGAAACCGCTGCCCGGGTTGACGAGTCTCAGTCAGAGACTGTACCAGCCCCCTCAACCTGGTCACCGGGTTCACACATACACCAACAAGGGCTATATACTGAGGAACTGGCGCCTAGCCAACGTCCAGTTTCTCAGCTATCTGGAACGCAGGGCTCAGAGATGTCACAGTTCGCGTCCCAGTCTGATCAGGATAGTGGGGTTTTTGTAGCAAAGGATCAATTGCAAGAGCTGTTTGATTTTATGAGGCAGATTAAGAGTGAGCGACAGGCTGTTATTCCAACACCAGTAACCCCGGCGGTACGACCTGTTGAGCAATTGTTAGTGCATCCTCAAGTTACCATAACTTCACCTCCCCCTGCCGTCACTGTCAATCCCGTGGTTCCGACTCCAGGTGCCCCTGCTCTTTTGCCGTCTAACTTGAAATTGTTTTCAGAGTTGTTACCCCCTCCACTAGACAAATCCATCCCCAGCAAAAAAGGCCCTATGCCACTCTTGTATGGACCGGATACTTCCTGGTCAGTAGTTCAGCCTTTACGCCCTGAGGTCGCACAACCCACGGTTACAGGTGAGTTACCTGTCCCGAGTCACTGGGTTATAGAGGCAAGTGAAAAGAAAAAGTTACGGGCCAAGAACCAGTTGTCGAGAACAGATTTAGTCGACATAAATGAGAGTTCTAGTGATTAAGGAATATGTAAATAAAAACTAGAATAAGGTATAACCATTAAAACTAAGGAATAAGTGAAATAATGAATGTAGATGGGAATAACAGAGAAGCATTGATAATAGTAGGGTTATAGATTCCCCGTGTATGAAATCCCCTCTCAAACCTTAAGCTGTAAGCCACATTAAAACTACCCCTCACTACGTGCTCGTAATGAGGCAAGTGAGATTAGTTTCTCTCTCTATTTTCTAAAGAAGCTATTCAGACTATTCAGACCAAATAACAAAGATACATTTATAAGATGTAAGTCATATGATTTGTGAGATATGTTTGTCATATCACCACGAGACCACGAGTCCAGATTGCATTGAATTGACCTAATATGGTATTGAAAAAGTCAGGAGATTTTGATATATAAGCATGATGTTGAATTAAAAAAGTTAGTAGCAGTCCAGAGACACAGCAGTCAACACCAAGTTCCCCTAGACAACCAAGCCCAACCATGGGGTTCTTCATAACCAGTGTTCCCAGTCCCAGAAAGACACTACTATTTACAGTGAGTACACATTAAATATTTATATAAGATGTAAGCTTTGGTTGGAACTATTTAATAGGAAACGTTGCTATTAGCTATCATAAAAGCTGTGTTAAAATATCCAAGTCGATCTTGGTAAATTATTCACTCATTTAGAACTCTGTGAAACTATTATCTGAAAGTGTAACAATGTTTAAACTTAACTAAATAAAAAGTAAAAAACATTATAAAAAACAAAATTCATAACTTTGTTTTTATAACCGAAATATATTCTTATAAATATATAACGATACTCCAACTATATTAATTATATCATGATTCTTATGTATCAATAAATATAGCAAGTATAACGACCTCTAGAGTAAACAACGAGACTTAACAATATGATAGATATGTGTATCTATCTATATAGTAGGGAGTATGGTTATCAACATATAATTATAACATAGGAAAGAGATCCTTCATAATCACAGGAGCATTTAAGACTGTGTTTCTATTGATATTTCCTTTATAGCCTCTTGGATATTGATAATAAAGTAATTAGCATTGAAGCTACCAACTGAGACTTATATAGTAAAGTAATAAATAAATAAGGGAAGATAGAAATGCGATACAGTCGGGAGAGGTACTTGATGTTGTTATTAAGGCCATCCCAACATTTATTAATCCTGAATTTTTTGTCTACTCACAATCCCCCGTCTTGCCTCCTACTTCCGCCGGAAAACTGTTTTCTGACTGGACTAAATCTGATGGGATGAATGATTTAAAAGTGTTGCAGGGTTTGACCCCAGAACTAAATTCAATTCCTTTCAGGGACTCTCATGGGGCTTCATTAGTTCATGTTAAGGGAGGGGAGTATGGGCAGTGGGTTGCTTGGGGACATGAGGCCCAGCTGTTTGCCAGCACCATTACGAACAAAAGTAGTCATCAACTTCCGTCAGAAGACAATCATTGGTTTTCTATGCCAGTAGGCAAGGCGGACGGGATTCCCCAACATATTTTTTATTTTATTGGGGCCCCGAAACTATCTTTGTGCCACTTACCTGAACCATTTTGTCCTCCCACACAGGTCCAGATCGACAAAGATTATAAAATGAGACCTATAAAAGAAATACCTTCTCAGCCACCAACTTGGAGCCTCTCTGGCTCGGACGACTGAGTCGGTTAGGGACGCCGGAACCGAGAAGGCTCTTTCTCTGACCAGACGCCTCCTCCTCCAAAACTCGATTCAGTCTCTCGGCGACGTTTGGACAGCTATCTTTGAGGCTGTACGGGTCCGCCAAGATCTAAGAGTGTATTTGGTGAGGAGACTTCCGGCGGAGATCGGTAGAAGGTTGCTATTATCTAATGTGTTCACATCTACCTTAGACTCTAACGAAGCCTGGAGAACAGTTACTTTTCTCCTAGACGCACAACCTGCCACCACTGCTAAATCCAAGGGTGAGCAGGCAGCTAAACCAAATTTCAAAAACTAAGAGTTCCTTTCGTGGCCAGTCACAGTTCAATCAGTCAGCCAAGACTTTCACAACCCCTGCTCATACCGGGACACCTAGAGGGCGAGGTAACTTCAGGGGTAGAGGGAGGTGGTTTCGGGGTCAACATAGGGGTAAACCCAATAGCGATGGTAGCAAGACCTCTCATCCCCCCATGCCAAATTCAGAGTCACAATCCTCCTCAAAAAACGGAGACACCACAAGGCTCTCTCACTCCCAGTGCCAAGGCAAGGCGAGACGTATCCGAGAGTAGTACTGCCGGACAAGACCAGTCATGTGAGTGGCAACTTCCGAGATTATTTCTGGGCATGGCCCCGGCGAACATGGGCAAGGACAGTGGTCCGCAAAGGTCTCTCGTGGCTGTGGTCCCGGCGACCCCATCTACGTTTCCTCACATATTCAATCATGTTTCATTGGAGGTGGGATCCATTATCAAAGAGATGGCACAAAAGCAGATCATAATCCCCAGTCCTATGTCAATGCCAGTGTTCATATCCCGGTTGTTTTTGGTGCCAAAGAGGGACAGTGTTCAGATGAGGCCGGTGATCGACCTCTCATATCTCAACACCCACATTCACAATCGGTCATTCAGGATGCTGACGGTGAATCAGATCAGGTTGTCACTCCCGCCGTAGGGCTGGATGTGCTCAATAGATCTGACAGATGCCTATTGTCCCAATCAACAAACGTTTTCAGAGGTTTCTAGCCTTACGCAATGGGGATCAAACGTTTAATGCCCTTTGGATTAAATCTAGCACCCCGAGTTTTCACAAAGTTAGTCCGACAGGCTTTGCTACCATTGCTCAAACAGGGAATCATGATCTTATGGTACCTAGACGATTGGCTAGTGGTAGCCCAATCCGAGATAATGTGCCTTCATCATGTTCAACAAGTATTAAATCATGTAGCTGCCTTAGGGTTCAGGGTAAACTTAGCAAAGTCCTCTCTCATTCCCACCAAGCAAATCCAGTGGGTGGGCCTTATCTGGGATACCGAGTTACTAACTCTGAGTCAGAGTGTGGACAACCGTCAGAGATTTCGCAGGAAACTCTTTCGGTTTCTTCATTCTCGGACGACAACGAGGAATCTCTGGGAATCTCTGGTAGGCTCACTCAATTGGATACAGCTGACGGTACCGTTAGGTCGTCTGAAGGTCAAAAGATTATCTTGGAAGAAAACAGGTGCTTTCCGCTTTCCCCGGCGGAAACACTGAGGACAATTCCAACTTTAATCCACAACCTCCTGGCGGCTTGGGCGAAGCCAGAAATAATTCACTCCTCCTTGACTTGGACAGCTCCGCCTCCGACGGTTTGGGTAGATACAGATGCGTCAGGAACCCTGGGATGGGGTTACCAATCAAACTTAGGCCATCAGAGTCAGGGTCTATGGTCAATATCAAATCATCTTCATATCAATGCCAAGGAGTTGCTAGTCCCACTATTCTTTTTACAGGAGCACGGCATGAGACAGGCGGGAAAGTCCCTAGCCTTCAGAATGGACAATTTGACTGCAGTGACATGCATTCAAAAGCAAGGGTCAGCGAGATCGCGAGTGTTACAAGGGTTGTCGGAAAAGAGGCTCGGGATTTATCTTCACGCAACGTATCTGCCAGGCGTGGCGAACGTATGGGGGGATGCTCTGTCCCGGAGACAGAGGCTCTCAGACAAAACATCTTTCAAGAGATGATTGCCGAACCCTACCATCCACAAGTGGACTTGTTCGCATCAGAGGCAAACCACAGGCTGCCTCAGTACCTCACACGCCGGAGTCTGACTCCGGGGGGGGGGGTCCGGACGCATTTCTGGTAGAGTGGAACAAATGGAGCTCCATTTATCTGTTTCCACCTCCAGACGCATCCTTAATGTGTAAAGTAGTTCACAAACTACGGGATTATCGGGGCATGGTCTCGATGATTGCGCCCTTGTGGCCGGCTCAAGTGTGGTACAACCAATTGAAGATGTGGTGCGAGAACCCGGTGTCGCTCCCGATCTCGTACTTCCACTTAGAGACAATTGGAAACTTCAAGACCTCGCTGACTTTTACCTTGTGGATATTCAGAAGGCCAAGTTGCTAGGCCAGTTTGGGGAAACCGTGTTTCACAAGTTGATTAATTAGTATGCTCAATCAACCCGACGACAGTACCAATCACACTGGAAATAATTTACTACCTGGATTGTAGAAACTGGTCAACAGCAGTCTTCAGTGGCTCTGGTGTTTAATTATTCAAATTACCTATTTGATATTCAAAAGTTGTCAGTTGTCACATTAAGGAATCACCTCACAGCAATCAGGACACCGTTTTTCGATTTAACTGGTCTGTCTGTGCCGGGGGTGGAGGAAAAGGGTATCATGAGGTCTTGCTTCAGGCTTCGCCCTCCTCTTCGTCAACTCACACCCACCTGGTCTCTTGATCTGGCCCTTGAGATGCTTCAGTCCCGTAAATATTGCAAGGATCCTCCCTTTGACTTAATACTTAAAAAGGCAATTTTTCTAATGGCACTGGCTACGGGTGACAGGGTGTCTGAGTTGGCGGCGATGAGTTCGGAGCCAACCTGTTTAAGATTTTCAAGGCGCAACATGGGTGTACATATTGCTCCCGCTCCTAACTTCATAGCTAAGAATGAACATTGTAATCATGTATTTACAGAGTTCGAAATTCCGGCTCTGAAACAAGGTGACAGGCACCATTTAGTTTGTCCAGTGTAGTCACTTATGTTATTTATGCGGACGACCCGGCTCTCACAGGCGGGCGCCCTCTGGGTTTCACGGACAGGTAAACGTTTACAAAACGCCGGCTAGCTGCGTTATTAGTGGAAGTCATTTGTGAAAGTAATCCCGGCGTGTTGGCAAGATCACACGATATCCGTAAATGGGCGGCATCACTTCGATTCCTCCATAATTACTCTCTAGATGATATTCAGCAGACCCAATTGTGGTCATCGAATCATACATTCCTCACACGTCACCTGTCCGTCAATCTCATGAAACCTTCTCGTACATGTGTAGCATTAAGGCAGAAAGTCTAGTTTTAAGGTATTTTTGTAATGAAAAGAGGGGGGGGGAGGGGGGGGGGAGTATCCTAGCTAAGGATTCTACCTGCCTCTGAAGTGATACAAATTGTATCGGGTATTAAGGTGATGTGATAATCTGTTCCTTAGACTAAAGTAAGTCTACTCAGGAAATTTTAATTTTTATGTTAACACTATGGATGCAATAGGGTTTCCAATATACTCAATAATCTTAAGGATTAGGGTTAGAGTGAGAATACAAATATTTTGGTAATACAGTACCTAAGGCCATGAATATACTGAATAGGCCGACATATATTCAAATTTGGATAATAATGCGTTTTTCATTTATCTTGGGATGTATAAGCTAAATGAATAGTTTATGTTTGTGTTACACCAACTGTTCTATCAAACGTAAAGGTGCTAACATCACAGGCTTCCTTTAAGAAACGCCGCCTGTAACCCCTTTTTATATTTTTTGTTTATATTAAACTGATCTGCTTAGTACGTGTTTATTTGGACCTTATCTGGTTTATTAGTGGTATTCGATGTTCATGATGAATGTCCCCCTCCAGTCTTGAGATATCAGGTGCATCGTCAATGATGAAGGGGCCACTAATAAATTATAGGTTTGAGTCCCGAAGGGAAGAAGGAAAACCTAATATTTAGTAGTGGCCCCGGAATCATTGACGATTTTGGCCCTCCCTTCCGTCCCATTCCCATTCATCTGCTACATTTTGAGAGTCTTGATATGTCAGATTAAGAATGAACAGCCGCTACGAGGAGGATGGCGTGCCGTACCCAAAACAGCAGACGCACGGGAAGTGCATTGCTAGATCAAGTTTAATTTTGTATTTACTTTTATTTATTTTTTACTAGTTTTTTTCTAGTAGTGGTACCCACATCATAAGGACGAGTCTGTGAGTGTTTTTTTAAGAGCGTTTCGCTAACAATATGTGGCAATCGTATATGATTTCTCCCCGGGTGGGTGGTTTGAACAGCAAGCTAGAGTTCAAGATTGGCCATTACCTACGTTAAGGCGCATCGTCAATCATTCCGGGGCCACTACTAAATATTAGGTTTTCCTTCTTCCCTTCGGGACTCAAACCTATAATAATGCGCCAGACTTTGAATCATAACTAAAGAAGGCTGTGTTCCTTATGGCTTTAGCGACAGGAAATAGGGTATCTGAGCTGGCGGCGATGAGCAACGCACCTAACTGCCTCAGGTTTGGGAGATTAAATGAGCATCTACGGATCGCGCCGTCTCCCACGTTCGTAGCTAAGAACGAACACTGTGATCATGTTTTTTCAAAATTTACGGTCCCAGCACTTAAACGCGGAGATACGCATCACATTTTGTGCCCGGTCCAGGCTTTAATAAAGTTTATGAGGGTAGCAAAACCTCAACAACCAGGAGCCTTATGGGTCACCAACACAGGCACTCGCATCACGAGAAGAAGATTAGCCTCCTTACTCGTAGAAGTCATTAGGGAAACTAATCCCGGCATAGTGGGCAGAGCCCACGACATCAGAAAGTGGGCTGTCTCTCTTAGATTCTTAAAAAATTATTCGATTGATGACATAGCTAACACTAATTTGTGGGCTTCAAATCGTACATTCCTGATGCGATAACTGTCGGTGGCCCTGGATAAACCAAAGCTAGCCTGTGTAGCTTTACGACAGAGGGTCTCATGAGTCATTGTGCTATTAATTACTAAGTTTAATCTTAGAAGAAAAAGGGGGGGTGCAGGTAAGCCGCAAGACCCTGAGAGCCCTTCCGCCGGAGGATGTGATAAGTTCACGAGCTGTGGTACTTTATAAGTTGAGCCGGTTTTACAGCTCTAAAATATTTTTCTATGCAGAGATACCTATAATAGTTGCAACTATTTAGTCAATATGTACAAATTATATAACATGTACAAATAAGCTTAAGGACAAAAGATATGTTAATCAGGGATAAGTTTTTGTTTCCCTGACAACAACTTATGAATCTCGAGATGAGAATCAATTTTATGAATCTCGAGGTGAGAATCTTATCAAATATATAAAGCAGACCTTCTTCGAAGTAACGCACTGCTTTCTATCCTTTTATATTTTGTATATATTGTATGTAAACAATAAAGAACTCAAATTTGCTATGCGATTCTTTTTTCTCTACCTATGGTATTGTTAGTGGTTTGGTATTGTTACGAATGTCCCCCTCCAGTCTTGAGATATCAGGCATATCGTCAATGATGGAGGGGCCACTAATAAATTATAGGTTTGATCCCCGGAGGGGAGAAGAGAAAACCTAATATTTAGTAGTGGCCCTGAAATCATTGACGATGTAGGGCCCTCCCGTCCATGCCCTTCCCATTCGTTGATATCTTGAGTTTAGTCTTAATATGTCAGTGAAGGCGGAATGGCGTCTCTCTTGCCATGGTCTGGGCTAGAATCCACGCGCAAGAAATCCACGAGATGGAAATCTATAGCAAAACAAGTTTTGAGTTTAATTTTTCTCTTTTATTTTTTACGAAGTTTTTTCGTAGTGCGTACCCCAATCATAAGACGATTCCATAAGAGAAGTTGCGTTACACTTATGATGTGTAGTACTCCGTTTCCCCGCGGCGGGAGTTTCAAACTGGCTGCCCGCGGGCGCTTGAAAGGAGGCTATTGAAATACAGAAGAAACGAAAAACCCCCAAGGAAAAAAGAAAACAGAAAGGAGAGAACCAGGACGAAATACAGAAGAAGAAAAGAGAAACCTACAAAGGCAAAAGAAACCAGAAAAGAAAAAGCCAGAACCAAAAAGTGATAAAGAAAGGAGACAAGCACACCGCGACAATGGCAGGGTCAAGGCCAAAGACCCAAACAACAAAAGACTACCGCCGCCTCACAACAGCAGAGACAGGGAGCCCCAAAATGGCCGGAAAGGAACCACGACAGACCACCCCCAAGAAAGTGCTATATTCTCAACCTTTTTAGGACAACCAAAATCCTGTGCAAAATAACTATAAACATGTAAACAAATACATAAGAATATTAATGTAAACACGTAGACAAAAAAAAAAAAAATCAAAAAATCAAATAAAACTCCGTGAAACAGGAAACCTCATACGAGTAAAACATAATTTCCCATACAAATAAACATTATAGAAAAGAAGACACCTATTATTTCTTTACATTAAAATTGTGTATGTATGTAGTCCCCTATGCCCATTATTTCTTTATATTATAATTGTGATTACGTAGGTTAGGACACATGCCAAGGTCGTGTATGTAATTGATTATGCAAGGACCATGTCTGGGGGTCTCGTCAAATTACGAGAGCCTGTCAGACCATCGTCTATGCTCATTGTTTCTCTATATTATAATTGTGTATGCATGTAGTCCCCTATGCTCCTTTATTTATTTTTGTTATAATTGTGTATGTATGTAGTTAGGCAAGAGTCATGTCCCACAATGTTCAGATTAAGGAGGTTGGGATACATGACAATATTGTTGTGTTATCATGTATGCATTTGATTGTGAAAGAATCTGAGTACAACCATCTCAGAGAGATGCTTGGTAACCATATGAACAAGATGTATACGCCTTTTGAACCCCCCCTGTACCTCCTCCAATTAAACTCACCCAACCCACATTTCTGTCCTTCCCAACTGGAAGCGGCTCTCACCTCTATATCTGCTACCGAAAATAGATCAAAGGAATCACCTCGGTAGCCTCACCCGAGCCCCCACGATGGTATAGCAAAGATACTCATCAATCAACTCATGCCACCAGGGACCACTACGATAAAGCAATATATTGTTTCCTAGGGTCTGGCAACGTTCCATTGCTAAAAGAACACTATAACACTTCCTAGTAAACATCACTACCTTGCCATTCCCGACCCGGGCATGTGCGGCCGTGCGAGGCTAACAGAATGAAGGCTTTCTATACCCCATCAGGTCATCCGTCCCTGAGTGACCCAGGTAGCCTCGGCCGAGGTCCCATGATAGTATGATGAAAGAAACTTAAAAAACATCAACTAGCCCATCATACACCACTACGAAAAATAGAAGTGGACTCCCTAAGGTCCAGAAGCATCCACTTGCTAAACGAATACGTAAGAAACTTCCCTAGTAAACACCCCTACCTTCACAGTTCCTGACATGCAGGTGCGACAGTGCGAGGTTAACGAGATGTAGGCCTGCCTGACCACCCGGGAAACAATCACCCTTCCCCCCTAACCTCTACACTAAAGGAAGCCTCCCTCACTGAATACTACCTATCCCATCAAGAACGAAAATGGTAGATACTGATACTATCCAGCTAAGAAACAAGGAAAATCCATAATTCCTGTTCCCCTGAATCAAACCTTTCGAGATGCAATATAATTCGGTATACTCCAGGTGGAAGGCAACATCAAGTCCGGGAAAAACCCACGCTTCCCCCCTGTCGACCCAACTAGCAACGCGCCCCGCCCATTGACCTCGAGAGCGGCCCAGTGAAGAAACTCTTGCCAAACAACCAGCCCATAACGTGCACATATATGTTAGATGTTTAAGTTACCCATACCATATAATCCAGGATACGTAGAATAAGAAATGAATCACTCAGACAACAAGTCTTAAGCCACCGCAGTACACAGATGCCTGAAAAGTAAAGTAAACCTATTTCAAAGTTCAGACAACACCCCAGCTCTGACCTTCTCCACACCTCAGAAAGCTTGCCAGCTTGAAGCCCTGCTATATCCACAAATAAGTAATGTTAAGACTACTACTTTTAATAGCCGTAAATATAAGTCCTCATTCAATAAGCCAGGTTGGCAAGACTATGTGGCTGACCTGTATCAGGCCTCCAGAGATGCTAGGTCTCATTGGCTTGAAGTAGGTCAGCCTAGACAGGGGCCTATATTTGAACTTCACAAAAGAGCAAAGGCTAGGACCAAATATGCCATTAGATTTATTAAGCAAAATGAAAACCAATTAAGGAAGGAAGCCCTTGCAAAGAGTCTGGCAGAAAAGGATACTAACTGTTTTTGGAAGGACATCAGATCCATGCAAAATTGTAACACACCATTACCTGTCAGTGTTGAGGGGGTTACGGGTGAAGAGAACATTGCTGACTTATGGAAAACTCATTTTAAGGAACTACTTAACAGTGTAAACCAAAGGTCTACTAATGGTGCAATTCAATATGTGAAAGATAGTAATTATGAAGACATTAAAGTGACTGAAAGTGATCTTGAGAATGCCATAAGAAAACTTAACCTAAATAAAGCTTGTGGGCTGGATGGTATATATGCAGAACATCTTAAATATGCAGATAAGTTGTTAATAGATAAACTTAGTTCTTGCATCACCAGTCTATTTACGCATGGTGTCCTGCCGGAGTCTATGATATCCGTAATACTTGTTCCTGTCATTAAAGATAAATCAGGTAAAATTACAGCAAAAGACAACTACCGCCCAGTAGCACTTGCTAGTGTGGTGAGTAAGGTAGTTGAAATGATAATGCTAGAAAGAATGTCTGCATATATTGTCACCAGCAGCAATCAGTTTGGCTTTAAGAAAAATCACGGCACAGACCAATGCATATATGTGCTGAAAGAAGTGATTGATACATACAACAAACTAAATAGCTCAATTTTCTCTTGTTTTCTTGATGCAAGTAAGGCTTTTGATAGGGTGTGTCACAAAACCTTATTTGAAAAATTAGTTAACAGGGGAGTGCCTAGCTATATTGTTAGGATACTTATTTTCTGGTATGCTAATCAAAAAATGTGTGTAAGATGGGGCAACATCCTGTCAGGCTCTTTCGCCGTAACCAATGGTGTTAGGCAGGGGGGGATATCGTCTCCGTATCTTTTCAACGTCTACATGGATGATCTTAGTCTGGAGCTGAACAAGACTCGCACTGGGTGCTGTATTGGCAGCACCATTGTAAATCATCTCATGTATGCTGATGACCTAGCCTTAATCGCGCCCTCTGGAGCAGGACTGGATAAATTATTAAGAGTATGTGAAAAATTTGGAATCGAACATTCAGTCAAATTTAATCCTATAAAGAGCAATATCATAATATTTAAATCTAACCTTCTGTTGAAATCAAAGCTACCTAAATTCCATTTGTATGAAGAAATTATAGAAGAAGTAAGTAAAGTAAAGTATCTAGGACACTATATTTCATGTGATCGCTCAGATGATGAGGATATGGGTCGTCAGCGAAGGCAACTTTACATGCAGGGAAATTCAATATTAAGAAAATTTCATATGTGCACATGAGATACAAAAATAACATTGTTCAACTCCTACTGCTCACCAATGTATACAGCACAACTATGGTGGAATTATAAGAAAATTACAGTGAATAGACTAAGTATCTCATATCACAATATCATGAAAATGTTTCTGGGGCTCTCAAAATATGAGAGTACAAGTACGCTATGTGCCTATATGAACTTACACTGTTACAAATCACTCATTAGAAAGCTAACATATAAATTCATTCAGCGCCTTAACACTTCTGAGAACAGGATCATTAAAATGCTACAAACTCCAAGCATAGTGTACACCTCCAGGATCCAGGCACACTGGAGGAAGTTGCTCTATATTTAACCTTAAGTAATGATTTCAGGTCTGCTACTCTACAGAATTAGCATACCGGTACTGATCCTCATAGTGCAGTACAGTACCGATATTCCTATACTGTACTGTAGCAACATACTGTACCGGAAGCTAAATGATGTGAGGCATGGTACTGTACACAATTAGGACAGTGGTTTTGGTAACACAGTAGTTTGATGACCACTGTTTTTGGTTGAGGCAGTGCTGTGAACTACATGATAGCAAGCTGGGTATTATTTAATTTATTTTAATTTTATGTAGCCTATGTACAGTAGCTTATATATATTTATATATATTTATGTTACTGTAAGGTATATATGGACCCCAGTATGGTCCCCTCTGTACTGTGTGAGTCTGAAATAAAGTATTATTATTATTATTATTATTACTATTAACCATTACCCAATCAAGTAAGCAATCCAATAGAGCATCATGTGTAGAGATAAACCTTACGTCTCCCATTCCTAAACCCCTCTTATAATAGTAAACAAACCATTATTCAGACATCATTCAACACCGAGTGCCCCCCTTCTACCCCCTCACTGACAAAGGTTATATAAACTCTAGGAGGAGAGAGTTCAGGCAAGTAGAAATATCGCTTCTGTACGATCGGCACCCCGCTCTGACTGAAGACTATTTTATACCCGAACTCTAGACTAGTTATTGACGAACGGCACCCCGGAGTCTGTATACTATCTGTAATATATATATAAACCTATTTTGGGATCTTTATTGATCGTGGCCACCCATCGGTTAATATAAAGACCTTAAATGATACCTATATATATAAATACAAAGTAAGTGTATTAAAAACTCATTGTTGGTATGGCCTCTTCCTCTTGGGTTTCTAATCATTTATATAGTGCAACAGTAGCTACATACGTATAACTGATTACTTCTGACCACCCAGAATTTAATATAGTTATTCATATTAGTTTCTTCTCTAACCTAATAAAAATATTGAAAGACGAAGGCAACCCTACCTTTCAATACATTTATTATCTTAGACATTTTGCTGGCACTTAACTCACAGGGATCTAGGAGAGAAAGATCTTTTGTGTTAGAAGGGTCTATGCGAGATACTCTCAGGAGCACTTAGCATATATAGATCCTAGGCACAAATTGTCTGTGGCAACCCACCAGGATTTGTGACTAAAAGGTTAAACACCGCCCAAGTTCTTTGAACCTCTTAAAAAGATTAGAGACTGTCAAAAAGAGTTACTTGTATCGACTCCTCTTGCGTTCGTCCGATGTTTTGTTAATCCAGCCCTGCCTGAAACATAACATTTAAAATCCTAGCCCCAAGAGTACCTGAAAGAACTTCATCAACGGTTAATATTAAAGGTCAGAATAGTCAAGTATTTGTTCAAAGGCTACATGCCTAGAATACTTGCGTTAGTTCGATGTGGTGACCAACTGTACTCCTCATAGTTACGGAACCATATTTAAGACCCAAAGCCCATTAACCCAACTGTAACTTCTTCACACGACCGGACCCTGGACGGCCCATGGAGCAGCCAAGAAACCCTCAACGACAACGCAACGAGATACCAAGAAGACAGCTCAACAGTGCATTATTAATTTTGTTTTGTATCAGTGCGGAGATACCGTACTATATGATCGATTGTTCACTTGTGCCCCCCCTTAGTTATTTGCTACCAATGACGAGTGCTCAGATTATATTACAAGTTCCCTGTACATTGCCAACGAATTCAGTATCAGTATTAAGATACTAAGAGATAACTGTAGCGACAGTATTTACCCTAAGCCATGTAATAAGTGCTCCCTATCTGGAGACTATGGTAGATATTTTTAGATCCCTAGAGTTTGTGGGATAGGTCGTAAAATAAGTAATCTCAGTGACGAATTCATATACCGTGCATAACCAGTCGACTAAATATATAATTTTGATCCATG
Source organism: Paralithodes platypus (assembly GCA_032716605.1). Taxonomy (NCBI): domain Eukaryota; kingdom Metazoa; phylum Arthropoda; class Malacostraca; order Decapoda; family Lithodidae; genus Paralithodes; species Paralithodes platypus. Next base: position 13,524,472 of record CM064582.1, read on the forward strand.
ATTAATAATCCGGTTTTGTGAAAATAAATACCGGAAGATATCTACGCGTTTAGAGCAATAACAGAACACAGAGTAAACACCATTAATCTCATATGATACTTCTAAATCCTACTAAGTGCCCAGCGGGTGAAATTCTGTAATATTCATAGTGTACCCATCTCAGAAGAATAATACCTGAGTGTTGAAAGTGGTAAAGTGCACTCCATCTAGATCCGCGATCGTGCTCGAAGAATTGAAAGACCAAGGTTGTGCTCCCTATATATTAATACCTATGTGTTGAAAGACCAAGGTTGTGCTCCCTATATATTAATACCTATGTGTTAAAGACCCAGGTTGTGCTCCCTATATATTAATACCTATGTGTTAAAGACCAAGGTTGTGCTCCCTATATATTAATACCTATGTGTTAAAGACCAAAGTTGTGCTCCCTATATATTAATACCTATGTGTTAAAGACCCAGGTTGTGCTCCCTATATATTAATACCTATGTGTTAAAGACCCAGGTTGTGCTCCCTATATATTAATACCTATGTGTTAAAGACCCAGGTTGTGCTCCCTATATATTAATACCTATGTGTTAAAGACCCAGGTTGTGCTCCCTATATATTAATACCTATGTGTTAAAGACCCAGGTTGTGCTCCCTATATATTAATACCTATGTGTTAAAGACCCAGGTTGTGCTCCCTATATATTAATACCTATGTGTTAAAGACCCAGGTTGTGCTCCCTATATATTAATACCTATGTGTTAAAGACCCAGGTTGTGCTCCCTATATATTAATACCTATGTGTTAAAGACCCAGGTTGTGCTCCCTATATATTAATACCTATGTGTTAAAGACCCAGGTTGTGCTCCCTATATATTAATACCTATGTGTTAAAGACCCAGGTTGTGCTCCCTATATATTAATACCTATGTGTTAAAAGACCCAGGTTGTGCTCCCTATATATTAATACCTATGTGTTAAAGACCCAGGTTGTGCTCCCTATATATTAATACCTATGTGTTAAAGACCCAGGTTGTGCTCCCTATATATTAATACCTATGTGTTAAAGACCCAGGTTGTGCTCCCTATATATTAATACCTATGTGTTAAAGACCCAGGTTGTGCTCCCTATATATTAATACCTATGTGTTAAAAGACCCAGGTTGTGCTCCCTATATATTAATACCTATGTGTTAAAGACCCAGGTTGTGCTCCCTATATATTAATACCTATGTGTTAAAGACCCAGGTTGTGCTCCCTATATATTAATACCTATGTGTTAAAGACCCAGGTTGTGCTCCCTATATATTAATACCTATGTGTTAAAGACCCAGGTTGTGCTCCCTATATATTAATACCTATGTATTAAGGGGAGCTGTTTAGTTTGTTCCCTACTTTTTCATCAAGCTAAAAATTACACCCCCTAGACCTCCTTTCAAGATAAATTTGTACATTTTTCGGTAGAAAAATGTCCCGGCCGGAGGTCGGTTGCTCTTAAATTACAGGCTCGCTATCGCTCGCCAGAAAAAAATCGACACCTTAACGGCACGAAAGGTCTTAAAATTGACAGATATGGGGCTAAATGTCTTAAAATATCCAAATTACTAGGGCGAAGGTCTTAAAATCTCAAAAGCAATGGGGCTAAACATGAGGGAGAAAGGGGTCCAGAAAAAAATCCTCCAGGTGGAAATCTCCCCTTAAAAGTGTAATAACTCATTATCTATGTTCTTAGTGAAGTATTGAATAAAGCTGCATTATAAACCCCATTCTGATATTATAATGTCCTCTATTGATTCCGTATAATTATGTATTTGTAGGAATTCCAATATCCCAGTCTCGAAGAACCCACCTTGATCAATCGTTAATCCTGCAGTAATTTCAGGGCATAACAGGAAAAATAGATGATAATTGAGGAGGGGGGTAAAGGAAGGGAAGGGGGGGGGGGGGTTGAGACACATGTAGGAGTGGTAGCAAGTAATGGATGGGAATTATCTCACCTAATCACAAATTGCTTTGTTATGAGTGCCACTGGAGTGTTTTAAAGGTTTTGTTTATGCTCTGGATCTATTGAGGATAGTCACAGTGCACCAGAAAAACATCTATTGAGGATAGTCACAGTGCACCAGAAAAAACATCTATTGAGGACGGTCGTCGTTTAAGGGTTAACAACTAGGGTACGTACATAACATCAAGTAAGTCTCCAAGATGGAAAAAAATACTTGCGATAAAGATATGGTTAAAACACATACACAGAGACAAATTAGTCTCAACACAAGCAAATATGTCCTTAAGGTTTAGCAGAGTATGCTCATAAAATATTAACCAAAAAATGGCAACTGTCCTCAATAGTGGTTTTTCTGGTGCACTGCGACCGTCTTCAATAGATCCAGAGCATAACAAACCCTTACAAAACACCCCAGTGGCACTAAAAACAAAACACCCCAGTGGCACTAAAAACAAAACACCCCAGTGGCACTAAAAACAAAACACCCCAGTGGCACTAAAAACAAAACACCCCAGTGGCACTAAAAACAAAACACCCCAGTGGCACTAAAAACAAAACACCCCAGTGGCACTAAAAACAAAATACCCCAGTGGCACTAAAAACAAAACACCCCAGTGGCACTAAAAACAAAACACCCCAGTGGCACTAAAAACAAAACACCCCAGTGGCACTAAAACAAAACACCCCAGTGGCACTAAAAACAAAATACCCCAGTGGCACTAAAAACAAAACACCCCAGTGGCACTAAAAACAAAACACCCCAGTGGCACTAAAAACAAAACACCCCAGTGGCACTAAAAACAAAACACCCCAGTGGCACTAAAAACAAAACACCCCAGTGGCACTAAAAACAAAACACCCCAGTGGCACTAAAAACAAAACACCCCAGTGGCACTAAAAACAAAACACCCCAGTGGCACTAAAAACAAAACACCCCAGTGGTACTAAAAACAAAACACCCCAGTGGCACTAAAAACAAAACACCCCAGTGGCACTAAAAACAAAACACCCCAATGGCACTAAAAACAAAACACCCCAGTGGCACTAAAAACAAAACACCCCAGTGGCACTAAAAACAAAACACCCCAATGGCACTAAAAACAAAACACCCCAGTGGCACTAAAAACAAAACACCCCAGTGGCACTAAAAACAAAACACCCCAGTGGCACTAAAAACAAAACACCCCAGTGGCACTAAAAACAAAACACCCGAGTGGCACTAAAAACAAAACACCCCAGTGGCACTAAAAACAAAACACCCCAGTGGTACTAAAAACAAAACACCCCAGTGGCACTAAAAACAAAACACCCCAGAGGCACTAAAAACAAAACACCCCAATGGCACTAAAAACAAAACACCCCAGTGGCACTAAAAACAAAACACCCCAGTGGCACTAAAAACAAAACACCCCAGTGGCACTAAAAACAAAACACCCCAGTGGCACTAAAAACAAAACACCCCAGTGGCACTAAAAACAAAACACCCCAGTGGCACTAAAAACAAAACACCCCAGTGGCACTAAAAACAAAACAATTTGTAATTAAGTGAGATAATTCCCCTCCATTACTTGCTACCACTCCTACATATAATTATCAACTATTATTCCTCCTATTCTCCCTTTTATCAGGTAATTTTTGGTGCGAATTTCCCTCTCCTGGTCTCTTTAACATGGGTGAGGCAGCTAGAGATCCTTGCAACAGAGAGACTTCTAGTGCAATGTGCATGGCCTCAGTCGGATCGGATCGGATGATAGGCGGGGAGATAGCCTTTTGCAACGGCCTCCCCTTTGTACTTTACTTATATGGTTCAAGTGGTTGAGCTTTTTAGTTGTCTATTTTCTTTACATGATTGATTTTCTTACTTTTTCTCTTTCATTCCAAAGTTTATATATAACCTTTTTCACTTTTTCTGTGTCTATATTATCACTAAATAGCAGTTATCCTAGCCAGTTTTCTTGGTATGGTTGTTGAAAAAAAAAAAATCTGATATTTTTGTACTGTGGACAGAACAGAATGAAGTGACTCAAATCCTAGTATTGTTCATCACAGTTTATGCACTTGGTTTCTCCATCAACAAACCTATTTCGGTAATTTAACTTGAGGGTGTTGGAGCGGCATCTGAAGAATATTGTTGATGATGGATTGTTGTCGTAGAATGGAGCTGCTTTGATTTCACTTTTATATGTTGCATAGGCCTACAGGTGTACACTTTTCTTGGAGTAGAGTTTTTTTTTCCAGTTTGTATGGTCCCAATCATAAATTATATTCTTAATTTGATCGCTTTTTGTCTCCTTTAAAGTATATTTACTTAACCCCTCCTGTACCATAGGGTACTAGCATAAATGTACCCGCCAGTCCCATGCAATGTGGCCAAAATGGCTTCAGAGGCAAGATATAATAACCTCCTACCTCAAAAGATGGAGGAATATTGCCTCTCCCAGCATGTGGGGGCTTGGATATAAGCTGAGAAGTGTTGCCAAGGTCTTGGAGCAGTGCTCAAATGACGTGGTACCAGGTACTGCCTGATACTGGCAGTTACAAGGATCGTATATTACTGACGGTTGGCAGCCATTGCTAGGACTGAGGATGGATTTATCTACTGACGGCTCTCTGCCGTCGCTGGTACTGAACGGGTTAAGCCTGTTTCATTACTGAACTTCACTATTTCTGTAAGCCACTGATTTTTCTTATGATTTGCACGCAGGTTTCTCCACACATGACCAATAAGACTTTCTTCTTTTTCCAATATATACATTACATAATTTTGATATCTTTCCCCTCATCATCCTTAAATACATGGTTGAGGCACCCACTTCACTTCACAACACACAGACGGGTGTATAGGAAGGAGCATCAAGTATCATTCTAAAAACTTTATTCTCAATTCGTTGGATTTGTTGTACTTCTGACTTGTAAAATGAATTACATTAGTACCATGTAGGATGGAGGGCAAGGCTACATCTTTCCAAAAAGTTTTGCTAATGATAGTTTTATTACAACTCTTGGCTATGATGGAGGGTACCTGGTTAGCTAGTTTATTGGCCTTTGTGTTTTATGTTTCTTAAAACAATCCCTCTCTCCTGATATAGTTACTCCTAAGTACTTAATACTATCAACTACCTTTATCCCGGCTATATCTGCAAGTTTTCTTTCATATTAGCTATCAATATATTATTTTTTTCTACATTTATTTCTCCAACTATTTCCCAAATTAAATTAATAATTCTCCTAGCTTCTTCCACTGATTGTGACAAATTTAGTCCGTCATCGGCATAGAATAGAGTATTTATATAAAACAAATAATTTTCATAGCCTATTTCTGTTTCGTTTAGTCTATTGATCATTACATATGTGACTATAGTTTGAATAAAGTTGTAGAGCCTGTGCAGCCACTGGTAATGTTGATTTCTTTTTCAATGTCTTTGTTTAATTGTAAATGTGTGTCGCTCTTCAGCTCATAGAGGGAGGATATACATCCCCCCAGCTCTCTCCTCATGATACGACCTTGCGGAAATAATACGTCTTTTTCACCCACCAAATGCTATTCCCACTTCTTTTATTGCTCTTAAATGTGCATATGTTCATATTAACAGCAAAATATGCACATATGGATATAATTAATAATTATATATATGTTACATATGACGATTTTCGTCAGAATAGAACCAAATACCTTCGCTTGGCGGGAGGGTTTGAACTACCATAGCTTCGCAGTTTATGAGTTAAACATGAAGTCAAATATAAAGCAAGTAATTTTAATAGACAAACTCTCAAATAACGTAATGAAGGACAATATCAATTTAACATACAAGTGAATACATTAACTCAGAATGGCAAAACACATAAAGTCTTTACACATTAATAGTTGACACAAAGATAAAAGTGACTTCATCAAGCATGACAGACAGTTTATTTCAAGTGACTGAAAAGCATTTAACTCTGCGACGATACTTCACTATTTTTATATGGATCCGAGTAATAAGTAACGAATAAACTCAGGTCTGCGGCAAGTATTCTCAACTAACGTGTAATGTGTATATAATTATAGCAGGGAAACTTATATCTATATTTCCTACGAGGGGAACTCAGGACCCTGAATTCGAAGAAGTATGTATATAAATTCCCAGTGTAAGACAGGGGTGTATTAATTATTTCCCAATAAACGGGATATCGACTGAGATGGGGGATAAGAGCACCACAGAAAACAAAGGAAGCAACGAAGCCCCACGAACAACAACAACTCCTACCACGCCACCAAGGCAAGAGGGCACAAGAGCCTTTTCACCACGTCCTGCCTGGGTCGCCAGCATCACCTCGCCTCATCCCCCGACCCCAGGAAAAGACATACGGATAAAAATTTCCACGGACAACCACATAACAATGAGAGATGTTCAACTTAAATACCAGGAAGGAGAAATTATCCATAGACAAAAACACACCACGCGCCCATCTTGCCCGGAGACACACCACCGCCGTGGCGCGAATTCCGAGAAGGGCTACCGCCGTCGACCCAGACCCTCCTCCAAGCACTTCCACCCTTCTAGCAGCAAGATGTATAAACGGGGAGAACGACGGAATTGGTAAGACCTCTCCAGCCCATCTCACCATCAGTACAGTTGGAACAATATATCCTTGACCGCACGTGCAGGCTAGGTATCTGGAAGACTTGGGCTAATTACCGAGAAAATCGCCTTGAGGGAATAAGACACTGGTGGAACTACTCGACACGTTTTCTCGAAGATACCTTGGATTTGCACGTATCTTTGTTGGGCCACACTGGTGCAACCCAACATCGAGAACATTGCCTTGGTATAGGAATTACTATAGCTAGAGTATGCAGCATTGGCCACACGCTTTAGCTTTAGTAAACCTACAAACACAGTAAGGCTGGTTGGAAGAGCATAAGACACTGGCGAAATGGCTTCTTTCTAAGTCAGGACTTGTAGTGGAGAGTGTAAAACACTGGTGGAACAACTCCCTACTAAGTCCTTACGATATGAGAGCGTAAGACACTGGTGGAACGGCTCGTACTCGTAAAAGACCCAAAATTCCAACATATAAAGTGCTTCCCAAGACTCCTACAGAAGTCTAGGTCAGGATTGTAGTGGAGGGCGTCAGACACTGGTGAAACGACTCCCTACTTAAAGTCCCATGATACGAGAGCGTAAGACACTGGTGGAATGGCTCGTTTTCATGTAAGACCTCAACATCAAAGTCTACAGAAGGTCATCGAGGAAGTCTTCCCTACCTTCTGTCACCGTCACACGATAGGACCACCACCACAGACCAGGACGTAGTCGGGAGTGCCACGCAGCTGCATTGGAATCTGCTCAACATCTTCCCCTCGAGATGCCTAGAGGATCCTCGATCGTGCTGTTATAATATTGCCTATCCATGTCTAATGTAATTCTGTATCTCTATACACCTGATCAATGTTGAATAAGAATAATCTATGTTTGTACTCTGTGTTATATTATCCTCTATTAACTTCGTGCTTGTGTTCTTGTGTGGTCTCATCTTCTCCAGTCAAGTAAGAACCTACCTATTAGTCAATACAACCCCAGTAAAAACCTGGTATAACATCGACAAACAAACAAGGAAGGGAAGAGGTAAACCCGTATACTTTAATAATTATGTTGCACTTGGGAGAATCTTGGCATACCTGGGTCTAGACCCTCATGACAATCATTGTTACCACTAGGAAAACTTGGAATAGCACTTAAAGGAGTTTTAGTAGGGGAGAACACTGGGAGAACGATTTTTAGCACTGGGTTAATGTTAGGTAGTAGACGGCTGGTATGCAGAGCGATAGGGGCGTAACGGCACGCTAGGTGTTTTTCTGGCACTTAGGTCCTTTTCACATGTCTAGGCTAGGTTCTGGCCCAAACAAACGCAACAACCGTTTGGCGATATCACTTCTTGTTATGCCCTGTTTTTCTACAGGTTTAACTTGGGTAATGTGAGTTCTGAATGACTGGGTATAGAAGGCTGCATGCACAATACAAGGTATGAGGAATAGAGAACACAAAATAAACACACAGTAACACGACACAAGTTCACGTTTATTGAAATAAAGAAATAAAGAGCATAGAAAGATAGTTATATTTGCACAAAACAAATGATAGAAGGGAACTGCTAGCATTTGCGGATTTGGATGGAGCCTAGTCTCCCACTTCCAACGTTCAGGTATATTCTTCTGATCACGGGTTTAATTAGCAAGTTTATATTTTACTGGAAGACCTCAATATATTCGTATAATTCACTGTCACTGATTTTACCTCTTGCTGGCTGGTCGCGTGCCCACGTAGCAACTCACAGTTAGGATTAGACGCGTATATTATAGAACACGGAAATCTCTAGCAACCTCATGGGGGTACTGAACTAAGTTTGATATTCTTAAGGCAGAAATATGTAGAACACGAATCAGTGGGCGAACGTTAGATATCACTAGAGTTTTAATATCTGAATAAGGTAATTACGAGAGTCAAGGTCGCCTGTTAATAAAAAACACTGATCGCTTAGTACGTCCCAAATGGAATGGTTAAATATGAATTACACTGGGCAAGGTCTTAGCCACTTTATAGAAAGTTAATAGGTGCGTATCAAGCTAGTACTATAACACTTAGTACTAGTAACATGAATCTGAATAGTATGGGTAGATCTGGTCCTGGTTATCTTGCTTCCGGTGATGTTGGGGGCTAACGACTGGTTCCTCGGCCGTCCAGATGGTCCAAAATGTAGGAAGTTCTCAAGTCGGATCTCTTGATGATCGTTGCTGGCTACACACTTATATACCCACGAATTTGTGCGAAGGTTATAAGGTGCACGTTAGGACTTGTACATGGACAGATGCTTCTATCAGTCTTCTCTGCCACGGAGTCTGCCGGATCTGGAATCTCTCAACTCCGGAACAACACAAGGGCAGAGCTAGAGGTAAACTGCAGGGTAGTGACCACTGGTTGGTGTCTAGCTTTCAACTGATTTGACTGGGGGCGGGAGGTAGATTTATAGGCTCGGTTCTGGACCCTGCAGACAGTAGGGATCTCGAGTCTTATGGACTTAATTGAGCTCTCAATAGATATGGGGACTAGGTAAGATGGTATTTACTGTTGTGGCACAGGGCGATAGGAAGCCTTTATATTTTCATATAACTGAGCCTTAGTAAGAGGTACTATTTTGGCTATACTGGACGTATTTAGGGGAGAGACTGGATCTACTTTGCGAGGAGGATGGGGACAGCTGTGATAGGAGTGTCTCTCTAGATTGTTCAATCTTCATTCTATGGTATAGCTGAGGTGCTAATTTAGTGATCAGAGCATGCAAGAAAGGTAAATGGTTTATTGTGAGGTAATAGAGGTTAGTAAAGGTGTTAGTCATTCATGGTTAGTTCATTGATAGGAAGAATTCCTGTGCTACCTGGCAATGACTCGAGAGTCAAAACAGGGGCCAGGTATACCTCCGCGGGGGTGGGGGTCTCCCTCCTCGGGTGGGCAAAAAGGGGGAGCTGGGCGCCCTCTCTGATATAGTCGTCCGGCGGCTGTGGCTAGGGGCTTGCCATATCACCAGTGTTTGTAATAACCCTCTGTGTATGAGACAGATGTGAGTGTCTTTAATACCAAAACCGAAGGTGCCTTAGCTAGCTGGTTTTACTCGGCTGGTTGTTAATTGTAGGGTTTGCTGGATATGGTGGAGACTGGGTTGCTAACTCTGCCACATTTATCTGGAAGTATGACAATAGAAGTTAGTTACTGGCGGGGCGGCTAGCCTCGCACCGACGACCATTGGGTGCAGGGTTGTGAATGTGTTGTAAGAGAATAGATGGCATGCAAGGGGCTAGTAAAGTTCTAATGTTGTTCTGGCCTACTAAGTGAAGGTAGGCTGGATAGGAGTATATATATAAAAGGTTGGAGAGCGTTAGTAACGGACAATTCACGGATCTTCAAGAGGTATGAGAGAGAGGCTAGGTCGGACAAGAGTCGAGAAGCGCGGGTGTCTTAATTAGAGGGGGGGGAGAGTTCAAGGGCTACAGGGAAATTTGGCCCCTAAGGTCCCTGGGCGTGGGGGTGGCATTAGGCTACAATTGATATGGAAGTTTGAAAAGGCAGTAGAATACGTAGCCAAATGCTACCGGGGAATGCAACTATGGGGTGGTATATGAGTCTGGAAAAGATAGAGTTATGTGATCAGTCAGAGGGTTATGGATACTATTAGTTGGCCCTGGGAACTGCGTTTTTCTATTAAATATAAAATACCAACCACAGTGGAAGTTCGTAGGGGTACTTAGTTATTGTTTCGGGGTACTTATGACAGATACTGATAACCAGGTTCTTATATAATCTCTGGTTGGGGTAAGAGGTGTAAGACACGAAGTAAATTGGCGTAGTGTGGACTGTGGATACGAAGGAGGCAAGGGGAAGACGTATGACAATTGGGGAAAGTAAATGGAAAAAGGTGAACACAATGGCGGATAAAAATACTTAACCTGAGGGTTGCATACATAGATTTATGGGGGGATGGGTCTTCAGAAGCTTAGTCTGGCAAGACAAGATGTTAGGGAATGTTAATATTAATACTTAGTTACTAGAGGAGCAATGCAAGGGGCGACTGAGCACGGGTTACATATATCTATACTCGTCATGGAAAATGATATAAGAGATCTAGGGACAGCGTGGGTGCTTTAACTTCTAAGATATATAACATCTACTTCTCGGATGCAAGAACATACATAGATATAATTATGGCTGTCTGATGTGTTGGCATTGGCTCAACGTCGGGACAGGCATGGGTGTTTTTAATATGAATGTATATTCCTGTTCATCATCTTTGTAGTTAATAAGTGTAGGACACGAGGGGTTAGTGTACGTGAGGTGTGGAAAATGGTCGGTTTTAGAAAAGGTAAATGGGTGTGTCCTGGAGCTGTTTAGTCCTGCGGGCTCGGTCAGCTGGTCCTTTCGTTCTGTGGACCTTTCTTCCGGGTGTTTCTGTGTGGTGTTCGCTCGTGGCTTCTGTGGTGGGCTTCTTGTTCTGGGGCATTTTACTTCTCCTTCTGGGTTTACGGCTGGTCCTCGTAAACGCATTCACGCTGAATCTGGGGGATATAGCTAAAGGTTCTCCTACTAAAGGAAGTACTAAAGTCTTTCCAGGAGTAGGAGGAATGTCAGTTTTCTTAGTGGGAACTCGAGAATTATCACACGCCGATCTAACTTTATCAGAGACAGTAGACAAAGTAGGGAACAAATGAAATCATTCAACAAGTCTTGTGGGGTCCTTAAGAACAGTATTATGTTGAGGAACAACTCCTGCTTTAGAGCTTTGGGGCGTATTCGTTCTTTCAACACTAAGTTCGTTAAGAGATATTGCAGGTCTGGGAGAATCGCAATAAGTCTTGAACTTATCAGTTACTTCTAACTTGTCAAAATGGATCAATTCTCCGACCGGCCATATATCTAGGTCGGTATGGATATCCTCTACCTCCAACTCGAAGTTGGGTGACATTGGAATCCTGAATTGAGTATTACGACAAGCTTCAGAATTCGTAACTATCCTTTTTACCTTAGGATTACTGGATAAGGATAATAAAAGTGCTTTTAAGCCAGCAGTCTGGATGCTTGCTTCTGGGTTGGTCATCGTGAGTAGTGTTTCTTCTTTCTGCATTGTCCTGGGTACGGGCTTCCAGGGCATCAAGGGCATGGCAGGTTTCATGATTTTATTTTCAGTTGTGGGGCAAGATGCACTGGTTGCAGCTTGCAGTTCAGGGTGACTTAATATGTGCACATTTGGTGAAACTAGGTTGGTGGTTGAGACTGCTGAGTATTTATAGATATTCAGGTTTGAAGTGGTGTGCATTTCCCCCAAGTCTGGCATGTTTTCATTGCTTCGTTGTTTTGGAGAATTAGGTGTTGGAGCTATTGCTAGGTATTTTTCTCAGGTGCACGCCTTGTAATCATTGATGGGGTTGCAGTTTGGCTGGAGTTGGTGTTGTCTAGGCTAGGTAAGATATGAGATAAGTGTTGAAGCGGCTCGCTGGTGCACTGACTAGCGTCTTGGACTTCCACCCAGAAGGTCCCAGGAACGCGCCTACGCTCGGCACATTAAAGATTTTTCACAAGCACTGAGTCGTTACCGTCCCTCATGAGCAAGGGGATTGGGCAGTAGTACAGGACCCCAATGGAAATACGCCTAATTGGCCATATTGGGCTATCCTTAGCTGGCTTAGCATGCACTAGCTTTAAGAACTATTATTATTATTATTTAGAAGCGTCCTAAGCAGCTCCGTCTACGGGAGGCTCATTTCGTTGTTATTTGGTGGCAGACAGAGTTTTCCTTTTTCCTGCTGGTGCACGCCCTTGGATTGGTCTTGTGGGTGGAATATGGTGAGGTTTGGGCTGGTGCAGGGGTTGCAATTGAGGTGCAAAGCCATTCGATGCAAGATGGCCATCCTGTTCTTGTGGAGATACAAGATGGCCGCCTGTGTTTCGGTGGAATGGAATTATCCCTCCTTCTTCTCGCACGTCCGGCCGTTATAGGGACTGTGGTTCCTTATCCGTCTCTCTGGGCGCCATGTTGGTACTTGGATGGTTCGGCTGTGCTCCTTTCTTTTTATGGTAGCAATCCGGATTGCTTGCTCAGATGTTGCTACTGATGTTGGCGAATCCTTGTTGCTTGATTTTGGTATTTTTCTCTGTTATGCCCTGTTTTTCTACAGGTTTAACTTGGGTAATGTGAGTTCTAACTGACTGGGTATATAAGGCTGCATGCACAATACAAGGTATGAGGAATAGAGAACACAAAAGAAACACACGGTAACAAGACACACGATCACGTTTATTAATATACCACTGCTGAATACTCGTGCAAGACAATATGATAGAAATGAACAACACTAGCATAAGTGGATCTGGATGGAGCCTAGTCTCCCACTTCCAACGTTCAGGTATTAATCTTCTGATCACTGGCTTATTTAACAGGTTTATATACTGGAGACCATCAATGTTACTTATAGATTCATATTCACTGTTAGATTTATTACTGGTAGCTCTGGTGCACAAGTAATAGTTCACAGACTAGATTAGACACGCGTAGTTTAGAGCACGGGAATTCTAGTAACCTCAGGGGGGTACTGATCTAAGTTTTATATTCTTATGGCAGAAATACGTAGAACACAAATCAGTGGGCGAACGTTAGATATCACTAGGGTTTTAATATCTGAATAAGGTAATTACGAGAGTCAATGTTGCCTGTTAATTAATGAACACTGATACGCTTAGTACGTCCCAAATGGAATGGTTAAATATGAGTTACACTGGGCAAAGTTATAGCCACTTCATAGAAAAGTTAATAAGTGAATGTCGAACTAGTACTATAACACGTTAGTACTAATAAAATGAATCTTGAATAGTATTTGTTGGTCTGGTCCTGGTTATCTTGCTTCCGGTGATGTTGGGGGCTAACGACTGGTTCCTCGGCCGTCCAGGGTGTCCATATGTAGCAAGTTCTCAAATACGTGGACAGGTCCTTCTATCCAAATCTGCCACGGAGTCTGCCAGCTCTGGAACTCACTTCTCAGCAACCAACAAGGAGTTCAGGAGGGCTACGTGGAAATTTGACCCTAAGGTCTCTGGGCGTGGGGGTGGCATTAGGCTACAGTTGATATTGGAGTTTGAAAGGACAGTGAAAGTACGTTAGCCAAATGCTACCGGGGGATGCAACTATGGGGTGGTATACGAGTCTGGAAAAGATAGAATCATGTGGACTGTGGGGCTGTGGGGAGAAGGAGGTTAACTGTAGGTGTGTGCTTGACTGTGGATAAAGTAGGGAAAAACATGGTGTATTATTACTCGTCAATACGAGGGGTTATGGACACATTATTTGACACGATTTCTTGTACGTCTAGGTGTCCCTGGGAACTGCGTTTTCTACGAAATATAGACCAAAGAAAAGTGGCAGTTCGTAGGGGTACTTCGTTATTGTTTCGAGGTACTATGATAGACAATGGAAAAGAAAGGTTATCTATACAATCTCTGGTTGGGGTAAGCATTAAGTTATAGCATGGTGGCTAACATCTTTATTCATGGCTGTCTGGCGGGTTGGCATTGGCTCAACCTAGGGACAGGGCATGGGTGTTTTAATATGAATGGGTATTCTTGTTCATCATCATGTAGGGAGAGTCTGGTGGGTAAGAGGTGTAGGACACGAAGCAAAATGGAGTAGTGTGGACTGTGGATACGAAGGAGGTGATTGGAAGACGTATAACAATTGTGGAAAAGTAAATGGAAAAGATGAACACAATGGCGGATAAAGATAACTAACCTAAGGATTGAATACATAGATTTATGGGGCGATTGGTCTTCAGAAACTTAGTCTGGCAAGACAAGGTATTTTAGGGTATGTTGATATTAATAACTAACCTAAGGATTGAATACATAGATTTATGGGGGCGATTGGTCTTCAGAAACTTAGTCTGGCAAGACAAGGTATTTTAGGGTATGTTGATATTAATAACTAACCTAAGGATTGAATACATGCATGAATGACGACATTATAGCCGTCGTCCTAATAAGATGATGAAACCTGGTTGGTCCGCACGTGGCACAATACGACACAAGGACAGTGCCGCTATGTCGTATCAATACTGGTGGCATACTCCGGTTAATATTATATATACACTTAGTTACTAGAAGAAGGCAAGGGGGGCGACTGAGCACGGGGTACATATCTATACTCGTCATGGAAAGGGAGATACGAGGTAGCTTTCCTGCATCTCTCCTGATAATCGTCTGCAGATTGGTCATAGTGAGTTTATCCGAATTAACAGGCCTAAATCAATACAATAACTGGCATAGGGTTATCGGGTGTATAGAGTCGTGGTTAAAGGTTGGGAATATATAGTAAGTGGATAAAACCACGGAAGGTTAGAGACATAGAATTGTTAGAATTGGGGGCTATGATTGTTATATAACTAAATACAGGGCTGACGTAATCACGATCTGATTTGGTGTGAAATGGAAGTTAAGGTGTCTTAGATCGCCTCGAACCTACACAATGAAATTATTATAGTCTGTATGGTGGTTACCTAATTAAATACATACTTAGGTGGTACATCAAGAATATCAGTGAGTAAAGTATTGTGGTTTGTATATTAGAAGACTGTGATTGAGAGACGTATAATATGTGGAATGAATTGAGAGAGAGAGAGAGACCAAATCGGGAAAGGAAAAAGGGGCCTGGGATCTCGTTGGGGATGGTAGTTTTGCTCTCAGGATTTTCGTTCCTGTGGCTCGTTAGGTTGGAGGTTTCGCTCTCAGGATTTTCGTACCACAGCGTTCCTGTGGCATTTTATTCTCCATATACCGCATCTCACCGTGAGCTACAGTTTTACACTTAACCCATAAACGACGACTGTCCTCAATAGAGGTTTTTGTGGTGCACTGCGATCGTCCTCGATAGATCCAGAGCATAAAAATAAATCTTTAACTCTTACGCTGCGGGCATATTTGCACTATTTAGGGCATATTCAGGTACTCCTGAATGATTAACCTCTGAAGTGCGCATGGGGGTAATTGGAAACGTCCCCCTGTGCTGACGTATTTGAGGTGTTTCCGTCACTAAAATATTCATTGTGCCATTAATAGCATTAATACTTATCCATATGCGCCTATTATGGGTTGATTATAAAGGTATTAACCTGAAACAACAATAAAACGAGTGAAAACAGCGTTTGGATGGTCAAAATCGGAGATATAGCCCGCGAGTTGTATAATGTATGGGTGAGGCAATCTGCTTTCCCGCCAATTTCCCCCAAGGCCACTGAGATTCGATCGATACTCTCTCTCTCTCTCTTGCACTCGCTTGCTATCAGTGATGACACCCTCCATCGGATTTCTAATGTTAGCACGAAACATACCTCAGAATAAGGGAATACAGGGAAATAGGTGATAACTGAAGGAGAGGAGGAAAGTGGGGAAGGAGGGGAGGTAGAGGACTGAGATTTTGCATGGCCCAGGGGCCAAAAAAAAAAAAAAAAAAAAAAAAAAAAAAAATATAATTTTTTTTTTTTTTCGATGTCAAAAGTTGATTTTTGTTTTCTCTGACTCTTAAGAGTCTCCCCGCAGTGCGCCGGGGGAACTCTTAAGAGTCTCCCCGCAGCTCCCGGGTTAATCAAGTATCTGCATGAAATGAAATGGATAATTCTGCCGAAAACTAGACGAAAATGGCTTCAAACTGACAATAGAACGAGCTTCCTAACTCGCGGGGTTCACCCGCAGTGCTGCCATAGACATTCGGGAAAACTCGCTAATTATTAGCAATGTAGTGCTTGGCAACACTGCTGAGACCGCGGTCCAAGACCACAGTTTCCCTCAGTGTGCGGCTGGCCGTGCTGACAGAGGTGGGCCCCTTGCTGTCCCGCCCACTGACACTCGATTTCTACGGCTTTCACAGGCTTTTAAAGCCTGGAAATTGCTGTAAATTGCCTATCCGTTCTGGAACGTCTCCCCCAGTCATTGGGTTAAAACACCGCAGTGGCTCTCAAAACAAAGCAATTTGTAATTAGGTGAGATAATTCCCCTCCATTACTTGCTACCACTCTTACATATATGTCCCCCCAACCCTCCTTAATTATCAGTTATTTTTCCTCCTATTCCCCCTTTTATCGGATAATTTTCGGTGCGAATTTCCCTCACGCGGTCTCTTTAATACGGGCAAGGCAGCTAGAGATCATTGCAACAGAGAGACTTCTAGTACAAGGCCTCAGTGTTGCTGTACAGCTCGGAGAGGGAGCATATACGCCGCCCCGGTTCTCGCCTCATGATACGACCGGGCGGCAATAATACGTCTTTTTCACCCCCAAATGCTATTCTCACTTCGTTTATTGCTCTTAAATGTGAATATGTTAATTTAAAAGCAAAATAGGCGCATTTGGAGAGGTAATAATTATATATATGGAACCATGACGATTTTCGTCAGAATAGAACCAAATACCTTCGCTTGGCAGGAGGGTTTGAACTACCATAATAATAATAATAATAATAATAATAATATTTATTCAGTTAGCAATTTACAGAGTTGGTACCACATAGTTTGTTACAAATATGACATGTACCAGCTTTGCATAATTCCAACTAAGGATAGCCCAATAAGGCCGTTAGGCGTATTTCCATTGGGGTCCATAGCTTCGCGGTTTACGAGTTAACACAGTTTTGGATCCTCTGATGTTGTGTTATGAGTGATTCACATATATCACAAATATATGATTTTGTACAGCTGATGTCCCACATTTAACATATTCCACTTGATTTCTTCTATTAACGCAAGTACATTGATTATTTACAATTTCATTACAATTATTGCAATGTGAAAGTGTACTCCTATTGTTGAATCCAATAGCACAGACTATACGTAATTTCCTCTTACTGTTTATCTTACGTCTGGAGGTGTGGTTTGGCTTAACAGCTGAGCAGCGGTGGTGTCGAGTGGGAGGTGGACAGGGTGCACCTTGGCCTCTGACCTCCCCAAGGCACGGGCGCGGAGGTGGTTGTCTACTGTTTATGTCGTTCTTGTTTGTTGCTGTTACTTCACTTGTTATGCCAGGTTTTTACTGGGGTTGATTGGTTTAATTGGGTAGGGTCTACTTTACTGGAGGAGCCGAATTCGTTTCAACACATGCACAGAAAGTGATAGAGGATAATTGTAACAAGACTTACATTCATATTATATTTATTGCCACAAGAATATCGCATACGTAATCATAAGATAATGGTAAGAACAAAAATATAAGACGCACGAGAGAGGCTCCACTAAGTTCACTCGTAAGACTGTTGCTTCGACAATATACTTTAGTACTGCCTTCAATTGAGGTATTACACTTGTACTGTTATAAAGGTGAATAGGTAGATGGCACTTCCTTCAATTGAGGTATTACACTTGTGCTGTTAAACTTTTAAGTAGAAAATGGCGTGTCTGTTAATTGGGGCAAAAATGCGTAGAGTTGCTCTATAGGCCTACTATGCGACTCTGATGTTATATTTATTATTTATGCTTTCACAGATTTTTGGTTAACATATTTATACCTCACTTTGTATCAGAATGACAAGATTAATTATTAGTACTTCCCTAATTAAATTGGGCGTCACTAGTACTTTATTTATATTTTATTTAGCATAAGAATGAGAGAGTATGGTTTCACTTGAGTACTTCCTTGTATATAAAGGGCGTCACTAGTACTGTTATTTATATTTATAAATTTTGGATCTTAACCCCTTCATTACAGGTACCGTCCTTTTAACTTTATTCTGGCTATACTATTGGACGATTTTATTCAGTTTAAAAAGGGCCTCCAGCAACTAACAGGCATCCAACTCGCTTAACCTTTTTTACTACCACAGATCTTTTTTAAACTGCACAAAAACGTCTAAATTCAGCTAGAATATAATAAAGAAACGTCGCCGGTACAGAAGAGGTTAATTCTCTCTACGCAACACTCTGGATTAAATACTTTTCATAGGTGCTTCTGTGTGTTTCAGACAGCATACAACTGGGGACTTCAAATTATGAATGAGTTACTTCCTTTCATCAGTAAGGTAAAGTACAACTAGTTATGAGGGAGATTTCAATATTTCATTGTAGAGGGGCTGTAGTCTTCGGTAGATAATCTGGGCCGTGGTGGTTGTCCTGACGTGGCTGGTTGACAGCAGTTGTACACGAAATCTTAGTGTTGGACCTTGAATAATACCTACCACATGCCAGTACATAGGTAGAATAAAATCGAGCTAACGTAGGAGAGAACTCACTAAATGCTCTGGTCTTTATAAGAGTTTTGATGCAGAACTTCCACTGTCTTGGTGTTGAGTCTTAAATATTGTGTGCGAAATGCCAGTACACCAGCAACACGTTATCGAACGAACGAAAGAGAGTTGTTTTTTACGCAAATTCTCTTAACTGTTCTGACTGTTATAAGAGCTAGTCTTTCAGAACTGAGCTTGATGGGAATACTTTGGCCTTTTCCGAGATATTTCTATCTCGAAAGAACTCATTGATGAGTGCCGTTAGCTAGACGGTGTCTCACAGAGCCCTTGTCTAATAACGTCCCGCCAGTGCTAAAGGCAGTTACCAGACCGTTTTGTCTATCCCGAATAGAGCGCTTGCCAGTGTCCGCCTTCTCTATTCACAATAGCGCCGCGGTCATGGGTGAGGAAGGGATATCAGTTACGACCAGTGAAGTCTAATAACGGCTTCCTTTGTTGAACCCACGACAACAAACATCTATTGAAGTAACCAACCTTTGTACCAGTGCAACGAGAAGTTTATTCCAATAGTTAAGGGGTTGCCAAAGTATTCCTACTATACTTATTTTCCAGTGACAATTAAAAAATAGTTTTCCAATTGAGTATCGATATTAAATAAAGCTGTGATGGTCATACCTTTTGTTGGGGTGTCTCGAGTTAATAAGGACACGGGTGTGAGAGTGCGAAAAACGGAATCTGAAGGTAAATGCGGGGAAGAGCATGGTTATGGTCTTCGAAAGGGGTGAAGCCACAGAGTGTGAGGTGAAGTTGAAGTTGAATGGTCAGGCTATGGAGATTGTCAGCTCATTTAGGTATCTGGGCAGTGTGTTGAGTAAAGATGGGACTATGGATGAAGAAGTGTGGGAGAGGGTGCAACAAGGAAGAGGGTTGTAGGAATGCTGAAAGCAGTAACAAGAAATAGGGTGGTCAGTATGGAAGTAAAGAAGTCCTTGCATGACAATGTGGTAATCCCAACACTGCCTTACGGAAGCGAAGCATGGACGTTGGTGGAGAGACTCAGACCAAGAGTGAGAGGGGTGGAAATGAGTTACTTGAGAAGTGCGTGCGGAGTTACATGGAGGGATATATACAGACGAATGAGAAAGTAAGAAGGAGGTGTGGTTACTCAGTTACTCAGTTACTTGTTCGTCAAGGGGAATCCACGCAATGCGAGCTAAGCTCATTATTATCGCGCCTCCTTAACTGGGAATGTATTGCGTGAAATGCATGTTAAGTGTTTTATGTACTGTTGGAATGGCTGTGGATGTGTGTGTAGTCTGTATTTAGCCAATTGGCGACATCGGAAACAAAGGCTTAGGGTGGATCTGTATGGTACCATTCTCACTATAGACGGTACCGTCTCGCCCGAAGGCTTAGGTAGCCATCAGCTTAGGTGAACCATATGATACCCATCTCGCCTTATACCATTTTTGCCAACCCCAGATGGGACGTCACAACGTCGTCCACTTATTCCAGACTGGGGGTTGTTTCCTTGTGGCTCGGAGGTGTGGCTGGCAGAGGAGGAAAAGTGCTTGGTGGTGGTGAATTCTGGTTGATCTGCTTTTCCATTGTTTCATCACTGTTGATGTGATTGCGAGTGCTACCTGCTTTGTTAGGTGTTCTGGTTGCATGTTGAGATACTTGGGTCGCCGATATATGTGGTAGTGATGGTGCAGTTGAGGGCAGTGTTTTGTCGGCAGGGTGAGGGCACGGCGGCGGTGATTGCCTAGCGGCCGCTTGGTTGTGTAGGTGAGGGGAGGTTTTAGTGCCTGTTTGTTGTATTGAACTTTGGTGCTAAGGACTGTTGAAATGTCGGTTTCTGCCTTACTTGTTTCGTGGTAAGGTTTAATTCTTCAACGTTGAACTGGGTCCTGGGTTGGTCTCTATGTCTCCGCGGCTTATTAGAGTGTGGCACAACAGGTGTTGTAGTGAGGTTGTGCCAGAATGCCTGCTAATACGCGGTGGCTTCCCAATGTATGTAGCTGCCCAGGCAGGAATGGTGAGTTATTTCATTTGTGTGTGATTTGTGTATGATGAGGTCCCTCAATACTTGCTTAGTGTTGAGCTTGTACAATACCGGTCCCCTCTGCACCTGTATAACAGCACAGCCCCTCTGTATGTTCAGAAGGATGAAAATTAGGGAGAGAGCTACGCTCGTCGCTCTCAATTAACCCTCCCGCCATCTTGATGCGCGTTGTGACAACTCGGCCTTTGGTGAAAATTCCGAGGGCTCCGTGGGGGATGAGGTTGTGGTGCCGTGTCTACTTTTCCTGTTTGTCGAAGTCCGCCATTTCTCGTTCTCTTTTGTCTCCCGGGATATAGAGGATCGATGCTTGGGGGGGTGTGGAGGGATCGAGACTGTTTTTTTTGGAGACTTGGTGTTTAATCGTAGCTATTCTGGCGTGTTGTCTCTCTTGGCTGGTGATCTTTGATGGCCGCATATCACCCCTTCCCCTCCTTCCTCCCCTTCGACGGTTATTTCCCATGTAATTTTTTTCTTTGTATTCCCAAGCTTCCATTTTTTTAACTTCTTCATTTTCCTCCCTGTATTTTCCTCTTTCGCTTTTCATCCCATTCTTTTCATCTCCCTCTCCCTTCACATTCCGGTCCTCATTAGCCAGCTTTTTCTCTGCCCCTCGCTTTCTTCTATTGCTCTCCTAATCTTAATTTCCTCCTATGATCCATTTTCCTGCCTCCGACAGGTGTAGGCTACTCCCATAGTCTCCTGGGCTTAGTTTATAATCTGTGTCGATGTACCCCACCCCTGCTTCTTTCCTTGCACATATAGTCTCTTGATGTGGGCATCCCCCTTCACACAAAAAAAAAAAAAAAAAAAAAAATAAGTTTGTAGTCAACACAATCTTGAGCCAAAATTAACCACGTTTGCTATTATTGCAGTGAAAACTCTCCTTGTTGGGGATAAGGAGGGAGAACCATGGTGAGAACTACAGTATGTCTGATCTGGCAACTGTGTGTCACACTGTTGGTATCAAATGGTTGACGTTTTAGTCAATGAATTACTTGGCTATCGCCGATTCATCATCATTGTAGTAAGTTGGCTAATAGTAGCGCTCACACTAGTCTATTATCAAAAGTAAAGGACAACATAGGCCTATACAAATAATGGTAGGCTTAGGCTAGGTTTAGGCCTATAGGGCCGCTAGGCTATAGCCTAGGCCTATTATCTTTTGGACCGACAGTAGGCTTAGACGGTGACCGGTCAACTCAACCAGTAGACCATTTCAACCAGTAGCCCTCAACCAGTACCAAATCAACCAATACGGTTAGTTTAGGTTAGGTTAGTACTAGGCCTCTATTTGGTCAATATTGAAGACGCACCACAATAGCCTATTGGTAGAAAATCATTTGACATGCCATTTTATTCTACATCATATAGGCCTACCCAACATATTTACATAATCAGATGTTTTAGGAAACTATTATTACTACTATTCTATAGGCTAGGTATTTACTTTTTAATGGCCGCCTCGTTTGCTCGCCGCCATTGTTTACAGTGGGACAGCGTTAGGTTAAGTTAGGTTAAGTTAAGTTAGGTAAGGTTTGGTTAGGTTAGGTTAGGTTAGGTTAGGTTATACAAAAAATGGGTATTATTCTATAATTGCACCTATACGAGCTAAACAAATTATTATTGTATTTAACAGGAAGGTACGGCGAGGTAAGTGATGTGGTATAGGTGGCAATATGCGGAAATGGATTATAAAGGCATTCTGCCCCCCTCTTACCCCCTTACGAAAATCTACGGTTTTTCACTCCACCCCAACTGGATTTCTACCGTTTTACCCAACCAGCGGGGGTGTGGGGGCGGCAGCCCCCACCCATAATACTAGGTTAGGTTAGGTAAGGTTGTTAGGTTAGGCTAATGTCTCTGAAATATTGTAAATCCGTGTCACATCTAGATTGATAGACTTTTGTCAGAGGGGGGCGGAATGCCCTTATAATCCATTTCCGCATATTGCCACCTATACCACATCACTTACCTCATTGTACCTTCCTGTTAAATACAATAATATTTTGTTTAGCTCGTATAGGTGCAATTATAGAAATTTACCAAAAAATGTTTCCGCCAGATACAAATTATAGGCTAGCCAATAGGCCTAGCCAACTTTTTATTTACATTAGGCTACTGTGCATTTCCAATACAAAAAAACACTTAGGCCTAGCCTAAATCCGAGCCAACTTTGCCAAAACTTGGCTCGGGTTTTCAAGAAAATGGGTTTTAGGCCTAGGCCTATGGGTCTCAAAAATGTAAAAACCCAAGCCAACTTTTTATTTACATTACTCTCCATTTTCAATAAAAAAAAACGTCAACTCCGAGCCAACTTTTTATCCAAAATGCGTTTTATGGGTTCCAAAATTAAAAACAACAGCCAAATTAATATACAGTATATCTACTTTACCCCACTAGGCCTATTTCCCTGATCTTCATAGCCCTCCCCACTATCGGGGTGCGTGTCTTTAGATTGTTATGGCAATCGGTAAATTATCAATTCCTAATAAAAAAAAAAACATACAAAACACTCAAACAACAAAAAACAACAAGAACCAACGAAAAAAAAAACTAAAAACACGTTATGGGGTGTCTTCAATAATTACCCTATATTTTGGCACTGGTTTGGTTGGTCTGGGTTAATTTGGCACTGGTTGAGAGCTACTGGTTGAAATGATCTACTGGTTGAGATGGGTGACTGGACGACTCGGCCCATGGGATAACTCGGCTCGGACAGCTCGGCCCGCCGCCCACTTTTGGACAACTCGGCCACGACGGCGAGACAACTCGGCCCATTATTTGAGACAGCTCGGCCCCATGTTTTGCTATGGGGCAATTTGACGAAACCAGTCAGGATTAGGATGGGGAGAGCTAAGTGGAGGGTTTATGGGTGAGGCCATGTATACAGCAACAAATCCTGTCCTCTGCGTATGCGCGGCCTTTTCCCTAATATTAATTGCTCTTTCCATTCACATATGCATAGCCTACGTGAGTTGCAGTTGGGATGTGTGTACATGCTTAGATTGATATTCTTACAGTTTCTTACAGTAGATCCTCTGGAAAAAGGCAAACTATGCCTGTGTATCCAGCTCAGTACCAGTACTTGCACTGCTGCAGTCGTTCACGGTGTTATAATATGATATGCAGGATTCGAAGTTGCATAATAAATCGTAGGCAGTGTCCACCATCCTTTAACTGTCTTCGTGGTGCGATGCATAAGGTGTTGATTTTCGGTGTGAGCATCCTGGGTTCGAATCCACGGACTGCCACATATGTTTGTAAATTTCATAAATCGATTTTAGGAGATGAGCTGCTTGAGGAGTATGTGTGGAGTTACTCGTAGAGACAGATTGAGGAATGAAGAGATACGTAGGAGAGTGGGGCAGCAGGAACATTTGTCAGCCAGAGTGGACAGAAGGGTGCTGAGCTGGTATGGTCATGTTGAACGAATGGGAGATGAAAGGCTTACAAAGAGAATATGTGAGTCAGCTACAAGGGGAGATAGAAGGGCAGGAAGACCCCCATTGAGATGGAGAGACTGTGTAAGAAAGGCTTTGGATGATAGAGGAATGACTATAGATCAGGCAAGGGAAGTGGTGGTGGACAGGAGTGAATGGAGAATGCTTGTGAATAGTTGAGTGAACACGTGGTCATTTGGAGTAAGGGGTCGGGCGCAAGTTCGACTAGATAGTAGTCCATCAGGCGCCTGGCCCGGGGGGACGATTAATATGAAGGGTGTGCCTGGAAGTGTGGTGGGAGGGCTTGTGGCTTTGGCTCCGCTGCATGTCTGCCTGCCGAGATCGGAACCTCTCCGGGTGGTCAGGGGCCGGGGGAGTGCTGGAGCGACCTTGGTAACCCTGGTCTCTGGGTCTTCTCCTGGGTGACCTGGATGTGTGTGAGTTTGTGTTTTTTATCTGTGTTTATTTTTTGTTTTATGTTGTTTTTGTGTTTTCCCTGTTCTTGCTCTGTCTTGAGTCGGCTACCCCCAAAATGGGGATTGGGCCTGAGCATATAGATAGATAGATAGATTTTAGGAGTATAGTTGGTTGTTGGAAGGAACATAATAATTATTATTAGGCCTATGTTATGTTAGGTTAATTTAAGTTAGGTTAGGTTAGGTTAGGTTAAGATAATATAATAGTATAAAGGAAAACAAAATCGTGCCAAGGGGCCTAAGATTCTAGCGCAGAGGACAGGATTTGGTGCTGCATACATGGCCTCCCGTTTATGGCGTGTGTGTAATGTGGGCGAAATGTTCGTTTATTGTATAATTATGTCATAGGCTAGTTCTCTCGATTCATGTGTAGGTTAGGTTAGGTTAGGTTAGGTTAAGTTAATTAAGAGTTGTCTCGTAATTAACACGGGGCCGAGCTGTCTCGTTTTTACTGGGCCGAGCTGTCTCGCCGTGGGCCGAGCTGTCCTCGCCGAGCTGTCCCGTGGGCCGAGTAGTCTAGCATTCGTTGAGATGACATGGAACCGGCTTAGACCCATCCATCTTTAGGGTACGAGTACCAATGCAGACGCATTTTTACATACTTTTTTTTTTTTACGAGTTGCTTCCGCTTGCCTATAAGAGATAGGAAATTGAGGGTAAGGGGGATAAATAGCAAAAAGCTTATATTTTCACCAGGCACTAACATTTTTACTTTATATCATATTGTGTAGGAGAGAGAAGATAAATAAGAGATGCGTCCCCTAAGGGCAGGGGCGTCCCGCCCCTGGTCCTAAGGAGACGCAGGTATGTTTAAAACACAAAAACACACATAAAATTATATAAGTACTTACCTCATGGGTGCCAGAAACAAAGCATGGTACTTTTGGTCGTAAGTTGACAATGCTAAAGCAATAAAACGGACTGACATAGGCCTTATAATATATATTATTAGAAAGACATAAAATATTACTAAACATACTAATTGCTCATTGTAGGCCAATAACAAAACAGTTTAGAGGATGCAGGGAAGGTATATATGTAACATGCATGCTAATACGAGGTTTAAATCAAGCACCAGTCGCCAACCCGGGCATATTTGGGGAAAATAGGGATAGGAAATGGGTGGAGGGCCTGGAAATATAGTCTATGTTTTCATCACTAGGCTGACAGGGCCCACACAAACATTTAACTGTGTGGCAAGAACATGCTTAATGTGATTTTGAACTGCTGAGGGGGTAAAAGGGGTACGTCTCCTTAGGGCCAGCAAAAAATTCTGGAGGTCCTATAGAGACGCATTTTTCAAACTGTTGCCATACCTCACTGGTAGAAAGCCATTCTCCCCAATATGTATGGTGTAATTAGGGTTGAGTTTCCTTCACCCAGGATAAAATAAAAGGTTATTACGTTTAATAATGTAAACAAAATAAACACACATTTACAAGGACCTAAGGAGACGCAACGCGGCTGCCCTAAGCAGACGCGTGCGTCTCTATAAATGCGTCTCTATAGGGCACTGAGTTCTACTTAAGGCATCTTCGTCAATGGTGAAGGAAACTCAACCTTATTTATACCAGACATAGAGGAGAGTATGCTATGTTACCAGTGTGGTGTACGACCTTCTGGCATCAATTTGAAAAAATGCGTCTCCATTGGACTTTGGGTTTTTTGCTGGTCATATGGGGACGCACCCTCACCCCCCTTCAGCCGTGCAAGTAAAAGCCTTTTGATCATGCAGTGTTATACTTCAACTCATGCACTATCAACCTGCAGTAATAGAAACAAGATTCAAATTAGGGAACTGTAAGAAATTTAGCTTTAAAAAAAAAAATCCTTAGGTTTTCGTAAGGAATTTGCGAAAACATGACATATTTTAAGTTCATCTCATCTCACACAATAACATATGAAAATAATAAGCTGGTACTATGTGAGCATATTAAGTGATAGTTAAAGAATATTTTGGCCCACCATTCATGCATCTATCTACTCATCCTATGCCTGTGCAAGTTTTTTTGTTTCAAGTGCGTCTCCTTTGGGCAATGCGTCTCCATTGGTACTCGTACCCTATGTGCCGAGGCCTAATAGGCTAGGCTATGTCTGATATGGCATATACATTTTGGTAATTCTGCATAACTACAACTGTTGTTGTTGGCGCACACTTGGACTCCTATCCAGATAATCCAGGAGTTCGTTCTTTGAACGATGGCTGTTTCCTTATTGTTATTAGTATTTGTTAACTCCTGTTATTTTAGGTTTTATTTATACATTTTCTGATGTCGTGGGCTCTGCCCACTACACCAGGATTACTTTCACGAATTACATCTACGAGCAAGGAAGCCAATTTTCTTCTTGTGATGCGAGTACCTGTACTGTTGACCCATAAGGCTCCCTGTTGTTGGGGCTGCGACACCCTCATAAACTTGATTAAAGCCTGCACCGGACATAACACATGGTGTGTATGCCCGCGTTTAAGAGCCGGGATTGTAAAATCAGAGAACACATGATCGCTATGCTCGTTCTTTGCCACGAATGTGGGAGATGGAGCAATTTGTAAATTTTCATTAAGTCTCCCAAACCTGAGGCAATTAGGTTCGTTGCTCATCGTCGCCAGCTCAGACACCCTGTTACCTGTAGCCAAAGCCATAAGGAACACAGCCTTCTTTAGTAATGAGTCAAAATCCGGCGCGAGATTATACAGTACTTGCACGAGTGAAGCAAAGCCAAAACTTTGTCCAGTGACCAGGTAGGCATGAGCTGACGGGGTGGTGGGCGAAGCTTGAAACATGCCCTCACGAACCCTTTCTCCTCCGCCTGCGGTATGGATAGACCTGTAAGGTCATAAAAGGGAGTTCTAATGGCAGATAGATGATTCTTCAGCCTAACTACAGCAAGGTGTTGTTGTTCAAACAAATAGTCTAAGTACAGTACTAAAAAAACAAAGCTACTGATGCATCCATTTGAGCCGTTTCTACTATCTAGGTTGTGAATGTTTTCCAATGTGATTGGTAGTGTCTCCTGGTAGACATACGGTAGTATACTGATTAAGAAATTTATTAGTAACACTCTCCATGTGGAGTTAATCCATTTGGCCTTTTGAATGTCCAAAAGGCAAAGGCAGCGAGGTCTTTAGGTTTCCAATTGTCTCCAAGTGGAAGTACGAGACCGGGAGCGACACCGGGTTCTCGCACAACGTTTTCAACTGGTGGTACTACACCTGAGCTGGCCAAAGAGGCGCGATCATCGAGACTACGCCCCGGTAACCCTGTAGTTTGTGAACTACTTGACACATGAGTGAAGCTTCTGGAGGCGGAAAAAGATAGATGGAACTCCACTTGTTCCAATCCTCCAGTAATGCGTCTGGACCTCCCGCCGAGGTCATTACCCGGCGGGTTAGGTAGAGAGGGAGTCTGTGGTTCTCCTCGGACGCGAATAGATCCACTTGTGGATGGTACGGCTCTGCAATCATATTGTTGAATATGTCTTGCTTGATTGCCCATTCTACTGTGGTGCTCTGTCGCCGGGACAGCGCGTCTGCCCAGACGTTCGCTATGCCTGGGAGATATGATGCATGGAGATGAATGCTCAGCTCTTCGGCCAGAGCAAAAATCTTCTCTAACAACTCTAACAACTTCCGAGACCTCGTTGACCCTTGCTTTTGAATGCAGTGCACCGCATTCAAATTGTCCATTCGAAAAGCTACTGATTTACCCCGCAAGGAGGAGCCGTGAGTTTGAAGGAAAAACAAAGGGACTAAAAGATCTTGCTTGTTGATATGAAAGTTCTCGGTTTGGGACCAAAGACCTTGCCCTTGATGGCCTAGGCTCGACTGATAACCCCAGCCTATTGTCCCTGAAGTATCTGTGTCTACCCATACCGTAGGTGGGGGAGATACCCACGTCATTACTGAGTGCAATATTTCTCTCTTCGCCCAGACCGACAGTAAGTTGTGAAGTAAAGGAGGAATTTTCCACAATTTTCCCGCCGGCTGTACCGGGAAATACTTGTTGCCTTCCAAGATTAATCTCTTTACTTTCAACCAGCCCAACTTTACTGTTAGTTGAATCCAGTTGAGAGAACCGACCAGAGACTCCCAGTTCCTCCTCGTCGTGTTCAGACTGTGGAGAAACACGAACAATTTCTTTCGAAATCTGTTGCGGTTGTCCACACTCTGACTGAGAGTAAGATTGGCTGTGTCCCAGACCAGCCCTATCCACTGAATTACCCGTGTGGGAACAAGATGTGACTTTGCCAAGTTGTCCTTGAACCCTAGGGATTGTACATAATTGATAATGTGCTTGACATGGATTTTGCATAAACTCTCTATTTATTGGTGGCTCCTTACGTCAATGACGTAAGAGCCTATGATAATATGGCCTCGTTCCGGGCTCCTCAAAGCCCGGGTTAACCTCGATTACGACGGTCGAGAACCAAGATCATCTTAGGGGGTACCCCTTAATCATTCCTAAGGTACATCATTGAGACAGAGCCACTGAAAAGTAGAAATTAAAAAATAAAAGAATTAACACAGTTTGCCTCAGCGCATTCCGATCTTCCTCTGTTTCCCATGAGCATGACTCATACCTCTTCCTGCCCAGGAGCGACCTCTCTCGACCGTCGCCAGTCCAGACATGACGTGTTCTCCTTACTCGCCCTTTCAGTTTTGCATAGCCCCTCTTAACCCTCTCACCACGGAAGGGCTCTTGAACGCCCATAAAAAAGCATATAACAGGTACCCGGAAGGCCTCTTGAACGCCCAGTGGTTGAAAGCCTGTGAGCTTCGTGTGCGAGGCGTCGGTCCGACGCATGTAAACAACAGCCGGCTGGACCGACGCCCCGCATCTCCGGCCACAAGAAGGAGAGCGTCGCTTGTTCGTGTGTGCCTGTATGTTGTTGTTAAGTATCGAAAAGTGGTGTAAAGTGGCTGTTTGGGCCATAAAGTTATCTCCAATGCAATCCTCATCACACCTCACCAGTTGTTGTTGTTGTTGTTGTTCCCTAAGCTGCCTGGCCGAACAGCCCCGAGTCCCTGAGAAAGGCCATGGCCACGATCGGGCTTTCCCACAGAGCTCTCATTGAGTGTAGATTGTGTTGTTGGCGTAAGTGGTTGTGTGAAATGCAGTCTTCTATGATGTGTTTAATGGTATGGGGTGCTGTGTTACATCCCGGGCAGGCGTCGACAACGGAGTCATCCAGTCTCTTCTGATAGCTCAGGAGAGCTGGATGGTGTCCGCATCTCAGCCTGGCCAGGTGGACTCTGTCCTCGCGAGGAAGGGAGGATTCGGAAGGATGGATTTCGGGAGGTCGTGCATGCAGCTGTGTGTTGTCTGTGAGTGAGTGGATGGATCGGTGAGAGATATGAGTATGGATGCGCTTCTGGAAGTTGGTTCGGGGTGGGCAGGGAGGGAGAGAGGACAATAATTGTGTGTGATACCGTGTGCTGGGTGTTGTTTTGATATTTCTTGGCGTCTGTGGGTGTGTTGCCATGTAGTTTAGTGGGTGGTCTTGGTTCGTGGAGGCTGCTGCCAGGAATTGAGTGCCTCTCATGTCCAGATGGTCTTTGACTTTGAGGATTTTGGTTTCTTGATGTAGGTGATCTGTGGGTGCAGTAGCTGTGCAGCCTGTAATGATCTTCAGGGCTTTGTTTTGAATAGTCTGTAAGGTCTTATGATGTGTTTCAGCTAGGTTAGAAGCCCAGGCTGGGCTTGCGTATTCCATCACTGATCTTATGTATTGTTTATATACTGTGGTGGTAGTTTCTTTGTTGTGTCCAAATTTTGTGTGAGCAAGTGACCTGAGGGCGTTAAGTCTGGGTGTCAGTTTCTTTTTAATGTTTGTGGTGTGCTGTTTGAATGTCATATGAGTATCATATGTTACTCCTAGGATTTTGGGTGTGTGTGTATGTGTTAGGGGTGTGTTGTTTATGGTGAGTTGAGGGATGTATTCGTGTTCTCCTGTCCAACTTGTGAGCAGGGTTGCGGTGGATTTGGCTGGGGCTAGATTAAGTCTGTTTGTAGTGCACCAGCCATGTAGTGTGTGAGATAGGGTTGAAGAGATCTGTTGCTCTTTTTGGGTCATGGTGTGTGCATGTGAGTGTTATGTCATCTGCATAGGAGGCTAAGTTTATTTGGGGCGTATTGGGTGTAGTTATATCGTGCATGTACAGATTAAAGAGTGCGGGCGATAGGACGGATCCTTGTGGGACTCCGTTTGGAAAGTTTCTGATTTTAGATGACTGACCGGCAAAAGATACGTGTGCACATCTGCCTGCTAGGAAGTTGGCCAGCCACCGTTTTGTGTTGTTGTGCATGTTTGTGTTGTAGATTTTGTTTGTTAGGTTGTGGCGGGGGATGGCATCGAAGGCTTTACTAATGTCGAGTGTGGCTAATAGTGATCTGTGTGGTGGTCTAGCTGAATTGATGCCGTCGAAAGCTCTTTGTGTAAGGTCTGTGAGAAGAGTGTTTGTGGAGTGCAGTGGCCTAAAGCCATGTTGTGTTGGAGCTAGGGGTAGGTCAGGTGTAATTAGTTGTAATACTAGGCGTTCCATGACTTTGGAGGGGGAGCAAAGGAGTGTGATGGGGCGGTGCGAGGAGGGTAGCGTGGGGTCTTTGTTGGGTTTGGGGAAAGTGATGATGATACCATGCTTCCAAATGTCTGGTATTGTGTTGTGTGAATAGCTGTAGTTTGATATGTTAGTGAGTGCTTGTATGCCTTGTGGTCCCAGGTGTCTGAGGTGTATGTTGCTTATGTTGTCTAGGCCACAGGCGGGTGAGTGCTTGAGATTGTTGATGATATGCTTTGTCTGGTGATTGGTGAAGGGTGTATAGTCAGGGTCTGTGGGGAATTGTCTCTTACGTCGGATGACACGTCGGTCGTCTTTGTGAGGTTTTAGGTGGCTGACATGTGAAAAGTGATTGATGAGAGTGTTTGCTTGTTGTTTACATGAAGGAGTAGAGTCTGTTGTTGTGATTGCAGCATGTGATTGTGTTGTGTTGCTGTTGGAAAGTGTGATGCTGTTTAGTGTTTTGTATAGTTTTTTGGGGTTTGTTTTGTGATCAAGTGTTTGTAGGAAGTTATTCCAATTTAGTTTTTGTTGTTCTTGTATTTTGTTGTTAGTTTGGGTGTTGAGTGCTTGAATTTGTTGTGTGATGTCTTGTGTGTGGGGTGCTGGGGAGTGTTTCAGTATGTCACGTTGTCTGATGAGGTTTTGAATTTCTGGTGTGAAGTTGGGGTTGTGTCTTTTTCTGTTACCTCTTGGAATGTGTTTCTTGTCAGCGTTTTGGATAGTTTTATTGAGTATGTGTACAGCATTGTTGATGTTAGTGATGGGTGTACTGTTTAGAGTTGTGAAGTGTTGTTCTGTCTCATTTGTGAATGCTTCCCAGTTAGCTCTTTTATAATTGGTGTATGTGTGTTTGTGGCTAGCTGGGGTGAGTCTGGTTTTGGTGGTGATAATGATCGGGAGGTGGTCAGAGCCTAAGGTTCTGACCACCCTCCAGGATGTTGTGGGGGCGAGTTCTGGGGAGCAAAAGGTGATGTCTGGAGATGATGGGTTATAGAGGGCTTGGTGAGGAATATGGGTATGTGATGGATGTCGTTAAGGATGATGAGGTTATCGGTTTGGTTTTGTAGTACCAGCCCTCTGTCTGTGTCGGGGTTGTCGACAAACCAGGCCGACGTCTTGGCGTTGAAGTCACCACCCAGGATGATGTGTGGGTGTGTGGGGTGTTTGTGATGTGTTGTAAGTGTGGTCTGTATTCATTTGGTACTGTAGGGGATGTTTGGGGAGGGATGTATGTGTTTATGATGGTTATGTTGGAGTTGTTGCCAGTGCGTATTTTAATTGACTGTATTTCTGTTGTGTTATCATTTGGGGGGAGGAGTGATTTGGTTTGTACACTGGTTACTATGTATGATATTTCTTTGTGTACCAGGGTGATGAGTCCACCGCCCCCGCCGACAGCCCGGTCTTGTCTGATGGTGGTGAAATTATGAAATGTGGGTGTTTTTTGTGTTGTGCGGAGTTTTGTTTCTTGTAAGATGGCAATGTGTATGTTGTGTTGTTTGATGAAGTGTGAGAGTTCGTGTTTCTTTGTGTTGATGCCATCTATGTTCAGTTGAAGAATGTTAATGTTATGTGCACGATGTATGTTGGGTGCTGCTGCACGAGGATGGGGTGGGGGGGTGGGGGTGAGGGAGGGGCTGGGGGTGGGGATGGGTGAGGTGGGGGTGGGGATTGGGGAGCAGGAGATGGGGGTTGGAATGGATTAGGATGGGGTGTGTGGTGTGTTGAGTTGAGGATGTGGATGGTATGGGAAGGTTAGGTGGGTTAGGGAGGAGAGGTGGACGGGTTTTAGGGGGGGGAGTGGATGATATGGGAAGGTTAGGTGGGTTGGGGAGGAGAGGTGGACGGGTTTTAGGCGAGGGATTTGACTGGGAGAGGGAGGGGCATGAGGAACAGGTCCAGGTGTTTGTGTAGTGTTTCTTGGAGGCAAGTGTTGTGCAGGTGAAGTGGGTCCAGTTCCCACATGAATTGCAGAGAACTGAACCCTTAGTATGGCGACTCGAAGTGATGGGTTTTGAGCAAGTTGGACATATGTATGTGAACGTGGGTCCTGGGTTGCTCTCAATGTCTCCGGCTAGAAGAAGTCTTCGAGAAATGACAGCCGGAGAGTCATTTCTCGGTGTAGGAAAAACTGTGTGATGTGTGTGTGTGGTGTGAGAGGTGTGGAAATTCCCGGCGCGACCGAAGCCGCTCCAAGGACCCGTGCCCCCAGGGAGGGGGCAGGGGATGGTTGTGACGGTTTGGCTCCCGAAACTGCTCCCCGCGGACGGCATCCGGTTTTCCTCCACTGGTCGTTGATTTTGTCTTCGGCTGTGGAGGGTCGGCAGCCATCCGCGGTTGGCAGCCTCGGGAGGTGGCCCCACGGCGTAGACGCCGCCACATCAGGACCTTAGCTCAACCAGTTGACTTAGAGAGCTCTACTTAATGCCATTCTACAGGTAAATAACACAGCTACGCTTGGGGATGCGCGGGAATGCGGGAAGCAGTCTGATTAACGAATATACGGTAGCCTAGCCTAGACGTTTTTCGGCCAAAACACCCGGGTTTCGAGGAATATATATATAATACATAGCCGGGGCTGGAGGGTTAAACGCCTCAGTTTTAATCCATAGTGAGTCATATTGCAGTTGAGTTTGTATAGGCGTTTAGGAATGTATTTATTTTAACTTTCTCTCTTGTAACCTGAATAAGTAAGGACTTAGTATGGGCTGGTCGACGATCGTGCCTCTCAAGGATGTCACTTTCACTTTCTAACTGAGTGTTTTTGTTTATTGTTTAACCCGGGAACTGCGGTAAGACTCTTAAGAGTTCCCCCGGCGGACTGCGGGAAGACTTAAGAGTCAGGGAAAAAAAAATCAATTTAAAACACCGAAAAAAAAATATATTTTTTATTTTTTTTTATTTTTTTTTGCCCCTGGGCCATGCAAAATATCACTCCTCTACCTCCCCTCCTTCCCCACTTTCCTCCTCTCCTTCAGTTATCACCTATTTTCGCTGTTATTCCCTTATTCTGTGGTATATTTTCGTGCTAACATTAGCGAGTTGCAAGCAGGGCATTGTCATCACTGTTAGCAAGCGAGTACAAGAGAGAGAGAGAGAGTATCGATCGACAGTGTCTCTCCAGCCTTGGGGAAAATTGGTGGGAGAGGAGCTTGCCTCAGCCATACATTATGTAACTCCCGGCCTGTATCGCCGATTTTGACCACCCAAACGCTGTTTTCACTTGTTTTATTGTTATAACAGGTTAATACCTTTATAATCAACCTATAATAGGTGCATATGGATAAGTATTAATGCTATTTATGGTAAAATAAATATTTTAATGATGGAAACAGCTCAAATACATGCGCACAGGCAGAGGTGTTCATTACCCCCCATGTGCACTTCAGAGGTTAATCATACGAGCCTCGGCTCATTAGCTGCAGTGTCCCCCTTTTTCTGTGAAAGTGTTTTTAACATTGTAGCTTGACATTATTTCCCTTAAGTATTGATTTCTATGTTAGTGTCAAATTCACAGATCTTTAATTCTTTACATGTCCCCCCCCAAGGTCGTGCACGGGCCATGGGTTGCTTGTCATACCATTGTTAAATTTTCTTTAAAAACTAAATTCCCAAATCCTAATTTCAAAATATTTCCCTTTTGACCTATATCACCATATCACCTACAGTACCTTCAATATTAACTTCCAAAACGTTCTATGTGAAGGTAAACATGACAGAGAGGTTGCCAGATTGGCAATAATAAATAGAGTTCTCTCACTCTTATAATTACCTCTCCAAATACATTAAATACATATTGCTTTTACATTAATCAATCAAGAGTGCCTCATCTTACATATTTGTCAAGACATTTGATATGACATTATTTTCAGTGAGAACCATCAAATACTTACAGCTGATGTTTTTTTTTATATTGTAATGTTTAATTCTATTACAACATCCTATAATAACCTATACTGTACTGCGTATAACCTATACTGTACTGCGTATAACCTATACTGTACTGCTTATTTAGGCACTTGTATGTCATTATTGTCAAAGGTATCATGTAGGCATACAGCCAGTGAGTACCCATAATAATATCTTGATTAAATATATCTCACCGACTTACAGTCTCGGAACGATGTAAGAAACAGGTACATGATACACAAAAATCGCCAATTAACACTCGTGCCCGAGTAGGCCTAACCTTCTGAGTGCAATAAAAAATTACGGCGTTGTTGAGAATTATCTCACTGACTTACAATCCCGGAATGATGTAAGAAACATGTACAAAGTTACATAATAATCACCAATTATCATTCGTGCCCGAGTAGGCCTACCCTTACGAGTGCAAAATATGGCGTGTTGAAAATTCTCAAGTCGAATTCTCAAGTCCCCGGGTACCCTAGACCTTATCTCATTAACAATAAGGCACGGGTACCAAGGTCCAGGTACCAGGACTGCCGAGTATGGTGACAGTCCCGGGTACCCAGATGGGCGGGGATATTATAATACCATACAAGTATAAAGTCAGGCCCGGGTACATACAGGCTATCGCCAGTTTCCCGGCCGACTGGTAAATCTATAACAAACCCGGGCATCAATATTCCCGGGCGGTATTACAATAACATAACAAGTATAAAGTCAAGCCCGGGTACATGTAGTCTATGGCCGGCTACCCGAGCATTATAATACTGGGTGGTATTATTATAGGTTTGACTCCTGCAAGGAGATAAAGAAAACCTAATATTTAGTAGTGGCCCCGTAATCATTGACGAACATGCCTATTACATAAGGCACCCTCTTCAAACACTCATCCGCCGTAGTTTGAATCTACCGCGCAGAGCATTTAAAATTTGAGGAGCCTTCATCATGAGTGCACGCGACCTCACTCATGGCTTCAGTCATTATGAATTGGGTTCTCACTACGAAAAAACTTCGTAAAAAAAAAAAAAAAAAAAAAAAAAAAAAAAAAAAAACTATTCAATAAGCTTTCCATCATATCGTGGATGTACTTGTGTGGATCTTTGACCAGACGCTGCTGCAGGCGTCATTCTTCCTTCACTGACATATCAAGTAAACCAAAATCCTCAATACATCAACGAATGGTAAGGGGATGGTCGGGAGGGCCCCAGTCGTCAATGATTACGGGGCCACTACTAAATATTAGGTTTTCTTTATCTCCTTGCAGGAGTCAAACCTATAATTTATTAGTGGCCCCTCCATCATTGACGAACATACCTGATATCTAAGACTGGAGGGGGACATTCGTAATCATATCATAACTCTAGTAAAAGCAGATAATCAAACAACCACATAGTATTCTTACTTTTGTAAAAAAGATATATTCGGGTGCATAAACTTTATACAGCCTAAATCTTCAAAAAGGGGTACAAGCAGGAGCGTGCTTCAAAGAAGCCTGCTTGAAAAAGGGTTAACTCTGAGACTCTGTACACAGATCTGCTAGTTAAGAAGGCACCCCACTTAAAGTAAGTGGTGAAAACTAAAAACTTATAAGTTTACATGTGCACATATAAACCCCATTAACTAGTGGATATATTCCTAAAAATATAACCAAACATAAATGAATTCTTGTACATTCGTAGAAGTACTGAACTCGTGTACTTATGCAGAAGTAATTACTTCAAAAGTAAAAGTCGTAGTTGCAACTACCGAGATTTCTTAAAAATCTATTGCTTCACAGCCAAAACTACTTACAACAAGAATTGTTGTAACACTACTATTGGCCTTTAGCACAATTTCCTGCAATGAATACTACAGAGAAATTTTATAATACAATGCCTACAAACAGTATCACAGCTCGTATGTTCCGAACACATACTCCGGAGGGGTCTAGGGTGTCCTATGTCACACTGACTGCACCCCCCCCCCCTTTTCTTGAAATTAAACAAAACGTGACTAAAAGGGCCACCTAGACCCTCTGCCGTAAAGCTATACAGTACATGGCAAGGAAGGTTTGTCCAGAGCTACTGAAAGGTATCGAGTCAAAAACTCCTGATTAGAGGCCCACAACTGTGTGGACTTAATAACTTCCACCGAAAGATTATTAAGGAAACGTAAAGAGGCTGCCCCCTTGCGTAAATCGTGGGTCTTACCCACAACGCCGGGATTCTTCTCTTTAAAGTCCTCGACCAAGAGAGAAGCCAGTGTACGCTCCATCAAGCGTTCACCCGGACTTGCGACCCATAAAGCACCCTGGTGATTTAGAGGTGCCACTCTTAAATTATTATGTTCCTTCCAACAACCAACTATACTCCTAAAATCGATTAATGAAATTTACAAACACATGTGGCAGTCCGTGGATTCGAATCCAGGATGCTCACACCGAAAATCAACACCTTATGCATCGCACCACGAAGACAGTATATTTGGTTAGAGCTTGCACTGGGCAAAAAAGATGGTGCACCTTTCCCCTTTTTAACGCCGGCACCGTGAACTCTGAAAACACGTGTTCACTGTGCTCATTCTTGGCTATGAATCCTGGGGAAGGTGCAATGTGAATACACTCATGAAGCCTATCAAACCTGAGGCAATTAGGTGTGTTGCTCATCGCCGCCAGCTCAGATACTCTGTTCCCGGTAGCCAAAGCCATAAGGAATACTGCCCTTTTTGTAAAATCTGCAGTCTTTGGTACATACGGGAACGAAATAACGACAATGCTTTGTCCAGAGACCAGGTAGGCATGAGCTGACGGGGAGGTGGGCGGAGTTTAAAACCTGCCCACATAAATCACTTTCAGATAAATGTTTCTGCATGAACAGATAAATTAAATAATTAACAACCAACACCACCGAGGGCACAGTTTGTTTTGTTCTAAGAATCCAAGACGTAAAAGCTTGCCAATGCGATTGAAACTGTCGCTTTGTAGACTGGGTATATTGATTCGTGAATATCTTGGTCACGTCGCTACCATATGGTGCTAGCCACTTGGCCTCCTGAATGTCCATAATGAACAAGTCCGCGAGGTTTCTAGGTTGCCAATTGTGTTCTAAGTGGAACAACCCGACCGGGAGTGACACTGGCTGCGGGCACCACGTGTTCAAATGCTGGTACCACACTGCGCCGGCCACAGGGGCGCGATTAGCGAGACTACGCCTCGTTAATCCTGTAGTTTGTTGACTACGTGGCACATTAGAGACGCGTCTGGCGGCGGAAAATAGATAAATGGAACTCAACCTGTTCTCGTCCGTCATCAGAGCGTCTGGTCCGCCCGCCGGCGTTATCGTCCGGCGGGTGAGGTACAGTGGGAGTTTGTGAGTCTTCTCAGATGCAAACAAATCCACTTGTGGATGGTAATGCTCCGCAATCGCAAGAGCGCCCATTCTACTGTTGTTCTTTGTCTCTGAGACAGAGCGTCTGCCCAGACGTTTGCTACGCCTGGGAGATAAGATGCGTGAAGATGAATGTCCAGCCTGTTGGCTAGTATAAAAATCTTTACTGACACGTTTAGCCACTTCCGAGATCTCATTGACCCTTGTTTCTGAATACAGTGAACCGCATTCAGATTGTCCATTCTGAAGGCCACCGACTTGCCCCGTAAAGCAGAGCCGTGAGCCTGAAGGACAGATAAGGGGACTAGTAAGTCTTTGACATTGATGTGGAAGATTTCTAAATGGGACCAAAACCTTTGACCCTGATGCCCGAGGTTTGACTAAAAGCCCCAACCTATCGTTCCTGACGCATCCATGTCCACCCATACCGACGGCGGAGGAGAGGTTCATGACATGACTGCGTGCAACATTTCTCTCGTCGCCCAAACCGCTAGTAAGTTGTGTAATAACGTTGGGATAGGCCATACTATCCCCGCCGGTAATAGTGGGAAAAATTTGTTGCCCTCCAAGGTTAAACGTTAGACTTTCAACCGGCCCAACTTCACAGTTAGCTGAACCCAGTTGAGAGAACCGACTAGAGATTCCCAAAGTCTCTGTGTCGTAGTCAGACTGTGGAGAAACATAAACAGTTTTTGCGAAATCTGTTTCGAGTGTCCACACTCTGACTCAGAGTGAGAGAAGCTGTGTCCTCGACCAGCCCTATCCCCTGAAATACTCGTGAGGGAACAAGGGTTTGACTTTTACTAAGTTGACCTTGAATCCTAGAGATTTGAGATGGTTTAACGTAACGTAGACATGAATGATGCGTAACTTTTCTGTTTCTGCCACCACCAGTTAGTCGCCCCGATACCACAAGACCCTGATCCCTTGTTCTAAGAAGGGCATCAGGGCTTGCCGGGACCTTGCTTGAATGCTTATGCCAAATTGAAAACAGTCTTTCAAACTGCTGGTGAAATCAAAGAAGGAGTTAGAACTGGAGACAGAACTACTTGGCTTGCAATACGGCCAAGAAGTTTCTTCACTAAGAACATCCTCAGATCCTGCCTTGCTCGAACTGCCTCTAATAAGGCCATCCGAATATCTCCTAAAGACTTGGATGGAAGTCTGGAGAAGCAAGCGCCGGGAAAGTTCAATGGCTTTCCTGACTTCCGCGGCTTCTATTGCCTGAGAAGAGCATAACAGAGACTTTGTTACTTTCTGGGAACCATATATTGCGAAAACAGTTTAAACGCTTTTCCTCTTAACCTAAACTCGCGGTCTAGGTAAGCTGGGGAAGGCGTGCTAAAAGGATCTTATAATTCGCACAAATTGATTATTTGGGGGGTGGCAGCCAAGAAGTCAAACAAAGCAGAGGGGACTCCGCCGGCACCAAAAACCGGAAGAGAGAACCAAGAATGGTGTTCTGGAGGGATTTGGTGGGAAGATTAAGTCATGGTTATAATAACTTGGAATGGCCTTAATATGAACATCCAAAACATTTCCTTGACTAACCAAAGTTCTGAGTTTTCTAGACTTATTGCCTTGGATTACCCACTCATGTGGTACAGGGAACTCCCCCGAAAATAGTGGCTTGTGCTGCCTCTGGCTGAGTTGGTAACATTGCTACCCCTGACTCATCAGGCCCGTATAAAAGAGGCATAGCTCCTGTTTTTGACTGGCGCCTTGTCTAAAGGAGGGGGAGATATGTCTGATATGACTCGCACATTGGAAGTAGTGAGAGCTGCTGTGCCTGGCACATTGGAAATTGGATCTGACACAAGAGGATGGTTAGGTATTTTAGCTAAAGCAAAGGATGTAGCCAGAGGTCGCACATTCGTCGACATCGCGGGATCTCCCGTATCAACTGTAGGAGTTTCCGGCGTAGGGCCAAAGAACCTATTAAGTGCATTCAATAGTAGTCCATCAATCTCTTCCGCCGGTACATACCTAGCCGATGACGAACTCCGTGGAGATTCGACAGTACCCTGAGAGTCGCCTAGAAGGTGACTGGACTCTTCAACCTCCATCTCTGAGACCAGAGATCGTTGTTCTTCATCCGTTAAGTCTGGCTTATCATGGGAAGATCCCGCCGAAGCCGGGACCTCCACATGTTGCCATGTTAAAACTGGGATAGAAGATGGTACATCGGCATCCCGGTGGACGTCAGCACTAGTTGAGTCACAAAGGGATGTGTTCTGTCCTGCCAGGACTGTGAGTATCGCCATACACCTTGGCTGTGGCTGTCCCTCGCTTGCGAGCTTGGTATACTCTCGGAATGGGAGCCCTCGTCCGAGTCCCGTAAAGGTTTATGATAATTAAAAGCTCCCATAGCTCATTAACACATTTAAAGCAGAGCTGGTGAGCAAAATCATAAAGTATACTAATTAATTTAATTTATATTTAATTGTATTAAAATAAATTACTATAAATAAACACAATATTATCATAATATAATCATAGAAAATATATATGTTTATTATTATTCAGTTATTAAATTATTTCATTAACAAATAAAAATAATATATGGATACCTGAGCTTAACGGCGTATAACATACAGCAATGAGAGGTTCAAGTGCCGACTGACAGAGACTGGGGGAAAACTACCCCGCCCCCGGGAACTACCTGGTCACCTGGTGCAACACCGGTACTCCGCCCTGGAAAGAGAAATTTCCGGGGATTAATGCTTATAGGGTTACACCCAAAAAAATGGTACAAAATATGTGCCACAAAACCGCCGGTCAACGAACCGTAGCACTCCACCACTACTTTTCGTTTTCCTTTAGTTTCATATTAAAGATTTCAGCATATCTTTACCTGTCCAGAAGATTTAAGCATATCTTCTGAATCCTCATAAAGATGAAGCATATCTTTATTAAAGATGAAGTCTTTCAAGTATCCCTTTACACTTGAAACACTAGTAAGATTCCGGCATCTTTTTATCCCATAAAAAGTCTAAGCCTATCTTAATCTCTAATCCGGCTTCTCCCAGAAGCCCTCATAGATCGCCGTCTTGAAGGCCGTGATACCCTATTGTATCAATCAATTGTTTGGCAAATTATCGCGAA
The DNA here is from genome assembly GCA_032716605.1 of Paralithodes platypus. Lineage (NCBI taxonomy): Eukaryota > Metazoa > Arthropoda > Malacostraca > Decapoda > Lithodidae > Paralithodes > Paralithodes platypus. The sequence goes on from CM064582.1 coordinate 13,566,127, forward strand.
TTGCAAATCAGTTAATATAACCACCCGAAGGTGGGCGGGTGCCCAACCCCGAAAGGGGTTGAAATAGGGGAGCTATCCCCCCGCCAAAGGTGGCTTTCTAGGGCCTTTCCTAGCTGATGCTGAGAGGATTGGGTTCTAGTCATATGGTGATGGGCTGGTCTATCAGAGTGAGAACTGAGCGATCTCTGCCATACCCATAGCTTACTCCGACTGTTCCTTTTACTTATGTATTAACTAGATCTCAAGTGACGGCGTCTTTTCCGTGGATTGACCTCCCAATCTACCAAGATTGGAAGCCAAAGTGTCACATTTTTCCTTTGCCCCTCAACTTTCTCTTCATAATTGCTGAGGGGCACAGGGCCCTGGGTGGGACTTTGGTTTCCCGGGCGTTTCCGCACCCTCCTCAGCTCCCCGCCATGGAGTGGCTTCGGTCACCCAGGCTTTGTTGTGGGGGGCAGGGGGGGTTCTGTGGGGGCGCTCAGTTGTGGCCTTGGCCTTGCTCGGGGCCTAGGGGCTGTTCGGCCAGGCAGCTTGGGGAACAACAACAACAACAACAACCACCCGAAGGTACAACCGCCGGGTTTTATATGCAATGTCAAACCAATTGTACCTGCCCCAGACCTCTTTGTAAAAAGGTCGCCGGGAGGGAAAGACCAGACAAACAAACAGCATTGTTTCAATGGCTTATTAAAGATTTCAGCATATCTTGACCTGTCCAAAAGAATTAAGCATATCTTCTGAATCCTCATAAAGATGAAGCATATCTTTATTAAAGATGAAGTCTTTCAAGTATCCCTTTACACTTGAAACACTAGTAAGATTCAGGCATCTTTTTATCCCATAAAAAGTCTAAGCCTATCTTAATCTCTAATCCGGCTTCTCCCAGAAGCCCTCATAGATCGCCGTCTTGAAGGCCGTGATACCCTATTGTATCAATCAATTGTTTGGCAAATTATCGCGAATCGCAAATCCGTTAATATAACCACCCGAAGGTACAACCGCCGGGTTTTATATGCGATGTCAAACCAATTATACCTTCCCCAGACCTCTTTGTAAAAAGGTCGCCGGGAGGGAAAGACCAGACAAACAGACATCATTGTTTCAATGGCTTTGAAAAGACGAGGAAACCATATCCAACAGGTGTCAGCATGATCACCTAGATAACTGTGTGGAGCCCCCCTCGCCGGGAATAACACAGGAAGCCTGATCCCAGGCTCGACCACAGAAAACGCAGATTCTGATGAGCCCTCAAGCTACCAAACTCGTCGGGGTAACTTACCTATTTTAGCCATCCTGACTAAAACTCGGTAAACAAAAACGGTGTTCTCGGAGCAACGAGAAAAACGCCGGAAAGGTAACCCACACCAAACGAGACATTTTAACACATTTTATACAAAGGGTGTGCGCAAAAATAGGGATACCTGAACAGGAGGGCGTAATGCATAAAGCAAAAAACCGGGGAAAAAATAGCCATGACAGAGACTGGTGGGAAACTTACTCCAGGTTCCGTATAGACCCGCCGGGACCCAGCTCTGGAAAAAAAGAAAATTTCCAGGAATTAATGCTCATAAAGTTAACCCAATCATGTTCGCACACAAGTGTTAAAAAACCCGCCGGGTAACGAGACGTAATACTCAACGACTACAGTTCGCTACGCGGTGGGGTTTCCTAAGTAAAAGATTTCAGAATATCTTAATTTGTCCAAAAGATTTATGAATACCCTCTGACATAATATATAAAGACCAGCATGGCGTTTATAACTGATTAAGTCTTTCCGGTGGTGTTTGTTTCAAGATTCAATTTTGGAAAAACAAAAAATAAAAAAGACGCCGGCCCCCGAATTATCTCGTAGATAAAAAACTGGGAAGCCTGACAAATATACGAGATCTAACTTCTCCCGAAGTATCTTTTTAGATCGCCGTATGTTGAAGGCGGCGATACAAAACGTATCCCTCAATTGTCTGGTTAACTAACTGAATTGTAAATTCGTTATTCCCACCCTTCCAAGGAGCACCCGCCGGGTGTGAATATTAGTTTAAAAAACGTTAACCCCAATTGTGCCCTAAAGCGCCGTATGTTGAAGGAGGCGATACACAATGCATCCCTCAATTGTCTGGTCAACTAAACTGAATTTTTTGCAAATTCGGTCATCCCACCCTTCTAGGTTGCACCCGCTGGGTGATTTAAAGTTTAAAAGTTAACCCCAATTGTTCCTATCCCCACTTCTTTGTAAAAGATCGCCGGGGAGGAAATACAACAACAGCTTAGTTTTATATTGGCTTTGCAAAACCGAAAAAACTACAAACAACATGTGTCCGTATGAACACTGTTAGATGGGTACAGCCATCCCGCCGGGATTCATAAGGAGCCAGAAACAGGCACCACAGAGACGCAGTCCTGGGGAGCCACAGACACCCACTCGCCGGGGAAACAAGCCTGTTTTAAACCACGCGTGGCCAAAACTCGGCAACCAGCCAGGTTTATCATGGTGAAACCGAGAAAAACCCGCCGGAAAAAACCCACCCCGTCCAGATACCATTTGAACGCAACACCGGACCGAGGCGTAGCCAAAACACAACTAACGCCGGGCCCAACATAGTCCGTGGAATTAGCCAATACACAACTAACCCAGGACACATAAATAGTCCGTGGAATTAGCCAATACACAACTAAACCAGGACACACATGACACAGTAGTACATATTTAGAAAATAAATCAATAACACTTGTATATGTGGTAAAGCTACGAGAGGCTGGCTAAGCCTAGGCAGACGGATAACATTAACATGTCGGAATATAAACAAAAAGCACTGAATTATATCACAACAGGAACCACCGCCAACACACCACTGTAGCAAATACTTCCGGCAAAGGGAAGAACTGACTCGGGACCCAGAAAAAACTTCACTAAGTGAAGAAAAATACGCTGGGAACGTCAGCAAAAATACGCTACCTCATCAGAAAGATAAAAGGAAGCAATAACGCGTAATGAAAGCCGCCTGCATCACGAAGCTAGCTAACTGTGAAAAAGTTCACATGTCCACAACAGGACCACGAGGGTACATCCGAAATAGATCCCCCAAACACACAACCCAAAATACACTGCACTGCGGGCAACTAGCCCAGGACACTCCTGCTACGCATATCCTAACCTTACTCGATACATCCCGGAGTAAACAAATGAGAAAAAACTCACTAGGGACGCAACAAATGCGGAACCCGCGGAGCGTGGGGAGACACGTCCGGGCAGGCTGAGCGCAGAGCAGAGAAGGAAGAATGACGCCTGCAGTAGCGTCTGGTCAAAGATCCACACAAGTACATCCACGATATGATGGAAAGCTTATTGAATAGTTATTCTTATTTTCTTTTTGTTTTTATTTTTTACAAAGTTTTTTCGTAGTGAGAACCCAATTCATAATGACTGAAGCCATGAGTGAGGTCGCGTGCGCTCATGATGAAGGCTCCTCAAATTTTAAATGCTCTGCGCGGTAGATTCAAACTACGGCGGATGAGTGTTTGAAGAGGGTGCCTTATGTAATAGGCATGTTCGTCAATGATGGAGGGGCCACTAATAAATACAGTAATCCACAATGAATATAAAGCCAAACCCGGCCGGGTACCAGCAGGCTTTTTACCGGTAATACCATAACAAATATAAAGTCAGGCCCGAGTACATGTAGGCTGTGGCCAGTTACCCGGCCGGGCAACTGTTGAGACTATGACAAGCCGGGCACTAATATCCCCGGGTAGTATTATAACCCAATACAAATATAAACACAAGCCCGGCCGGGTACCAGCAGACTTTTGCCGGGTACTCTGACAAACTGTCAAAACTATGACAGACCCGGGTACCAGTATTCCCGGGTGATACTACCGTATATAAAGGAACGCCGAATAACGCTCGTGGCCGAGTAGCCCTACCCTTACGAGTGCATATAAGAGGTGCCGTTGTAAAGGCTTATCCCTCAATACTTCATCTGATTTGATCTAAGACTATGGCGTTGTTGAGATTTTCTCTAGTCCCCGGGTACCCTAAACCTTATCTCAATAAGGCCCGGTCACCAAGACCCGGCCGGGTACCAGTACTGCCGGTTATAAAGACAGTCCCGGGTACCAGTATGAGCGGGTGATATTATAATACCAGACAAGTACAAAGTCAGTCCCGGGTACAAGATAGACTATAACCGGTTACCCCGGAGAATGTTAAGACTGACAGACCCGCGTACCAAGTTTCCCAGGTGGTATGTACTCTAGACCTTGTCTAAACATTATACAGTCAGGCCCGGGTAAGAATAATTGCCGGGTGATATTACAATGCCGGGTACCATGACATGGTTCATAGTTTCACAATGACAGGCCCGAGTACCGAAAAAATTGAAACCACCATATGGGTGCTGTGTTACCCAAAGCCGTGTCATACTATGACAAGAACAAGTCCGGGTACCAGTAAGAGTAACCGATATTATTTTACCGGGTACCCTAAGCTTTGTCACACTTTAATAAAGACAAACCAGGGTTCCAATAATGAAATCAAATGGAAATTATTGCCGGGTACTCTAGGCTTGGTCACATTATAATAAGGATGTCATACCATATTAGAGACAGGCCCGGGTACCAGTAATTAACATAACTATCGGATTTACGATAGAAACGAGAGCTTAAATAAGTACTTCTATCTAATTAGTTTATTTAAAGTAAACAATACAAGGCTAGATCCTAATTTTGCCCAAGTTAAGTAGGCCTAATAAGTACTATTTCCATCTCTCTCTGCAACATTGACTCCTTGGTATGATTCACAGGCTCAAGTAATGCACTGCGTTACCAGAGAAGAATATGGACATCAATCAAAACATTTCCATTTTTCTTATGTTCTTATGTAATCTTTAAGGTGAGTTCACTGGGCAAAACTCTAGAAGTTTCCGGTTCATCTACTAAGTATATTCTCACTAATTACATAATTTTAATTAATTTCCAGGAAACAAGTATATACAAGTTTTCTTTCCCTTTCTAAAACGGCTATACCTGACAAAAAATTACCAAGTAATTACATCCAGTGATACCGGGTAATAATTCACTAGACTATTTCTTACATAAAAGGCAACTGCAGTTTATTTAAAATAAACGATGCATGACTACATCCTATTTTGCCAAATCTAAGCAGACCTAATAATTCCGGTACTATTTCCACCATGCAACATTGACTCCTTGGTATTATTCACAGGCTCAGGCGAGCTGCTGCATTACCGGAGAAGATTCTCTTCAACAATTAGAACGATCTCTTTCGGCCAAGTGATAACCACTGGAGGAGCCTAACACCTTATATTTTAAGGCGAGTTCATTTTTACAAAACACTAAACGTTTCCGGCTCACCGGCTAAGTGACTAAGTGACTAAGTGACTAAGTCACTAATCATATTTTTGTTAATAACCATGACCCAAAAACCATTTATACCCTCAGTCACATGCAAACAAGTGTTATTATCTGTGTGGGGTTCGGTAAAGTCTTACATTTCAGGTACTTTAAACATAATCTCCAGGTATTATGGAGGCAAAGTATGTAAGCTTTTTTAGGAATATCCTTTTCTAGAACCCCTAGCTCCTCCCCATCTCCTGACAAGAAAATGTCTGGATCTAGCAGGAAAAGACATAGGTCCTCCAGCTCAAAGTCTTCCAGTAAATAAACAGAAGAAAGTGAGCAAATCTCAAACTAAAAGGCGACCTGCTAAGTACCAAACTTCCCCGACTCGACTCGCAGTCATTATCTCAAAATCCTGCATTCTATACCACATACCCCCAGACTTTCGACATTGTCTAATGTGGTCAGCTACCCTGCTAACCCTATTACATCAAAAAACATAAATTACCTGTCTCATCTACTTGCTTGACTGATCCAAGTTCTGAGGGTGTCAGTTCCCCTCCACTTTCCCTAGTACAGTTAGCTGATACTATTGAACAGCAATCTGAATAAACCCAGTTGCTTGCTCCACCCACATTAAAGCACCCTAAACTGATTCAGGTGAATATTGAAGCTGAAGTACATAAACCCATACACTAATCACCTGTTCAGCCTTCTACGGACTTACCTGTTCGTTTAGATCCTTCTCTGACAGCTCCAGACATTTTGGTTACAGTACGGTTGGGGCAATACGGAAAAAAGTACTTCCTAAAGATACCCCAGAACCTTTGGTCATAAGCAATGCTATGGTAGGGTGGTATGATTGGGAAACCAGTAACCATACCGAGGAGGGTTGGAGTAGAATGAGTACCATGGTTCTCCATTAGAACAAAGTGAAGAAGAGTTTCCTGATATAGTCCCTACTCAGAGCCCGCTTGGTGGGTGAACTTCAGGTATTTTCTTATATCTATGCATGAGTTGACAGACAAAATTGAACAGAAATTTACGTCTTTAGATAAAGCTATCCGAGATCTCCAAAGTAGGTCTCTGGCTCCACCCATGTTACAATATGCCATACCAGACACAGTTCCACTGTCTCACTTACCTGTGCAGCCTAAACAACCTGCTCATGAAATGTTCAAGAAGCCTCCCCCTCTACTAATTGGTGAATCTCGATACTGGAAACAATTACCAGGGTAGCACCTACTAATGCTGACACAGGTCATTTAGACTTGGTGCCCATACCAGATGAGTGGATTATTAAAACGGACGAGCTTAGGCATCTACATACAAAGATGCACAAGACCGATTGCTGGACGTAATCATAAATTTACCACTATGCATATACTGCATACAACTCCGACTCTATTCCCCAGGAGTTCTGGAAATATCTCAGATCTCCAACAATAGTTTGTAAACCAACTAGTTGACCCCATGATTAATACACCTACCCTGCACGGACTGACAAAGACTTTAAACTACGACAAAGAACCCATAGGTTACTGTCAAATTTTACCACACAACAACAACTTGCACAAGCCATGAGGCAAGTAGCAGATTCTATCCCTGAACAAAAACTCCAGGTCTGCACTTCATTTTATCAGAAGAGCTTCACGTGGTAATTCTCGGATGACCACTGGGAATGTCAAGATTGCAATTTTTGAGGCAACTAGAGCTAGACAGTACCCACTCACCCAATTGTCCAAGAATATGCCCAAAGATATTGCCACTCCGGCTCTCTTCTCACCTCGATTCACATGCAGATTGATTCCCCAAACGACCTGGAATGAGGTTCATGCTCTGTTGCTAAGCCCTCAGAGGGATATGTTTGGGCAGTTTCTGGCAAACAAGCTAACCACTCCTCAGAGCTCAGTCCAACAATGGACAACTATCTCTAGAGTAAAAAACATTAATGAACCAAATGTTGACAGACAATGTTGTGACTTAGGTGCCAGAAGGCATGCCAGCTTTTCTATCACACATGTTCCTCTCTCCAAAAAGGGACAGTCTACAACTAAAGCCTACGATAGACAGGTCCCTCCTCAACAAATTAATTCACAATATGAAGTTCAGGATGTTAACTATTTCCCAAGTAAAGCTAATTCTACAACCAAGGTCTGGATAATTACTCTAGCTATAGAAGACTCCTACTGGCACATCCCAATAGCAAGAGGTACCAAACGTTCCTAGCTATCCCATTCAGAATCAAAGCGGCGATGTTCACCAGAACTCCTTTCAGCTTGATCATAGCTCCCAGAATTTTTCACCAAGATAGTGAAACAATCTCTCCTCCCTCTACTCAAAGACGGTGTAAAAATACTGTTTTACCTTCAAGATTGGATGATGCTGTGGTCTTCCCCACACCATTACCAAGAACAAACCTTGATAGTCATGCAACATGTGACAAAATTGGTTTTCAGAGTAAATTTAGAGAAATCAAAATCTCACTCCTACACAATCAGCAGAATGAGTAGCATTAATCTGGGATACACAACTTCAGACTATAAAACAAAGTCCAACCAATGCCAAACATCTTCAAATAAAACTGTTCAGAGTATTGCATACCAAGACTATAACCAGGAAACTTTGGGAATCCGATAGGCCCTTTAAATTGGGTTCAAAATTACAAGGCCCCTAGGCTTCCTCAGGTTGAAGGAACTAATCTGGCCAGGCAACAAAGCCTTCCCTCTAACACCTCACAATTCCCCTCTCTTCATCCCAAAGAGAATTCTACACCCCCTGTCGTTGTGGTAAAACCTCAGGTAAAGGGATCAGTGACACTTTGGTCAGATCCACCTCCCACTCTATGGGTGGACAGACACCTCGAGTCTGATAGGATGGGACTATCAGTCAACGGAAGGCCATCAGAATCACGGGAAAGGGACAACATTAAGTCAGGGTCACATCAATACCCAAGAGCTAACAGTCCCTCTAATTTTCCCAGAGTTCATGGAATGTCATTGACCTCCAGATCAATGGCATGCCGGATGGACAACGTGACCACTGTAATTTGCTTGAGGAAACAGGTCCCCACCCGGGCCAGGTTTCCCCAGGATCTCTCGGGAAAATACATGCTTTCTAGCCGAAAAACATTCCATATTAATCTATGCAACATATTTACCAGGGGTCTCCAACCTGTTGGCAGATGCTCGGATCAAGGGAAAGATTACCTTAGCGGAATGGGCTTTCAAACAAAAAGCAGCCAACCACTTAATTCTCCCATTTTTTTACACCAAACAAATCAGTTTACATCTCGTAAAAATCAACGAAGCTCCAGTCGTACATATCTCGGAATGACATAACACGAGAAAGGGGCCCAGATGCCCTCACAGTGAATTGGAACAGGTGGACATAGATTTATGATGTGAGAATCATTCATCACCTCAGGTTTTTCCAGGGTCAAAGGGGCCGGGTTACCCCTATGTGGCCTACTCAGGTATGGCACACTCAACTTACTCAGTGGTACAAAAAACCTCTGCAACCCCCCCCCCCCCTGTCCTATTTCCGCTTGAAAGAAATTGGAAACCTGCAGACCTCGCTCAATTTTACTATGTGGACATTCTCAAATCCAAGTGGCTACCGTCCTACGACAAGGAAATCACGGATACGCTCACTAATCAATACACAGCATCAAACTTAAGACAGTATAGTTCACACTGTAAACAATTTACAACTTGGAGTGTAGAGCCAATCCAGCAGTCTCCATCGGTTGCTTTGTTGCTGAAGCACCTAAATTTCTTAATTGGTTTTAAAAAACTAACAGTTAACACACTTATAAACCATGTATCGGCAGAAAGCAACCCTTCTTGTCTCTTACTGGTTTATCTTTGCCCCAGAAAGACGAACATGGTTTTATGTAGGCTTGCTTTAAGCTCAGAGCCCCAAATCGTCATTTGCTTCCTCAATGGTCAATCGCTAGGGTCCTAACTTTGTCACAGTCTAGGTCTTATCCTGTGAGACCAAATATAGACAAGAAACTTAAAAAGTGTGTGTCTCTGATGACCCTGGCTACTGTCCATAGGGTCTCAGAATTGACAGCCATCGCAAGGCCTACTAACTGTCTATGTTTTTGCCCCTAATAATGATTCTGTACATATGGTTACTGCACCAGATTCATCGCAAAAAATGAGCACCAGGAACATATCCATACACCTTTCCTTATTCCATACCTTGAAAAGAGCAAAGATACTCCATGCTCTATGCCCTGTTAAGGCACTATATTTAGTAGTAGCCTCTACGTTCCAACGTAGAGCTATATACTTATCGTATAATTTTGCTCCGCTCTAGAGCGGGCAATTATCGAAATCACTAGCGCGATAAAACGATAACATCTAGAGTAGCACCTTACTCTCTCTACTAGGTACGTTGTACATACTTTGGAGGCCACTATTTGAAAAGGAAAATAAGAAAATATTGATGAGAAAGAAGAGAAAATTACAGGATTTTAGGCCATCCTATCTGGCTCCTTCAGCCGTCTTCACGGATCCACCCCACTACCCGACAGGGTTCATTGGGCATTCCTTTTCGCGCTACTCAAGCCTTCACACTCGCTGTTTTCTATGCGCCCGATTTTTGTGCTTCCACTCCTGTCGCCTACCCTTTGGGTGAGTTGTGGGCCTTATTTATGGTACCTAAGGTTATTAGACAGATGATCTGTGATGTAGGCACGCTTCAAATGGGCTCTTAGGTGTGTTACTTTGAGTATGGCGTCGAAACTGGTTGGTCACGCTTCTGCGCATGCGTCGCCCTTCGGCGAGTGTTATTCTTTAGGCCTTTGCCTGTTTTTAACATCATTTTCACTTGCGGTGGCTTAGTTTTGTTTACCTGGTAGGTTCTATTACGCTTTGTGGTTCTTTTCTGCTTTCATTGAGTGGTTTTTGCAAAAAGTTAGGCTAACTTGTGCACTTTCGTTTGTGATGAAGGGGGCATAGCCCCCCTTGCCTTGACAGGTTATTTTGGCCTTCTGTTTTGCTTACCTTCACATGAATGTTTCGCATTGGAGTGTGCCCTGTGTTTTTGTTTTTATCTGCCACTCAACCAAGGCTAGGCCCCCTGTTAATAGCCTAACTTTTAGTTGGAGGGGGGCGCCAGGGCTAGGCCTCATGTTCCTAGCCTAACTTTTTGGAAGGGGGAGAAGGGACTTTTGGTAGACCGTCAATGTTGCCTCGTCGCTCTTGCTTGCCGTTCTATGGTTTTACTAACCCACCTTAGGCTCGCAGGGGTATGACGCTTTGGTTTTACTAAACCTTCTGTGGGGCACCCTTTTTTCGTCTGACGCTCGCTCCCGCGCTGTCTCTCCCTTCTTTTGTTTGCGCTCCCCTAGGCCTTGGGTTCATGAGACACAGTCTTCCCCTTACTTGAACTCCCTCATACATTGAGGTCCCCGCGGCCCGGTCTTCCCCTCCTTTGGGCTCTACGGTGCCTTGAACTGTCGTCCCTTCCACCCTTTTTGGTGACGCGGGTCTCTGGGACGGGCTCCGCGCCCGCTCCGCCCTGCAGCGTGGACAAATCCCGCTCCTGGTCGGTCCTTTGCTTCCGCCATGTTCTCTTTTTTGGCTGCTGTGGTCGGGTCACTCTGGACCCGCTCCGCCCTAGGATGGTTCTATCCGTCTCTAGGTCGGTCCTCTGCATCGCACTGTTTTATTTTTGCTCATGCAAGCTCCCCTGCCAGCTGTCCTGCTGTGCACTTGGGTTGAGCCTTTTGGTTGGTATTTACCTCCATCTCCCTTTCCGCTCGAGGGCGGACAAATCCGCTCTGGAGCGGACATCTCCGCTCTGGTGCAAGCATCTCCGCTCTGCAGCGATGTCTATTTCGCTCTGGACAGGGCCCCCTTGGGCTCCTTCTTCACTTTGGCTTCTACACTGGATCTCTCCACCTGTTCCGCTCTAGAGCGGACACCAGTCCCGCTCCTGGTCGGTCCTAGGCCTTCCCTCTTGCTGCCCTAGCCCTCCTGTTTTCACCTGGTTCTACTCTACGATTGTTCCGCTCTGGAGCGGACGCCAGTCCCGCTCCTGGTCGGTCCTAGGCCTTCCCTCCTGCTGCCCTAGCCCTCCTGTTTTCACCTGGTTCTACTCTCCGATTGTTCCGCTCTGGAGCGGACGCCAGTCCTGCTCCAGGTCGGTCCTAGGCCTTCCCTTCTGATGCCCTGGCTCTCTTGTTCGCTGTGCGCTTGCCTTTCTCCTTTGCCTGGACTGCCATTGTCCTGCATGCATGCCCCGCTCTGGAGCGGGAGGGTGTAGTCCGCTCTGGAGCGGGTCTGTCTGCTCCGCTCTGGAGCGGACTTTCCCGCTCTAGAGCGGACTTGCCCTCTCGGCCCTGGCACTATTTTTTGGCCAATATTGCCTTGTTTGTACTTGGGGTTTGTCGGTTACTGTGTCTCATAACCTTCTCCTTTACATCAGGCTGTGTTCCCGCTCTGCACTGCTGGGTCCCTTGGCCTGCCATCTCCTCTTCGATCCCTTCACCCTCAGGTACCCTTTTCGGTTCTTATATGGCTGTCATGCTTTATTTCAGGGTGTTTGAACCTGCACCTTGGTCTTTTCTGACCTGGGTTTTTGGGGTTCTTCGGACTGTTGCTGCTTATGATGTATGCTTGGCCCTCCCGCATGGGGGGGTCCGTCTCCGTCCTTCTCCACATGGGGGGGGGGGGTGTTATTACTTTTATGTACCTATCATAATGCCTGGTATCTTTTGTGTGTTTTTTGTGCATACTGTCATACCTTCCTTCAATTTATGCATCCTAGTAAGTAACATGCTTATTATTATTATTATTATCCTCTTTCTCTGCACTTCGTCTGGGTCTTCTGTCCTTTCTCCCTTCGCTTACTGTGCGGATGTCGCTCCCTGCCTGCGCGCGCCTTGGGTGTGCCCGTCCGGCTATGGGAGCTGGGCATCCTGGGTGCCCCGCCCTTGCTGCGTGCTACTGCCGTGATGGCTTCACCCCCAGATGGGGTGGCCCGTGTCTCGTCAACTTTATGACGATTGGGTCTCGCCCTACTTCACCGGATGCTGAGACGGCACGGGTCGACCTCCCCGCTGCATGGTCGGGCGTGGCTCGGTCTGTTCAGGCCCATTTACACCGGGTCCCCCGCTTCATGGACGAAGGGGTTCGCCCCTTGCTGAACCTTCCTCTGGTGTCTCCGCGCCCTGTGGTCACCGCTTCGCAGGTCCCTCAGTCTGGTGTGTCTCCGTTATCGGCGGACACAGCGGGGTCGATGCGGCACCACTCAGCTTCTCCACGTCGCCGGAAGTCTTCGACATCCCGCTGCCCTGCAGCTTCCGACCACACGTCTCTGGGCTCGACGGCTTTTCGCCCTAAGATGGCGATGCTTCCCCCGGTCCGTGTTCCTGCTGGTGTTTCGGCCTTCTCCCCTGGTCGTCGTCCCGCCCATGGGCTGCTCGGGGAGATTGGGGCGTCGCAGGCCGCCGGACATCTACCGTCGGCTCCTCCGCCATCGTTGCCGTTGGCTCTTCTACCACCGTTACCGCCTACTGCCCCTCCTCAGACGGCGGGGGCTCTGTTTGCTTCGGCCTCTCCTCTTCTTGGCCGCGATGGTCTCCCGGATTCTCCTGGCATTGTCGGGTCTGACATTCCGTGTGGCCTGCCTTCTCCTGCTCGGACGAGTGGACCCGTCCCTCTGGCAGTGCGAGGCGCCAGGGTGGCGGTTTTCGGGTCTGGTCAGGTGGGGGCTGCCTGTGACCTCGTGGAACTGAGTGGAGGGAGCGATGACGTGTACGATGCCGTAGTGGTTGAGGCCTCGTCACGCGAGTATTTCTCCTATACTCCGTCGCCTCGTTGGTCGCCCAGCCGTAGGAACCGTCGCCGGCCCATCTCTTCATCTTCCTCGTCACCGCCCGAAGACCCTGGATGGGTCCTTTCTCTTCGGGCCGTCCGGGAGGCCCAGGTTAGGGATGAGGAGGCTAACGCTGCACGGTTTGCCTCCCTGCACGGGATGCTTGCACTGATGGCGGGAGGCTTGGAGCGTCCTCCTCCCATTCCTCCTGTGCTTCAACCTTGCGTTTTGGTTGTTCGACACTATTGCCTCCTCGGCTTGCTCTTGCTTGCCTATCTCCGGATTTACTAAACCTTCTTGCAGGGCACCAGTTTTCGTCTGCTTCCAGCTCCTGCGCCACAGTCTTACCCTCCATTGTACTCGCCAATACCTTGCGTTCCTGAGCCGCAGTCTTCCCCTATCTGGACCTCGCCACTACCTTGAGGTTCCTGAGGCGCGGTCTTAACCTCCTTTGCGCTCTCCTGTCCCTTGAGGCTCCTGCGACACGGTCTTACCCTACTTTGCGCTCCCCAATTCCTTGAGTTCCTGAGACACCGTCTTCACCTACTATGACCTCGCTCATACCTTGCAGTTCCTCGGGCGCAGTCTTCCCTACATTGGGCTCTCCAATACCTTGAGGTTCCTGAGACCCTGTCTTCACCTCCATTGTGCTCACCAATCCCTTGGGATGTCTTTTTCCTTCCATCCCCGGTGCCGCAGGTCTCTCGGACGGGCTGTACTCAGCTCGCTCCGCCCTGGTGCATGGATGTCTCCCGCTCCTGGTCGGTCCTATGACTCGACACGTTCTCTTATAAGACCGCTCCCTTTATTACTGCAATCTGCCTGCCGTCCTTCAACGGTGTCTTTGGCTTTGCTGCGCGGGTCCCTTTCGGCCTCTCCTCTTCAGTTGGGGATGTTTTTCTTACGGGCCTCTGGCGTCTGGGCTAGGGCCTCACGGGGCCCGTTCCGCCCTAGGATGGGCTCTCTCCTCCTCTCGGTCGGGCCTATGCTTTGCCTCTGTTCTTTACCCACGGCCGCTCCCACGTCAGCTGTGATGCTAGACCATTCCGTTGGGACGCTTGGATGTACATCTCTGATGTTTTTACCCAGGGAGGCTCCCACGTCGGCTGTCGTGCTAGCCGATTCTTTTGGGCCTCTTGGTTGTTCCTGGCCTTTCACCTTTACTGGTACCTACGGGCCTCTGACGTTTGGCTACCCTCCGCCCGCTCCTCCCTGGTGCGGCGCCTCCGCTCTGGTGCGGAAGATCCGCTCTGGAGCGGTGACTGTCTTTTTATTTCCGTGGATGCTTCCACGTCAGCTGTCCTGCTAATCTATTCTGACGGACCTCTTGGGTGTTTTTCCCTTTCACCCTTCCTGATGCCTCAAGCCTCTCCCATCCGACTGCACTACATCTGCCCCGCCCTCGAGCGGAAATTCCCGCTCTTGGCCGGTTCTCTTCCGTCCTTCTCCTGACACCATCCCGGTTCCTCACTTGTCCTATGCCGCTCTCCGTTCTGGAGCGGAGCTTACTTTCTGCTCCAGAGCGGGATTTCCGCCCCAGCGCGGAGCGGGCCGTTCGGGGCCCCCTCCGCTCTGGGTCGGTTCTCGGTGGACTTTGCCTTGACTCTGGATGGGCCCTCAGTTACCGTCATTCATCTTACTACTGTTGCAGTCTTTCATCTTACTACTGGCTCAGTCTCGCTCCCTTGCCTCCCTAGGCTAGGTCATTCATCTTCCTACTGGCACCATCACGCTCCATTGCCTCCCTCGGCCTCCTGGGCCGCTCCTGCAGCGTGCACCGCTCTCCGCTCTGGTGCGCGGCTTCCATTTCCGCTCCAGGGCGGCGAGGGCCCTTCCTCCTCCATTCCGCTCCTGAGCGGTTTCCGCCCCGGAGTGGAGGGGACCTTTCTGGACCACTCCGCTCTGGGTTGGTGCTAGGGTGCTTTGCTTTCCCTCTGGATAGGGACTCCGTTGCAGTGGTTCCCGGACTTCTCTTTTTTATCGGACTGTGCTCCCACTCTACTCTGATGGTAGGGTGGAGAAGAGGCGTCTTCTCCTCTTCTGTGCCTTCACCCTTTGGGTATTCTTATTATCCTCTTCCATTATAAGGCTTTCATGCCTTCCTTCTGGGGATTTGCACCTGCCCCTTGGTCTTTTCTGACCGGGTTTTTTCGGGGTACTTGCTCTTGCTGGTTCGCCTGGTCTCTCCCTGACCCTCCGCATGGGGGGTCACTCTTCACCCCTCGCCTCGCACAAGGGGGGGGGGGGGTTACTCACTTTCCTGAAAGGTGCTCCATTTTCGAGGTGTAGTGAGCACTTTTGTGCGTCCTTCGGCCCTTGTGCCTGTTCATTTTCAGGAGTTTTTATTCCAGTATTTGTGCACCCATGCATTATCCTCCTGTATAGCCCTCCGTTCGAAGGGTCCCTCCTTTTTCGTCTTTTCCTTCCTCCACAAGGGAAGGAGGTAATCTCCTGTCACGGATTTACCGGTTTTTCACATTATTGTGCTTCCACACGCTTCCTGGGCTTCCTACGTGGGCCGGCAGTATCTTTTTCCTTTCCGATTGCAAGGAGGATATCACTTCCTTCCTGCGCACACCATGGGTGTGTCCGTCCTGCCATGCCCGTTGGACGTAGGAAGTGTCCTCCCCTTATCTCGTGCTACAGCCGCGATGGTTTTCACCCTCGGAGATTTAGCTCGTGGATCGTGGATATTGTCCTTTGTGTCTCGTCCTCCTTCCCCGGACATGGATGAGGCGAGGTCTCGCCTCTGCACTCTGTAGTCGGGCATTGCTCTCTATGTCAAGGACCACTTCCATTGGATTCCACACTTCGTAAGACGGAGGGGTACGCGCCATGCATCCTCTTCCCTCTGCTGTCTCCGTGGCACCAGGCCGCCTTTCCTCCTGTGCCTCGTTCGGGCGTCCTCGTGGTTTCCGAGGACGCCGAAACGACGGTGTGACGTCGCTCTCCTTCCCCATATCGCCGACATTTCCCGCCTCCTACGTCCGGTTCATGCCATACATGTGGCTCTGGACGAGGCTCGGGAGCCCGTCACACTGTGTGCGACCTCCCTGCCCGGGCCTGCCGCCCTATGGACGGATGCTCTGTCGAATGGACAGAGCGCCCGGGTAGTATGGTCTTCCCGACACGCCGTGTTCAACGACCTAGCGGCCTCCTGGTGTGTTCCACGGGTGGCCTGGTTCGCCTCCTGCGAGGCGACCGGGTTGCCTGTGTTCCTGTACCGCTGGATTACTCCTCCGGCGGAGGTACCGGTCGCGTTCAGCAAGGACTGGCGCTGGTGGCGGTCGGTTTATGTGTGTTCCACCAACCGCCGCCCTTTTTGAAGTGCAACGTCCTCCACAGGCTGAGAGGGTACCAGTGCTTCGTTTGGTTGTCGCGCCCATCCGGCCGGCCCAAGCCTGGTCCGCTCGGCTGAAGCGGTGGTACCCGTGTCCAGTTCCCCTAGCGATCTCCGATTTCCACTTGGTGTCGATTGGTGTCCTAGGGCCCTCGTTAGCCTTCACATCGTGGATGTTGTGAGGCAGGGTGGATGCCTAAGTTTCGTCGTTCTTTGACTGTCAAATCCTCTCCCCTGGATTCATTTTCCATGGCTGCCTTATGGTTCTCCCTGACACAGTTTTCCTTCTTGGTTTCCTACCCATCACGGACGCGCCCATCGGTGGCGTTCGTGTTTCCCTACCTCCATTGGTTAATCTTGAGACGCGTCCCAACATCTGCACCGCTCTTCCGAACCGCCTGTCGGCCATTCGGGTACCGTTTGAGCCTTTCACGGGGTGGGTCGTTCCTCCCTAGGACTTGGGTTCTTTTTGCGATCCTGCTTTATGCTTCGTCCGACGCCGCGTCAGCTTCCTCCTCAGTGGTTTCTGGCGGAGGCTCTCGAACTGCTCTCGTCTGCCTCTTACGCTCATTACCCCGCGCCTGCACCCTTCCGTGACATGACATTGTTCTTTATGGCTTTGGCGACAGGTGAAGGAGTCCCCGGAGATGACTGCCAGGTCTAGGGTCCGACATTCCTTACATCGTTCTCCCGTCCTTGATTCAGTTACTTTGGCTCCGTCTGTTCGTTTGGTTGCTTCGACCGTACGCGACACTCCCGTTTTTATGCTTTTCCTGTTCCGGCTTTCCAATATGGTCGGGTTCATCATCCGTTATACCCGGTTCAAACCCTGCATCCGTATGTGTACTCGACCTGGCCAGTGTCGGGGTTGCCTTTACGGGTGGCGCCTACAACCTGTAGGAGACTAGGTCGACGTGCTGTGGGGCTTCGCCTGTGTCGGTAGTTTCGGGCCAGTACCCCTTACGTTCTGGGCGCAGCTCATGTTGTCCGTTCGTACGCTGCTACGTTCGGATTTTACGTACTCTTTCTCGCCCGATCGTTGCCGACACAGGGCTTTGGTCTTCCCCCACCTTGTATGTCTCCTCCTCTCTGGCCATGTCCACAGGCAGGCCGGGACGTCCTTGTCGTGCGTTGGGCCAGCTGGTTCACTCAGGGTCTACCTGCAGCGTTCCTTCTGTCTCTTCTCCTTCTCCCTTCTTGTTCTTCTTTTATTGGGGGAGGGGGGGGGGGGGGGTATTGCACTATACCCATACTTGCACCTAAGTTAAAGGATTAATAACTAGGTTAAGATTTTGATATAATTTCTCGTCTTCAAGTATAATATGTTCTGTTGGTAGGTCTTGGCCTCCTCCCACTGAACTTTTCTCATGGCTTTCGGTGCTGGTCACTGTGTATGCTCATGTCTTTTCTCGTCGCCCCCTGTACGGTACTCCTCTTCGACGTATGTCAGTATTTCCTCTGTCCCTCTTTTGCACGAGAAAAAGTCTTGACGTGAAAACAGGGCAAGTTGGATCGACCGGGATAATGACATGCTTGGTGATCATTTCCTGGACTAGTGACTCCACCTCTAAAGAAACATGATTGACTTCTTGAGTCTGACCTAAACGAGGTCGCCGGAGCCACCGCCAGGTGATGCCCTTGCATACCACTGATCGTGCCCAAGTTCGCCGGGGCCAGGCCCGGAATGACCCAGTTACTTGACTGGGCTTGTCCGGCGGAACTACCCTCGGATCCAACTCGCCCTCGATAGGCCCCGGGAGAGAGAGAGTTTGACATACTAGTTTTTTGCTGGTGGTGGGGTAGGGGTAGACGGTTGGCTGGTTTTGGCTGGCGTCGCTCCCTGACCTGATTTGTGTTGTGACTTATTCTTATTATGCCACTTGCCTGAATGTTTTCCCTGTCTAGGCTTGTGTTGAGTACCTCCCTGCGCCGGAGGAGGCATGGTTCCCTGAAAGAGCTGCTTAGCACCAGAGTGTTGTGACTTACCTCCGCTTTTAGGTTTGGAGTACGGTTTCTTAAAGTTCTCCTTCCTAGCCTGGGAAGTACTTGGCTGCAAGCTGTCAAACATATTATAAACTGCCTTCCAAGTCTCAAGGTTTAGCAAAGATGCAGTTAACACAGGGGAAAGGGATACCCGGCGACCATTGTCGTCCGATAACTTCTTAACCATATACACTCTTAAGTCCTGACGTGCACGCACAGCCTCCAACAAGGCTATTCGGATGTCACCCAAGGACTGGATGGAATTCTGTAAAAGAAGCCGCCATGATAGTTCGGTGGCCTTCTTTACATTCTGGTCAGAAATAGCGGCTATGGTCCTCGTGAGGGACTGGGCTATTTGGCGGCTCAGAATAAATTGTGAAAATAGTCTAAATGCTTTATCTCGCAATTTAAAGTCTCTGTCTAAATGTGCTGGAGGGGGGGTTGGAAAGGGTTCCTGCAAGTCATAGTTTGGGAGCCGACAGGAAATTAAAGAGAGCTGGGGACACCCCTCTGGCTTTATTGATGGGCATTGAAAACCAAATGTGGTTATCCTGAGGTATTTGGTGGGAGGATTTTGATGTGATAGTAGCTGCAAATTGTTGAGCTTCCGCCTCCCAGTCCACCCACGGGCCTAGACCTACCTGCCCCACCTGCAGAACTGGATTATGAGACTGATCTAGGACTGGAGTTGTATCCAAATCCGGCGTTAGCGTATTGAGCGATTTAATATCGTTCACGCCGTCAGACTTTGTCCAATCATATCTTTCTGCCTCACACATCAGGGGTATCAGGAAAACCCTCTTTATACAACATACACATCCAACTTCACGACATTGCCCTACATCGCTATCCTCTATCCATAAAACACTACTCTTCCCACTACATATCATACATGTAACACCATACACCTTTACCAAATAAATATGGCAGTGCAATTGTTAAGAGCAAACCTGGTGGTCCCTCGGATATCCACCCCCGGCAGGGTTGGGTCGTTGACACAGGGCCCTCCCGGTCGTCATCATGCGACTGTGTCAAGAGCATTGCAACGTCCCAAAGCTGCTCGTCGGTGCAGCTTTTTCTTTAGTAATATAAGGGGACTTCACTCTAACATCAATTCTGTACACCAATTTCTTCAAGCAGAATCCCCTACTCTCCTTTTTTTGACAGAGACTCAAGTAACATCCACATCTGACACGTCTAGATTTAATTTTCCAGGTTATCAACTGCTCCAAAATTTCAGACCTAAGGGAGGTGTATGTTGCTTCGCAAAATCTGAAATTGCCCTGGAGGAGGTTACTAGTTTCAATTGTCCCTATTTTGATTATTCTATATACAAATTAATTTCTGCTGGTAAATTTAAATACATTTGTTGCATCTACCGTTCCCCAAATACTCCTCCAGAGCAAAGTCTTTTTGATTCTCTGTCCTCACAACTCAGTGTCCTCAACTTAAATGCTTCTTCTGAAATCACTGTGTTGGGTGATTTTAATGTCCATAATGTTGAATGGCTCACTCATTCAGCCAGGACTGATGATGCTGGTCTTGAATGTGAGCTATTTGCAGACTCATTTAATCTCACTCAACTAGTCAACCAACCCACCCGTGTACCAGATAATCCTAATCATAATTCCCACCTACTGGACTTATTTTTAACAACCAATTCAGAAAATTATGATGTTACAGTGAGGTCCCCGCTTGGATCTTCTGATCACTGTCTGATACAGGCCACCTGTCTATCACCTACCACACCTTCCCACTCTGAACCTGTTTTGGTGACTAAATGGCATTATGATAGGGCAGACTGGGAGGGTCTTCAAGGTTTCTTTATTGATATTCCCTGGACCTCTTTCTTTTCTAATGATGCACACTCCACCTTGAGCCACATACAAGATTTTGTAAAAATTGGAATGGAAACTTTTATTCCTCATCAAAAGTACAGTAAAAGATCTAATTCACCTAAATGGTTTGACCATAATTGTGCTAGAGTAACAACAAAAAGCAATAGCCTACAATGCATACACAAGATCAAAAACACATGAAGCCTTTAATTACTTTAGAAACATCAGAAATCATGCCAAAACTGTATTAAACCTAACTAAATCAAACTTTCTCCACAAGCAGGCAAATAAACTTCTAAATAATCCAAATGATAACAAAATATTTTGGTCTACTCTTAACTCATTTAAATCCAACTTCACTACTGCTTCATCCATTCCACCATTAAAATCTCCGACTGGCAATCTTGTAAGTGACCCACGAGGTAAAGCTAACCTTCTTGCGGATATTTTCTCCACCAACTCAACCTTAGATGAAATAAATCAAGATGTCCCTGTACTTAATTTTAATTTGCCTGAAATTCCCTCACTTAAGATCCACACCAGACATGTCAAAACTATTTTGCAGAATCTCTCAGTAGATAAGGCTCCTGGTCCAGATGAAATTCCTCCAATAGTACTTAAGAATTGCTCCTTGGTGCTCGCTCCTGTATTGGCAAAATTTTTCCGTCTGTGTACTCATACCTCATGTTTCCCAGTACCCTGGAAAGAAGCAAACATCCATCCAGTTCCTAAAAAAGGTGCCTCTTCAGATCCATCAAACTACAGACCAATAGCTATAACTTCCACTCTTGGTAAATGCAGAACTTCTACATATCAGAATTCATTTATCCCCAGAGCTACTACTCTTTGGAATTCACTTCCCTCGAATTGCTTTCCACAAACTTACAATCTACAAATGTTTAAATCCAGTTGTTACAAACATTTTATGAATGGAGGATGCCTTTAGGCACATGGACCTTTTTGTTTTATCTGTGTTTTTCCTTCCTCCGTTCATTGTCTCTAAAAAAAAAAAAAAAAAAAAAAAATCCGCAAAGAGTCGTGCAGAGGAGGCGGGAGGTAATGCCGGAGTAGCAGAGTACACAAAATATTCAGGTGAATACACAGTAGGAATAGCTTTGATAGTTACATCCAATAATTGCCCTTGTGAATCTTTGGCCCTCAGCTTCTTACTCTTACTAACCTCTATTACCCACTCACTGGGAACAGGGATCTCCCCTGATATGGTTGTCTGTGCTACGCTCAGGTTTTTCGCTATTACTGGAATCCACGAGCAGTCGGGACCATACAGAAGAGGCATAGGGCCTTTTCTATGGGAAGTTTGTCAAGAGGAGGGGGAGTAACATCCGTTATTACACGAACGTTGGTAGTTGTTAATGAGGCGGGCACTGCCGTGCCACTTGCCGTAGTGTTCGCCGGGATTACGTTAAAATGGGGGAGGGACATATTAGGTGGCACAACCCTGGATGGTTCTAGAGGCCGCACAAGTGACCCTATCGGGGGAGCTCCCGGCGTAGTTGTGGGAGTATCCTGAGCTTTTGGCACATTGTATTGGCGCATAACCTTGTGTAAAATATAATCGAGATCATCAGTAGTTATACATTTGCTATGTGATTCCTTGGAAGATTCTGAACCTACCTCAGAGCCTTCCTCAGTATGCCTGGGTTGTGCTGAGGACAGTTCTATGTCCTCCGGCTCATCCCGCACTTCTAAAAGTTCCGGCGGTTGTTGCCGCTGTTCAGACCCTTGACCATTCACTGGCCAAACTAGGTCAGGTACTGAGGAGGGGCTGGTCTCAATAATATCACTGTCCCTAACACTTTCCTGAAAACGAACACTGTTATCCACATTTGAGGGTTCAGACTGTCTCCATACACTTCGACCCTGATCAAAAGGGGGTTGTGAATCTGGTATCACTTGACTCACCTGGGAATTGTCCAGTCGTAGTGTCTGCAGGTCGTATAGCCACGGTACTGTTCTGCCAACACTCTTTGTGAAACTATAGGAGGCCTACTGACTGGTAAGTTTAAGTTCAATTTAGGAATAGCAAAATGTACTTCCTGAGGTACACCCAAAGATTCCCTAGATTCTAACCTGGGAGTCGACTCAGTCCCCTCCGTCCCTACCTCCGAGCTGCCAGATTGGACGTTAGACAAGATGGAGGTAGAGGTGGAGGACTCCGGCGTTAGCCGGTGCCGCGACTGTGTCTCCTCCTTGCGGGAACTCTTATGACCCTTTTCTGATTTCTTGTGGCATGATGGAGCTAAAAACAAACCCCGCCGGGATCGGCCCCTTCCCCTGCCGACTTGTGCCGCTACTGATGTGCTGTGATCTGGAAATAGAAAATTTCCAGGAATCAATGCTCATAAGGATAAACCGAGAGGTACACACATCATCACTCCCACAAATACGCCGGAAAGTTAGCTGTAGACCAACCGCTACTCTAACCTTCCACTGTAGCCTACTTGTATGCGAAAAAAACTTTGAAGTTTTCTTCGTCTCTTGAACTGCTGACAATGTGTCACTGGCCCATATTAACCTTGGCAATTAACTATCCGATCGTCTATAGGACCTGAGGTATAGTAAATTATCTCACTGGACTGTTCCGCCGGGCGTTATAAGTCTGCTCATGCCTCGTCAGGCTCTCGGTTAGGGCGAGTTCACTCGGCCGGGCCGAGATACTTCCCTTGGGAATCTGCATTTCCGCCGGAAGTCCAGTGGTACCGCACACCACTCCGGGTAATTTGGTTAACTCCTTTCTCGCCTGCGAGGCGAGTATCCGGCATCAATACACAGAAAGATCGCCGAATTATTATTTGTTTTTGTGATGGAACCGACTTATCTGAGAAAGTCAGCTACCCTAAAAAAAAAAAAAAATCAGTCAGGACGTCTCCCGACACCCTGTTAACATGTATAATATCACCACATGAAAACGAGGGTCACATCTTAGGACTAACATGGTATTTATTAAGCATTAAAATTATAATAATAATACCCCTACCGAGGCTGGCCACAAGGCACATAGTAATCATCATATTGAATCTGTTACTCGTACCTCTGAAGATAGCAGCAGCGAGCGGGGAAAACCCCACGGACGAGGGGAGGAGCAGACCCGGACTCTGGAAAGTTCCACACCACGTGTGACAACTCTTAAACCAGAGCGCAACTGCCTCATAGCGATGGCATTATCCTGCGGAGAAAAGAGCCTCCTAACTAATTGGTAATTAGCAAAGCTAAGGCGCAGAAATGCAAACAAAAACACATGAGGCGCGGGCCCACAGGGCTAATATGGCGCCTTCACAATAATACCCTAATTTAACACTTCCCTGCACGGGCATACCCTCACAATAATACCCTAATTTAACACTTCCCTGCGCGGACATACCAATGGCGCTGCCTGTTCTAGCTAGTCTAAACCTATTCTATTACAACTCAGATACAGTACTGTATATACAAATGAGCAAAAGACTCACTAGAGTTGAGCGAATGAAGAATAAAGCCGAGCACAGGCAGCGCACGTCTGGACAAGATGCGCGCAGGGAAAGGAAGAAGGAATGGCGTCGCTTGGTGCAGCATCTCGGCTAGAATCCACATAAGACATCCACGAGCTGGAAAGCCTTAATATAACAAATTTTAAGTTAATTTTTATTTTGTATTTTTTACAAAGTTTTTTCGTAGTGAGTACCCAATCATAAAGACGATTCCATAAGAGAATTAGCGTTACACTTATGATGTTAGGACTCTTTCCCCTGCGGCGGGTGTTTCAAACATGCGAACCGCGGGTGCTTGAAAGGGGACTATTATACTAATAGGCATATCGTCAATGATGGAGGGGCCACTAATAAATCATGTATTTATTGGATGTATTTGGGGGGAACTGAGGGTCTAAGATGGGTGAGCCTGGTACGACCTAAGTCGATTTCCCATTGAAACCTATGTTAACTAATGCCCACGTATATGCGGAAGGGGGCCGGTACGACCTAGGCACGAATACTGGGAGTGCACTGTATTAGTGTACCATATATATTATGGAGGGAGTACTTCAACGAATTGTTGAACGTAAGGAATGAAACACCAGAAAACATAGTTGGATAGGGTATGGGAGGGAGAAGATGAGAAGTAGTGGACGAGGAGTTGGGGATTAGGAGGTCAGAAGTGTGTGAAACCATGAAAAGAGTGAAGATGGGGAAAGCATCAGGAGTAGATGGAGTGTGTGGGGAATTGCTGAAGTATGGTGGTGAGATAGTGATCAAATGGGTATGGAAAATGTGTAAACTAGCATGGGAGAAGGGAAATGCACCTGATGACTGACTGGAAGACAGGTATAATAGTCCCTCTGTATAAGGGTAAAGGGTAAAGAGGAGTATAGTAACCACCGGGGGATATGTCTTCTAAGCGTAGTAGGGAAGATGTTGTTGTTGTTGTTGTTGTTGTTGTTCCCTAAGCTGCCTGGCCGAACAGCCCCGAGTCCCTGAGAAAGGCCATGGCCACGATCGGGCTTTCCCACAGAGCTCTCATTGAGTGTAGATTGTGTTGTTGGCGTAAGTGGTTATGTGAAATGCAGTCTTCTATGATGTGTTTAATGGTATGGGGTGCTGTGTTACATCCCGGGCAGGCGTCGACAACGGAGTCATCCAGTCTCTTCTGATAGCTCAGGAGAGCTGGATGGTGTCCGCATCTCAGCCTGGCCAGGTGGACTCTGTCCTCGCGAGGAAGGGAGGATTCGGAAGGATGGATTTCGGGAGGTCGTGCATGCAGCTGCGTGTTGTCTGTGAGTGAGTGGATGGATCGGTGAGAGATATGAGTATGGATGTGCTTCTGGAAGTTGGTTCGGGGTGGGCAGGGAGGGAGAGAGGACAATAATTGTGTGTGATACCGTGTGCTGGGTGTTGTTTTGATATTTCTTGGTGTCTGTGGGTGTGTTGCCATGTAGTTTAGTGGGTGGTCTTGGTTCGTGGAGGCTGCTGCCAGGAATTGAGTGCCTCTCATGTCCAGATGGTCTTTGACTTTGAGGATTTTGGTTTCTTGATGTAGGTGATCTGTGGGTGCATTAGCTGTGCAGCCTGTAATGATCTTCAGGGCTTTGTTTTGAATAGTCTGTAAGGTCTTATGATGTGTTTCAGCTAGGTTAGAAGCCCAGGCTGGGCTTGCGTATTCCATCACTGATCTTATGTATTGTTTATATACTGTGGTGGTAGTTTCTTTGCTGTGTCCAAATTTTGTGTGAGCAAGTGACCTGAGGGCGTTAAGTATGGGTGTCAGTTTCTTATTAATGTTTGTGGTGTGCTGTTTGAATGTCATATGAGTATCATATGTTACTCCTAGGATTTTGAGTGTGTGTGTATGTGTTAGGGTTTTTTTATTCGTGTTCTCCTGTCCAACTTGTGAGCAGGGTTGCGGTGGATTTGGCTGGGGCTAGATTAAGTCTGTTTGTAGTGCACCAGCCATGTAGTGTGTTGAGATAGGGTTGAAGGAGATCTGTTGCTCTTTTTGGGTCATGGGTGTGTGCATGTGAGTGTTATGTCATCTGCATGAAGATGTACAGTAGCGTAGTGATCGAGAGAGAGAGTGAGAACGGAGAAATGGGTAGGTGACGAGCAGGGCGGATTTAGGAAGGGAAGAGGATGTGTAGACCAGATTTTTGCCTTGAAATTTGTTGTGGAAAATTATGTGGAGAAGCGACAAAAGTTGTAGGCTATGCTGCCTTTATGGACTTGGAAAAGGCCTATGACGAGTTGATAGAGAAGGTCTGTGGACGGGTGCCCAACCCCGAATAGGCGGGTGCCCAACCCCGAAAGGGGTTGAAATAGGGGAGCTATCCCCCCGCCAAAGGCGGCTTTCTAGGGCCTTTCCTAGCTGATGCTGAGAGGATTGGGTTCTAGTCATGTGGTGATGGGCTGGTCTATCAGATTGAGAACTGAGTGATCTCTGCCATACCCATAGCTTAGTCTGACTGTTCCTTTTACTTATATATTTTCTAGATCTCAAGTGACGGCGTCTCTTCCGTGGATTGACTTCCCAATCTACCAAGATTGGAAGCCAAAGCGTCACATTTTTCCTTTGCCCCTCAGCTTTCTCTTCATAATTGCTGAGGGGTACAGGGCCCTGGGTCAATCTTTGGTTTCCCGGGCGTTTCCGCACCCTCCTCAGCTCCCCGCCATGGAGTGGCTTCGGTCACCCAGGCTTTATTGTGGTCGACAGGGAGAGTTCTGTGGGGGCGCTCGGTTATGGCCTTGGCCTTGCTCGGGGCCTTGGGGCTGTTCGGCCAGGCAGCTTGGGGAACAACAACAACAACAACAACAACAGAGAATATATGGAGTAGATGGCAAGTTGCTGAAAGCAGTGAAGAGCATGTATAAGGGTGCCAAGGCATCAGTACGTGTGGAGAATGAACAGAGCGAGTTCTTTGACCCGAATGTTGGGTTAAAGCAAGGGTGTGTGATGTCCCCATAGTTGTTCAATATATATATGGATGGAGTCATGAAAGAAATACAAAGAAGAGCAGTGGATATTGGTGCACCGCTGATAAGGGAAGGAAATGAGTGGAAGTTGCATGTACTGCTGTTTGCTGATGATACAGTTCTAATGAGCGATAGTGAATGGAAGTTGCAGGGTCTCGTAAATATGTTGGGAATAGTGTGTGAATAATGGAATCTGAAGGGAAATGCGGGGAAGAGTAAGACTTTGGTCTTTGAAAAGGGTGCAGCCATAGGGTGCGAGGTGAGGTTAAACGGTCAGGCTATGGAGAATATCAGCTAATTTAAGTATTTGGGCAGTGTGATGAGTAAAGATTGGAGTATGGATGAATAAGTGTGGGAGAGGGTACAACAGGGGAAGAGTGTTGTAGGAAAGCTGAAAGCAGTAACAACAAATTGGGTGGTCAGCATGGAGGTAAAGAAGTCCTTGCATGACAGTGTGGTTAACCCGACATTAACGTATGCGAGACTGAAGCATGGACATTGTTGGAGAGACACAAACCAAGAGTTAGAGAGGTGAAAATGAGTTACATGAGAAGTGCGTGCAGACACTGCAGAGTTACATGGAGTGATAGACAGACAAATGAGGAAGTACGCGAACGGTGTGGTGTGGATGTGATGGAAAGTGTGAAAAGAAACACCTTGAGATGGTTCAGCCATGTTGAACGTATGGGAAGCGAGAGAATGACTAGAGAGTGTACGAGAGTGAGGTGGAAGGACAGAGAGGGAGAGGTAGACCTAGAGAGAGGTGGAAGGATGGAGTTAAGAAGTATATGCATGAAAGCGGTGCTGGATAAGAGGAAGGACGTCGACTGACTGATGACAGGTGCATGGGATTATTTCGTTCGTGGCCACCCTTTCGGGGATCACGGCGTCAGGCAATAGATAGATAGATAGACATTGTACAGTATAAGTATACAGTACTGTATATATTGTACAGTATAAGTATACAGTACTGTATATATTGTACAGTATAAGTATACAGTACTGTATATATTGTACAGTATTAGTATACAGTACTGTATATATTGTACAGTATAAGTATACAGTACTGTATATATTGTACAGTATAAGTATACAGTACTGTATATATTGTACAGTATTAGTATACAGTACTGTATATATTGTACAGTATAAGTATACAGTACTGTATATATTGTACAGTATTAGTATACAGTACTGTATATATTGTACAGTATTAGTATACAGTACTGTATATATTGTACAGTATAAGTATACAGTACTGTATATATTGTACAGTATTAGTATACAGTACTGTATATATTGTACAGTATTAGTATACAGTACTGTATATATTGTACAGTATTAGTATACAGTACTGTATATATTGTACAGTATTAGTATACAGTACTGTATATATTGTACAGTATTAGTATACAGTACTGTATATATTGTACAGTATAAGTATACAGTACTGTATATATTGTACAGTACAGTGGGCCCCACAAGGGTGCGGTTACCTAAGTCCGAGACATGCGCGCACCCTTGTAAAACGCACCCTTGGAGCTTAAGAACCTATGGGAAATTCACTATGTAGTCCGGGGACTCTTCAAACTTACCCTTTTTTCGCCCAATAACCCCTGAAAAACATGAACTAAGGAAAGAATACCTGCACAGTATAGAAATGTGATTAGATATTAGATAGAATAGGGGTATTACACTCACTTTGGATGGTTTATGTATGCGTGGAGGTTGGGATGTTGGTCTTACTGAGGACCCTCGGACCCTCAGTAAGACCAACATCCCAACCTCCACGCATACATAAACCATCCAAAGTGAGTGTAATACCCATATTCTATCTAATATCTAATCACATTTCTATACTGTACAGGTATTCTTTCCTTAGTTCATGTTTTTCAGGGGTTATCGGGGGAAAAAAACGCACGCTTTGCTTTTTTCGCGCTTTTTTCGCACCCTTGGATTATACGCACCACACGGACATCTGCCGCACGGTTGGAGAATCGCACCCTTTTAGTGCGCACCCTTGCGGGGCCGACTGTATAAGTATACATTACTGTATATATTGTACAGTATATTATTATCCAGTACAGTGTATATACTGTATACAGTATACAGTACTGTATATATTGTACAGTATATTATTATCCAGTACAGTGTATATACTGTATACAGTATATAGTACTGTATATATTGTACAGTATATTATTATCCAGTACAGTGTATATACTGTATACAGTATATAGTACTGTATATTGTACAGTATATTATTATCCAGTACAGTGTATATACTGTATACAGTATACAGTACTGTATACAGTATACAGTACTGTATATATTGTACAGTATATTATTATCCAGTACAGTGTATATACTGTATTAGGAATGTATGTACTGTATGTATGTATTAATGTATAATTCTATTCTCCAGTGTATTAGTGTATAGTACAGAATTGTAACAGTGTTATTGCAATTATTGCTAGACTAATGTTTTATTATGATGTTTTGTGAGAAAAATACTTCTTCATATTGGACCATTTAGTAGACATTTATGTAAATTTATGTTTTTGACCAAGAATGAGATAGAAGGATGGAGAGTTATATGAGTGAAAGTGGTATTGGATGGGAGAAGGGACACCGGCTGACGGAATACAGAGGTGTCATCTCCTCGGGGATTGAGGCAAGATCTGTTGTTATGTTTTTGGTCTATAAACTAAATTAACTATCAGTATTGCCGTACTTAACACCATTTGTTGTCCTTCTCTCCTCAACAGTGTATTCGTATTGAAAGAGGTAGTGGAACGCACCACCAAGGTCTTAACCGACAAGCAGGTCCTTCTCATCTCGGGGGGAGAGGTGTTGGAACTAAGCCAACATCTGTGTCACTACTCAGCCAGCACTGATACCACAACAATATTACTGTTTCCTAAGGCTACAATTAAAGGCCAAGACCCTCCCTCTCCAAGTGTTGACTATGGGGCAAACTACAGACCTAGAGGTGAGTCAGGTGGACATTTTTTGTGACGAGCGATAGTGAACCTACACCCATTGCGTATCAAACCCCCATGCATGCTGAAAACGTCAAAACATCCCTTTGATCCCCCCCACCCCCTACAGGTTAAATTTGTATATTTTTTGGTAGAAATACGCCCTGGCTTAATACTGACTTCTCTTAGATTTCAGGCTCACCTGGTCATATTTTCTACTGAAAAAAACAAATAAATAAAACAAATTGTTGGGGAGGGGGGTTGTGAGAGACTTAAATCTGGGTGTGTTTTTAGCCTCCCTCTCCTAGTGATGATTATTGGGAAACCACCAACCTTTTGTTTAGTGAAAGTGAAAAAGCTTTTTTGCATCGAGTCTAAAACCTCTCCAACAATATTACTTCCTCATCCTTCATGGAGATACAGCGACCCCACTGCCCGCCACGTTTGTGGTAGAGATGTGGCAACCCCACCGCCCTCCACATTCATGGTGCAAATAGCCCTGTAATCCCCTGATGATGCAAAGGTTTTGTGAGAGTCATGAATGATAAAACAAAAGAGAGGGATGTTGTGAAGGAATTAGAGGATGCAGTAGTAGATGTATGTGGACTGACTGAGACTAAATTGAAGGGCACTTGTATGAGAGAGTAGGAATATGGTATGGATTTATGTGCTGGAGTGAATGAGAATGAAAGAGCCAAAGAAGGTGTATGCCTGGTGATCAGAACGGGTTGGAAGGAGAAGATAAAATGCATGGAACTGTTGGGAATAGGATTGTATGGTTAAGACTGAAAGTAGGAATACAGATATGGGCGATTGTGTGTGTGTATGAAAGGAGAGCTCTGGGAGTGGGTGGAGAAGATTGATAGAAGTGAAAGAGCTATGCAGATATGAGATGAATAGTAAGGTAGGGAGCAAAAATGTGGATGAGGTGGTTGAACAGTCGGGGTGCCAGCGGGAATGGACGACAATGGGAGTACATTGCTGGACATATGTGTACATACAAGTTTAAAGACCGCGCTATCCACAGAGAATGTGGTTACAGTCTCACGTCCTAAATGGCAGCTTTCCAGACGGCCCTGTCAAGGGCTGCCTCTGTTGTCAAGTTCTTTATTTTGAGATCGGACCGGAGTACCCGAGCCCACGTCATTCTAGGTCCACCCCTACGCGCAGCTCCCCCCACGTTCACAGTCCGGCATTTCTTCACCCTTTTCTGATCATCCATTCTCTCCACATGTCCAAACCAACCAAGTCGGCTCGTGTGCATCACTTCACTGACACTCCTAATGCCCAGACGCCTTCTCAATTCCTCGCTCGATACCCTATCCCTATGATTAACCCCACACATCCACCTCACCATTTTCTTCTCATTCCGTTCCATTCTATTGATATCCTCCGCTTTAACCGGCCACGTCTCCAAGGCATAGGTCATCGCGCTCCTAACACACGAGGTACCGGTATACACCTTCCCTTTAAGGTTGGGTGGGGGCCCTCTCATGGTCAGGAGTGGCAACAGCTCTCTAAACTTTCCCCAGGCTTTTCTGACTCTAGCAATGGAGCTAGCTTCAACGGAAACCGTATCGCCCAGGTAGCAGAACTTATTCACACACTCCAGCGTTACACTGTCGAAATCAACATTGACAGGCTGGTCATTTAATACAAGATCTCCCTTGCACACTGCACATTCAAAGTCTATGATTCTTGTCAAAGGTCCTCTAGCTCCACTACATCTCTTGCGTACCCAGTCATTACAGACTCAACATTGAATTGAGTTACTTCCCACCCCCTTCCCACATACTGCGCATGGATAGTCGCCGCTTCTTTCCATAGTTCCACGCCCTACTCCACTAATCATGACCTTTGTTTTATCTATGTTAACTCTTAGACCCTTATTTGCCATACCTTCCCTCCATCTTTTGAACTTCGCCTCTGCTTCCTGCGCACTATCTGCGATAAGAACTAGATCATCTGCATATAACAGCTCCCATGGGAGTCCTGTCCTAAATTCCCTTGACAGATCCTCCAAGACTAAAACAAACAGTAATGGGCTCAGCACTGAACCTTGGTGAACTCCAACCTTCACTGGGAACTCTTCACTCAGGCCCCCGTTTACTCTAACTGCTTCCCGTGACCCCTCATACATTCTCAATATCACACGCACCAGCCACTCTTCTACTCCGAGTTTTCTCCTAGCCCACTGCACTACCTCCCTGGGCACCCGGTCAAAGGCCTTCTCCAGATCTACAAAAACTAGGTTTAACTCCCTGTTTTTCTCGAAGTACCTCTCTTGCATTTGCCTAAGAATGAAGATAGCATCAATTGTGCCACGTTCCGTCATAAATCCAAACTGCATGTCGCTGATAGCAACACTTTCCCTGATCATGCATTCAAAGACCCTTTCGCTGACTTTCATGACTTGATCGAGCATTTTCAAACCCCGATAATTTCCCCTGTCTAAGGAGTCCCCCTTACCTTTGTATTTATTTACTATAACACTTTTCTGCCATGCATCGGGAATTTTTTCCTCCTTTATGATGGCATTAATCAGCTCTGTGACCAATTTTACCCCAATATCTCCAGCTGCATTTAGCATCTCAGCGTCAATGCCGGAGCTCCCAGCAGCTTTCCCGGACTTCATAGCAATTTTATCAGCGCACCCTATCAGGCGGAGGCTTTTTTTTTTTTAAAGAGACAATGAACGGAGGAAGGAAAAACACAGATAAAACAAAAAGGTCCATGTGCCTAAAGGCATCCTCCATTCATAAAATTTTTGTAACAACTGGATTTAAACTTTTGTAGATTGTAAGTTTGTGGAAAGCAACTCGAGGGAAGTGAATTCCAAAGAGTAGTAGTTCTAGGGATAAATGAATTTTGATAAGCAGAAGTTCTGCATTGTGGAGGAGAAAGTGTAAATTCATGGGCGCTCTCAGCTGCCCTAGTTCTACGGGGAAAGATGTGGAGAGGCGGCACAATTGAAGCAAGTTCCTCGGAACAATTGCTGTGAAAATATCTGTAGAATAATGCAAGGGATGCAACGTTTCTTCGTATGGATAATGTAGGAAGGTCCTGTGTGATTGCAGGGTTATTGATTAATCTAATAGCTTTATTTTGAATTTTGTCCAACTGCCTCAATGCAACCACTCCACTTCCACTCCACAGAGGTGAACAGTAATCCATCTGAGAACGCACATGACTTTTATATATTACGGCCAACTGCTCGTCAGTGAAGAATTCTCGAACTCTGTACAGGAGTCCCAGTTTTTTAGAGGCATTCTTAGCAATGCTTCTAACATAATGTGTCCAGCTCAAGTTAGTAGTTAATGTTACACCGAGAATGTCAATACTAGGGGAAGTGGGAATATTTACATTATTAAAAAATATATGGGAGTCAGTGAGATTCTGTCGGTTAGAAAATTGAATGTACTGTACTTGGCTTTCTGTGCATTAAAGGAAACTAGATTCTTTTGTCCCCATTCATTAATTCTAGAAAGGTCCTGGTTCAGAGAAATTGCAGTGTTTATTTTGAATTTATAAGATCGGGTTGGGTGAAAGAATTGGTAAATGTGAAGGAACTGTGGAGTGTTGAGTCATCTGCGTAGGAATGTATTGGATTATGAGTGGTAGATATGAGATCATTGATATGAATGAGGAACAGAGTTGGGGCCAAAACTGATCCCTGGGGAACACCAGCATTTATTGAGTGAAATTGAGAATAAAGGCCATCTACCATTACACATATTTTTCTGTTATGAAGATAAGAAGAAATTAGTGGAACTAATGATGCAAGGCCGTAGTGTGACATCTTCGACAATAAGGATTGATGCCAGACTCTATCAAATGCCTTTGATATATCCAGTGCTATTGTATGTGTTTCACCATGTTGGTCTGTAGCTTGGTTGATTTGATGCGTAAGAAAGCAAAGAATGTCTGCAGTTGATCGACATCGTCTAAAACCATATTGCCTATCACTGATTAATATATTATTCTCAAGATGCTTAATTATGTGATTATTTAATATAATTTCAAAGACTTTACCAAGAGTGGAAGTTATAGCTATTGGTCTGTAGTTTGATGGATCTGAAGAGGCACCTTTTTTAGGAACTGGATGGATGTTTGCTTCTTTCCAGGGTACTGGGAAGCATGAGGTATGAGTACACAGACGGAAAAATTTTGCCAATACAGGAGCGAGCACCAAGGAGCAATTCTTAAGTACTATTGGAGGAATTTCATCTGGACCAGGAGCCTTATCTACTGAGAGATTCTGCAAAATAGTTTTGACATGTCTGGTGTGGATCTTAAGTGAGGGAATTTCAGGCGAATTAAAATTAAGTACAGGGACATCTTGATTTATTTCATCTAAGGTTGAGTTGGTGGAGAAAATATCCGCAAGAAGGTTAGCTTTACCTCGTGGGTCACTTACAAGATTGCCAGTCGGAGATTTTAATGGTGGAATGGATGAAGCAGTAGTGAAGTTGGATTTGAATGAGTTAAGAGTAGACCAAAATTTTGTTATCATTTGGATTATTTAGAAGTTTATTTGCCTGCTTGTGGAGAAAGTTTGATTTAGTTAGGTTTAATACAGTTTTGGCATGATTTCTGATGTTTCTAAAGTAATTAAAGGCTTCATGTGTTTTTGATCTTGTGTATGCATTGTAGGCTATTGCTTTTTGTTCAGTTACTCTAGCACAATTATGGTCAAACCATTTAGGTGAATTAGATCTTTTACTATACTTTTGATGAGGAATAAAAGTTTCCATTCCAATTTTTACAAAATCTTGTATGTGGCTCTAGGTGGAGTGTGCATCATTAGAAAAGAAAGAGGTCCAGGGAATATCAATAAAGAAACCTTGAAGACCCTCCCAGTCTGCCTTATCGTAATGCCATTTAGTCACCAAAACAGGTTCAGAGTGGGAAGGTGTGGTAGGTGATAGACAGGTGGCCTGTATCAGACAGTGATCAGAAGATCCAAGCGGGGACCTCACTGTAACATCATAATTTTCTGAATTGGTTGTTAAAAATAAGTCCAGTAGGTGGGAATTATGATTAGGATTATCTGGTACACGGGTGGGTTGGTTGACTAGTTGAGTGAGATTAAATGAGTCTGCAAATAGCTCACATTCAAGACCAGCATCATCAGTCCTGGCTGAATGAGTGAGCCATTCAACATTATGTACTGGGACTACAGTGCTGAGCTGTTCCCTGTTCCATTCAAACTCCACATTAAGCAGTCTTTCATAATGCTCCTTTCATGCCTCTCTGATTTAGTTTTCTGTGTAAACAGTCATGCCACTGTCATTATTTATGCATCTTACACCCACGACCTTGGCCTTGTTCGGGGCCTTGGGGCTGTTCGGCCAGGCAGCTTGGGGAACAACAACAACAACAACACCCACGACGTCCTGACTACAATCCTTCACATTCTTAGCCAGTTTATAAACTCCATTGGTATTATGAGTGCTGCAAATTTGTTCTATTACGCTATCCTGTATGGTTTTCTTTGCTCTGTAGACCTCTCTTCTAGCATTACGTTTGGCGGACAGGTATTCTTCCTTGCTGCCACCTTCCTTCCATACTTTGAAACATCTACTCTTCTCTCTGACTGCAGCTTCGACATCGTTGTTCCACCACCAGGAGAACTTATGTCTGGGTGGCCCCTTTGTTTTGCCACAGACTTTGTCTGTGGTATCGAGGAGGCTGCGCTCTATAAAGTTCCATTTGCTATCAACATCATCCGGCCTAACACCCATTTTCCTTTCGATTTCCATCATTTCGTGGTGGAATCTGTCTCTGTACTCCTCTTTTTCCAACAACCATACTTTAATTTTTGG
Source organism: Paralithodes platypus (assembly GCA_032716605.1). NCBI lineage: Eukaryota > Metazoa > Arthropoda > Malacostraca > Decapoda > Lithodidae > Paralithodes > Paralithodes platypus. Next base: position 13,601,740 of record CM064582.1, read on the forward strand.
CAAATAAACTTTCTTTCTAATAGGAACTCTACTTAGGTACATGTCACACACTAGGAGCTTGTGTTGAGGGATGCATTCTTCACCTGGTATGATCTTAGTGTCTCTAACCCATTTCCTGTCAGATTTGCTGATAAGGAAGTAGTCTATCTGGCTACTGGAGCCACCTGATTCATATGTTATCAGATGGTTCAACCTCTTCCTAAACATAGTATTACACACCACCATCCCCGTGGCAACACAGTGCTCCAGTATGTATTCGCCTCCCAGGTTCCTTCGGCCATAACCCTGTCTTCCGTGCACGCCCTCATATCCGTCGGCACCTGCCCCGACATGCCTATTCAAGTCTCCTCCCACAATTACTACCTCCCCTTCCTTGCATCCGACAACCACCCCTAGTAATTCAATCCAGAACCGTTCTTTGACATCTCTACCTAAGCCTGCTTGGGGGGCATATGCTGATATAACATCTATGACTCTCGCCTTGACTTGCATTCTTAGTAAAATCAGAGTCCACCTGGCCAGGCTGAGATGCGGACACCATCCAGCTCTCCTGAGCTATCAGAAGAGACTGGATGACTCCGTTGTCGACGCCTGCCCGGGATGTAACACAGCACCCCATACCATTAAACACATCATAGAAGACTGCATTTCACACAACCACTTACGACAACAACACAATCTACACTCAATGAGAGCTCTGTGGGAAAGCCCGATCGTGGCCATGGCCTTTCTCAGGGACTCGGGGCTGTTCGGCCAGGCAGCTTAGGGAACAACAACAACAACAACAACAACAACTTCTTCTATAGCACAATCTGCCCACATCTCTGCCACCAGGACACCCACCCCTCCTGTACCATGTTCATTTCCCTTCCATATAAACTTAAAACGTTAATTTTTACCCGTAATCCACCTCGCACTCCTCCCTTTCCACCGGGTTTCCTGGGCACAACATTCTCTACATCCACTCGTCGTCTCTCTAGCATCTCCGCTATCTCACCTGTCCTTCCTTTCATAGTACAGTAAACTTCCGTTAATCCGAAGGGCAGCGGACCGGCCCTCGTTCGGATTAGTGGATTTTTCGGATTATCGGACTTTACCCCTATGAACCTGTGTATAACGAAAACATTGAGACATTAGGCCACCCAAATGACACAATGGTGCACACACACATATCATATGTTCATGAAATCACTTCAAAAGTTTACCATTGTCATTGTAGCCTATTACCTACTTCAAAACATTCAGATTAATGGTCAAAGGAATCTGCTGATATAAACGTCTTCTTCTTCTTCCGTCTACTAGCGAGTTTGTCTTGCTCTTAAAGATCAGATGTGGTTCGGGAAGTAATGCCTTAACAACGGCACTTCCCTGAGAGGTTCTTGTAATTTTCCTTTTGTGATTTTCCTTTTGTGACGTGCTCTGTTATATTATATTGTATTGAAAGCACCCTTGTCTTGTTGTCTTGAAAGCACCCTTGGGACGCTCCGATCACTGAACTATAAATAGTAGCGTATCGGAATGTCCAAAGGTGCGTTTTCAAGCTCAAGACTAATACGTCCAAAGGTGCGTTTTCAAGCTCAAGACTGAATGCGCTTCCAGAAAATGCGGTGCAAGCCAGTAGCGCATCGGAGCGTCCCAAGGATGCGTTCAAGAGCAAAACAAACTCTCTAGCAGACGATGTGGAAGAAGAAGAAGGTGTTTACGTTTATATCAGTAGCTTCCTTTGACCATTAATCTGAATGTTTTGAAGTAGGTAATAGGCTACAATGACAATGGTAAACTTTTAAAGTGAATTCATGAACATATGATATGTGTGTGCTCCATTATGTGTCATTTGAGTGGCCTAATGCCTCAAAAAGGGGACTTTGGGACTTCTTGAAATTCGGACCATCGGGTGAATTCGGATTTGGCCTCAAATTGAAAAATTCGGACTATTGGGAGATTCGAATCATCGGTCGTCGGATTAACGGACTTTTACTGTACCCACATTCACACTTCCGAACCTAAACTTGGGGGAAGAATCTGCGGTAGTGTCCTTTTGCGATTTTGTATCAACAGACTTACGTTTTCTCTGATTGTTATTTTTTGTCATGATTGGTATTTTGCCAACGTTGGAGGTCACTATCCCCAGGTATCTAACTCTAGGCAACCCCGGGCAGTTGTCACCCAGAGGCCATCCCAAGATCTTAATTGGGGTGAGACCTAGGGGCCTCGGGGCACCCCACCAGAACCAACCACAAGGACGCAATCTGTTCGTGCACACGGCACTATGGCTGGCCCGGTATTATGCGCCTAGTGATAGGGCAGCCTCCTGGTGCGCTACCTCCGGGTTCGGGCCCCTGTACTTCTAGGCGGAAAGTGCCAGACTGTAGAAACACTATGCCCTGTACCCTCTAGGTCCTCCTGACCAGGATGCACCCCCAGGGGGCCGGAGCTGGGCCTGAGGTAGGTCCCTCCACGTCAGCGGGCCGCCATTGGGCGAGTTTGAAGCATGTTTTACGTGGGGTACCTGCTCTGACTATCCCCCAACCACAGTTGTTGGCTGTGGGCCTAGCCTTTGCCCAAAGAGGCTTAACCTGCAAGGCAGCAGGCGGTTTGTGTGGGGTTTGCTCCCCTTGACAGATTGCCGACCACGGCTGACGAGTCCTGTCTACCCGGATTGTGTAGGGTTGTTTCCACTAGATGGGTTGCCAACCAAGGCTAACGAGTTCCATCCACCCATAAATATGTTATATAAATGACACTGATGTATCGTATGTTACACCAAGGATTGTGTTTGTGTGTGTTATTGGGATGTTGCTTAAGGTGAGGTAAGGGATGTGACTATGTTCTACTGTCCAGTTTGTGAGAAGGGCCGCTGTAGATTTGGCTGGGGTTAATTTGAGTCTGTTTGCGGTGAACCTGTCGTGTAGTGTGTTGAGGTACAGTTAGGAGTTGTGCGGCTGTGTTTGCATCTCAATGTGTACATGTGAGTGTTATGTCGGCTGCGTAAGAGGCTGTGTGTATCTGGGGTATGTGAGGTATGGGTATGTCGTGCATGTATAGACTGAAAAGTGTTGGTTACAAGGCGGATCCCTGAGGCACTTCCTTTTGTGAAATTTCTGATGTTCGACAACTGGCCAGCAAATCTTGTTGCTTTCAATGCTTCGAAAACCCAATTTCTCGATTTGTCTACCAGTCAACAACTCTCATAGGTCTATCCCTTATACTTCAACAATACACAAATCAACCCTTCATCTTCTCTCAGTATTCTCAGTGTTTCCTTTTCTTCTGATCTCACATGGAAAGACCATATTACCGGTACCATCCTTGCTAAAACAGCTTCCCAGAAGCTGGGTGTGCTCAACCGCCTCTAGGATTTCTTTACCCTTGCATAGCTTCTTGATCTGTACAGGGGCACAGTGCATCCATGTATTTAGTATTGTTCGCATGTGTGGGGAGGATCCTCACACAGCACTTCTTGACAAAGTAGAAAAGAAAGCCTTTCGTCTCAGTACATACATACATACATAACATTTTAAGACTGAGTGCTCCACACATACGTGCAGTTTGTCTCTTGTCCTAATGGCGGCGTTCCAGGCAACCCTGTTAAGGGTTGCTTCACTTTTCAAGTTTTTGGATTTGAGATCGGCACGTATAGTAACTCACGTAAATCAACAACAACAACATAAAGATGTGGGGTTAAGGTGGATATTGTGGAGAATGTCGGGAGAAATGTATTGAGATGGTATGGGCACATGGAACGAATGGAGAGCATGCGGATGGCAAAGAGGGTGTTTCTAGGAGGAGGCTAGGTACCAGCCGAACAAGGCGGTACTCCCAGGGAGTGCTATAGGTGGGTGTTAAGGAAAACTGGTACCGTAAACTGGGGTAACTTCGGACATTTTTCGAGGTTTTTTAACAATTTCTCCTGACTGTAAACACATTATAGAGATTTAACTAGGTCAAGTGATGTGTGGTGATAGTGTGCCGTAATCCAGGAAGCCTCCTAAAATTATCCCCCATAATAAGAGAGCTATCCTTATCCTAAATGGTGTCCGAAGTATTCTTGAAAAGTTGAAAACTTCGGACTTGTATGGAAAACTTCGGACATACAGTGATTTCTTATGGAAAATTATTGCCAAGAAAGCTGGGATAACTCCGGATAAACGGAGGAGAACTTCGGACGTACGTTCGTGGCCTTATTTCATTCATTTTTCGGCTCCTACTATTTTATATGAATATTTTATTATTGCTGCTTATTCCTGTTCGATGTTTTAGTGGAAAATGCACAGTCAATACTTTTAGGCCTGTATAATCAGTATAGGAGGGGGTTATATGCGATGTTTAACATATATTCTGTTTGGATCTGTTCTCGTTAGGCATTGAACTCACTCTTAGAAAATATTGAGCAGGAAAAATAACCAATGCTGTCAAATCAATAACTCGAAAATTAACTAGGCCTATGAAAATATATAGGTATGTATACTATATCACCGCATATACATTTTATGAATTTGAGCATTTTTATAGGTACTGTATAACGTATTTGTTGGTGTTTCTTTCGGCAGATACAAATTTTTTTGGACAATATATATGCCTCTCCTAATTTATATATATTATATATCCAGAATTATCCGAAATACATAAATCGGTTAGCATATTATCGTATTTTTATGAGTTTTTGGACTCAGAAAATGATTATTTGATCTTTAACCACCATTTTAATGATGGACAAGTATTATGAATTATTTTCATAGGGCAAATAATAACAAACGATTGTTTTGTTCCATGTCCGAAGTTTACATGTTTTTTATTTTAAACACAATAGGTTAAATGATAGTGTTCTAGCTAGAGCGTTATACAAGTGTAACAAATTTCCTTTGGTGGATGTTGTCTCTGGTAATGTTACTACAAAATTATATTAGTCACAACATCATTCATACAAACAATTTCTTCAGGGTGATAGAAGTTTGGCAGGGTAGCGAAAAATTTACAAATTTTCGTCACATATATAATATTTTTTTCGTGTACATATACAGTACTCATGTCAGTTCCCTAGGCTTTTACATGCTCTTCCTTTGCCATTTCTTTAAACGGCCCCCACAAAAAAATAAAAATAAAAAGCGTTTCCATTATATAATGACAATGGCTAATTACTTATTATCGCCGATGTCCGAAGTTATGACCGCAGTCTGAAATTACCCAAGTTTACGGTACTCCTGTTTCCCCACCCGGCCTCCCTAGCTGGTGCTTTCTGTGCCTCACCTAAACGGAGGGCAAACCCAGTTTGCCCTCCTAAACACCCTCTCTCTCTTTCAATACACTACATTACAAGCACCTTACGTACTACATTTTCTCAAAGTCCCCGGGGGGGGGAACCAGAAATGCCCCTCTTGGTTTGGCCCCTGGCGATGACCCTTCAAAATGCTCTGGACCACTACCTTCTACTCTTACTATCAATTTCTGCAACATTTGTGGCCTTTCCTCTAACTTCCACTCTGCTGAACACCACCTCTCCTGTGCCAACCCTGAACTTTTCTTTCTCACCGAAACCCAGTTGTCTGAGACTACCGACAGCAAACCCTTCTCTGTATCCTGCTACTATCTCTATCCTCAATTCAAAGCTAAAGGTGGATGTTGTGTGTACGTACGCAACAATCATTCTTGCTCTCATGTTCCCAACTTTGACTCTTTACAATTCTCAACTTTCTGGCTTAAGCTATCTTGTCACTCTCACACTAAATATATATATACTGTATATATATATAGTGCTGAACGTATTTCCGAGGTACTGTAATTCCCCCGGGCATGGAGGCATACATTCCATTTTCTTTCTATAATGCAATAAAATCCTGGTTTACTCACGCTTGTTCTACTGTGTCTGCAATAAGGAGGAAGCATTCAAATGGTACTGTCGCCTTCAAACTCAAGAATCTTGTGCTTTTTATGTTTCTGCACGGAATCAAACCAAATCTGTTCTTCGACTAGCCAAAACCTCTTTCATCAATAACAAATGTTCTGAACTTTAACTCTTCCCAAGCTTTCTGGCATCTAGCCAAAAACCTCTCCAACAATTTTACTTCCTCGTCTTTCCCTCCTCTTTTCCATTCTGACGGCACCACTGTCACTTCTTCCTCTGACAAAGCTAAACTCTTCGCTCAAACTTTCGCCAAAAACTCTACCTTGGATGATTTTGGTGCAATTCCTCCCTCTCTACCCCCATCTCACTTACTTATGCCTAATATCCAGAGCTGGGCACTTCCAGATACACTTGCGCAAAACGCCAATTTCGCCATGGCGAAAGTGTCATTTTGGTGGCGCACTTGCGTTGGCGGAAAAATGGCCGCCTATCTGCGCGTTTGTAGGTCTGAAAGTTACCTCCATGTTGCTAACCTTGAGTGTGCAAAATTTGGTTTCCACCACCTGTGGTAAACATGGCCCCGCGGCCTCCACCAAAAACCAAGCCAATTACTTCTTGTTGTGCTGGAATCTAGTGCACTCTCTATATTTCATGATTTTTCGTATTTGATTTGATGTGTGAAAATGCTAAGGAAGACATGATAATAAAGATTACTTAATAAATATTGCTTAAAGATAAACACAAATATTTGAAGACCTGGAGAGATTCGATCGATCGACTGTGCAACTCTCACAAATCATAATCGAATCCACTCTTCAGCTAATACATTTAAAGTATCAATAGTCTAGATTATTTATTTTTGGATATGGATATTGTCAAAATTTCATGAATACTGAGATGTAGAGAGCTGAGTGGATGGGACTTGTTAGCCTTGGTCGGCAACCCATCTAGGGGAGTTAACCTTATAGAAATCCGGGTGGATGGGACTCGTCAGCCTTGGTCGGCAACCTGTCTAGGGGAGTAAACCTTATACAAATCTGTACTGCTACCTTAGGGTGAAGCAGATTAGTGGATGGATTAGCCGCACACCACTGTAGAAAAATAGTGCTAAAAAATACATAAAAGACCTCGGAGTCGGACGGACCCTAAATTGAGTGATCAATCCTGTAAGTCCTTCAGTAAACTGGCGTGGGTTGTCCCTCTTACAGGGAATAGGTTTGCTTGGGGGCATTTTGTGTATGGCCACCCCCATTAAGGGGGAATAAGGCATCTGGCAATAGATAGATAGATAGATAGAGAGCTGAGTTACGATAAAGACGAATATTAGATAAAATATGCGAAAACCCTGGATTTAGGATAGCCTATACAGTATATTGTATTGTTATTGTTTATCACCATGGAGGTATTATACCTCCATGTTTATCACACGTAACGTGTTCGTGACCACATGATAGGCGTCCGTCTTTATTTATGATTAGATAGGATATTTGGAATGTCTCATGGTGTATTTGAAGTGAATAGTACATTAGCTTTACCTTTTATAAACGAATATATGTAAAATGAAGCGGTTAGGCTATAGGCTAGGCCTAATATTCGTGGCCAACCAGGCCAAGTTTCCATAGCCTAGCCTATAGGCCTACGGTCTCTATTTCAATCGTATGGGTGAGTAATTATTATATCCTACGGTCTCTATTTCAATCGTATGGGTGAGTAATTATTATATCCTACGGTCTCTATTTATTTATTTCCATATGAATTAATACTTCTATTTACTGCGATTCTTATTAGTGCGTGATTTCATGGTCTCACTCTTGCGAAATAAGATAGGCCTATGGCGGCGCTTCACTTCAGTTAGGCCTAGTTAGTTAATTTTATTTATATTGTTATGTTTTTAACCTAAACTAATTTTATTAGGCTACCCTAATCCCATCAAAATGCCTCAAAGCATGTAGGCTAAATTATAGGTTTGAGTCCCGAAGGGAAGAAGGAAAACCTAATATTTAGTAGTGGCCCCGGAATCATTGACGATGCGCCTTACGTAGGTAATGGCCAATCTTTGAACTCTAGCTTGCTGTTCAAACTTCCCGCCCGGGGAGAACTCAAAATACGATTGCCACACATCGTGAGCGAAACGCTCTTAAAACCACTCACGGACTCGTCCTTATGATGTGGGTACCACTACTAGAAAAACTAGTAAAATAAATAAAGAATACAAATAAAAATTAAACTTGACCTAGCATTGCGCTTCCCGTGCGTCTGCTCTTTTGGGTAGGGCACGCCATCTTGTTCATAACGTCTGTTCATTCTTAATCTGACATATTGAGACTCTCATAAATGTAGCAGAAGAATGGGAAGGGGAAGGAAGGGAGGGCCAAAATCGTTAATGATTCCGGGGCCACTACTAAATATTAGGTTTTCCTTCTTCCCTTCGGGACTCAAACCTATAATTTATTAGTGGCCCCTTCATCATTGACGATGCGCCTGAATTCTAAAGACTGGAGGGGGACATTCATCATGAACATCGAATACCACTAATAAACCAGATAAGGTCCAAATAAACATGTACTAATCAGATCAGTTTAATATCAAAGAAAAATATAAAAGAGGGTTACAGGCGGTGTTTCCTGTAGTGTTATCACCTTTACGTTTGATAGAACAGTTGGTGTAACACAAGAATAAACTATTCATTTAGCTTATACATCCCAAGATAAATGAAACATTCATTATCATCCAAATTTGTTAATATGTTGGCCTACATATTCATGGCCTCAGGTACTGTATTACCAAAATATTTGTACTCTTACTCTAATCCTAATTCTAAAGATTATTGAGTATATTGGAAACCCTATTGCATCCATATGCCTAGGCTAGCCTATATAGGCTTGGCCTAATCACTGACTCATTTTATTAGTGTCAAATAGAGTGTTAATTTTGAAAGTATCATATACATTTACAATAAAAGTTTACTTTATTCTGATCTGAAGCTAGGCTATATTCTGAGCATCATAATGAATATAGGCCTAGGCTACTTTCTATTAAATTACTTAATCTATCTAAAGTAGACCTAGGATATCTATTGCCATCCCCAAAGGGGTGGCCACGAATGAATCACCTCCTTGCACCTCTGTGATCTGGCGTACCTCCTCCCGAATGGTGCAAAATTGCGAATACTGACTATTACTAAAGGACTCTCCCCGAAACCAAGTCGCCCCAACGTTTTATTGCCCATGTCGGACAAACCAAGTCGCCTATCTATAGCCTAGGCCTTTTTATTATATAGGTTATATATTTTTGTTAATAACCAAACCTAACCAAAGCGGGGCAAGTTCCTCATACAAAATGTGGGACAAAAGTTTTGGGGGCTCTCCAGTAACCTAGGCTAAAATAAACTGTAGGCCTATTAAACTTTAGGCAAGAGCTGTGTTACTGGGCATACCATCCGCTTTGTTTAGATAGTCGCACGCTCGCAGTTACATAAGTTTCTAATTTGACTGCTTTTGTATTGCTGTTATTTGCCCCTGCTGATAATATATATGATGATGATAATAAGTCATGGGGGATGAGGGGGCAAAGCCCCCTTGTTTGGGCCAATCGGCCTTCTGCAGACTCTCATTTTCTTATGTTCTTATGTTCTAACCCATTATTGTAGAATTTGTATCCCACGGCTGTCGGCCGGTAACAAAGCAATTTACTGAACACCTGGCCGTGGGATATAATAACTCAACCCATAGATTTACCTTTGATTCTGTAGTTTAAATTAAAAAAAATAAAAACCGGTTTGTGTTTGCTGATTTGCATTTGGGAACCGGAAATTTCACGAGGTTTGCTTATTTGTGTTTGTGGAAGTTATGTTTTGGGTTTGCAAATTTGAGTTTGTGGACTAGATTTTTTGTTTGTGGTGCCCAGCTCTGCTAATATCATAATCTCTTCTAATGGTGTACTTTCTGCCCTCTCTGGGCTTAATACTAAAAAGGCGTACGGATTGGATGGTGTTCATCCTGTTCTTCTAAAAAACTGTTCTTCCATGCTGACTCCCTGCCTAGGTAAACTCTTTCGTCTCTGCCTTTCCTATAACGTCTTTCCTTCTTGCTGGAATTTTGCTCTCATTCAACCTGTCCCAGAGAAGGATGATCGCTCTCAACCCTCCAACTATCGTCTAATTGCTCTCATTTCTTGATGTTTTAAACTATCCTTAATTCTATATTTCTTAAGCATTTGTCTTCCCATAATGTACTTTCAGATTGCCAGTATGGTTTCCTTACAGGTCGCTCTACTGATGATCTCCTTGCTTATTTTCCTAAGTTGGCGGCACACCATGGCGGAAGGCGGACGCAAGTTTGAGGCTCCGGCATATGTTATGGGAATAGTCAATTAATTCAAGGATATCGAGTACATACGGGGCTAACAAGAAGAGGAAGGATTTAGTGAAGGTTTGGAGGATATATTGGTGTGGTGGAGGGGTGATATATAGTGTAATAAGAGTGTGTAGTGACGGGACAGCGGTAGGGTTGTGAGTTGTTGAGTTTGTAAACAAACATGGCAGAGGGAATTTCGGGTATGACGGAGTCGGAAGGAAGGTTACAACGTTTTCGGGGATTTAAGAGCACAGATAAGAAGTTAGAAGAGGTTAGTATTGTTGTGAAGGATTTGGAAAAGTGGATGAGTGATACGGAGAAATGGAAGGGGGATATTGGTGAGAAAGTTAAGGCACTGTGTGTAATGTGTGGTGTGATAGGTGGGGAAGGGAATAGGCCTAGCGAAGGAAGTGAATGCAGGCCTTTTTTGGCAGTTAATGAGAGCCTAGAGATGTTATTGAAAAGGGTAGATGAACTGGGAGCAGAGAATATGGCATTGAAGGAGCAGCTGAAGGAATACGAAGGACGTTTCACGGAAGTAAAGGAGTCGACTGCATGGACGGTGGTAGGTAAACAAAAAGTCAAGGATTTGGAGGATATTATGAAAGAGCAAAAGGAAGAAATGAATATGACCAAACAAAGTTTTGAGAGTGCAGTTGTAGGGGTCATGAAGAACAAGGAGAGTGTCGTGAGGGAGGCCATGGACAGGGATAGGGGTGTAATCTTGTATGGAGATATAGAGACTCATATGAATGATAATGCAGTGAGAAAAGTGAGGGATATGGAGACAGTGAAGGAGGTCTTGAAAGGTGTGGATGAGGACGAATATGGATGGGAAGGGCAGGTGGAGGAGATCAGTAGGATAGGTAGATATAAAAGGGGAGAGATGAGACCTATAAGGGTACAGTTTAAAACTAGGGTAGTGGCGGAGACTGTGACAAATTTTAGTTGGAGGCTAAATACAAATGATAAACTGAAACACATAAGACTAAAGAAGGATTTGAGTATAGAACAAAGGAAAAAAATTAAGGAATTACAAGAAAAGGCTGATGAAAATAATGGAAAGTTGGATGAGGAGGAAAAGAGAAATTTTTACTGGAGAGTGAGGGACGGAAAAGTGAGGAAGTGGTTTATAAGAGTAGAAAGGCGGGGGAGATCAGGGAGGGGAGAGAATGTGATGAGAGTTGTGACGGAGGAGGAGAACGGGGTGGAGGTGTCACAGGGAGAGACAGGAGACAAAGAGGCAGACCCAGTAGTGCTAACAGGGGAGTAGGGTACGGACTGGAGGAGCGGGATGGTGTAATTGCTGGAGGAATGGTAGATGGATTAAGGATTATGTTTAGTAATGTGGATGTGTTTACTCAGGACAAGAAAAGAGAACTGATATGTAGGTTGCAGGATGAAGAGGAAAAACCTGATATCATAGCCCTACAGGAAGTAAGACCAAAAAATGTTAGAATTGAGAGGGAACTGGTGGAATATAGTTTGGAGGGTTTTGAGTTATATGAGAGAAATGCTATTAGAGCAGAGGTTGGAAGAGGACTGTTTATTTATGTAAGAAAAGAGTTCAAGGTTAATGAGGTGGATATGAGACAGCAGTATTGTGAGTATTTGTGTATTGAAGTAAAATGTGTAAGAGGATCAATTCTAATTGCCTCTATATATAGAAGCCCAAATAATAGCAGGGGAGAGGATGATAACCTACTGAAAGCAATGGAGGAGATAGATAATAGAGAGAACAAATATAAAATTTTGATTGGAGATTTCAATTTGCCAAGGATCAACTGGGCAAATTGTACTACTCCAGCGGGACAGGGTAGCCTGGAAAATAAGTTTATAGAGAAAGTGAGAGATTGTTTTTTAACGCAACATATTGTAGAGATGACAAGATATAGAGATGGGACGCAGGGGAGTGTACTTGATTTGATTTTTAGCAATGAAGAGGATATAGTGGAACATGTTAATGTGGATAGCCCTATAGGTCGTAGTGACCATGCCTGTATAAGCTTTAGTTGTAACATTAAATCGGAGAGGGATAATAAAAGCAATAGAAAAATATACATGTATGATAGAGCAGATTATGAGCTGCTGAGACGGTGTTTGGACATTGACTGGGGGGAATATTTGAACGGTGAAGACGCTGAAGGAATGTGGAGGAAAATTAAAGTCAAACTGGAGAATGCTGTATCCAAAAGTGTACCAGTAAGGGAATATAAGGATAAAACAAAATTGAGGAAAAGAACTAACCCAGAATTGCCAATGAAAAGAAAGCTTTGGATATTGATTAGAAGAAAGAAACGATTGTGGGAAAGATTAAAATTGTTAAAAAAGAACAGGGGGTCTAGTATAGAGGCTAAGGAAGTGGATCTGGAACGTAGACAAATAAACAATAAAATAAGGTGGGAAACAAGGAGGGGGGTGAAGGAGAGGGAGAGAGAGAGATAGCTAGAAATGTGAAGGATAATCCAAAAATATTCTGGAAGTACATTCAGGAAAAATTAACAAGAAGAGTAGGGATCCCAGAGCTGGTGGGGGGGTTGAATGATGGGAGTAGAGCGGAGACTGATAAGGAGAAAGCAGAGGTGCTGGGGAAATACTTTGGGGGGGTACTAACAGTGGAGTCGGAGGATGCAGTGCCTACTATTCCCATCAAACAGGCACCGGCACTAGAACTAGTAGAGTTTTCCCATGCTAGAATAAGAAGGGCTATAGAAAAAATGAACAGAAGTAAGTCACCGGGACCGGATGGGATACACCCAAGAATTATAAAGGAAGGAGGGGAGATGTTAGTAGAGCCATTGAAAATGTTATTTGAGGTATCGTTTAATACAGGACAAATCCCGATGGACTGGAGAGAGGCGAACATAACAGCTATATTTAAGAAGGGAAAGAGAAATGACCCAGGGAATTATAGACCAGTCAGTTTGACAAGTGTTGTGTGTAAACTAATGGAAACGGTAATTAGAGAAGGAATAATGGATCATATGAAGTCAAACCAACTTTTCAGTGGGAGACAGTTCGGATTCTTGCCGGGGAGGTCGACGGTACTACAGCTAATTAAGGTGGTAGATGATTGGATGCAAATTCTAGAAGATGGTGATGTAATAGACGTGGTATATTGCGATTTTATGAAGGCCTTCGATAAGGTCCCACATAAAAGGTTAATAGAGAAAGTTAGAAGCTATAATATAGGGGAGAAATGTGTGAAATGGATAGAAGCCTTCCTGAAAGATCGGAGACAGAGGGTATTGGTGAATGGAATAGGCTCGGGGTGGAGGGAAATTACAAGTGGGGTACCTCAGGGATCTGTGTTGGGACCACTGCTGTTCGTTATATTTATCAACGACTTGCCTGAAGTTATAACTAATGGAAGTGAGGTATACCTGTATGCGGATGACACTAAACTGTATAGAAGAGTGAGGAGTAAGGAAGATATGGGTTTGCTTCAAGGAGATGTGGAGGGCATGAAGGGATGGTCTGAGCATTGGTTAATGCCTTTTCATCCAAAAAAATGCAAGTACATGCGGATTGGGACCAGCAAGATAGACAAGGTAGGATACAGTATGTATGAAGCGATGGAGGAAGTGAGTGCAGAAAAGGATATAGGAGTAGTGATAGATAATAAGTTAAATTTCTCAGAACATTTAGCGGAAAAGATAAACAAAGCCAATAGAATTGTAGGGCTGATAAGGAGGACATTTGTGTCACTTGACGAAGAAATCTTCAGGAATCTATATACAGCGCTGGTTAGGCCACACCTGGAATATGCAAACCAGGTGTGGGCTCCATATATGGTAAAGGATATAGAAGCAGTGGAGAAAGTGCAGAGAAGAGCTAGCAAGCTGGTACCAACGTTGAAGAATGCGGGCTATGAGCGGAGGTTGAGGACACTGGGACTTCCGACACTGGCATATAGGAGAAAGAGAGGGGATATGATAGAGACTTTTAAGATAGTGTCAGGAAAGTACGATGAGGATGTGTGTGAAGGTATCTTCTTGATGCGGGAGGGAACAAGAACGAGAGGACACTCTAAGAAAATTTACTAAGAAAGAAATAGGCTTGAGAAGGCGAAGAACTCATTTTGTGATAGAGTGGTAAATGAGTGGAACGCACTGCCCCAGTATGTAGTCGATTCCGAATCAATAAGGGAGTTTGAAAGTAATCTTGATAAAGCATGGGGAAGACAAGATTTGAAGTTTGATTATAAAACAAAAATACAGAATAGTAAAAATGTTGCGTCTGCTACCGCCGCCGCCAACACCGTGAACGACCGCAGCAGTGCAAGTACTGGTACTGAGCTGGATACACAGGCATAGTTTGCCTTTTTCCAGAGGATCTACTGTAAGAAACTGTAAGGAACTAACTCTTGGTCATCCTCCTTTCGAGACTTCGGTGAGACTTTTTCTACTGCGTTAGACATATCGAAAGCCTTTGATAGAGTCTGGCACAAATCTCTAATTTTCCAATCTGCCCTCCTATCCCTCTATCTGTGCCTTTGTCTCTAATTTCCTTTTAGACTGCTCCATACCTGCAGTTGTGGTGAGCCATCGCTCACTTCCTCAACCTATCAACTCTGGTGTTCCTCAGGGTTTTGTCCTGTCTCAAGTTCTCTTTCTAATATTCATTAACCCAGTAAGAGCAATAAGCCTCACAGAAGTATCTGTATAGCGAATGCGATAGGCCTCACAGAAGCAAGACCTTGAAAAAAAACTTCCAAAATGCCTCAGGGGCTCTCAAAACAAAGGAATATGTTATTAGGCGAGATCATTTCTTTTTGATGGTGTACCATCAGAGGTGAATTGGAATGGAGGTATGTGTGGGGAGGAGGCTGTGGATAGCCAACACCTTCCGACACAGAATGATACACAGGTTCCCATGGAAAGTGATGTGGAGGAGGAGGGATGGGACAGTGGAGGAACCAAAGGCACTGATTGATTATATATGTGTGGATGAACGAATGAAGAATTCTTTGCTGGATGCTAGGGTGTATAGGGAAATTGGGGGGGGGGGGGTCTGTTGGACCATTATGTAGTAGTAACTAAAATTAGGATACAAAAGAAGTGGGTGAGGAGAGCTGGAGGGAGGCAAGAGGAAGCTGGAGTGGCGAAGAGGGTGGAGACGTTGCAGGAGGAGGAGATCAGGGAAGAGTTCAAGAGAGCAGTAGAGAGACGACTAGGTAGGTTTGACCTGGAGGGTATGGAGGAGGTGAGTAAAGTGTTTAAGGAAGAGATATGTGCAGCATGTGAGGAGGTGTGTGGAGTGAGGAGAAGAGGGAGGGGAGTGAAGGCTACAGCGTGGTGGACTGAAGAGGCAAAAATAGCTGTTGAAGACAAGAAGAAAGCATATAGAGAGTGGTTGGGTAGTAGAGGGAATGAAGATTTGGAGAGACAGAAAAGAGCGAGGTACTTGGAGAAAAGGAGTGGTGAAGAGAATAGTGAAGGAAAGTAAGAGAAGACGAGCAGATGAGGAACTTGGAAGGAATCTAAGTGTAAAATGGAGGGAGTGTAAGAAACTTTTCTGGAAAGAGGTCAAGAAAGTTAGAGAGGGTAGTAAGGGTGTGAAAGATAAGAATGGGCGAGTGATAGCCGAGAAGCAAGAGAGAGTCGAAAGATGGAGGGAGTACAATTAACGAATTGCTAAATGTAAGGAATGAAGCACCAGCAAACATAGTTGGATGGGGTATGAGAGGGAGAAAAAGAGAATTAGTATAGGAGGAGGTGGGGGATCAGGAGGTCAGAAGTGTGTGAAGCCATGAAAAGAGTGAAGATGGGGAAAGCAATAGTAATAGATGGAGTGTGTGGGGAAATGCTGAGAGGTATGGTGTTGAGATAGTGATTGAATGGGTATGGAAAATGTGTAAACTAGCATGGGAGAAGGGGAGTGCACCTGATGACTGGAAGACAGGCATACTAGTCCCCCTGTATAAGGGTAAAGGGGAAAGAGGAATGTGTAGTAACCACCAGGGAATATGCCTTCTAAGCGTAGTAGGGAAGTTGTACAGTAGGGTAGTGATTGAGAGAGTCGGAGCGAGAACGGAGAAATGGATAGGTGACGAGCAGGGCTGGTATAGGAAGGGAAGGGGATGTGTAGATCAGATATTTGCCTTGAAATGTGTTGTGGAGAAATATCTGGAGAAGGGACATAAGTTGTATGCTGCCTTCATGGATTTGGAGACAGAGTTGTTGTTGTTGTTCCCCAAGCTGCCTGGCCGAACAGCCCCAAGTTGAAGGCCAAGGCCATAACCGAGCGCCCCCACAGAACCCTCCCTGCCGACCACAATAAAGCCTGGGTGACCGAAGCCACTCCATGGCGGGGAGCTAAGGAGTGTGCGGAAACGCCCGGGAAACCAAAGACCGACCCAGGGCCCTGTGCCCCTCAGTAATTATGAAGAGAAAGTTGAGGGGCAAAGGAAAAATGTGACGCTTTGGCTTCCAATCTTGGTAGATTGGGAGGTCAATCCACGGAAGAGGCGCCGTCACTTGAGATCTAGAAAATATATTAGTAAAAGGAACAGTCAGAGTAAGCTATGGGTATGGCAGAGATCGCTCAGTTCTCACTCTGATAGACCAGCCCATCACCACTGGAGACAGAGTTGATAGAGAAGGTTGGCGGAAAGTACTGAGAATATACGGAGTAGACGGCAAGTTGCTGAAAGCAGTGAAGAGCATGTATGAGGGTGCAAAGGTGTCAGAGCGAGTTCTTTGATCTGAATGTTGGGTTAAAGCAAGGGTGTGTGATGTCCCCGTGGTTGTTTACTGTTTATATGGATGGAGTCATGAAATAAATACAAGGAAGAGCAGTGGATGTTGGTGTATCGCTGATAAGGGAGGGAAATGAGTGGAAGATACCTGTACTGCTGTTTGCTGATGATACAGTTCTGATGAGCGATAATGAATGGGAGTTGCAGGGTCTGGTTAATATGTTTGGAACAGTGTGCAAAAAACGGAATCTGAAGGTAAATGCGGGGAAGAGCAAGGTTATGGTCTTCGAAAGGGGTGAAGCCACAGAGTGTGAGGCGAAGTTAAACGGTAAGGGTATGGAGATTGTCAGCTCATTTAAGTATCTGGGCAGTGTGTTGAGTAAAGATGGGACTATGGATGAAGAAGTGCGGGAGAGGGTGCAACAGGGGAAGGGGGTTGTAGGAACGCTGAAAGCAGTAACGAGAAATAGGGTGGTCAGTATGGAAGTGAATAAGTCCTTGCATTACAGTGTGGTAATCCCGACACTGCCTTACGGAAGCGAAGCATGGACGTTGGTGGAGAGACTCAGACTAAGAGTGAGAGGGGTGGAAATGAGTTACTTGAGAAGTGCATGCGGAGGGATAGACAGACGAATGAGGAAGTAAGAAGGAGGTGTGGTGTGGAGGTAGATGTGCTGGAAAGTGTGAAAAGGAACACATTGAGATGGTTCGGCCATATGGAACGTATGGGAAGCGAGAGAATGACTAAGAGGGTGTACGAGAGCGAGGTGGAAGGACAGACAGGGAGAGGTAAACCGAAAGAGAGGTGGAAGGATGGAGTGAAGAAGTATATGGATGAAGGCGGTGCTGGTTGGGAGGAGGGGCGTTGACTGACTGGGGACAGAGGTGCATGGAGGCGGTTCGTTCGTGGTCACTCCTTCGGGGATCACGGCATAAGGCAATAGATGGATAGATAGATAGTGTGATGTCCCCATGGCTGTTCAATATATTTATGGATGGAGTTATGAAAGAAATACAAGGAAGAGCAGTTGGTGTACCTCTGATAAGGGAAAGAAATGAGTGAAAGTTGCCTGTAGCCTACTGCTGTTTGCTGACGATACAGTTCTGATGAGCGATAGTGAATGGGAGTTGCAAGGTCTGGAAAATATGTTTGGAACACTGAACAGTGTGTGAAAAACTGAATCTGAAGGTAAATGCAGGGAAGAGCAAGGTTATGATCTTTGAAAGGGGTGCAGCCACAAAGGTGAGGTTACTGTGTTTCCTGACTAATAAAACCAATTATCTGAGTACTGACGAGTTAACTAAACTGTGTGCTGAATTCTATGATGAGGAAGTGATTGTGTCCTCCAAGAATAGACTATTTGAATTGTGCGCTGATGCCAGTAATGATCGGAACAGGAAAAGACAGGGTCCCAATAAAAACAGTGAGAATATAAAAGACATTATTAGGCTGATTTTGGAAAAAGGTGAAGATATACCTACATTTGTTGCCCATAACCTTGGTAAACTCCCACCCATCTAATTTGATCATGTTGATGTTACTGTGCTCCTTAGTGAGATCAAGAAAACACAATCAGAAGTTGCTAGTCTGAGAAAGTGTTCCACAGCCCAAAATGATTGTATGAATGACTTATTGAGTGCAACTGGTGATATGAGTAGTAGAGTGTTAATGATTGAGGACTACAGTCAATCCCAAATAAATTTAATGTCTTCAGGCGGTTCTTCCTCAACTAGGCCTAGGCCTACTGCAGCTGTAAATGACGCCAATCCAGAGCCCATAAATACCACACCAGAGTCCACTACTAGTCGCACTACATCAGATAGCGCCCCCTCCACTACACAGGAGTCCACGGCCACATACACGAATGTCCACGACACGACGAGCAGAACCGACGAAACAACCCGAGGAAGGCCTAACTCCGTTGAAAATTTTGCCAATGGCAAAATTACTGATGCCAACCCTGCAGCGACCACTATCAGCTGCTCTACATCAGATGGCGCCTCCTTTACACAGGAAGCCACAGCCACAACGAGCAGTACCAACGAGACAACCCGAGGTAGGCCTAACCCTAACATCAACAAAAATTCTGCCTCTGGGGAAATTAGTGATGTCAACCCTGCAGTGAGGAGCATCGGGAGTGGGTCACCAGCTACAAGAAGTACAGCAGCACTTGGGTCCTATAATATAGCGGTACGCACAGGCAACGCGCAAGGCATCACTACAACACCTGTGACGGAAAGGAGCTCCACAACAACCCCTACCGACAGGACCACAACGCCTCCACCCTCAGGTGATATTAAGGGGGAAGGTACTGGTCAAGGACAATGGTTTAGAGTACATTCCACCAAAGGTAAAACTCGTCACATACCTGAGGGGGAAAAGAGGCTGAATGGAGGTGCTGGTACCGGTACTGGTACCACAAACATGTCAAACAATGTTAGGAATTCTATGGCTATGCAAATTCAACCTAGGAACTCTAGGCATCAGGGGATTAAGGGTAAAAATAAAAGTACGGGGATAAGTACAGTTAAAAAAGTGCAAAGACCACGCATAGCCAAAGTATTCGCAACAGGTTTTAAGCCAGGAGTGACGGCATCCGACTTGAAAGAATATCTCTCCAATCAACTCGATCTTAGTATGGATGTTGAGCCAGTTATTCCCTGGTCTGATAGGCACTCATATATTTCATTCAGAATCAACTGTGAGTGTCCAAATCCTGAGGTGTTTATGGATGAAGAACTTTGGCCAGAGGAAGCATCGGTGTACTGGTGGAGAGAACGTAGGGCACCGGTACCGGTACCAACAAGTGAGGACTTTATAACCACGGTAACCCACCCTCCCCACAACTCTTAATCATGGATATAAAGTCTACTTCATCTCACAACAATTTGCGTATTGCTACCTATAACTGTAGGGGGCTCCCTAAAACCAACAGAGGACTTCTCCTCCGCCCTGATGTAGTAGACGTGCTTAATACCAGTGATATTGTGTGCCTGCAGGAGACTTGGTATTTTAAACAGGATTTAGGTAACCTCAGTACTATCTGTGATAATTTTCATGGGTTTGGGGCCTCGACAACCGATGCTATGGATGGTTTAGTAGCAGGTCACCCACCGGGAGGAGTAGCTATTTTGTGGAGGGACTCTTTAGACAGCCGGGTTAAACCACTTGTAACAAATTTACCATGGTGTACAGGTATAGAAATAGAAGATATCCAACGGAAAGTAGTTATTCTTAGTGTGTACTTGCCCTACCAATGTAATGAAAATGAAGAACAATACCTGGAATGCCTTGGAGAGCTAAGTGCTCTTTTACAAGAACTAAATACCACCTGCTACTCTGTAATAGGGGACTGGAATGCTAATCTGAAGGACATGAGTAACTCTGTTTGCTAGGCATATGACTAACTTCTGTGGTGAGCATGATCTAATTATCTCTTCTCAGCTCATGCTCCCTCATAGTAGTTACACATGTGTCAGTGCAGAGCATGGGGCTCAACGTCTTGGCTAGATCATACTGTAGCTAGTGCTGATTTCCATGATATGATATCAAATATGAAAATTCAGTATACTTATACAGATGAAGATCATATCCCATTGACCTTAACAGCTAGTTTGGAAAGAGCGCCAGAATTAACCGAGTCAAACAATAGTGTAAATCCAAAACTGCCATGGGGCGGGCTTGACGAGGAGGAGTGTGAGCAATTTGTCACTTTAACACACACTCTCCTTTCTGAGCTTGTTCCTGGCAGGGAGGATGCCATTACCTGTGAAGACCCCAATTGTGTTAATGCTAGTAATCGAGAAGAGGTCTGTCAGCTGTATAATAATATTATATCTTGTCTTACTAAGGCTAGTGACAGTATTTCACAAGCATAACAAAAATTACTCTTTTAACAAACCTGGGTGGAATGACCATGTTTCAGAACTATACCAGGCATCCCGAGATGCTCGTAGTGTATGGCTGGATCATAACAAGCCGAGGCAGGGACCTATTTTTGACATGTTCACCAGACTAAAGGCTAAATGCAAGTATGCAATCAGATATATAAAAAATAATGAAAACTTGTTAAGAAGAGAAGCATTGACCAAAAACTTTGCTAGCAAAGACACAATGGCCTTCTGGAAGGATATTAAAAAAATGCATAATAGCTGCACACCTCTACCTGTTAGTGTAGATGGGATCTCTGGTACTAATAACATAGCCAATCTTTGGAAAACACATTACCAAACCTTGTTTAACTCTGTTGGGCACCAAGGAAATACCATTGCTGCTACTACAGAGTGTAAGAAAGAAGAAAAGTATGACGCAATTAAAGTTACAAGTGAAGAAATCAAGGCTGCAATAAGTAGGCTAGATGCTAACAAATCCTGTGGTTTTTATGGTATATATGCTGAACATTTGAAGTATTCCTCCACTCTTCTCTTGGAGAAACTCAGCAGGTGCTTTACCAGCTTTCTAATCCATGGGTTCCTACCAGAATCTATGATGTCCATTACCTTGATACCAGTAATTAAAGACAAGGCTGGCAAAATCACATCAAAAGACAACTATAGACCTATTGCCCTTGCTAGTATTGTAAGTAAGATACTAGAGTTAATAATTTTAGACAGAATCTCAGTGTATATCTCAACTAATAGTAATCAATTTGGTTTTAAAAAGAACCATGGTACGGACCAGTGCATCTACACTCTGAAGGAGCTAGTGGATGGGTACATCAAAATTAACAGCTCTATTTTTGCATGCTTTCTTGATGCTAGTAAGGCATTTGACAGAGTCTGCCACAATATCCTGTTTGATAAATTAGCAACAAGGGGAGTGCCATACTATATACTGAGAATCTTGAAGTACTGGTACGCCAATCAAACATTTAATGTAAGATGGGGTAACATTATTTCGGATTCCTTTACAGTAACCAATGGAGTGAGACAGGGTAGTATTCTCTCACCTTACTTATTCAATGTATATATGGATGAATTAAGTGATAAATTGAATAAAGAGCAGATTGGATGTTATGGTGGGAATAAAATCATCAACCATCTCATGTATGCTGATGATCTGGTCATTATTGCACCGTCTTCTGCGGGTCTGAGCAAACTTCTTGAAATATGTGAATCTTTTGGTAGAAAACATTTTGTTAAATTCAACCCACTGAAAAGTGCTGTTCTTATATTTAGATCAAAATTACTGTATAAAAGTAAACTGCCAAATTTCTCACTCAATAATCAAATTATTCAAGAAGTAAACAAAATAAAATACCTGGGACACATTATCTCAAAGGATTGCTCAGATGATGCAGATATCGGCCGTCAGCGCAGACAGCTATATTTACGTGGTAACACCATCTTGAGGAAATTCCACATGTGTAATTGGGAAACTAAAGTAACTTTGTTCCGGACATATTGTTCCTCTATGTACACGGCCCATTTGTGGTGGAAGTACAAGAGAGCCACCATAAATGGTCTGTGTACATCCTATCATAATATACTTAAAATGTTCATTGGTCTATCTAAATATGAAAGCACTAGTATGGTGTGCACACTGTTGGATGTGCAGTGCTGTCGGGCTGTCATCAGGAGACTGGTGTACAGCTTTTCGCAGCGACTGCAATCCTCCAGTAACACGCTGATCGTAGCTCTTTGGTCTAGTGATCATATCTATGAATCCCGTATTATATCTCACTGGCAGAAACTGCTGCACACATAGTATGTAATGTAATATATAGGTCTAATTGAACTGTGAGCAATGATCTGTGCAATAGGTGTTAACCAACATTAAGCAATACCCTTAATTAGCCTGTGTTATATTGTGACAAAATGTGATATGGGCTTTATTATGCCATTCTGTAAATAGGCCTACTGTATATTTTATTTTACTGTTTCTTTATTAATTATATTTTTGTGTATATTACCTGTGCTCTCACGAGAAGTGTATGTGATATGGACCATTAGGTCGTACTGTATTTATACTGTATTTATCTTCTGTGTCTGGAATAAAGAATTATTATTATTATTATTATTATTATTATTATTATTATGGAATAATCCATATAATTAAGATTGCTCAATTATTAGGCTAAGTAACTAGTACCTAAGTAAATAATAAACTACTGTACCTATTATACATGTACTGTACCAATATAAACAGCTATTACGTATGTCTACGATAAGTATTAAACCTCACAACTCGATCACAACATATTCACAATATCCCTATTGCGTTGAACTCATGTAAGTGAGAGGTAATTAAGTCCAACATAACCTCAAAGAATGAGTGAGAATGTATGCAAAACATTCACTGAGGTAGTGCCCCTAACTCTGCAAAGAACGGGACATATGACAGCAGTGGAAGTTTTGCCTAGCCCTTTCCCCTGCCCTGAGAGTGTGCTGAAATACCTGCTGAAGTCTGGACCCTGAAGTCCTGATTGTGAGATGCCGTTCAACCTGAAGTGCTGCTCCACTGCCCTACGTTCCACGTCGGCCAAACTTGCTCTCTACCCTCCCAATTTACCCTAAGTGTCTCTGAATATCTTATGTTGTGATTATTGTTGTAAAGGTATAGGTAAGATCTGTGATTATTATAGTGCTACGATTCTATATAGATCTGTGTCCAAGATCCTTATTCATTGCGTATGTGTTAATCCTTCTGAATCTTATTCTAATTCATATGTAGATCTGTGCCTAAGATCTATTGTTCATTTTTCTTCATAGCCTTTATAACGTTGTGTGCATGTTACATACTCGTGTTAATCAATTCACCTAGCCACGTACTCACAGATTTTCCTTGTACAGTCGACCCTTGCATGGGCGGACCCCAGTTGACCGGACTTCGGTTTGTACGGACCCAACAGCCGATGCAGACAAGTCCCCAAAAGACCGGACAAATCGGGCAAAAGACTGTTAATTTAAAAGTTGTCCGGTATTTTAATAGTTCGTGTTTGTCTATCGCTCACTTCCCGCTCTGCAACTCTCTTTCTATCTATCTATGTCTCTAATGCATCTACCTAACTCCCTTATACATTAACATAACTATGTCTTATTTTTATTTTTTTTTTAATCTATGAATCAATTCTAATACGATGGAATTGAAAACAATATTACCCTTCTAACACACAAATAATAAAATAAAAACGAGAGTAAATAATAATGTCTCCTTTGTCTTTCAGAAACATAAGTCCGTCTCATATATGTTAGTATTTTATCGCTCGCTCGCCCCTAGCCACTCTCTCTCTATCTATTTATCTCTCTAATGCATTTACCTAACTCCCTTATACATTAACATAACTATGTCTTATTTGGACTTTTTGTAATCTATAAATCATTTCTAATGCGATGGAATTGAAAACAATATTATCCTTCCAGCACACAAATAATAACATGAAAAAGAGTCAATAAAAAAGTCTCCTTTGTCTTTTCAGAACCAATTAAGTCCGTCTCATAATAGTTTGTGTTTATCGCTCACTCCCCCTTTGCAACTCTCTCTTTCTATCTATCTATCTCTCTAATGCATCTACCTAACTCCCTTATACATTAACATAACTATGTCTTATTTGGACTTTTTGTAATCTTTGAATCATTTCTAATGCAATGGAATTGAAAAATATAATATCCTTCTAGCACATAGATAAACAATACATAAGATAGTAAAAATATTTCAACCCCTCTTGCTGTGCGAGGCGCCGAGGTTCAGGGACCGAAGATTTACGTTTGATAGATTTTTTTTTTTTTTTTCCCACGGTATACACAAAATGATGGGGAAATATTGGAACATGTTTTTAATTGACATTTGTGTTGTTTTTCGGATTATGAGTTGGTGGAAAAAAAATGTCTTTAATTCCATCATATCGGAAATGATTCACAGATTATATAGAGACCAAATAACATACACTTTTAAGTGTGTTCAATAGTTTTGCATTATCAATAGGGTGTAGCATAAGGCTTATCAACATCATCACAGTAACGGGGTCGTGGTTGAGGCAGGGACGGGGAGGGGAGGGAGTAGGCCTACAGCGGCGGGGATATCCTTCCTTTTTTTATTTTTTATTTTCCAATGTATTTCCAATGTCCGGACTTTTTCAATGTGCGGACAAGGGGTCCCCCCCTATTAGTCCGCACATTCGAGGGTTGACTGTATATGTTATTCTTTTATGTACAGTATATTACAAGTTGAGGTCAAAGTGTATTTCGTGTACTTATTCCCTTCCTAATAATAACCTGTTACCTAGAACCTACACTCAATTTCACATTTAAATTATCTCAGTTCCCCCTCGTTGAGAAGATTTATTATTAATTATTTATATATATTTGCTTCCCGAGATCCTAATTTTACGCTCGTTTACTGAAGCGTTATTGTAATTATTATATGAACTATTATTGATGTTCATTTGATTACTGATGTAGGTAATTCTGATTCTTCTCGTCTAGGAATTCTAGCCTTGCATAGATTCTGTTATCTAATTATTCATCATTTGAATACACCGCTTATTAAGGTGAATTCTTCATAAGACTCTGCTAACCCGTTCAGATATCTTGTTTATACCATTGTGAGTACTGTACTGTATTTCATTTAGTACAACTTTGGGTATATTCCTGCGTAACGGTATGTATTATATCTCAAGAACTGGGCAGTGTTATAGTATATTTGTTGTTTGTACATATATATGTATTATGTATGTTGCTTCGTAGTATGCTATAAATGGAAAATATACTTGGTAAATGAATAATTAGAGAGCATCTGTGGACTCACTTTCTACAATTTCTCAGCTCAGCTGATGGACGACGAGTCGGACGAGTGGAGGCGAGTAGAGTTGTAAACTGATATTCTATTGGTCAATAAACTGGGTGTGACGTCACGAACGATGTTGGGATATGATTGGCTGTTGCGGGAGTACGTCACTGTACAGGAGTCTAGACGGTGACGTCACAAATGTTCGCGATATTTGAATGGCTATAGAAATACACATCAGTCCATATAATGAGCCTCTTTTGTTTCCCAATCCCTCTATGACGTCACATTAATTCATTTATTATTATCGTCCTTGGTGTTTATAACATCTCATTGTCGGCCATATTTGAAGTGGTGGAACTGTTGTTTAATGAATAGTGAAGTGTTTTTGCTTTATGAAAACACCTACAACATCTTCTATTTAACGGGATTATGAACGGAGCTTCCAGCTGCATTGTGTTGATTTGGCTGCAGACCATTAATCTCCACTACACACAGGGTAAGGGTTTTATACCGTCGTTATTTGGGTCCAAGCCTAGGCTACGTTTACCACGGAATCTTTAATGTATATCCTCAATACAGACTTATTTCCTTCACTTATCTCGTCAATAATAACCCATATAGGTGCAGAGGGCATGAATTATATCAAAGAAAAAGTGATGTTGAAACATTATCTGCAATTTAGCCATGTTGATCAACTCTTAGCCCACTTATTATAATATTGTGGAACAGATCTACTGTACCGGTATTTAGGAGGTGGTTTCCATTTGTGGATTTGTATATTTTTCACACAACTAGTATTATGACATAATTAATGCACTGTAATTCGCATATTAATATTCAAACAGTAATTGAATGACCGAGGTTAGTCTGATTTATATTGACTAAACTCGCGGTATTTTTTACCTCCGAGGTTAGTCTAATATGTAGGCCCTAGGCCTATTTGCTGACCATGAATCCTCCGAGGTTAGTCTAATTTGTATCCCACGTAATGAGTACTATGAATCCGCTGTACCTGGCATGCAAGGGCTAGTAGAGTATCCCACATACTGGGTACTATGAATCCGCTGTACCTGGCATGCAAGGGCTAGTATAGTATCCCACATACTGGGCACTATGAATCCGCTGTACCTGGCATGCAAGGGCTAGTATAGTATACCACGTACTGGGTACTATGAATCCGCTGTACCTGGCATGCAAGGGCTAGTTTAGTATCCCACATACTGGGTCTAGGTTAGGTTAGGTTGGGTTGTTTGGTTAGGTTAATATACTGTACTAGGTCTCAGAAACAAGATTCGTAGTTTCTTGGATAATGGGTAGATACTAATTTCCATGAACAAATTTTATTATAGAAACCTTATAAATTATATAAATAACAAATCCACAAAAATAAAATCCTTGAAAATAGCTGTGGTCCATCTCCTTAATATTGACCGAAAAAATGCCCATTCTAATCAGTCTCAGAGCTCTTTCGGACATCCTCACTGTTTACAAACGCCTTCTTTATGCAGTATAATCAATATTTACCCCCTGCTGGCAACATAGATGATGATTTCAATAATTCATGGGGGGTTGAGGGGGGGCAAAGCCCCCCCTCAACCCATCGTGTATCCAACAGTGGCATTATAACTAAGACCATGAATACACTCATTTCTCAAAATCTGGAGGAATAAACATGAAAAATAAGGGTGCGAGCCTATTCCCTATAATTACCAATATATCAGTTCATCTTGGGATGATACCGCTCTCGCAGATTAACCGTATCGTTCACGAGCCAAATACGGGGGGAGGGGGCGTGAATACTAATTAGTATTGATAAATAGAAACACTGAATATCAAGACACAAATTACACAGTGCACTAATAACATTATAATACACGTTGTGTGAAACATATACACCGCTGATGTACATTTAAGCGGGTGTAAGATTAAGCGGGCTTTAAAATAAGCGGGTGTAATGACGCCATGTTGGCCGAGCGCTGGAATAACGTCATCGCTGAGGCCCGCCTTGGCTGATGACGTCACGATAGTCAACAACCAATCACAAGCAAGGATACACAACATCTTGGCTTTGTTAATCAACATGGCTATATTCTAGTTAATCGCCGTCCCCAGCTATCGGGATTAGTATTGTTGAGGTAAGTGAAGAAAATAAGTAAGATATATGAGGATATAAATAAAGATTCTTAGGTAAATGGGAATATATAATATGGTTCCTACCGCTACATAGGAACTTACCCAACTTTGTCGTGTACGCTCCTTTCTTTGTAATTAACAAGTTGTTTAATTATCCTTTACGCTAACCTTATTCAAGCGTTTCTAAGACATCTGTTAACTACAGTACGTTAGTTTTGTTAATCAGACTTTGTCTTTAATTACGATTAATAGAGATTCTTCTATAGTTCATTCATAATCATATAGTTAATAGTAAATCTGAATTCCTCATCCCGAGTTATTATTATTACATATAATTGATTGAATAGTATATATTTCAGATCATAAATTACTTAATTCGAACTAAGTAGATATTGAATTGTAAAAAAAAATCATTAGTTCTTTGCCATTAAATTCATTGCATTACCTCAGATACCAAGTTTGTAGTCACACAAACAAGAATTATATTTTCCGTGAGCGCAGTAACTTATATGACCTGAGAAGCTACCTGGTCAAATGTCGCACTAGGCGTGAGAGTTTACCTAGCTCGCGCGCGTGCCCCCACTCCGTGTACATTACTCGAACCAACCACCCGTGTAATTGTCTTAAATCTCAATCCTTTCATATTCTCTTACTTAGAGAGTTTTATAATATTCCGTTTACTGAAGAATAGTCCACGTTAGACACACGACTCGCATCTTTATTATTATTAACCCGCTGAGTACCAGCTAAATATTAATAAATGTACCACCCAGGACCGGCTGATTCTGAAATTTTGTTTTATTCCAGAAACAATAGCGAATGGGTTAGGAATGAATGAAAAAAAAAAAAAAAATTGGTCAAAAAGTGCAAAAAATGGTCCTACAGAGCCCCCGAAAATGGATTTTACAAGAGTAAAAAATTGAAGGCAATTTCCCCCAAAAAACATGTTTTTGCGCGCTCACGCGCACGCGGTTGGACTTTGAGAGTTTTCAACCATCGCCATGGGTGTGTGGGATACTTACACAGTTCCCATACAAATCTGAGCCCTCGGGGTGCCATAGGACCGGAGTAATTAGGACCGGACCGGCCAGGACGCAAACCATGCGTCGCTGGGGTTTAGCGTTACATACATTGTGGACGCAAACCCTGCGTCGCTGGGGCTCAGTGGGTTAAAGGTTGATGCTATAGGTTACGTGTTTAAGATTTAATTGCATATTTCTTACATAAATTATTACCACAATATGTTCATGCTCAATCTTATTTGTTAACTGTTGATCACATGTACTCCATACATTGCCTGATATTTCTCATAATTATCCGGGTAATTCTTCATCCTGATTTACGGGAATATATTTGTGATTTGAACATTGAATTGATTATGCAACGCGCTGAAAGAGCTGGAGTATATCCTAAGCGTAGATCAATTAATTAAGATACCATTTCTCATGCCATTGAATAAAATTATGTGTATAAATTACATGTGTGTAGTTGTTGTTGTTGTTGTTGTTGTTGTTCCCTAAGCTGCCTGGCCGAACAGCCCCGATTCCCTGAGAAAGGCCATGGCCACGATCGGGCTTTCCCACAGAGCTCTCATTGAGTGTAGATTGTGTTGTTGGCGTAAGTGGTTGTGTGAAATGCAGTCTTCTATGATGTGTTTAATGGTATGGGGTGCTGTGTTACATCCCGGGCAGGTGTCGACAACGGAGTCATCCAGTCTCTTCTGATAGCTCAGGAGAGCTGGATGGTGTCCGCATCTCAGCCTGGCCAGGTGGACTCTGTCCTCGCGAGGAAGGGAGGATTCGGAAGGATGGATTTCGGGAGGTCGTGCATGCAGCTGCGTGTTGTCTGTGAGTGAGTGGATGGATCGGTGAGAGATATGAGTATGGATGTGCTTCTGGAAGTTGGTTCGGGGTGGGCAGGGAGGGAGAGAGGACAATAATTGTGTGTGATACCGTGTGCTGGGTGTTGTTTTGATATTTCTTGGTGTCTGTGGGTGTGTTGCCATGTAGTTTAGTGGGTGGTCTTGGTTCGTGGAGGCTGCTGCCAGGAATTGAGTGCCTCTCATGTCCAGATGGTCTTTGACTTTGAGGATTTTGGTTTCTTGATGTAGGTGATCTGTGGGTGCAGTAGCTGTGCAGCCTGTAATGATCTTCAGGGCTTTGTTTTGAATAGTCTGTAAGGTCTTATGATGTGTTTCAGCTAGGTTAGAAGCCCAGGCTGGGCTTGCGTATTCCATCACTGATCTTATGTATTGTTTATATACTGTGGTGGTAGTTTTGTTGTGTCCAAATTTTGTGTGAGCAAGTGACCTGAGGGCGTTAAGTCTGGGTGTCAGTTTCTTTTTAATGTTTGTGGTGTGCTGTTTGAATGTCATATGAGTATCATATGTTACTCCTAGGATTTTGGGTGTGTGTGTATGTGTTAGGGGTGTGTTGTTTATGGTGAGTTGAGGGATGTATTCGTGTTCTCCTGTCCAACTTGTGAGCAGGGTTGCGGTGGATTTGGCTGGGGCTAGATTAAGTCTGTTTGTAGTGCACCAGCCATGTAGTGTGTTGAGATAGGGTTGAAGGAGATCTGTTGCTCTTTTTGGGTTATGGTGTGTGCATGTGAGTGTTATGTCATCTGCATAGGAGGCTAAGTTTATTTGGGGCGTATTGGGTGTAGTTATATCGTGCATGTACAGATTGAAGAGTGCGGGCGATAGGACGGATCCTTGTGGGACTCCGTTTGGAAAGTTTCTGATTTTAGATGACTGACCGGCAAAAGATACGTGTGCACATCTGCCTGCTAGGAAGTTGGCCAGCCACCGTTTTGTGTTGTTGTGCATGTTTGTGTTGTAGATTTTGTTTGTTAGGTTGTGGCGGGGGATGGCATCGAAGGCTTTACTCATGTCGAGTGTGGCTAATAGTGATCTGTGTGGTGGTCTAGCTGAATTGATGCCGTCGAAAGCTCTTTGTGTAAGGTCTGTGAGAAGAGTGTTTGTGGAGTGCAGTGGCCTAAAGCCATGTTGTGTTGGAGCTAGGGGTAGGTCAGGTGTAATTAGTTGTAATACTAGGCGTTCCATGACTTTGGAGGGGGAGCAAAGGAGTGTGATGGGGCGGTGCGAGGAGGGTAGCGTGGGGTCTTTGTTGGGTTTGGGGAATGTGATGATGATACCATGCTTCCAAATGTCTGGTATTGTGTTGTGTGAATAGCTGTAGTTTGATATGTTAGTGAGTGCTTGTATGCCTTGTGGTCCCAGGTGTCTGAGGTGTATGTTGCTTATGTTGTCTAGGCCACAGGCGGGTGAGTGCTTGAGATTGTTGATGATATGCTTTGTCTGGTGATTGGTGAAGGGTGTATAGTCAGGGTCTGTGGGGAATTGTCTCTTACGTCGGATGACACGTCGGTCGTCTTTGTGAGGTTTTAGGTGGCTGACATGTGAAAAGTGATTGATGAGAGTGTTTGCTTGTTGTTTACATGAAGGAGTAGAGTCTGTTGTTGTGATTGCAGCATGTGATTGTGTTGTGTTGCTGTTGGAAAGTGTGATGCTGTTTAGTGTTTTGTATAGTTTTTTGGGGTTTGTTTTGTGATCAAGTGTTTGTAGGAAGTTATTCCAATTTAGTTTTTGTTGTTCTTGTATTTTGTTGTTAGTTTGGGTGTTGAGTGCTTGAATTTGTTGTGTGATGTCTTGTGTGTGGGGTGCTGGGGAGTGTTTCAGTATGTCGCGTTGTCTGATGAGGTTTTGAATTTCTGGTGTGAAGTTGGGGTTGTGTCTTTTTCTGTTACCTCTTGGAATGTGTTTCTTGTCAGCGTTTTGGATAGTTTTATTGAGTATGTGTACAGCATTGTTGATGTTAGTGATGGGTGTACTGTTTAGAGTTGTGAAGTGTTGTTCTGTCTCATTTGTGAATGCTTCCCAGTTAGCTCTTTTATAATTGGTGTATGTGTGTTTGTGGCTAGCTGGGGTGAGTCTGGTTTTGGTGGTGATAATGATCGGGAGGTGGTCAGAGCCTAAGGTTCTGACCACCCTCCAGGATGTTGTGGGGGCGAGTTCTGGGGAGCAAAAGGTGATGTCTGGAGATGATGGGTTATAGAGGGCTTGGTGAGGAATATGGGTATGTTGATGGATGTCGTTAAGGATGATGAGGTTATCGGTTTGGTTTTGTAGTACCAGCCCTCTGTCTGTGTCGGGGTTGTCGACAAACCAGGCCGATGTCTTGGCGTTGAAGTCACCACCCAGGATGATGTGTGGGGTGTGTGGGGTGTTTGTGATGTGTTGTAAGTGTGGTCTGTATTCATTTGGTACTGTAGGGGATGTTTGGGGAGGGATGTATGTGTTTATGATGGTTATGTTGGAGTTGTTGCCAGTGCGTATTTTAATTGACTGTATTTCTGTTGTGTTATCATTTGGGGGGAGGAGTGATTTGGTTTGTACACTGGTTACTATGTATGATATTTCTTTGTGTACCAGGGTGATGAGTCCACCGCCCCCGCCGACAGCCCGGTCTTGTCTGATGGTGGTGAAATTATGAAATGTGGGTGTTTTTTGTGTTGTGCGGAGTTTTGTTTCTTGTAAGATGGTGTGTAAGATGGTGTAAGACTACATGTGTGTAGTTACTGAGTTCTGTAGTACCTGGTTGAATACTAATTGTGATATTAAGAACGTGTTCGGTGTGTTCCTGTTGGGAATATTTATGGTCTATAAGTCCATATTTGGATTTTAGTAAAGACTATATCACAAGTTATAAATATTATAACCCGACATAACATTTATTTTGTCCAGCTCTCTAACCCAAGGTATAACAAATTTTCTCAGTCATTTTTCTACTCAATAAGTGGACTCTGGCGCTCTCTCCCTCAATCAATCTTTCCTTTATCCTATAACTAAAGCTGCTTTAAACTTATTGTGCCTAGGCATTTTGACCACAACGTTCCTTGAATTAGACTATATGTCACTCTTTTGACCCTGGGGGGATACTCGTTACAGGCAACCTGCCTTTTGTCTTCTTCATACACATAGAAAACTACAGTATATGAAAAAACATGAAAGTGAGGTGGAAGGGGCTAGAGAATGAAGTGGAGGGATGGAGTGGAGAGATGTATGGGGGAGAGGGGGATGGGCTGGGAGGAATGCAGAGTATTTTCATTGGACAGACGCCTGGAAGAGGTTTGTTCGTGGCCACCTCGTTAGGAATCAGGGCGTCTGGCAATAGAAAGATTAATATATCTTTTCCTCCACTTTTCCACTCCGAAGGCACCACCGTCACTTTTTACTGTAACAAAGCTCAACTCTTCACTCAAACTTTAGATAAAAACTCTACCTTGGATGAATCCGGTGCTATTCCTCCCTTTACACTCCCCACTCTTTCGTATGTCTAATATTTTAATATCTTCTAAGGAGGTACTTTCTGCCCTCTCTTGGCTTAATACTAAGAAGGTGTACAGACCAGATGGTGTTCCTTCTGTTGTACTCAAAATCTTTGCTTCCGTGCTGACTCCCTGCCTGGCAAACTTTTTTGTTTCTGTCTTTCCTATATTTGCCTTATTGTTGGACGATTGTTCTCATTAAACCTGTCCCAAGAAGGTTGCACGCTCTCAACCCTACAACTATCGTCCATTTTATTTGTTTTTATTTTATTATTATTATTTTTTTTTATTTTTTTTTTTTTTTTTTTTTTTTTTAATATTCCAACATACTTCCTCTCGGGCATAGACTGAGAGCCTGTACGTTCAACCGTTCAACACGGTGAAGCCCGTGAGGTCTTGTTCCAGTCTTGGGAGTGAGACATGTGAAGCACTTAAAGCTTGGTTGCCCACTCACGGCTAGAAGCAGCCCCATCTCTGGAGCTGCTTCGCCTTTGCACTTCACTGTCCTACCCCCAAGACTCGGACCCTCACTCTCAGAACGCCACCTATTGAGCAATTAACTCACTAGGCATTGCTCCCCAATGGCATAATTTGAATATGAGAATATTCATCTATCTATCTATCTATTGCCTGACGCCGTGATCCCCGAAGGGGTGGCCACGAACGAACCGCCCCCATGCACCTCTGTCCCCAGTCAGTCGACGCCCCTCCCCCCAACCAGCACCGCCTTCGTTCATGTAGTTCCTCACTCCATCCTTCCACCTCATATTCGGTCTACCTCTCCCCCTCTGTCCCTCCACCTCGCTCTCGTACACCCTCTTAGTCATTCTCTCGCTTTCCATACGTTCCATATGGCCGAACCATCTCAAGTTGTTCCTTTTCACACTTTCCAGCACATCTACCTCCACACCACACCTCCTTCTTACTTCCTCATTAGTCTGTCTATCCCTCCATGTAACTCCGCACGCACTCCTTAAGTAATTAATTTCCACTGCTCTCACTCTTGGTCTGAGTCTCTCAACCAACGTCCATGCTTCGCTTCCGTAAGTCAGTGTCGGGATTACCACACTGTCATGCAAGGACTTCTTCACTTCCATACTGACCACCCTATTTCTTGTTACTGCTTTTAGCAGTACAGTGCTATTTATTGGTGGCTCCTGAAGTCAATGACGTTGTTGTTGTTGTTGCTGTTCCTCAGGCTGTCTGGCCGAGCAGCCCCAAGGTCCCGAGCAAGGCCATAACCGAGCGACCCCACAGAACCCTCCCAGCTTACCACTAATAATGCCCAGGTGACCGAAGCCACTCAAAGGCGGGGAGCTGAGGAGGGTGCGGAAACGCCCGGGAAACAAAAGCCCCACCCAAGGCCCTGTGCCCCTCAGCAATTATAAAGGGAAAGTTGAGGGGCAAAGGAAAAATGTGACACTTTGGCTCCCAATCTGCCAGGGTTGGCAGTAGGGAGGTCAATCCACGGAAAAGACACCGTCACTTGAGATCTAGAAAATATATAAGTAAAAGGAACAGTCAGAGTAAGCTATGGGTATGGCAGAGAATGCTCAACTCTCATTCTGATAGACCAGCCCATCACCACAGTCAATGACGTAAGAGCCTATGATAATATGGCCTCGTTCCGGGCTCCTCAGAGCCCGGGTGACCTCGATTACGACGGTCGAGAACCAAGATCATCTTAGGGGGTACCCCTTAATCATTCCTAAGGTACGTCATTGAGACGCTCCGTCTGAAAAGTAGAAAATAAAAAATAAAAGAATTAACACAGTTTGAACACCGCGCCTCAGTGCATTCCAATCTTCCTCTGTTTCCCATGAGCATGACTCATACCTCTTCCTGCCCAGGAGCGACATCTCTCGACCGTCGTCCATCAAGAAAGGACGCATATTCCTTGCTCCCCTATTCAGTTACGTAGCCCCTCTTAAACGCATCAGTTTTTAGTCCTTAGTGAGTCTATTTGCATATTGAGTTGTATATGTATTTAGGAATGTATTTATTGTAATTATATTCACTTGTAAACCTGAATAAGCAAGGACTTAGTTTCTAGGCTGGTCGACGATCGTGTATTCAGGACGCCACTTTGCTTCAACTAAATGTTGTTATCATACGAGCCTTGGCTCGCTAGCTGCAGTGTCCCTTTTTTTCTGTGAAAGTGTGTATTAACATTATAGCTTCATATTAATTTCCTTAAGTGTTGAGTACCTGTACTGTGTTAGTGTCAAATTCATAGAACTTTAATTCTTCGCTTATACTCCCCATGATTGTGCTCTGGCCAGGGGTTACTTTAATTCTTCGCTTATACTCCCCATGATTGTGCTCTGGCCAGGGGTTACTTTAATTCTTCGCTTATACTCCCCATGATTGTGCTCTGGCCAGGGGTTACTTTAATTCTTCGCTTATACTCCCCATGATTGTGCTCTGGCCAGGGGTTACTTTAATTCTTCGCTTATACTCCCCATGATTGTGCTCTGGCCAGGGGTTACTTTAATTCTTCGCTTATACTCCCCATGATTGTGCTCTGGCCAGGGGTTACTTTAATTCTTCGCTTATACTCCCCATGATTGTGCTCTGGCCAGGGGTTACTTTAATTCTTCGCTTATACTCCCCATGATTGTGCTCTGGCCAGGGGTTACTTTCATAACCAATCAATGCTAAGTTACTCATTAATTTATCACACATTGTAGAGAATAAATGGTTCATAACATATCAACTGCAATACCTTCAGTACCTACCATCAAAGCTTTCTATGTGATGGTGGAATTCTTAATGCCTTACATTATTCAATCAAGAGTGCCTTTTCATACTTTTTTGCCTTCAAGACAGTTATATGGCATTATTTTCAGTGTTAACCACCAAATATTTATAGCTGATGGCATAATATTTGATGTCAAATTTCAATATCAACCTTTTTATAGTTGTTGTTCCCTAACCCTTCCAGCCCGGGTGTCATTTTAAAATGACACCAAAACAAAAGGGCCGGAACCCGGGTGTCATTTTAAAATCTTTGTGCTTGAAAGCGTGCTTCAAAATTTGCGCGGCCAATTTTGGCATGGTAGGAGCGACCGCAGCGCCACCAAGCCTCAACTACTAGTGTTATCAGTTCGTACGTGGCCGCCATAGCGAGTAATACTGAAAAAAAAAAATCCGACGTGTCCGATTCGTTGCAACCTCCCGCGGGCCCCAGTGCTACCCCACTCGCAACTTCAACGCCTGTTCCAACCGAGAAGAGAGCTCAACAAAAGAAAGTTAAGCGTTTGTTGAGTGATAGCGCTATACAGCGACAACTTTTTGAAAGTGATGAAGAGAGCAGTGGCGAAACCTTGGTGGACAAGGTACAGTTTATAAGTGAAAGTGAAGACGATTTCGTGGGCTTTGGAGACGACGATAATGTCGATTTATTTGAGGGGGGAGACAGTAGTGATGATCCTGATGTGGAAGTGTTTCAGGAAGGTGCCATTGAGCTTCCCAGTGTGCTAGAACCTAGGCCTACCCCCTCGCCATCTTTTTTAGGTCAGCCTAGGCCTAGCCCTACCCCAGGACCTTCCCCTTTGCCTGCCCGTACGCCCTTGAAAGTGGGCAAATATTTCTACAAACAATCATTGATCAAAAGTGCAGCTAAAAAAGCACGCAGGGCAGCCGCAGAAAAGCATAGGGAAGCTGAAGATAGCGATAATGACGCCGACCCTGGCCTAGCAACCACCCGCATTCCATTGTCCCGACGCCTTGACACGGGACGCCGCGTGGGTCACCCACAGCCCTCACCTTCATCTCTCGTTCAGGATGACCAAAGGGCCTCTTCAAGTGGTATTGGTGATGTGCCACAGGCCTCAACACACCGCAGAGCATTATTTCCTGCTGAAAAGCCCTCGGCTCGCCGCAAAAGGAGCCCAACTCCCGAGGCCTCGGCTCCCATTCTTGAAGCTCCCGCAGCCTCCCGCGCCCCACACCGCCGACGCCCGGTCACTTCTTCACCAGAATTGTCTCCTGAGGAGGATGCTGACGACCCCAACATTGCCCCAGATGACCTGACGTCGCCTGAGGAGGAAGAGGAACAGGAACAGGAAGAGGAAGAGGATGTATTTACCTAATTTACCTAATTGTATTTACCTAATTGTAGTTTACAGGAGTTGAGCTAAGCTCGTGTTGTCCCGTCTCTCAGTCTACTTTTTATCCAATTTTTTCTTGAAAATATGGATGTTCCTTGCCCCTACCACCTCCTCCTCCAGCCCATTCCATTTGTCAATACATCTATAGGGGAAGCTAAACTTCCTGATATCGTTCTTGCAGGTAGGTCTTTTTACTTTGTAGCTGTGGCCTCTAGTTATTCCTGTATCCATAATTAATATATCCTCCCTATCCAGCCTCTCCAGCCCCCGGGTACATTTGTACATCATTATCATGTCTCCCCTCTCTCTCCTCTCTTTTAGACTCGGTAGATTTAATTTGTCTAGCCTCCCTTCATATGGCAGTTCTCTGAGACTTGGAACCAATCTAGTGACTGCTCTCTGGATTCTTTCTAACTTGTGAATATGCTTCTTTAGATGCGGGGACCACACCACTGCTGCATACTCCAATCTTGGTCTAATCATACTCTTCATAATTTTCGCTACCATGGTCTCATCCAAATAGTTCAGAGCAACTTTCATATTCCCAGCCATTGCATACATTCCGCTAAAGAGCTTGTTAATATGTTTCTCTGGCGACAAATTATCTTGTATAATCAACCCTAAATCTTGTTCTTTTTCGGCCTTGCTAATTTTATTATCTCCCATCCTGTACTCCCAATTTGGTCTATTCACACTTCTTCCCATATTTAACACATGACATTTACTTATATTAAATTTCATTTTCCACTTGGTGCTCCATTCGTATATTTTATCTAAATCCCCTTGCAGCTCCTCACAACTACTTTTATTTGTTATTTGTCTCATAATTTTTACGTCATCTGCAAACATTGACATGTAAGAATTTATGCCTATCGGCAGGTCATTCACGTACATAAGGAACATGAGAGGTGCCAACACAGATCCCTGCGGCACACCACTCTCAACTTTCCGCCACGATGAGTAAGTTCCTCTAATGTTGGTCCTCATTTCCCTATCTGTTAAATAGCTCTCCATCCATTTCAGCAAACTCCCCCTGACACATCCTAGCGTCTCAAGCTTAGATAACAATCTCTTATGTGGTACCTTATCGAATGCTTTGGAAAGGTCTAAGTAGACGCAGTCCACCCATCCGCCTCTTTCTTGGAGTACATCTATCACCCTACTGTAATAACATAGCAAACTGGTAACACAAGATGTCCCTTCTCTGTGCCGACAAATCGAGGGAGAGGGCGAGGTCGTGGACGTGGTCAGCCTGCCGATGCCGCTGCCCCTGGGCCTGGGCCTGGGCGTGGGCGTGCAGGGCGTCCGCCTGGGCGTCCGCCTGGCCAAGTGCGTGTGCCAGGGCGTCCAGGGCGTGTGCCTGCTGCAGCACGACCTCGAGCATCAGCATCCGACCTGTTTGTGTGGACAGATGGAGCTGATTTTGAGCCAGATTGTCCTGCCTTTGACGAGGTACAGATGGGTTCTGGGGTCACCAGCATATCCCTGTGGCCCAGATGCTACCCCCAGTGAACTTTTCTGTGGCTTCTATGACAATGAAGTCATGGAATACCTCGTCAAAGAGACAAATCACCACCATGCTATCTGTGCCAACTTTCTTGGGAGGAAGACCAGTGCCAAGATGGTGGCATGGAGAGCTCTCACTGTGGCAGAACTATATGTGTTCTTGGCACTCACAATGCTGATGACTCATTTAAGGAAGCACGTTCTGGCTGACTACTGGATCACTGGCGACATCATAACGACTCCATCATTTGGCAAATACATGTCCAGGGACAGGTACTTCGACATCCTCTCCTATCTCCACCTGACAAACAACATGGCAGTCCACCTTCCCGACTCATTATGGAAGATCAGGAAGCTGTATGACATGATACGTCATCGGTTCACCACATACCTGATTCCTTTCCAGAAGATGTGCCTCGACGAGTCTCTGGTCCTGTTCCGTGGTAGGCTGCACTTCCGACAGTATATCCCGTCCAAGAGACACCGCTTCGGCATCAAGCTCTTCGTCCTCTGCGACTGCTTGACGGGGTATGTGCTGGACTTTATAGTCTACAGCGGCAAGGCTGGAGAAGTTGTGACTGACCCTCTCATTGGTTTTGGTGGCGCTGTAGTGAAGAAGATGATGGAGAGGCACTTCAATAATAACCACATCCTCTACACAGATAATTATTACACGTCGCCTCTCCTGACCAAGTACCTCCATGACCGCAAGACCGGAACTGTCGGCACAGTCAAGGGCAAAAGGAAGGGCATGCCAGGATACCCAACCAAGACGAAGAAGGCTGACATCTTCCACAAGAAGAGTGGCCCCATCCTCTCCATCCACTGGCATGACCAGCGCAAGGTCAACCTCCTCACCACATGCCACAAGGCCCAGATGGTCGCCACAGGGAAGGTGGACCGAACAACCAAGAACCCCGTCCAAAAACCAGCTGCTGTCCTGGATTATAACATCAACATGCGCCTCGTTGACAAGTCCGACATGCAGATGGGCTTCATCGACTGCCTGCGAACATCTTGCAGGTGGTACAAGAAGTTTATCCTGCATACGGTAGATATGTCGATCCTCAATGCCTACAACATCTACCGTCTGAGGACTCCAGGAGCCAAGAAGTACAAGTCCCTGCGGAAGTTCCATAAGCAGGTGCTACTTGAGCTCCTGGCTAAACATGCGGGTACACCAGGCAGGCCAATACAAGGACCAGGCCACCTTGACAGAACGGGGTGTGCTGAATTCTTCAGGAAGCACCAGCTCAGCGCCCTTCCTTTCAAAGCACCAGGTAGTAATGTTAGGAGTCAGAAGAGGTGCCATGTGTGCAGCCACACAACTCGCAGACCCCGCAAACCCACAAAAACCACTTGGGAATGCCTCGAGTGTCAAGTTGGACTGTGTGCTGGCACCTGCTTCAACGACTTCCACACTCTAACAAACTTTTGAAGTGGAAGTGACAACAGTGAAAGTGACACTCAAATGTAGGCTAAGAATAATAATATAACTAAGTATAAGTGAAAAGGACAAAAGTGCCTTCAATAACAATATGAACAAGTGAAAGTGACACTAAAATATATATTTCTAACAATAAATAAGTGAAAATGACACTCAATAAGCCTAGGCCAGTCAAAGTGACAGTATAATAATAATAAAACTAAGTATAAGTGAAAGAGACACACACAAGTAATAATAAGTGCCTTCATAACAATATGAATAAGTGACAGTGACACTATATATATTATTAGCTTACCTAACAATACATAAAAGGGGAAATGACACTACCAATTATCAAAGTCCAGTGAAAGTGACACTATAATCATAATAATAATAATAAAACAAAGTAATAAGTGACAGAGACACAAATAAGTTCATATAAATAACTGTATTGAGTGAAAATAACATAATAACTATAATAAATGACAGAATAACCAATAAAACACTATCAAATCGCTTCCCGGCATAATTGCGGGTGGAGCGACGAGTGCAACTGGGCGTCGTAGCCGGGGCCACGGTTGAGTGTTCGGACGCGCCGAGGTAAATACGCGGCAAAAGTTACCTCCACTTCCATCACCATCACTCCGGAACCAGTTGAGCTAGAGAGCTCTACTCAACGCCATTCTACGCAGGAAGGTAAGGCGCTCATTTCTATATATGTTTGATTAATGTAGGTCATATATTAGCCTTAGTTTACTTTTGTTGATATTCGACCAGATCGCCCGGATACGAGCTCCGTCATTAGGAGAGCCTGCCCGGGCCAGGTGGGCTAAGCTGCCTGGCCGAACAGCCCCGAGTCCTTAAGGAAGGCCATGGCCACGGTCGGGCTTTCCCACACAGCTCTCAAAGAGTGTAAATTGTGTTGTTGGCGTACGTGGTTGTGTGAAATGCTGTCTTCTATGATGTGTTTAATGGTATGGGGTGCTGTGTTACAACCCGGGCAGGTGTCGACGACGGAGTCATCCAGTCTCTTCTGATAGCTCAGAAGAGCTGGATGGTTTCCGCATCTCAGCCTGGCCAGGTGGACTCTGTCCTCGCCAGGAAGGGAGGATTCAGAAGGATGGATTTCGGGAGGTCGTGCTTGCAGCTGCGTGTTGTCTATGAATGAGTGGGACCACCTCCCGGAACTGCCGACCATGGATGGCTGCCGACCCTCCCGTCTGGGGACAAGATCACCGACAGTGGAGGACAGCAGGCTGCCGACCGTGGGGAGCAGTTTCCGGGAGCCAAACCGCCACAACTATCCCCTGCCCCCTCCCTGGGGGCACGCGTCCTTGGAGCGGCTGCGGTCGCGCCGGGCAATTCTCACCTTTTTATAGAAGCCTATTTTACTACTTATTTAGGCACTCGTATTTATTTATTCCTAATGGTACCAAGTAGGCCTACAAAAAGTAGCCAGAGTACTCGAAATAATATCTTGATTGAATATATCTCACTGACTTACAAAGATATAAGAATTTAAAAAACTTGTTTATATCTCACTGACTTACAAAGATATAAGAATTTAAAAAAACATTTATATCTCACTGACTTACAAAGATATAAGAATTAAAAAAAACATGTTTATATCTCACTGACTTACAAAGATATAAGAATTTAAAAAACATGTACAAAGTTACATAAAGGATCGCCAAATAACACTCGTGGCCAAGTAGTCCTACCCTTACGAGTGCAAAGACCATGGCGTTGTTGAGAATTCTCAAGTCCCCGGGTACCCTAGACCTTATCTCAACAAGGCCCGGGTACCAATACTGCTGGTAAAAGACAGACCCGGGTACCTTTATGGCGGACGATATTATAATACCAGAACAAGTATAAAATACAGTCCCGGGTACAAATAGGCTACGGCCGGTTACTCTGGAGACTGTTAAAACTAAGACAGACCCGGGTACCAATATACAGTCAGGACCCCCAATACACGATTCCACAATGCGCGAAAACCCTAATACACGAGTTACCCCTCGAAAATAACATTAATTAATTAAACATTAATTACGCGAGGTGGTACCACAATACACGAATCGAGAGCTAAGAAGGGGCCAAATCCGCTATTCCCGCTTGATACGCGAGCACGTCTACGTTTCGCGAGGCCCAGGAGTAGCTCCGAAAAGAGAAGAAGACGGGCATACGCCTGCCTTCCCTCCCGCTTACCCTCCCTCCCACAGTCCCGCTCAAGCGCTCATAGCCGTGCGGAGTGACCAAACGTTTGTAGTGCCTGCCACTTTTTTCGCCATGCCACGCCAATATAAGAAGATAACACACAAAATGAAGGTGGAAGTGTTGGATCGCAAGAAAAAAGGAGAAGGAAACTGTGCAATAGGCTTGTCAGAGTAAACTGTTCGTACGATTTGGTCCGGGATTGGAGAAGTTGGAGAAAATCGTGAAGTCCTACGGTCCTAGTGCTAGTCCTAGCCTATCTACTACTAATTTTAAGGTAAGGTTTCATATTTGTATTCATTGTTCTTCTTATATATAAGATATAGACTGTACTGTAGAGCCAAAAATTTCGAAAATAGGGCCAAAAATGTTGAAAATAGGCCATAATTGAGAGATGT
Source organism: Paralithodes platypus (assembly GCA_032716605.1). Taxonomy (NCBI): domain Eukaryota; kingdom Metazoa; phylum Arthropoda; class Malacostraca; order Decapoda; family Lithodidae; genus Paralithodes; species Paralithodes platypus. Next base: position 13,644,506 of record CM064582.1, read on the forward strand.
CACCCAATCTAATTATTCCCATTTAAAGTTAGTTCCACAATACGCGATGCCTCCTGTCACCCCTATTCTCGCGAATTGGGGGTCCTGACTGTAATCCATATAAGATATAAAGACAGCCCCGGGTACTAATAGGCCATAGCCGGGTACTCTGGAGGCTGTCACGACGATGACAAACCCGGGTACCAATATCCCCGGGTGGTATCATATTGTCGTGAATCCTAGCTGGTATATATACTGTAGTTTGAATTTCCCGGGTTCACGACAGCTGGTTCCTTTTTGTTTATACACATTACTTTATTTATCTTTGTGGATAAATATTACTGTGGTTGCACCAATTATATCTTAGTTTATTTTCCCTTATTATTTAATCACGGGGGACAATATAGAACCCTTAAATATATTTATATTGTTACGATAAAAGGGTATCTCAGTACACTTCACACAGAGACTTCGTCCCGTTCACAACAAACCACCAGTTGCTGCCACATAACAACAGAACTTCACTGATCTACACCTACCGACAACACCTACCGACATGTCCATCACCTAACCTACACTTTGCATCACAGCTAAGTTCCTTTAATACTAGAAGTACAGTACTTCATAGATATTACTGGGACTACCACAGATAGCCTACATATACAATTTAACATGTAAGTCCAACGCCGACCGGTATCATATTTATAGCCTAGGCCATTTCATCTTCCCAGGTCTAATTATTTACTTTATATCCGTTTCTCCTCTACCCCCTAGGAATAATAATCAGGATACATATTACCAAAACAAACATAAAGTCAACCCCGGGTACAAATAGACTATGGCCTTGTACCAGGGACAGTGACAGTCCCGGGTGGTATCAAGAAGGCTATAGCCGGTTACTCTGGAGGCTGTTAAGACGATGACAGACCCGGGTACCAATATTCCCGGGTGGTATCATAATGCCAAAACAAGTATAAAGACAGCCCCGGGTACAAATAGGCTATTGCCGGTTGTTGTTGTTGTTGTTGTTGTTGTTGTTGTTGTTGTTGTTGTTGTTGTTGTTGTTGTTGTTGTTGTTGTTGTTGTTGTTGTTGTTGTTGTTGTTGTTGTTGTTGTTGTTGTTGTTGTTGTTGTTGTTGTGTTGTTGTTGTTGTTGTTGTTGTTGTTGTTGTGTTGTGTTGTGTTGTGTTCTGTTGTGTTGTGTTGTGTTGTTGTTGTTGTTGTTGTTGTTGTTGTTGTTGTTGTTGTTGTTGTTGTTGTTGTTGTTGTTGTTCCCCAGGCTGCCTGGCCGAACAGCCCCAAGGTCCCGAGCAAGGCCAAGGCCATAGAGCGCCCCCACAAAACCCTCCCTGCTTACCACTAACAAAACCCAGGTGACCACATACATACATACATAAAATTTTAAGACTGAGTGTTCCACACATAAGTGCAGTTTCAGTCTCTTGTCCTAATGGCGGCATTCCAGGCAACCCTGTTAAGGGCTGCTTCACTTGTCAAGTTCTTGGATTTGAGATCGGCGCGTATAGTCCGATCCCAGGTCTTCCTCGGTCCACCCCTTGGTGCAGCTCCCTCCACAATCACAGACCTGCATTTTTTCACCCAATTTTGTTCATCCATTCTCTCCACATGTCCATACCATCCCAGTCTACTTGTACGCATCACCTCGCTAATACTCTTTATACCTAAACGTCTCCTCAGCTCAACATTTGTTATTCTATCCTGTAGCCTGGCCCCACACATCCATCTCACCATTCTCATCTCATTACGCTCCATTCTGTTGACATCCTCTACTTTAACGGCCCATGTTTCTGAGGCATACGTCATTGCACTTCTAACACATGAGGCATACACCTTTCCCTTCAGGGGAGAGGCATTCTTTTCATGGTCAGGATTGGCATCAATTCTCTGAACTTCCCCCAGCCACACCTAATTCTAGCAACAGTGGCAGCCTCGGCCCCACCACCGGCAGAGATGGTATCTCCTAGGTAACAAAACTTGTTCACCAGCTCCAAAGACTCATTTCCAAAATTCACAGCCACAGGATCATCACTTAACACAAGCTCGCCTTTGCACACTATGCACTCAAATTTCTCTATTTCTGACTTATCCTTCGGCAGGGGCCCCTTTATTCTACTACAGCGCTTACTCCCATGGTGTACCCAACATCGACAGATGCTACATTGAATTGAGTTAACGCCCACTCCCTTTCCACACACTGCACATGGGTATGCACCGCTCTTTTTCCACATTGCCTCGTCTCAAACTACAATGCATAACCTTGGTTTTGTTAATATTGACTCTTAAACCCTTGCTCGCCATGCCCTCTCTCCACTCTCTGAATTTGGCTTCAGCATCCTGCATACTGTCAGCTATTAGGACTAAATCGTCTGCATAAAACAGTTCCAACGGGAGTCCGCCTCTAAAAATTCTAGACAGCGCCTCCAAGACCATAATAAAGAGGAGGGGGCTTAACACTGAACCCTGATGGACTCCAACACGGACTGCGAACTCATCACTCAGTACACCCTTCACCCTCACCGAACTTCGCGAATCCTCATACATCTTCATTATCACACGCACCAGCCACTCTTCCACACCAAGTTTCCTCATAGCCCACTGTACAACATCTCTAGGTACCCTATCAAAGGCCTTCTCCAGGTCCACAAACACAAAGTAAAGATCCCTGCCTTTTAGTAAATATCTTTCCTGTATCTGCCTGACTATGAAGATAGCATCGGTTGTACCACGTCCTGGCATAAAACCAAACTGCATATCATCAATAGAGATTCTTTGCCTGATCAAACCCTCAAGGACTCTCTCACAGACCTTCATGATTTGGTCAAGCATTTTCAGGCCCCTATAATTTCCTCTATCTAGCGCATCCCCTTTTCCTTTGTATATATTTACTATTACACTTTTGAGCCAATCCTCTGGGATTTTCTCATCTTTAATAATGGTGTTTATCAACTCAGTGACTAAGTTTACACCAATCTCCCCTGAGGCTTTTATCATCTCAGCGACAATGTCGGAGCAACCTGGAGCTTTACCGTCCTTCATTTTATTGATTGCGTCGCTCACTACAGCTGGTGCTATCAAAGGAGGGGGCCCAGATATTGGTTTTTCGATACTAAGCTGTTCCTTATCCCATTCAAACTCTACATTTAGCAATCGTTCATAGTGTACCTTCCATGCTTCTCTGATTTCATTTTCTGCATACACAATCTTCCCATTATCATCTCTAACACACTGTTCACCTATAATATCCCTACTGTCATTTTTAACTCGCCTAGCTAGGTTGAAGATCCCATTGGGATTGTCAGTGTTACACACTTGTTCGAGGACCAGGTCCTTAATGCGATTTTTAGCATTGTAAATAACTCTTTTGGCAGTTCGTTTAGCTGCCTGGTATTCCTCCCTGCTGCCACCTTTCTTCCATGCTTTGAAGCATCTCCTTTTCTCTTTCACAGCATGTTCTACCTCATCGTTCCACCACCAAGAGGTCTTATTCCTGGGGTGACCCTTTGTTTTCCCACAGACTTTGTCAGTGGCAGCGATAAGGCTATGCTTAAGAAAGTTCCATTGGCTATTTACATCGTTAGGCCTAGCTTCCTTATTTCTATTCATTTCCTCCAGTTCATTATGAAACCTATCCCTAACTTCCTTGTCCTTCAGCAGCCACACTTTCCTTTTGGGTATGTAAACCTTCTTGCGCTTAGGATCTCTGTATAAGCTCATGTCACACACAAGTAGCTTATGCTGGGGGATACATTCTTCGCTCGGGATGACCTTTACATCTCGAACTAGTTTCCAGTCTTTCCTGTTAACCAAGAAGTAATCTATCTGGCTACTGGAGACCCCAGAGTTATATGTGATCAGGTGGCTCTGTCTTTTCTTGAACTTTGTGTTACACACAACCATGTTGAGTGCAACGCAGGACTCCAATATATATTCGCCTTCTAGATTTCTCCTTCCGTAACCAATTCCTCCATGTACCCCCTCGTATCCATCTGCAGATGCTCCCACGTGACCATTGAGGTCCCCCCCCACGATAGTTATTTCATTCTCCGAGAGGCCTGAAATGACACTGACGGTGTCATTCCAGAAGTCCTCTTTTATCTCTTTCTGTAAACCAGCCTGTGGGGCATATGCAGATATCACATTCAGAATTCTTTCACCAACTTTCAACTTCAAAACAATCAGCCTTTCACTAACTCTCGTAATCTGAAGCACACTTTCCGCCAGCTCTTCAGCCACCAGAACACCCACTCCTCCTTTCGCTTTATCAGTCTCCACACCCATCCAGTATATCCTATATCTTTTCCTCCTTCCGACAACCCACTGTACCCCATGCCTCTTCCAGAGTGTTTCCTGGGTACAGCAGACGTCCACTCGCCTCCTCTCACACATCTCAGCCACTTCATTCGCATGCAGATTCAAACTACCAACATTCACACTAGCAAGTCTGAGTTTGTGGGGGGCATTTGTCATTGTCCTGTGCGGTTTTGTTTCATCGGACTTACGTTTATTTTCTTTGATTTTAGTCATAGTTAGGTAGGTTTGGCTGGCAGATGGGCATCACCCCCCCCAGAACTCCGGCTCCAGTCTACCCCGGGACCATTCCCAGCACCATCCCCCAAGTGATTACAAGGGGGTAGGATCCAGTGGCCTCGGTACGCCCCACCAGAACCAGCCGCAGGGACGCACCCCGTGCGCGTACACGGCACTACGACTGGCCTGATATTTTTCGCCAAATGACAGGGCAGCCTCCTGGAGCGCTACCTCCAGGTTCGGGCCCCTATACTATCGGGCGGAAAGTGCCAGTCCGGGGAAACACTACGTACTGTACCCTCTGGATCCATTTCGTCCAGGTTGGGCCCAGGGCGCCAGGGCCGGGTCCAGAGGGAGCGACACCCACTGCCAGTGTGCCGCCACTCTAAGAAGCCACTCTAAGCCACTCTAAGGCAGGGAGCTGAGGAGGGCGCGGAAACGCCCGAGAAACCAAAGCCCCACCCAAGGCCCTGTGCCCCTCAGCAATTATGAAGGGAAAGTTGAGGGGCAAGGGAAAAATGTGACGCTTTGGCTCCCAATCTGCCAACTTTTAGGTTGGCAGTAGGGAGGTCGATCCACAGAAAAGACGCCGTCACTTGAGATCTAGAAGATATATAAGTAAAAGGAACAGTCAGAGTAAGCTATGGGTATGGCAGAGATCGCTCAGTTCTCACTCTGATAGACCAGCCCATCACCACATGACTAGAACCCAATCCTCTCAGCATCAGCTAGGAAAGGCCCTAGAAAGCCGTCTTTGGCGGGGGGATAGCTCTCCTACTTCAACTCCTTTCGGAGTTGGGCACCCCGGCTATTTCCGGTTATTCTGAACGATGACAGACCCGGGTACCAATACTCCCGGGTGGTATCGTATACCGAAACAAATATAACGACAACCCCGGGTACAAATATACTATGGCCGGTTACTCTGGCGGCCGTTAAGAAGGCAACCATGCCCGGGCACCAGTAGGCCATTTACCGGGTACTCTGGGCCTTGTCTAAACAATATAAAGACAAGCCCAGGTATCAGTAATTGACGGGTCATATTACAATGCCAAAATAGAAATTATTGCCGGGTACTCTAGGCTTGGTCATACTATAATAAGGATGTCTTAACATATTAGAGACACGCCAAACATCCCGGATACAAGTAGACCATTGGCGGTCACTCTAGATGATGTCAGACCCGGGTAACATGCTCCCGGGTAGTAGCATAATACCATAACAAGACCCGGGCACCAGTAAGCCAGTCTACCGGGTACTCTGGCGACTATTAAGACGATAGCTTATTCTACAATATTTTCTTTTGAAAGCCCCGGGTACTCTAGACCTTGTCTAAACATTATACAGTCAGGCCCGGGTAACAATAATTGACGGGTGATATTACAATGCCGGGTACCATGACATGGTTCATTGTTTCACAATGACAGGCCCGAGTACCGAAAAAATTGAGACCACCATATGGGTGCTGTGTTACCCAAAGCCGTGTCATACTACGACAAGAACAAGTCCGGGTACCAGTAAGAGTAACAGATATTATTTTACCGGGTACCCTAAGCTTTGTCACACTTAATAAAGACAAACCAGGGTTCCAATAATGGAATCAAATGGCAATTATTGCCGGGTACTCTAGGCTTGGTCACATTATAATAAGGATGTCATACCATATTAGAGACAGGCCCGGCTACCAGTAATTAACATAACTATCGGACTTATGATAGAAACGAGAGCTTAAATAAGTACTTCTATCTAATTAGTTTATTTAAAGTAAACAATACAAGGCTAGATCCTAATTTTGCCCAAGTTAAGTAGGCCTAATAAGTACTATTTCCATCTCTCTCTGCAACATTGACTCCTTGGTATGATTCACAGGCTCAAGTAATGCGCTGCGTTACCAGAGAAGAATATGGACATCAATCAAAACTTTCCCTCCCGGCCAAGTGATAACCACAGCAGGAGATGAACAGTATTCCAGATTTCAAGGCCATGGTAGACCTAACCATCTCGCCTGTTACTCCCTTCACTCGGCTAACAAAACCGTAATCTTTAACCCTCCTGGCCCGGGCTGTATCTCCAAAGGACAGGGTGGGCTACCCGGGCAATCTGGCCGAAAAACGTCTAGGCCTAGGCTACCGTATTTTTGTTATTTTAACTGCTAGAAATTTCCCATGCATTTATAAATGTAGTGCGGTTTCCAATCTGTAGACTGGCGTTGAGTAGAGCTCTCTAAGTCAACTGGTTCAGTTGTGATGACGATTTCAGTGGAGAGCATTTTCAGGCGATGTTAGCAATACGACGATCTTTTCACTACTGAAACAACGACATACAGACATACAATAACAAACGAGTCTTCTCCTTCTTGTTTTCGGAGGTGCGGTGACGCAACGATCGGCTTTGTTTACATGCGTCGGACGCACGGCGTTCAGACCAAGCTGAATAGGCTTTCAAGCTTAAAAGTCCTGAAAGGACACCCGGGCACCTGCCCTTATTTCGTGGTGTCATTTAAAAATGACAACCGGGCAGGAAGGGTTAAGGTGAGTTCACTGGGCAAAGCTCTAGAAGTTTCCGGTTCACCTACTAAGTATATTCTCACTAATTACATCATTTTAATTAATTTCCAGGAAACAAGTACAAGTTTTCTTTCCCTTTCTAAAAAGGCTATACCTGACAAAAAATTACCAAGTAATTATATCTAGTGATACCGGGTAATAATTCACTAGACTATTTCTTACATAAAAGGCAACTGCAGTTTATTTAAAATAAACGATACATGACTAGACCCTATTTTGCCAAATCTAAGCAGACCTAATAATTCCGGTACTATTTCCACCATGCAACATTGACTCCTTGGTATTATTCACAGGCTCAGGCGAGCTGCTGCATTACCGGAGAAGATTCTCTTCAACAATTAGAACGATCTCTTTCGGCCAAGTGATAACCACTGGAGGAGCCTAACACCTTATATTTTAAGGTGAGGTCATTTTTACAAAACACTAAACGTTTCCGGCTCACCGGCTAAGTGACTAAGTCACTAATCATATTTTTGTTAATAACCATGACCCAAAAAAACATTTATGCCCTCGGTCACATGCAAACAAGTGTTATTATCTGTGTGGGGTTCGGTAAAGTCTTACATTTCGGGTACCTTAACCCTCTCACCACGGAAGGGCTCTTGAACGCCCATAAAAAAGCATATAACAGGTACCCGGAAGGCCTCTTGAACGCCCAGTGGTTGAAAACCTGTGAGCTTCGTGTGCGAGGCGTCGGTCCGACGCATGTAAACAACAGCCGGCTGGACCGACGCCCCGCATCTCCGGCCACAAGAAGGAGAGCGTCGCTTGTTCGTGTGTGCCTGTATGTTGTTGTTAAGTATCGAAAAGTGGTGTAAAGTGGCTGTTTTGGCCATAAAGTTATCTCCAATGAAATCATCATCACAGCTCAACCAGTTGACTTAGAGAGCTCTACTTAATGCCATTCTACAGGTAAATAACACAGCTACGCTTGGGGATGCGCGGGAATGCGGGAAGCAGTCTGATTAACGAATATACGGTAGCCTAGCCTAGACGTTTTTCGGCCAAAACACCCGGGTTTCGAGGAATATATATATAATACATAGCCGGGGCTGGAGGGTTAAACAAAATATCCAGGTATTATGGAGGCAAAGTATGTAAGCTTTTTTAGAAATATCCTTTTCTAGAACCCCTAGCTCCTCCCCATGATCTAGCAGGAAAAGACATAGGTCCGCCAGCTCAAAGTCTTCCAGTAAATAAACAGAAGAAAGTGAGCAAATCTCAAACTAAAAGGCGACCTGCTAAGTACCAAACTTCCCCGACTCGACTCTCAGTCATGATTTCAAAATCCTGCATTCTACACCACATACCCCCAGACTTTCGACATTGTCTAATGTGGTCAGCTACCCTGCTAACCCTATTACATCAAAAAACATAAATTACCTGTCTCATCTACTTCCTTGACTGATCCAACTTCTGAGGGTATCAGTTCCCCTCCACTTTCCCTAGTACAGTTAGCTGATACTATTGAACAGCAATCTGAATAAACCCAGTTGCTTGCTCCACCCACATTAATGCACCCTAAACTGATTCAGGTGAATATTGAAGCTGAAGTACATAAACCCATACACTAATCACCTGTTCAGCCTTCTACGGACTTACCTGTTTGTTTAGATCCTTCTCTGACAGCTCCAGACATTTTGGTTACAGTACAGTTGGGGCAATACGGAAAAAAGTACTTCCTAAAGATACCCCAGAACCTTTGGTCATAAGCAATGCTATGGTAGGGTGGTATGATTTGGAAACCAGTAACCATACCGAGGAGGGTTGGAGTAGAATGAGTACCATGGTTCTCCATTAGAACAAAGTGAAGAAGAGTTTCCTGATATAGTCCCTACTCAGAGCCCGCCTGGTGGTTTGGTGGGTGAACTTCGGGTATTTTCTTAAATCTATGCATGAGTTGACAGACAAAATTGAACAGAAATTTACGTCTTTAGATAAAGCTATCCGAGATCTCCAAAGTAGGTCTCTGGCTCCACCCATGTTACAATATGCCATACCAGACACAGTTCCACTGTCTCATTTACCTGTACAGCCTAAACAACCTGCTCATGAAATGTTCAAGAAGCCTCCCCCTCTACTAATTGGTGAATCTCGATACTGGAAACAATTACCAGGGTAGCACCTACTAATGCTGACACAGGTCATTCAAACTTGGTGCCAATACCTAATGAGTGGATTATTAAAACGGACGAGCTTAGGCATCTACATACAAAGATGCACAAGACCGATTGCTGGACATAATCATAAATTTACCACTATGCATATACTACAACTCCGACTCTATTCTCCAGGAGTTCTGGAAATATCTCAGATCTCCAACAATAGTTTGTAAACCAACTAGTTGACCCCATGATTAATACACCTACCCTGCACGGACTGACAAAGACTTTAAACTACGAAAAAGAACCCATAGGTTACTGTCAAATTTTATCACACAACAACAACTTGCACAAGCCATGAGGCAAGTAGCAGATTTTCTCCCTGAACAAAACTCCAGGTCTGCACTTCATTTTATCAGAAGAGCTTCACATGGTAATTCTCGGATGACCACTGGGAATGTCAAGATTGCAATTTTTGAGGCAACTAGAGCTAGACAGTACCCACTCACCCAATTGTCCAAGAATATGCCCAAAGATATTGCCACTCCGGCTCTCTTCTCACCTCGATTCACATGCAGATTGTTTCCCCCAACGACCTGGAATGAGGTTCATGCTCTGTTGCTAAGCCCTCAGAGGGATATGTTTGGGCAGTTTACTGGCAAACAAGCTAACCCCTGCTCAGAGCTCAGTCCAACAATGGACAACTATCTCTAGAGTTAAAAAACATTAATGAACCAAATGTTGACAGACAATGTTGTGACTTAGGTGCCAGAAGGCATGCCAGCTTCTCTATCACACATGTTCCTCTCCCCAAAAGGGACAGTCTACAACTAAAGCCTACGACAGACAGGTCTCTCCTCAACATATTAATTCACAATATGAAGTTCAGGATGTTAACTATTTCCCAAGTAAAGCTAATTCTACAACCAAGGTCTGGATAATTACTCTAGCTATAGAAGACTCCTACTGGCACATCCCAATAGCAAGAGGTACCAAACGTTCCTAGCTATCCCATTCAGAATCAAAGCGGCGATGTTCACCAGAACTCCTTTCAGCTTGATCATAGCTCCCAGAATTTTTCATCAAGATAGTGAAACAATCTCTCCTCCCTCTACTCAAAGACGGTGTAAAAATACTGTTTTACCTTCAAGATTGGATGATGCTGTGGTCTTCCCCACACCATTACCAAGAACAAACCTTGATAGTCATGCAACATGTGACAAAGTTGGTTTTCAGAGTAAATTTAGAGAAATCAAAATCTCACTCCTACACAATCAGCAGAATGAGTAGCATTAATCTGGGATACACAACTTCAGACTATAAAACAAAGTCCAACCAATGCCAAACGTCTTCAAATAAAACTGTTCAGAGTATTGCATACCAAGACTATAACCAGGAAACTTTGGGAATCTCTGATAGGCCCTTTAAATTCCTCAGGTTGAAGGAACTAATCTGGCCAGGCAACAAGCCTTCCCTCTAACACCTCACAATTCCCTTCTCTTCATCCCATAGAGAATTCTACACCCCCTGTCATTGTGGTAAAACCTCAGGTAAAGGGATCAGTGACACATTGGTCAGATCCACCTCCAACTCTATGGGTGGACACAGACACCTTGAGTCTGATAGGATGGGACTATCAGTCAACGGAAGGCCATCAGAATTACGGGAAAGGGACAACATTAAGTCAGGGTCACATCAATACCCAAGAGCTAACAGTCCCTCTAATTTTCCCAGAGTTCATGCAATGTCATTGACCTCCAGGTCAATGGCATGCCGGATGGACAACATGACCACTGTAATGCTTGAGGAAACAGGTCCCCACCCGGGCCAGGTTTCCCCAGGATCTCTCGGAAAAAGACATGCTTTCTAGCCCAAAAACATTCCATATTAATCCATGCAACATATCTACCAGGGATCTCCAACCTGTGGGCGGATGCTCGGTCCAAGGGAAAGATTACCTTAGCGGAATGGGCTTTCAAACAAAAAGTAGCCAACCACTTAATTCTCCCATTTTTTATACCAAACCGATCTGTTTACACCTCGTAAAATCAACGAAGCTCCAGTCGTACATATCTCGGAATGACATAACACGAGAAAGGGGCCCAGATGCCCTCACAGTGAATTGGAACAGGTGGACATAGATTTATGATGTGAGAATCACTCATCACCTCAGGTTTTTCCAGGGTCAAATGGGCCGGGTTACCCCTATGTGGCCTACTCAGGTATGGCACACTCAACTTACTAATTTTTTTTTTTTTTTTTTTTTTTTCTATGTGATTGAGGGAGGCAAAAGGCATAACTGCCTATAGCGAGTGCCTCCCCCATAGTTGAAAGAGTGACAGGGCCAAAATCAAGGGACGTTCGAGCCAAAATGCCTGGACACACGGAGTTTGAAGCAATTTAAGTCATAGGAAGCGGGAAAAACTGATTCTGGGAGAGAGTTGTTGTTCCCTAAGCTGCCTGGCCGAACAGCCCCGAGTCCCTGAGAAAGGCCATGGCCACGATCGGGCTTTCCCACAAAGCTCTCATTGAGTGTAGATTGTGTTGTTGGCGTAAGTGGTTGTGTGAAATGCAGTCTTCTATGATGTGTTTAATGGTATGGGGTGCTGTGTTACATCCCGGGCAGGCGTCGACAACGGAGTCATCCAGTCTCTTCTGATAGCTCAGGAGAGCTGGATGGTGTCCGCATCTCAGCCTGGCCAGGTGGACTCTGTCCTCGCGAGGAAGGGAGGATTCGGAAGGATGGATTTCGGGAGGTCGTGCATGCAGCTGCGTGTTGTCTGTGAGTGAGTGGATGGATCGGTGAGAGATATGAGTATGGATGTGCTTCTGGAAGTTGGTTCGGGGTGGGCAGGGAGGGAGAGAGGACAATAATTGTGTGTGATACCGTGTGCTGGGTGTTGTTTTGATATTTCTTGGTGTCTGTGGGTGTGTTGCCATATAGTTTAGTGGGTGGTCTTGGTTCGTGGAGGCTGCTGCCAGGAATTGAGTGCCTCTCATGTCCAGATGGTCTTTGACTTTGAGGATTTTGGTTTCTTGATGTAGGTGATCTGTGGGTGCAGTAGCTGTGCAGCCTGTAATGATCTTCAGGGCTTTGTTTTGAAAAGTCTGTAAGGTCTTATGATGTGTTTCAGCTAGGTTAGAAGCCCAGGCTGGGCTTGCGTATTCCATCACTGATCTTATGTATTGTTTATATACTGTGGTGGTAGTTTCTTTGTTGTGTCCAAATTTTGTGTGAGCAAGTGACCTGAGGGCGTTAAGTCTGGGTGTCAGTTTCTTTTTAATGTTTGTGGTGTGCTGTTTGAATGTCATATGAGTATCATATGTTACTCCTAGGATTTTGGGTGTGTGTGTATGTGTTAGGGGTGTGTTGTTTATGGTGAGTTGAGGGATGTATTCGTGTTCTCCTGTCCAACTTGTGAGCAGGGTTGCAGTGGATTTGGCTGGGGCTAGATTAAGTCTGTTTGTAGTGCACCAGCCATGTAGTGTGTTGAGATAGGGTTGAAGGAGATCTGTTGCTCTTTTTGGGTCATGGTGTGTGCATGTGAGTGTTATGTCATCTGCATAGGAGGCTAAGTTTATTTGGGGCGTATTGGGTGTAGTTATATCGTGCATGTACAGATTGAAGAGTGCGGGCGATAGGACGGATCCTTGTGGGACTCCGTTTGGAAAGTTTCTGATTTTAGATGACTGACCGGCAAAAGATACGTGTGCACATCTGCCTGCTAGGAAGTTGGCCAGCCACCTTTTTGTGTTGTTGTGCATGTTTGTGTTGTAGATTTTGTTTGTTAGGTTGTGGCGGGGATGGCATCGAAGGCTTTACTAATGTCGAGTGTGGCTAATAGTGATCTGTGTGGTGGTCTAGCTGAGTTGATGCCGTCGAAAGCTCTTTGTGTAAGGTCTGTGAGAAGAGTGTTTGTGGAGTGCAGTGGCCTAAAGCCATGTTGTGTTGGAGCTAGGGGTAGGTCAGGTGTAATTAGTTGTAATACTAGGCGTTCCATGACTCTGGAGGGGGAGCAAAGGAGTGTGATGGGGCGGTGCGAGGAGGGTAGCGTGGGGTCTTTGTTGGGTTTGGGGAATGTGATGATGATACCATGCTTCCAAATGTCTGGTATTGTGTTGTGTGAATAGCTGTAGTTTGATATGTTAATGAGTGCTTGTATGCCTTGTGGTCCCAGGTGTCTGAGGTGTATGTTGCTTATGTTGTCTAGGCCACAGGCGGGTGAGTGCTTGAGATTGTTGATGATATGCTTTGTCTGGTGATTGGTGAAGGGTGTATAGTCAGGGTCTGTGGGGAATTGTCTCTTACGTCGGATGACACGTCGGTCATCTTTGTGAGGTTTTAGGTGGCTGACATGTGAAAAGTGATTGATGAGAGTGTTTGCTTGTTGTTTACATGAAGGAGTAGAGTCTGTTGTTGTGATTGCAGCATGTGATTGTGTTGTGTTGCTGTTGGAAAGTGTGATGCTGTTTAGTGTTTTGTAGAGTTTTTTGGAGTTTGTTTTGTGATCAAGTGTTTGTAGGAAGTTATTCCAATTTAGTTTTTGTTGTTCTTGTATTTTGTTGTTAGTTTGGGTGTTGAGTGCTTGAATTTGTTGTGTGATGTCTTGTGTGTGGGGTGCTGGGGAGTGTTTCAGTATGTCGCGTTGTCTGATGAGGTTTTGAATTTCTGGTGTGAAGTTGGGGTTGTGTCTTTTTCTGTTACCTCTTGGAATGTGTTTCTTGTCAGCGTTTTGGATAGTTTTATTGAGTATGTGTACAGCATTGTTTGTTGTTGTTGTTGTTGTTCCCCAAGCTGCCTGGCCGAACAGCCCCATGGCCCCGAGCAAGGCCAAGGCCATAACAGAGTGCCCCCACAAAACCCTCCCAGCCGACCACAATAAAGCCTGGAGTGACCGAAGCCGCTCCATGGCAAGGAGCTGAGGAGGGAGCGGAAATGCCCGGGAAACCAAAGCCCCACCCAGGGCCCTGTGCCCCTCAGCAATTATGAAGAGAAAGTTGAGGGGCAAAGGAAAAATGTGACGCTTTGGCTTCCAATCTTGGTAGATTGGGAGGTCAATCCACGGAAGAGACACCGTCACTTGAGATCTAGAAAATATATAAGTAAAAGGAACAGTCCGAGTAAGCTATGGGTATGGCAGAGATTGCTCAGTTCTCACTCTGATAGACCAGCCCATCACCACAGCATTGTTGATGTTAGTGATGGGTGTACTGTTTAGAGTTGTGAAGTGTTGTTCTGTCTCATTTGTGAATGCTTCCCAGTTAGCTCTTATAATTGGTGTATGTGTGTTTGTGGCTAGCTGGGGTGAGTCTGGTTTTGGTGGTGATAATGATCGGGAGGTGGTCAGAGCCTAAGGTTCTGACCACCCTCCAGGATGTTGTGGGGCGAGTTCTGGGGAGCAAAAGGTGATGTCTGGAGATGATGGGTTATAGAGGGCTTGGTGAGGAATATGGGTATGTTGATGGATGTCGTTAAGGATGATGAGGTTATCGGTTTGGTTTTGTAGTACCAGCCCTCTGTCTGTGTCGGGGTTGTCGACAAACCAGGCCGACGTCTTGGCGTTGAAGTCACCACCCAGGATGATGTGTGGGGTGTGTGGGGTGTTTGTGATGTGTTGTAAGTGTGGTCTGTATTCGATTGGTACTGTAGGGGATGTTTGGGGAGGGATGTATGTGTTTATGATGGTTATGTTGGAGTTGTTGCCAGTGCGTATTAATTGACTGTATTTCTGTTGTGTTATCATTTGGGGGGAGGAGTGATTTGGTTTGTACACTGGTTACTATGTATGATATTTCTTTGTGTACCAGGGTGATGAGTCCACCGCCCCCGCCGACAGCCCGGTCTTGTCTGATGGTGGTGAAATTATGAAATGTGGGTGTTTTTTGTGTTGTGCGGAGTTTTGTTTCTTGTAAGATGGCAATGTGTATGTTGTGTTGTTTGATGAAGTGTGAAAGTTCGTGTTTCTTTGTGTTGATGCCATCTATGTTCAGTTGAAGAATGTTAATGTTATGTGCACGATGTATGTTGGGTGCTGCTGCACGAGGATGGGGTGGGGGTGAGGGAGGGGCTGGGGGTTGGGATGGGTGAGGTGGGGGTGGGGATTGGGGAGCAGGAGATGGGGGTTGGAATGGATTAGGATGGGGTGTGGTGTGTTGAGTTAAGGATGTGGATGGTATGGGAAGGTTAGGTGGACGGGTTTTAGGGGGGGGAGTGGATGATATGGGAAGGTTAGGTGGGTTGGGGAGGAGAGGTGGACGGGTTTTAGGTGAGGGATTTGACTGGGAGAGGGAGGGGCATGAGGAACAGGTCCAGGTGTTTGTGTAGTGTTTCTTGGAGGCAAGTGTTGTGCAGGTGAAGTGGGTCCAGTTCCCGCATGAATTGCAAAGAACTGAACCCTTAGTATGGCGACTCGAAGTGATGGGTTTTGAGCAAGTTGGACATATGTATGTGTACGTGGGTCCTTGGTTGCTCTCAATGTCTCCAGCTAGAAGAAGTCTTCGAGAAATGACAGCCGGAGAGTCATTTCTCGGTGTAGGAAAAACTGTGTGGTACAAAGGAGTACAAAGGAAATCAAGCAACAACAGATCTAGTGACCCTTCTAGGTTGCTTGTCCTCCAAAACACTGAGGATCAAGTATCCAAACAGTGGTTTAGAGTGGGTAAGGGAACATTGGAAATGGAATTACTGCCCTGGAACTAATGTCCTTGGCAGGATTAGGAAGTTAGTAGGGGACAGAGGGGTTAGTAACTGAGGGGAGGATAAAATAAAGTTATTCATTTACAAACGCAGTCAGTCGCGGGTTTGATGCGAGATATTTGTCTAGGCGGAGTTTAAATGAATCAACGGTGATGCAGTCTATAACGTTTCGGGGAAGCCCATTCCACAAGTTGACAACTCGATTGAAGAAGAAATTCTTAGATTCGTGTGAGTTAAAAGATTTACCAATAATTTTGCAACCGTTTCCCCGCGTGTAATTAGATTGGTCGATAGTGAAGTACTTACTACAGTTCATATTGTCGATGCCTTTGATGATTTTGAACACTTGAATTAAGTCACCTCTTAATCTGCGCTGGGTTAAAGGAAATAGATTTAATTCTCTAAGACGCTCTTTGTATGGTTTGTTCTTTAGGCTAGGTATCATTTTGGTAACTCTACGTTGAACTCGTTCTAGCTTGTTTATATCTTTTTGGTAATAAGGGCACCAGGATTGAACACAGTATTCCAGAAGAGGGCGGACTAAGGAATTGTAAAGGGTTAGGATACCTTCTTTGGATTTATGCTCAAATGACCTGCCTATAAAGCCAATTATTTTGTTTGCCTTCTTAACAACTTCTGAACATTGTTGACTCGGTTTTAGGTTACTCGATATTGTTACTCCCAGATCGGTTTCTCTGTTTACATTCTTAATCTGAGTGCCATTCATCGAATAGTTTGCTTTCTCGTTTAGGTATCCGATATGTAGTACTTTACATTTATCCGCATTGAAACTCATTTGCCAAATTTGGGCCCAACATGACAATTTATCTAGATTGTGTTGCATATCGTCAACTTGTTCTTTTGAGAGTACGCTATTTGCAATTTTTGTATCGTCAGCAAATTTTGAGATTGTACAGGTGAGACCCTCGATCTATGTCGTTGATGTAAATTAGAAAGAGAATTGGTCCTAGTACCGATCCCTGGGGTACCCCGCTACTTACATTGGTCCATTTAGATGCCTTACCGTTTATGACTACTCTTTGCTTTCTGTCGCTGAGCCAATTTTCTATCCATTTCAACACACCCTCTTGTATTCCATGCGCTTTTAGTTTTAGCAGTAAACGTTTGTGGGGAACTTTGTCAAAGGCCTTTTGAAAATCAAGGTATATAATATCTACAGCTTTACTCTCATCGTAGAGGTTGAGGATATCGTGGAAGAAGTCTAAGAGGTTTGTTAACCCTTCAAACTCGGATGGTACACGTGTGTACCATCAAGTTTTGTCCCGAGGAACCCAGGTGGTACAACATTGTACCAGTGGTTGAAAGCCTGTGACCTTGGTGTGTGAGGCGTCGGTCCGACGCATGTAAACAACAGCCGGCTGGACCGACGCCCCGCATCTCCGGCCACAAGAAGGAGAGCGTCGCTTGTTCGTGTGTGCCTGTATGTTGTTGTTAAGTATCGAAAAGTAGTGTAAAGTGGCTGTTTTGGCTATAAAGTTATCTCCAATGAAATCATCATCACAAATCAACCACTTGACTTAGAGAACTCTACTTAACGCCATTCTACAGGTAAATAACACAGCTACGCTTGGGGATGCGCGGGAATGCGGGAAGCAGTCAGCATAACAATGATACGGTAGCCTAGCCTAGACGTTTTTCGGCCAAAACACCCGCGTTTCGGGCAATATTTATGTAATGCGTAGCCGGGGCTGGAGGGTTAAACAGGAACGTTTTTTACGTAAGCCGTGTTGAGTATCTTTAAGTATGTTATTTTCCTCTAAGTGATTTACGAGTCTGTCTCGTATGACCGTTTCTAGCATTTTACATACAACTGAGGTTAAGCTAATTGGACGATAGTTACTGGGTAGGGATTTGCTGCCTTTTTTGAATATCGGTGTTACGTTGGCTAGCTTCCACTGATCAGGCATAGTTCCAGACTGCAAGGATTTATTGAATAGTAATGTCAGTGGTTTGGAGAGCTCATCCTTAGCTTCCTTTAGAACTCTAGGCGAGATTGTATCCGGTCCAGGCGTTTTATTTACCTTGAGTTTATCTAAACAATTCAATACTTCTCTCTCTGTAATGGTGATATTGCTTAGAACATCTGAATTATCAATCTGAATTGGCGATGGTGTAGGGATATCACTGAGGTCTTCTGTTGTAAAAACTGATGCAAAGAAGGTATTGAGGGCATTACTCATTTGTACTTCGTCTTTGGTGTATTCTCCATTTTCATCGACTAACGGTCCAACAGTTGAAGTAACTACTTTTTTCTTTCTGATATAACTATAGAATTCTTTCGGGTTTGTTTTACTTTGATTCGCAATATGTAACTCTAAGGTCTTTTTACTTTGCTTAATTAACTTTTTGGCTTTGCGTCGTAGCTCTACAAATTTCACCCGTTCTTCGTAATTTTGTGAGGATTTTAATCTATCATTAGCAAATTTTTTAGCAAGCAGGCAGTTTGAAATATCTTTATTCCACCATTTGGGCTTATTATTATGGCCTGGACGCCGTATTTTCGATGGTATGCAGTCTTGCACTGCTTTTAGGTAAGTGGTTTCGAATAACTTCCAAGATGTATTATGTCGTTATTGTTAATTAAAAAGCTCCAGTCAGTTTCTTTAAACATAGCTCTAAGTTTATGGAAGTTTGCTTTCTTGAAATTAGGGACTTTTTCGATGCTTCTATTTGGTTCGTTACTAGTAAACTTTAAAGTGAAAGTTATCGTACGATGGTCGCTGTTACTGAATTCATCACCAACATTCAAATTCTCTATTAATTCTTCTTTTGTTGCAAGTACAATGTCAAGAACGTTATTACCACGGGTCGGCGTTCGAACAAATTGATAAAGCGAACTCTCTTGCAAGTTCGTATACAAGTCGTGTCCGGAGTGTGAAGTAAGAGTATCGCCCCACTTGGTCACGGGTAAATTAAAGTCGCCAAAAATTACGGTATCTTGTGAGTTACTTACATCTGCAATTTGTTCGTAAATTTCTCGGTCAGTTTGCACTGATTGAGCTGGAGGTCTGTATATTAATGCAAGTATTATTTTTGTACCTTTATTATTCTTTATTAGCACAAAAGATGCGTCGACGTTCACAATTTGAGGTTTTGACAAGAGGGTAGGGTTAAGACTTTCTTTGATATAAAGTAAAACGCCACCTCCATTTCGATTTATTCGGCTTTTCTCAAACATTACATAACCGGGAAGTGAATACTCTGCTAAAAAGTCTCTATCTTCTGTATTGAGCCAAGATTCTGTTATGCCAATCACATCATAATTTTCTGTAAACACTAGCTCCTCTAAATCTGAAAATTTATTGCGTATGCTACGAGCGTTTGTATAGAAAACCTTTAAATTTGTTATTTTAGAACTCACGGAACGCTCTTTAATAATATTTTTGGTTCTTGTCGGATCTACATTTATGTTCATGGCTGTCCTCGGTCCTCGCTGTCTTCGGTCCTTATCGCTGGTGGTCCTCGGTTGCCTCTGTTTTTTTCTTGGCGTTGGATGATTTATGTCACTGCTGCTTCTTCTCGGATGGCGTTTTTTGATCCATGGCTGCGGACTGCTTCGTGTAGGAGACGACCCATGGTGTGAGAGGTGTGGAAATTCCCGGCGCGACCGAAGCCGCTCCAAGGACCCGTGCCCCCAGGGAGTGGGTAGGGGATGGTTGTGACGGTTTGGCTCCCGAAACTGCTCCCCGCGGCCGGCATCCGGTTTTCCTCCACTGGTCGTTGATTTTGTCTTCGGCCGTGGAGGGTCGGCAGCCATCCGCGGTTGGCAGCCTCGGGAGGTGGCCCCACGGCGAAGACGCTGCCACATCAGGAGAGAGTTCCAGAGCTCAGCTGTTGAGTAGAAGAAAGTTTGAGAGTAACGTTTCACTCTTGGGATGGAGAGTTGCACAGAGTAGGGGTGGGATTGAGTTGCAAGACGGGTACCACGTGCCCTACGTAAAGGAGGTGGTATGCACTGGGATAGCTCTGAGGAACACTGATTATTATAGTAGCGCTAGAATAGCGAGAGAGATGCAACATTGCGGCGGAGAGAGAGAGATTGCAGAGAGTTGGTGAGTGGACGGGAGTTAATGATACGAAAGGCCTTCCTTTCAACCTTGTCTAGGAGAGCGGTGTGAGAGGAACCTCCCCACACATGTGAGCAATACTCAATACAAGGGCGCACTATGCCCCTGTACATAGCAAGAAGCTGTGCAGGGGAAAAGAACCCCCTAAGGCGGTTGAGCACACCCAGCTTCTGGGAGGCTGCCTTAGCAAGACTGGTAATATGGTCCTTCCAAATGAGAGCAGAAGAAAAAGAGACACCAAGAATATTGAGAGAAGATGAAGGGTTGATTTTTGTATTGTTGAAGAATAAGGGATAGTCCGCTGGGAGATCCTGACAGATAGATAGATGGAGAAATTGGGTTTTGGAAGCATTAAAGTTAACAAGGTTTTCTCTGCCCCAATTGGAAATAGTATTTAGATCAGAATTTAAGAGTTGTATGGCTTCATTATGTTTGTCGTTGAGGGATTGCTGGCTGGGGTGTTCTGAAAAAGTAATGGAGTAGTGTAAGGTTGAGTCGTCTGCGTATGAATGGATGGGAATTAAGGTACAGTTAAGGAGATCATTTATAAAAATTAGAAAGAGAATAGGAGATAGGACAGAGCCCTGAGGAACACCGGAGTTTATAGGGTGAGGAAGTGAACAATGGCCGTCCACAACCACGGCTATGGAACGGCCGGAAAGGAAATTAGAGACAAAGGCACAGATGGAGGGATAGAAACCGAAGGAGGGTATTTTAGAAATTAAAGATTTATGCCAGACTCTATCGAAGGCTTTCGATATGTCTAGTGCAATAGAAAAAGTCTCACCGAAGTCCCGAAAGGAGGATGACCAAGAGTTAGTAAGATATGAAAGAAGATCACCAGTAGAGCGACCCTTAAGGAAGCCATACTGGCGATCTGAGAGCAGATTATGAGAAGAGAAATGCTTAAGAAATTTGGAAGCAAGAATAGTTTCAAAAACTTTAGAAAGACAAGAAATGAGAGCAATTGGACGATAGTTGGAGGGTTGAGAGCGGTCACCCTTCTTTGGGACAGGTTGAATGTGAGCAAACTTCAGGTACAAAAAACCTCTGCAATCCCTGTCCTATTTCCACTTGAAAGAAATTGTAAACCTGCAGACCTCGCTCAAATTTACTATGTGGACGTTCTCAAATCCAAGTGGCTACCGTCCTACGACAAGGATATCATGGATACGCTCACTAATCAATACACAGCATCAACTTAAGACAGTATAGTTCACACTGTAAACAATTTACAACTTGGAGTGTAGAGTCAATCCAGCAGTCTCCATCGGTTGCTTTGTTTCTGAAGCACCTAAATTTCTTAATTGGTTTTAAAAAACTAACAGTTAACACACTTATAAACCACATATCGGCAGAAAGCAACCCTTCTTGTCTCTTACTGGTTTATCTTTGCCCCAGAAAGACGAACATGGTTTTATGTAGGCTTACTTTAAGCTCAGAGCCCCAAATCGTCATTTGCTTCCTCAATGGTCAATCGCGAGGGTCCTAACTTTGTCACAGTCTAGGTCTTATCCTGTGAGACCAAATATAGACAAGAAACTTAAAAAGTGTGTGTCTCTGATGACCCTGGCTACTGTCCATAGGGTCTCAAAATTGACAGCCATGGCAAGGCCTACTAACTGTCTATGTTTTTGCCCCTAATAATGATTCTGTACATATGGTTACTGCACCAGATTCATCGCAAAAAATGAGCACCAGGAACATATCCTTACACCTTTCTTTATTCCTGCCTTGAAAAGAGCAAAGATACTCCATGCTCTATGCCCTGTTAAGGCACTATATACCTACTCTAAGTCTGTTATTCCTAGGAATATGGCACAATTGTGGTTTCCTCCAGAAGGATCAATAAGGTCAGGAAAGAAAGTGTTAGCATCCTTTATTGCAGATATAATTAAGGAAGCTGAGCCTCAGTTGATTGCATAAACCCATGATATGCACATATGGGCCACCACCATGAGTTTTCCCCATTGGTTTTTCAGTGAAGGATATAAATCAGACGGGTCTTTGGTCCTCTAACAAGGCGTTCCCTAGCCATATGTTTGTCGGTACATCTGGAGAAGACACAAATTACCAAGCATAGCGTTGGGGCTGGAACATGCCCACTGAGGCCAATAAGTAGATGGATATATTTGTTCAATGCTTTTATTACCAGTGTTGTAAGGTAATAGAAGTTGTGTCCTACCATCCACCTTAAATGAAAAAGGAGGGGGCGTGTTAAGTTCCATGACAAGTTGGCAGGACACACAATCCGAATGGATAGCAGGAGTGCTATTACTGCACTAGATCTGTTACATAGCAATACCTATACATTATTGCAATGTGTAACTTTATTTTTAATTTTAATTTTGTGATATACGATTACCAGTATTCACACCTCAGTAGTTCTATTTTTCTGAGATAAGGCTTCTTTAATGGTACCCTCCTTATACATCTTTTTCTTACTGCTATACTCTCTAAACACATGTCACAGTTTTCGTTTTTTGGTCTTCCTAATAGATTCTTGTTTTTTAGCTTGATGAGCATATGAAGGTCCCTCCACCGGTCGTGATATTCTAGGCTCTTACGTCATTGACGTAAGGAGCCACCAATAAATTACGGTTTTGACAACCCGTTGGGAAGGAAGGAAAAACTAATATTTATTGGTGGCTCCTGAAGTCAATGACGACAATTGCCCTCCCACCATCCCCTTCCCATTCACATGCCCAACTTGATATACTTTAGAGGTCGCTCCTGGGCAGGAGGAGGTATGAGTCATGCTCATGGGAAACAGAGGAAGATCGGAATGCGCTGAGGCGCGTTGTTCAAACTGTGTTAATTCTTTTCTTTTTTATTTTCTACTTTTCAGTGGCTCCGTCTCAATGACGTACCTTAGGAATGATTAAGGGGTACCCCCTAAGATGATCTTGGTTCTCGACCGTCGTAATCGAGGTTAACCCGGGCTCTGAGGAGCCCGGAACGAGGCCATATTATCATAGGCTCTTATGTCATTGACTTCAGGAGCCACCAATAAATATTAGTTTTTCCTTCCTTCCTTGCGGGTTGTCAAAACCGTAATTTAATCAGGGAACAATGAGATTATTTTGTTGGCGTTTCGGTAGGCTGATACTAGGTACAACACAAATTCCATCCCAATAATATTTTCCCATTGTTACATTGGGATTCGAACCCGAGTCCATTGGATTACCAATCCAGTCCAGATATCTTGCATATCTAAAGTTTTTTCAACCTACAGTAGAGTCACGCATCTCACGCATTTCGATCCCACGATTACGCATCCCACGGTTGTTGTTGTTGTTGTTGTTGTTGTTGTTGTTCCCTAAGCTGCCTGGCCGAACAGCCCCGAGTCCCTGAGAAAGGCCATGGCCACGATCGGGCTTTCCCACAGAGCTCTCATTGAGTGTAGATTGTGTTGTTGGCGTAAGTGGTTGTGTGAAATGCAGTCTTCTATGATGTGTTTAATGGTATGGGGTGCTGTGTTACATCCCGGGCAGGCGTCGACAACGGAGTCATCCAGTCTCTTCTGATAGCTCAGGAGAGCTGGATGGTGTCCGCATCTCAGCCTGGCCAGGTGGACTCTGTCCTCGCGAGGAAGGGAGGATTCGGAAGGATGGATTTCGGGAGGTCGTGCATGCAGCTGTGTGTTGTCTGTGAGTGAGTGGATGGATCGGTGAGAGATATGAGTATGGATGTGCTTCTGGATGTTGGTTCGGGGTGGGCAGGGAGGGAGAGAGGACAATAATTGTGTGTGATACCGTGTGCTGGGTGTTGTTTTGATATTTCTTGGTGTCTGTGGGTGTGTTGCCATGTAGTTTAGTGGGTGATCTTGGTTCGTGGAGGCTGCTGCCAGGAATTGAGTGCCTCTCATGTCCAGATGGTCTTTGACTTTGAGGATTTTGGTTTCTTGATGTAGGTGATCTGTGGGTGCAGTAGCTGTGCAGCCTGTAATGATCTTCAGGGCTTTGTTTTGAATAGTCTGTAAGGTCTTATGATGTGTTTCAGCTAGGTTAGAAGCCCAGGCTGGGCTTGCGTATTCCATCACTGATCTTATGTATTGTTTATATACTGTGGTGGTAGTTTCTTTGTTGTGTCCAAATTTTGTGTGAGCAAGTGACCTGAGGGCGTTAAGTCTGGGTGTCAGTTTCTTTTTAATGTTTGTGGTGTGCTGTTTGAATGTCATATGAGTATCATATGTTACTCCTAGGATTTTGGGTGTGTGTGTATGTGTTAGGGGTGTGTTGTTTATGGTGAGTTGAGGGATGTATTCGTGTTCTCCTGTCCAACTTGTGAGCAGGGTTGCGGTGGATTTGGCTGGGGCTAGATTAAGTCTGTTTGTAGTGCACCAGCCATGTAGTGTGTTGAGATAGGGTTGAAGGAGATCTGTTGCTCTTTTTGGGTCATGGTGTGTGCATGTGAGTGTTATGTCATCTGCATAGGAGGCTAAGTTTATTTGGGGCGTATTGGGTGTAGTTATATCGTGCATGTACAGATTGAAGAGTGCGGGCGATAGGACGGATCCTTGTGGGACTCCGTTTGGAAAGTTTCTGATTTTAGATGACTGACCGGCAAAAGATACGTGTGCACATCTGCCTGCTAGGAAGTTGGCCAGCCACCGTTTTGTGTTGTTGTGCATGTTTGTGTTGTAGATTTTGTTTGTTAGGTTGTGGCGGGGGATGGCATCGAAGGCTTTACTAATGTCGAGTGTGGCTAATAGTGATCTGTGTGGTGGTCTAGCTGAATTGATGCCGTCGAAAGCTCTTTGTGTAAGGTCTGTGAGAAGAGTGTTTGTGGAGTGCAGTGGCCTAAAGCCATGTTGTGTTGGAGCTAGGGGTAGGTCAGGTGTAATTAGTTGTAATACTAGGCGTTCCATGACTTTGGAGGGGGAGCAAAGGAGTGTGATGGGGCGGTGCGAGGAGGGTAGCGTGGGGTCTTTGTTGGGTTTGGGGAAAGTGATGATGATACCATGCTTCCAAATGTCTGGTATTGTGTTGTGTGAATAGCTGTAGTTTGATATGTTAGTGAGTGCTTGTATGCCTTGTGGTCCCAGGTGTCTGAGGTGTATGTTGCTTATGTTGTCTAGGCCACAGGCGGGTGAGTGCTTGAGATTGTTGATGATATGCTTTGTCTGGTGATTGGTGAAGGGTGTATAGTCAGGGTCTGTGGGGAATTGTCTCTTACGTCGGATGACACGTCGGTCGTCTTTGTGAGGTTTTAGGTGGCTGACATGTGAAAAGTGATTGATGAGAGTGTTTGCTTGTTGTTTACATGAAGGAGTAGAGTCTGTTGTTGTGATTGCAGCATGTGATTGTGTTGTGTTGCTGTTGGAAAGTGTGATGCTGTTTAGTGTTTTGTATAGTTTTTTGGGGTTTGTTTTGTGATCAAGTGTTTGTAGGAAGTTATTCCAATTTAGTTTTTGTTGTTCTTGTATTTTGTTGTTAGTTTGGGTGTTGAGTGCTTGAATTTGTTGTGTGATGTCTTGTGTGTGGGGTGCTGGGGAGTGTTTCAGTATGTCGCGTTGTCTGATGAGGTTTTGAATTTCTGGTGTGAAGTTGGGGTTGTGTCTTTTTCTGTTACCTCTTGGAATGTGTTTCTTGTCAGCGTTTTGGATAGTTTTATTGAGTATGTGTACAGCATTGTTGATGTTAGTGATGGGTGTACTGTTTAGAGTTGTGAAGTGTTGTTCTGTCTCATTTGTGAATGCTTCCCAGTTAGCTCCTTTATAATTGGTGTATGTGTGTTTGTGGCTAGCTGGGGTGAGTCTGGTTTTGGTGGTGATAATGATCGGGAGGTGGTCAGAGCCTAAGGTTCTGACCACCCTCCAGGATGTTGTGGGGGCGAGTTCTGGGGAGCAAAAGGTGATGTCTGGAGATGATGGGTTATAGAGGGCTTGGTGAGGAATATGGGTATGTTGATGGATGTCGTTAAGTATGATGAGGTTATCGGTTTGGTTTTGTAGTACCAGCCCTCTGTCTGTGTCGGGGTTGTCGACAAACCAGGCCGACGTCTTGGCGTTGAAGTCACCACCCAGGATGATGTGTGGGGTGTGTGGGTGTTTGTGATGTGTTGTAAGTGTGGTCTGTATTCATTTGGTACTGTAGGGGATGTTTGGGGAGGGATGTATGTGTTTATGATGGTTATGTTGGAGTTGTTGCCAGTGCGTATTTTAATTGACTGTATTTCTGTTGTGTTATCATTTGGGGGGAGGAGTGATTTGGTTTGTACACTGGTTACTATGTATGATATTTCTTTGTGTACCAGGGTGATGAGTCCACCGCCCCCGCCGACAGCCCGGTCTTGTCTGATGGTGGTGAAATTATGAAATGTGGGTGTTTTTTGTGTTGTGCGGAGTTTTGTTTCTTGTAAGATGGCAATGTGTATGTTGTGTTGTTTGATGAAGTGTGAGAGTTCGTGTTTCTTTGTGTTGATGCCATCTATGTTCAGTTGAAGAATGTTAATGTTAATGCATCCCACGGTACTATCCAATGGCTACCTGAATTCTCATCCCATGAAAAACCACACGATTCCCACGGCTTTGGCGGCGACGGTGGGGTGACGGAGAACGAGAGTGGGGCCACGGAGGGTGGTATCTAACATCCGCCTCCCGTCTATCACCACATCCATCACAATAATCACCTCATCAACTTTTCTAAGTTTTTTGTTTGTGTTTTACTTACCTTTCTTTTCATAGCAGCTTGAAAGCCTGTAAGCTTGTTTTGAAAGGCGTCCGTCCGACGCATGTAAACAACAGCTGGTAAGGCGTCGCTTGTTCGTGTGTGGCTGTGTTATTGTTAAGTAGTGAAAAGTAGTGAAAAGTGGCTGACATCGCCACAAGGTTCTCTCCACGGAAATCGTCATCACAACTGAACCAGTTGACTTAGAGAGCTCTACTCAACGCCATTCTACAGGAACGAAACACATCTACGCTTGGGGATGCGTGGGAATGCGGAAGCAGTCAAAATAACAAAGATACGGTAGCCTAGGCGAGACGTTTTTTCGGCCAAATCCCCCAGGTTTTGGGGATATACCGGTATTATAGAATGCGTAGCCGAGGCTGGAGGGTTAAAGCAACTTACTTTTGATTATTGGCATGTAAAGTGATGGTCAATAGTCGCCCGACGATAGCCTCCAGTACTTTTGTAATTTTCCCCATTACTTTAATACTCTGCATCCCACGAATTCCGGTCCCACGGTAATATTTCGGTACCAATAAATCGTGGGATGCGAGATTCTACTGTATTCTTAATAGAAATTTTCTTAATCATTTGTCTTTCCATACTCTACTTTCAAACTGCCAGGATTGCTCTACTGGTGATCTATCATACTTTACTATTTCTAGGTCATCCTGCTTTTGGGACTTCAGTGAGATCTTGTCTATTGCTCTAGACATACCTTAAGTCTTCATTAGAGTTTGTCACAGATACTTTTTTACTAAACTACCATCCTTCGATCTCTATCCCTCTATCTGTCCTTTTATCTCCAATTTCCTTTCTGACAGTTCCATAACTGTGATTGTGAACACTGGGAGGTTTGACGCCTCCCGAAGAACCAAATAAGGAAAACCTTCTATATAGTAGTAGCCTCGTAGTATCCAACGTAGAGCTATATACTATTGTATAATTCCGCTCCGCTCTGGGAGCGGGCAATTATCGTAACCACTAGCGCGATTAATCGATAACATCTAGAGTAGCACCTACTAGGTACGTTGTACACACTTTGAGGCCACTAGTTTAAAGAACAAACGAAAATATGGGTGAGAAGAGAAGAGAAATTTGAAGAATTTCGCCCATCCGCCATTTAGGCTCCTTACGACGTCTTCGTGTGCCTCCTGTGCAACCCGACCGGGTTTATTAGATTATCCAGGTATCAAGTGAAGTAGACTAGATTGGATGGGCAGGGGTACGGCGCGAGGGAGGGATACTATGACGTTGGATACTACGAGGCTACTACCAAATAAAGGTTTTCCTTATTTGGTTCTGTGGGAGGCATCAAACCTCCCAATTTAGTAGTAGCCTCTACGTTATCCAACGTAGAGCTAGAGTACCAAATTGGAGGCGGACATCCAAGCTGCAAACAGAAACTTTAGCCATTAGTGACCGATCAAGACCAAGAAAAGACAGACATAAACAAGAGAGCTTATTTAAAAGAGTGTACTGACAGGTGCATATTAAGAAAGCCAAGTACAGTCATGTCTATTTAATGGGTGATCTTAGCCTAAGACAAAGAATGAAGCATTTCATAAAGATGATTATAAATAACAGGATGCCCCCCCCTCCTCCCCCTTTTTGTAGTAAACAGTATGAAAACCCCATAAAGGAATGAGTGAAGACATACACATGCACAGAGTGTGTGATACACAACACATAAGCGACCAGCACTTTTTTTTTTTTTTTTTTAAAGAGACAATGAACGGAGGAAGGAAAAACACAGATAAAACAAAAAGGTCCATGTGCCTAAAGGCATCCTCCATTCATAAAATGTTTGTAACAACTGGATTTAAACATTTGTAGATTGTAAGTTTGTGGAAAGTAATTCGAGGGAAGTGAATTCCAAAGAGTAGTAGCTCTGGGGATAAATGAATTCTGATATGCAGAAGTTCTGCATTGTGGAGGAGAAAGTGTAAATTCATGGGAGCTCTCAGCTGCCCTAGTTCTACGGGGAAAGATGTGGAGAGGCGGCACAATTGAAGCAAGTTCCTCGGAACAATTGCTGTGAAAATATCTGTAGAATAATGCAAGGGATGCAACGTTTCTTCATATAGATAATGTAGGAAGGTCCTGTGTGATTGCAGGGTTATTGATTAATCTAATAGCTTTATTTTGAATTTTGTCCAACTGCCTCAATGCAACCACTCCACTTCCACCCCACAGAGGTGAACAGTAATCCATCTGAGAACGCACATGACTTTTATATATTACGGCCAACTGCTCGTCAGTGAAGAATTCTCGAACTCTGTACAGGAGTCCCAGTTTTTTAGAGGCATTCTTAGCAATGCTTCTAACATAATGTGTCCAGCTCAAGTTAGTAGTTAATGTTACACCGAGAATGTCAATACTAGGGGAAGTGGGAATATTTACATCATTAAAAAATATAAGGGAGTCAGTGAGATTCTGTCGGTTAGAAAATTGAATGTACAGTACTTGGTTTTCTGTGCATTAAAGGAAACTAGATTATTTTGTCCCCATCCATTAATTCTAGAAAGGTCCTGGTTCAGAGAAATTGCAGTGTTTATTTTTGAATTTGTAAGATCGGGTTGGGTGAAAGATTTGGTAAATGTGAAGGAACTGTGGAGTGTTGAGTCATCTGCATAGGAATGTATTGGATTATGAGTGGTAGATATGAGATCATTGATATGAATGAGGAACAGAATTGGGGCCAAAACTGATCCCTGGGGAACACCAGCATTTATTGAGTGAAATTGAGAATAAAGGCCATCTACCATTACACATATTTTTCTGTTATGAAGATAAGAAGAAATTAGTGGAACTAATGATGCAAGGCCGTAGTGTGACATCTTCGACAATAAGGATTGATGCCAGACTCTATCAAATGCCTTTGATATATCCAGTGCTATTGTATGTGTTTCACCACGTTGGTCTGTAGCTTGGTTGATTTGATGCGTAAGAAGGCAAAGCATGTCTGCAGTTGATCGACATCGTCTAAAACCATATTGCCTATCACTGATTAATTTATTATTCTCAAGATGCTTAATTATGTGATTATTTAATATAATTTCAAAGACTTTACCAAGAGTGGAAGTTATAGCTATTGGTCTGTAGTTTGATGGATCTGAAGAGGCACCTTTTTTAGGAACTGGATGGATGTTTGCTTCTTTCCAGGGTACTGGGAAGCATGAGGTATGAGTACACAGACGGAAAAATTTTGCCAATACAGGAGCGAGCACCAAGGAGCAATTCTTAAGTACTATTGGAGGAATTTCATCTGGACCAGGAGCCTTATCTACTGAGAGATTCTGCAAAATAGTTTTGACATGTCTGGTGTGGATCTTAAGTGAGGGAATTTCAGGCGAATTAAAATTAAGTACAGGGACATCTTGATTTATTTCATCTAAGGTTGAGTTGGTGGAGAAAATATCCGCAAGAAGGTTACCTTTACCTCGTGGGTCACTTACAAGATTGCAAGACTTAATTATTTCCTGAAAGAAATGGGTATGAGGCATAGATATACCAAAGTACAATGATGCAGACTTAAAATTACAATAAGGCAATTCCTTAATCTAGGGAAGAACACACATAATTATAATTATAATGGTGACTTAAGAGTAGAATAACCCCTTAAACCTAGGTAATAAGTGCAAGTACTGTACTTCATAATCCCCCCCCCCCCAAAAAAAAAAAATTGGAAAGGAAAGGATAGTAGGAGAAACACAGATTGAAGGAACAGTGCAGGTAATACCCCTAGTGAACCCTTTGGCCCAACGCAACACAAGGACGACCCAGCCTGCCCGTGGACATGGACAGATAGGAGACAAACGTGTTGTGGTAAGACCACAGCCCTGTGTCGGCAATGTCAGAGTGCGAATGATTATTCAAAAAACGTATCGTAGCAGCATATGAACGTACATTGTGAGCCGACCCCTGAAAATGAGGATTACTGGCACGTATAATCCGACACAGGCGAATCCCCACTGCACGTTTGCCAAGTCTCCTACCGGTCTTTGGTGCCACCCACAGCGCCACTCCTGACACCGGCCTGGCGGAGTGCACATACATACGCAAAGCTTTCACCGGTCATAGCGTATGATGAACACGTCCTCGTTTTAAAGCCGGCACAATGAACGGCTGAAAAACGTGCGCCTCACGTTCATTCTTAGCCACAAAATGAACAGACAGAGCCAAAGTGACCGTCCCGAGGATGGGAGAAAATCGCAAGCAATTCTGGGCCCTAGACATGGCAGCCATCTCCGAGACTCTCTCTCCCGTAGCTAACGCAAGAAGAAACAATGTCTTTTCAAGTAAGTGCTCAGGTGTTGGGTTGGTAGTGTAAGTCGTTTTTTTTTTTTTTTTTTTTTTTTTTTCTATGTGATTGAGAGAAGCAAAATGCAGAACTGCCTATAGCGAGTGCCTCCCCCATAGTTGAAAGAGTGACAGGGCCAAAATCAAGGGACGTTCGAGCCAAAATGCCTGGACACACGGAGTTTGAAGCAATTTAAGTCATAGGAAGAGGGAAAGACTGATTCTGGGAGAGAGTTCCAGAGCTCAGCTGTTGAGTAGAAGAAAGTTTGAGAGTAACGTTTCACTCTTGGGTTGGAGAGTTGCACAGAGTAGGGGTGCGATTGAGTTGCAAGACGGGTACCACGTGCCCTACGTAAAGGAGGTGGTATACACTGGGAAAGCTCTGAGGAACACTGATTATTATAGTAGCGATAGAATAGCGAGAGAGATGCAACATTGCGGCGGAGAGAGAGAGATTGCAGAGAGTTGGTGAGTGGACGGGAGTTAATGATACGAAAGGCCTTCCTTTCAACTTTGTTTAGGAGAGTGGTGTGAGAGGAACCTTCCCGCACATGTGAACAATACTCAATACAAGGATGCACTATGCCCATGTATAGAGCAAGAAGCTGTGCAGGGGAAAAGAACCCCCTAAGGCGATTGAGCACACCCAGCTTCTGGGATGCTGCCTTAGCAAGACTGGTAATATGGTCCTTCCAACAGAGAGGAAGAAAAAGAGACACCAAGAATATTGAGAGAAGATGAAGGATTGATTTTTGTATTATTGAAGAATAAGGGATAGTCCGCTGGGAGTTCCTTACGGGTAGATAGATGGAGAAATTGGGTTTTGGAAGCATTAAAGGTAACAAGGTTTTCTCTGCCCCAATTGGAGATAGTAGTTAGATCAGAATTTAAGAGTTCTATGGCTTCATTACGTTTGTCGTTGAGGGATTGCTGGCTGGGGCGTTCTGAAAAACTAATGGAGTAGTGTAAGGTTGAGTCGTCTGCGTATGAATGGATGGGAATTGAGGTACAGTTGAGGAGATAATTTATAAAAATTAGAAAGAGAATAGGAGATAGGACAGAGCCCTGAGGAACACCGGAGTTTATAGGGTGAGGAAGTGAAAAATGGCCGTCCACAACCGCGGCTATGGAACGGCCGGAAAGGAAATTAGAGATAAAGGCACAGATGGAGGGATAGAAACCGAAGGAGGGTAGTTTAGAAATGAAAGATTTGTGCCAGACTCTATCGAAGGCTTTCGATATGTCTAGTGCAATAGAAAAAGTCTCACCGAATTCCCGAAAGGAGGATGACCAAGAGTTAGTAAGATATGAAAGAAGATCACCAGTAGAGCGACCCTTAACCTAACAAGTGCGCATGGGGGTAATTGGAAACGTCCCCCTGTGCTGACATATTTGAGGTGTTTCCGTCACTAAAATATTCATTGTACCATTAATAGCATTAATACTTATCCATATGCGCCTATTATGGGTTGATTATAAAGGTATTAACCTGAAACAACAATAAAACGAGTGAAAACAGCGTTTGGATGGTCAAAATCGGAGATATAGCCCGCGAGTTGTATAATGTATGGGTGAGGCAAGCTGCTTTCCCGCCAATTTCCCCCAAGGCCACTGAGACACAGTCGAACGATACTCTCTCTCTCTCTTGCACTCGCTTGCTATCAGTGAGGACCCCACCCCCCCAACGGAGTTCTAATGTTAGCACGTTGCATGGCCCAGGGGCCAAAAAAAATTAAAAAAATACAAAAATAAAAATAAACAAAATATTTTTTGTTCGATGTCAAAAGTTGATTTTTTTTTTCACTCACTCTTAAGAGTCTCCCAGCAGTCCGCCAGGGGAACTCTTAAGAGTCTCCCAGCAGTTCCCGGGTTAAGGAAGCCATACTGGCGATCTGAGAGCAGATTATGAGAAGAGAAATGCTTAAGAAATTTGGAAGCAAGAATAGTTTCAAAAACTTTAGAAAGACAAGAGATGAGAGCAATTGGACGATAGTTGGAGGGTTGAGAGCGGTCACCCTTCTTTGGGACAGGTTGAATGTGAGCAAATTTCCAGCATGAAGGAAAGACGTTAGAGGATAGACAGAGACGAAAGAGTTTGCCTAGGCAGGGAGTCAGCACAGAAGCACAGTTTTTGAGAACAACAGGAGGAACACCGTCCGGACCGTACGCCTCATTAGTATTAAGCCCAGAGAGGGTAGAAAGTACATCTTTAGAAGAGATTAGGATATTAGGCATAAGTAAGAGAGAGGAGGGTGGAGAGGGAGGAATAGCACCGGAATCATCCAAGGTGGAGTTTCTAGCAAAAGTTTGAGCGAAGAGTTTAGCTTTGTCAGAGGAAGAAGTGATGTTTGTGCCATCAGAGTGGAAAAGGGGAGGGAAAGACGAGGAAGATAAATTGTTGGAGAGGTTTTTGGCTAGATGCCAGAAAGCTTGGGAAGAGCTAGAGTTGTTGTTGTTGTTCCCCAGGCTGTCTGACCGAACAGCCCCAAGGTCTCGAGCAAGGCCAAGGCCATAAACGAGCGCCCCCACAAAATCCTCCCTGCTTACCACTAACAAAGCCCGGGTGACGGAAGCCACTCCAAGGCAGGGAGCTGAGGAGGGTGCGGAAACTCCCGGGAAACCAAAGCTCCACCCAAGGCCCTGTGCCCCTCAGCAATTATGAAGGGAAAGTTGAGGGGTAAGGGAAAAATGTGACACTTTGGCTCCCAATCTGCCAACTTCTAGGTTGGCAGTTGGATAGTTCAGTGCATTTATTATTGATGAAAGAGTGTTTGGCAAGTCGAAGAACAGATTTGGCTTGATTCCGGGCAGAAACATAGGAAGAATGAGATTCTTGAGTTTTAAGGCGTCGGTACCGTTTGAATGCTTACTCCTTATTGCGGACAGTAGTAGAACAGGCGTGAGTAAACCAAGATTTTTTAGCATTAGTCTGAGAGAAAGAGAATGGAATGTATGCTTCCATGCCCAATAGGATTACCTTGGTAATGCGTTCAGCACTCTCCGAGGGTCCCTGGCCACGGAAGCAGAAATCATTCCATGGGAAATCAAAGAAGTACTGCCGGAGAGCCTCCCAGTCGGCAGCGCCGAAGTGCCACAAGCGCCGCCGGCTAGGAGGATCGGGTGGTCGTACTGGAGAGATAGGACAGGTGACAGAGATAAGTTTATGGTCAGAGGAGCCCAAAGGAGAGAAAAGATCAACAGTATAAGAAGAAGGGTTAGAAGTTAGAAACAAGTCAAGAATGTTGGGCCGATCTCCGATGCGATCCGGGATACGGGTGGGTTGCTGAACTAACTGCTCTAGGTTATTTAGGATAGAAAAGACATAGGCTTGTTCACCAGCTGGGTCAGTAGTGTGAGAGGAGAGCCATTGGCGGTGGTGAACGTTGAAATCTCCTAAGATGGAGATTTCTGAGAAAGGAGAAATGGATAGAATGTGTTCCTCTGTAGAGTTTAAATAGTCAAAGAATTTAAGAAAGTTGGTAGAGTTAGGGGAAAGATAGACAGCACAAAAATATTTAGTAAGAGAATGACAGGAAAGTTTGAGCCATAAAGTTGAGAATTCAGAGGAGTCGAAATCGGGAACACGAGAGCAAGTGAGTTTGTTGTGCACATATGCACAACATCCGCCTTTGGCTTTGAAACTAGGATAGAGAAAGTAGGAGGATACAGAGAAGGGGCTGCTGGATGTTGCTACAGACACCTGAGTTTCGGTGAGGAAGAGAAGATCAGGTTTGTAGGAGGAGAGATGGTGTTCAACAGAGTGAAAGTTAGAGGAAAGTCCGCGAATCTTGCAGAAATCAATAGAAAGAGTAAAAGGCCGAGGTCCAGGTAATTTTGTGGGGTTGTCAGGGGATGGTCGGTCGGGTGTGGGGGCATTTATGGTCCCTGGGGACTCCGAGGCTAGGCTAAAATTAATAAAAAAAAAAAAAAATTGGTGCGGAGGAATGAAGTGTGGTGTGCATGTTTAGTGTAGTGAAGTGGATAGGAAGAGAAGGTGTTTGTGAGAGCTAGCTGGATTGCTCTCAGTGTAAATGAGGCACAAAGAAAATCAGTAAGAGAGGCCAAGCAAATGAAACAGGAGTTCCAGTGACTCTTTATCACATGCCTATAACCTCACCTGGGTCTAGCCCTGATCGATTGGTGCCTACAATCTCCCCACTGTAATAGGAGTTTGAGAGCTTCCGCCAGAGACCACTGAGGGGGAATATGACGCGGGGGTGGCCTAAGCCTAAAGCAGGCTTTCATGAAAAAAGGCTCCCGTATGGCAGACAGGTGGTTCCTAAGGGTGTTGTACATGTTGTGACGGGATTCAAACAAAAAGTTAAGGTAGTGAAACACCAATGCAACTGATGGAACTGTTTGGTCAGTGTCATTAATCCTTTTAACCCGGGAGCTGCGGGGAGACTCTTAAGAGTTCCCCCGGCGCACTGCGGGGAGACTCTTAAGAGTCAGAGAAAAAAAAAATCAACTTTTGACATCGAAAAAAAAAAAAAAAAAAAAAAATTTTTTTTTTTTTTTTTTTTTTTTTTTGGCCCCTGGGCCATGCAAAATCTCAGTCCTCTACCTCCCCTCCTTCCCCACTTTCCTCCTCTCCTTCAGTTATCACCTATTTTCCCTGTTATTCCCTTATTCTGAGGTATATTTTCGTGCTAACATTAGAAATCCGATTGGAGGGTGTGGTCATCACTGATAGCAAGCGAGTGCAAGAGAGAGAGAGAGAGAGTATCGATCGACTGTGTCTCAGTGGCCTTGGGGGAAATTGGCGGGAAAGCAGATTGCCTCACCCATACATTATACAACTCGCGGGCTATATCTCCGATTTTGACCATCCAAACGCTGTTTTCACTCGTTTTATTGTTGTTTCAGGTTAATACCTTTATAATCAACCCATAATAGGCGCATATGGATAAGTATTAATGCTATTAATGGCACAATGAATATTTTAGTGACGGAAACACCTCAAATACGTCAGCACAGGGGGACGTTTCCAATTACCCCCATGCGCACTTCAGA
Organism: Paralithodes platypus; assembly: GCA_032716605.1. Lineage (NCBI taxonomy): Eukaryota > Metazoa > Arthropoda > Malacostraca > Decapoda > Lithodidae > Paralithodes > Paralithodes platypus. The sequence continues at coordinate 13,680,473 of CM064582.1, forward strand.
GGTTAATAAAACTTTTCCAGTGAGACTCGTAAGTCTTCCATGTAGCCTTTGTCCAATGCAGATTAAACTTCTCTGTCAAGATTCTTCCAAACTCTGGGAGCCACCCTGCCCCACAAACATCCACGATGCGAATGCCAACAAAGTCCCTAGGTCTCCAATCGACCCCAAGTGGAAGTCTGAGACCGACAGGGGAACGGGACTCAGGCACCATCGCTTCAGCTGAGCGTACCAGGCTTTCGCCGGCCAGAGGGGCGCGACCAACCAAACCCTGCCTCGGTACTCTCTCAGCCTGTGGAGGACTTTGCACATTAACAGTGCGTCCGGTGGTGGAAACACGTATATTGACTGCCACCTGTTGCAGTCCTCGCTGAACGCGTCCGCCCCCCCCCCCCCCCCCCCACTGGAGTGCGAGTCCAGTGGGTCAGGAACACAGGCAACTTGTTCGTCTCGTGGGAAGCGAACAAGTCAACCTGCGGAACACCCCAGGAGGCTGCCAGGTCGTCGAATACGTTCTGTTTGAAAGACCATTCTACCTGGGTGCTCTGTCCTCTTGACAAAGCATCCGCCCATAGATTGGCAGTCCCGGGCAGGTAAGTCGCATGCAGGGTGATGCTGTAATTGTCGGCCCGATAAAACAATTTCTCCGCCAGGTCCTGTAGAACTGCGGACCTGGAGGAGCCCTGCTTCTGAATGCAATGAACCGCCGTCATATTGTCCATCCTGAAGACTATCGACTTGCCGGTGAGGGCCCGTCCATGATCCTCCAGGAAGAACAACAGGACTAACAGTTCCAAGACATTGATGTGTAAAAGTGTGAGACCCGTCCACCTGCCCTGATTTTGATGCCCCATGTTTGATTGGTAGCCCCACCCCACTTCGCTTGACGCATCGGTATCTACCCAGATGGGCGGTGGTGGAGCGGTCCAGGGCACGACCTTTGTGAGTGTGCCCTGAGCGACCCAGTGAGTTAATCTCAAATGAACCGAGCATGGAACCGGCCAAAGCCGATTGGGGGGCAGTAGCGGAAATGCTCTGTTACCCAACTGTGTGAGACTCTTTAGCCTGAGCCGCCCTAAGGGTATGGTCAGTGACGCCCAATTGAGTGACCCGATTTGCGAGTCCCAGATCTTTCTGGTAATGGAGATCGAGTGCAACGTGGCAAAAAGTTTCCTTCGAAGTTTTGCCGCATTCTCCCGACTCTGTTTGACCGTCGTGCCCGTCATGTCCCAGTCTAGGCCCACCCATGTCACTTCTTGTGACGGCGTGAGGCACGACTTGGGAACGTTTACCTTGAATCCCAAACGAGTGATATGTTGTATGACTAGTAGTGTGTCCCTTACACAGTGTGTTGGAGAGTCTGCAGAGATAAGCCAATCGTCCAAGTAAAACAGGATCTGAATCCCCTGACGGAGCAGAGGAGTCAAAGCCTGTTTTACGAGTTTCGTAAAGACCCGCGGTGCGATATTGAGGCCGAACGGCAATCTGTCGAACGTGAACACCCGCTCGTGCGACTGGAGTGCCAGATAACCCTGGAACCGAGGGGCTATAGGCACATGCCAATAAGCGTCCTTGAGATCCAGGGTCACCACCCAAGAGCCGGGCCGGAGCGCCAGCCGCACTTGACTGATTGTCAGCATCCGAAATTGGGTGTTCACGATGTGTTGGTTTAAGCTGGACAGATCTACCACCGGTCTCATTGCATCGCAGTCCTTCTTGGGAACCAGAAATACATGAGATAGGAAGACACGTTGCTGAGACGTGACCTCCTGAATTATCCCACCCTCGTACGTAGACTGAATCATTTTGGCAACGTCTTGAGACACTGGTCGATGTCGGGGAGGCCGCCTGAGGGAAGGTCTTGACCGCCACCTCCAGTACAGACCCCGCTTCACTACCCGGCGTGCCCACGATCAGCGGGGACGAAAGAACCCGGTGTGCACTTTTCACCAACGATTGTTTATAGAAATATTTGCCCACTTTCAAGGGCGTACGGGCAGGCAAAGGGGAAGGTCCTGGGCTAGGGCTAGGCCTAGGCTGACATAGCAAAGATGGCGAGGGGGTAGGCCTAGGTTCTAGCACACTTGGAAGCTCGATGGCACCTTCCTGAAACACTTCCACATCAGGATCATCACTACTGTCTCCCCCCTCAAATAAATCGACATTATCGTCGTCTCCAAAGCCAACGAAATCGTCATCTTCGCTTGCACTTATAAATTGTTCTTTGTCCACCAAGCTTTCGCCACTGCTCTCTTCACTATAAAAAAGTTGTCGCTGTATAGCGCTATCACTCAACAAACGCTTAACTTTCTTTCGTTGAGCTTTCTTCTCGGTTGCAACAGGCATTGAAGTTGCGAGCGGGGTAGCAGTGGGGCCCGCGGGAGGTTGCAGCGATTCAGACACGTCAGAAAACATTTTTTCAGTATAACTCGCTATGGCGGCCACGTACGAACTGATAACACTAGTAGTTGAGGCTTGGTGGCGCTGCGGTCGCTCCTGCAATGCAAAATTTGGCCGCGCGAATTTTGAAGCACGCTTTCAAGCACAGGGATTTTAAAAGGACACCCGGGCACCTGCCCTTTTTTCGTGGTGTCCTTTTAAAAGGACACCCGGGATGGAAGGGTTAAGAGAGGGAAAATTCCGAATTAGAAGAGGAAAGTCCGCGGCACCAGAGAAAATTGAGATCACATTTTTTTTTTTTTTTTTTTTTTTTTTTACATGTGAAATTTATCATATTAATGACAAATACGAACCTTATTATGTTTTCAGGGACAGTACAGTACATAATAATTAATATTAACACAATAATTAAAAGGCACATGCTTCAATTCATCCTAAAATCACTTAAAACCGAGTGAGAGAAAATTGCAAATCGGACACAAATCCCGTCCAACTCGGAAATTGCCGAGATATACAGGGACATCTCCGAGAGGCCTATGCCATTCCGAGAAGTGCGGGTTTCCGAGTAAAAAGAGTCCGAAATATCGGGGGTTTACTGTAATTGAAAGTGCCCGCGGTACTTTTTTTACTTTTACTTTTTGTACTTTTGTAGATGTTTAGGTGACAATCACCACGGTCGATCAGGGGATCCGCCGCGGTGCGAAGGTATTCTGATTCATTCCTCACTAAAATCGTCAATTTACCTATACAGTAGGGTCCCGCATAAAACGTGTTCGCATAAAACGAGTCTCGATTAAAACGACCGACCTAAAATTCGCTTTGTACGAAATATCGTCGCTTTGTATGAAATGTCGTTCGCTTTGTACGAAATATCGTCGCTTTGTATGAAATGTCGTTCGCTTTGTACGAAATATAGTTCGCTTTGTACGAAATATCGTTCGCTTTGTACGAAAATTTTCGCTTACAGTGAACATTGACGATATTGCGCCACCAAAATGCTGTGTTCACATAAAACGAAATCGCATAAAACGCCCTCGTTTATCGACCATAAACTCGTTTTATGTGAGACCCTACTGTATATATAATTAATACATATCCATATGCACCTATTTTACTTTTAATATGAACATATGAACATGGGAAAGCATTAAAACAAGTGGTAACTGCAATTGGCTGGTGAAAATTGTATATTTTAGCCCCGCGGTCGTAATCTGGCCCAGACCGGCGAGAGAGAGACACCCTCTCTCTCTCTCGTCTCTTGCATAGCACTGAGAGGCCAGGGGAGGGTTGGAGGGTCGGATTTACACTCCTCCACCCTCCTCTCTCTCTCCCACCCGTCCTCCTACGAAAATACTCGATAAATATCGGAAATACAGTTGACCCCCGAATTAAGAACGTCCATTCAGCGAAATTTCGGTTGTATGAAGATCACAAATTACTACCATTTGCTCACTTAACATACCATAGATAACTTTAACGAACTTTATACCGAAGGCTAGCCTAGCCCCAAACCTTCTTAATACTCAAACAACTCAACTTCTAGTGAGGACACTCCTTAAAAGTTGTTATTATTTTAAAACTAGGATAGATTCCACATGTTGTTTACAAAGTTGTTTCATGCACTCAAGAAGTAATTTTCGTACACAGTGGATTTCCCCATTTTACCATGAACACATTTAATTGAATAACACATAAGAACTGCTGATTTAAATGCTATTCTTGAATCTTTTTCCATAAGTTTGTTATGTATATGCTATAGCAGCATTTATTTATGGTTGCGAAAAATACTTCAATTGGTTAGCCGCCTAACCTTGTGTCATTTCTTACAGTTTCTTACAGTAGATCCTCTGGAAAAAGGCAAACTATGCCTGTGTATCCAGCTCAGTACCAGTACTTGCACTGCTGCGGTCGTTCACGGTGTTGGCGGTGGCGGTAGCAGACGCAACATTTTTACTATTCTGTATTTTTGTTTTATAATCAAACTTCAAATCTTGTCTTCCCCATGCTTTATCAAGATTACTTTCAAACTCCCTTATTGATTCGGAATCGACTACCAATTTGTCGCCCGCTCTCACTATCCACAGTGGCTTCCTGGTTCATTACTTTTTCCTAGATCTACCCATTTCATTGCTAATCTGATTTTGTTTTCATAAGTTTGTCATTTATATGCGTATGGCATCATCAACTCGTTATTTCGAAAGACTAATATTAGTTAGCCTAGCCTAGGCCTAGCCTAACTGTTGTTGTTGTTGTTGTTGTTGTTCCCTAAGCTGCCTGGCCGAACAGCCCCGAGTCCCTGAGAAAGGCCATGGCCACGATCGGGCTTTCCCACAGAGCTCTCATTGAGTGTAGATTGTGTTGTTGGCGTAAGTGGTTGTGTGAAATGCAGTCTTCTATGATGTGTTTAATGGTATGGGGTGCTGTGTTACATCCCGGGCAGGCGTCGACAACGGAGTCATCCAGTCTCTTCTGATAGCTCAGGAGAGCTGGATGGTGTCCGCATCTCAGCCTGGCCAGGTGGACTCTGTCCTCGCGAGGAAGGGAGGATTCGGAAGGATGGATTTCAGGAGGTCGTGCATGCAGCTGCGTGTTGTCTGTGAGTGAGTGGATGGATCGGTGAGAGATATGAGTATGGATGTGCTTCTGGAAGTTGGTTCGGGGTGGGCAGGGAGGGAGAGAGGACAATAATTGTGTGTGATACCGTGTGCTGGGTGTTGTTTTGATATTTCTTGGTGTCTGTGGGTGTGTTGCCATGTAGTTTAGTGGGTGGTCTTGGTTCGTGGAGGCTGCTGCCAGGAATTGAGAGCCTCTCATGTCCAGATGGTCTTTGACTTTGAGGATTTTGGTTTCTTGATGTAGGTGATCTGTGGGTGCAGTAGCTGTGCAGCCTGTAATGATCTTCAGGGCTTTGTTTTGAATAGTCTGTAAGGTCTTATGATGTGTTTCAGCTAGGTTAGAAGCCCAGGCTGGGCTTGCGTACTCCATCACTGATCTTATGTATTGTTTATATACTGTGGTGGTAGTTTCTTTGTTGTGTCCAAATTTTGTGTGAGCAAGTGACCTGAGGGCGTTAAGTTTGGGTGTCAGTTTCTTTTTAATGTTTGTGGTGTGCTGTTTGAATGTCATATGAGTATCATATGTTACTCCTAGGATTTTGGGTGTGTGTGTATGTGTTAGGGGTGTGTTGTTTATGGTGAGTTGAGGGATGTATTCGTGTTCTGTCCAACTTGTGAGCAGGGTTGCAGTGGATTTGGCTGGGGCTAGATTAAGTCTGTTTGTAGTGCACCAGCCATGTAGTGTGTTGAGATAGGGTTGAAGGAGATCTGTTGCTCTTTTTGGGTCATGGTGTGTGCATGTGAGTGTTATGTCATCTGCATAGGAGGCTAAGTTTATTTGGGGCGTATTGGGTGTAGTTATATCGTGCATGTACAGATTGAAGAGTGCGGGCGATAGGACGGATCCTTGTGGGACTCCGTTTGGAAAGTTTCTGATTTTAGATGACTGACCGGCAAAAGATACGTGTGCACATCTGCCTGCTAGGAAGTTGGCCAGCCACCTTTTTATGTTGTTGTGCATGTTTGTGTTGTAGATTTTGTTTGTTAGGTTGTGGCGGGGGATGGCATCGAAGGCTTTACTAATGTCGAGTGTGGCTAATAGTGATCTGTGTGGTGGTCTAGCTGAGTTGATGCCGTCGAAAGCTCTTTGTGTAAGGTCTGTGAGAAGAGTGTTTGTGGAGTGCAGTGGCCTAAAGCCATGTTGTGTTGGAGCTAGGGGTAGGTCAGGTGTAATTAGTTGTAATACTAGGCGTTCCATGACTTTGGAGGGGGAGCAAAGGAGTGTGATGGGGCGGTGCGAGGAGGGTAGCGTGGGGTCTTTGTTGGGTTTGGGGAATGTGATGATGATACCATGCTTCCAAATGTCTGGTATTGTGTTGTGTGAATAGCTGTAGTTTGATATGTTAGTGAGTGCTTGTATGCCTTGTGGTCCCAGGTGTCTTAGGTGTATGTTGCTTATGTTGTCTAGGCCACAGGCGGGTGACTGCTTGAGATTGTTGATGATATGCTTTGTCTGGTGATTAGTGAAGGGTGTATAGTCAGGGTCTGTGGGGAATTGTCTCTTACGTCGGATGACACTTCGGTCGTCTTTGTGAGGTTTTAGGTGGCTGACATGTGAGAAGTGATTGATGAGAGTGTTTGCTTGTTGTTTACATGAAGGAGTAGAGTCTGTTGTTGTGATTGCAGCATGTGATTGTGTTGTGTTGCTGTTGGAAAGTGTGATGCTGTTTAGTGTTTTGTAGAGTTTTTGGGGTTTGTTTTGTGATCAAGTGTTTGTAGGAAGTTATTCCAATTTAGTTTTTGTTGTTGTAATTTGTTGTTAGTTTGGGTGTTGAGTGCTTGAATTTGTTGTGTGATGTCTTGTGTGTGGGGTGCTGGGGAGTGTTTCAGTATGTCGCGTTGTCTGATGAGGTTTTGAATTTCTGGTGTGAAGTTGGGGTTGTGTCTTTTTCTGTTACCTCTTGGAATGTGTTTCTTGTCAGCGTTTTGGATAGTTTTATTGAGTATGTGTACAGCATTGTTGATGTTAGTGATGGGTGTACTGTTTAGAGTTGTGAAGTGTTGTTCTGTCTCATTTGTGAATGCTTCCCAGTTAGCTCTTTTATAATTGGTGTATGTGTGTTTGTGGCTAGCTGGGGTGAGTCTGGTTTTGTTGGTGATAATGATCGGGAGGTGGTCAGAGCCTAAGGTTCTGACCACCCTCCAAGATGTTGTGGGGGCGAGTTCTGGGGAGCAAAAGGTGATGTCTGGAGATGATGGGTTATAGAGGGCTTGGTGAGGAATATGGGTATGTTGGTGGATGTCGTTAAGGATGATGAGGTTATCGGTTTGGTTTTGTAGTACCAGCCCTCTGTCTGTGTCGGGGTTGTCGACAAACCAGGCCGACGTCTTGGCGTTGAAGTCACCACCCAGGATGATGTGTGGGGTGTTTGTGATGTGTTGTAAGTGTGGTCTGTATTCATTTGGTAACTGTTGTTTCATTTACAAGTCAGTTCTGGGATTTGTAGGGTTTTCTTTCGTGCTCTGCAAATTTAATGGTCAATCTAGAAATCTTATCATAGCTTAAGATTGTATTCATTAAAGCAACCTTGGAACACACCGAAAATACCGTTTGTCTGCCTGTTTAGACAAAAATGGCCAGATAGTGAATGCCGATATCGGGAGCACAGACGACAGCAAAGCTCAGGGTTACCAAATAAAAATAATCCGCTAGATCCATTCTCAAATGTCGCTAGAAGGCTGCTAGATAGTAAATTTGTGCCGAAAATCTTCCGAATAATGCAAGCCTCTAGACTATCAATCAAATGTGGCTTGAATCTACAGAATATCACCAGAATTTGTGTCACTAGATGTAACTATTTGCCGCTAGATAAAAATATAAACCTAGGTCTAGCGGAAAACTAGCAAAATTGACAACACTCCTGCTGCTTCCCTTACGATCCCATGAATGACTCGGTTTGTGTGTTACCGGTACTTATGTGTTTTATTGGCCAGTTGTTGTTGTTGTTCCCTAAGCTTCCTGGCCGAACAGCCCCGAGTCCCTGAGGAAGGCCATGGCCACGATCGGGCTTTCCCACAGAGCTCTCATTGAGTGTAGGTTGTGTTGTTGGCGTAAGTGGTTGTGTGAAATGCAGTCTTCTATGATGTGTTTAATGGTATGGGGTGCTGTGTTACATCCCGGGCAGGCGTCGACAACGGAGTCATCCAGTTTCTTCTGATAGCTCAGGAGAGCTGGATGGTGTCCGCATCTCAGCCTGGCCAGGTGGACTCTGTCCTCGCGAGGGAGGGAGGATTCGGAAGGATGGATTTCGGGAGGTCGTGCATGCAGCTGCGTGTTGTCTGTGAGTGAGTGGATGGATTGGCGAGAGATATGAGTATGGATGTGCTTCTGGAAGTTGGTTCGGGGTGGGCAGGGAGGGAGAGAGGACAATAATTGTGTGTGATACCGTGTGCTGGGTGTTGTTTTGATATTTCTTGGTGTCTGTGGGTGTGTTGCCATGTAGTTTAGTGGGTGGTCTTGGTTCGTGGAGGCTGCTGCCAGGAATTGAGTGCCTCTCATGTCCAGATGGTCTTTGACTTTGAGGATTTTGGTTTCTTGATGTAGATGATCTGTGGGTGCAGTAGCTGTGCAGCCTGTAATGATCTTCAGGGCTTTGTTTTGAATAGTCTGTAAGGTCTTCTGATGTGTTTCAGCTAGGTTAGAAGCCCAGGCTGGGCTTGCGTATTCCATCACTGATCTTATGTATTGTTTATATACTGTGGTGGTAGTTTCTTTGTTGTGTCCAAATTATTGGCCAGTTGTATGTTATGTTGCATATGTACTTATAACTACATCAGCAATATAACATAAAATACTCATATATTGATTCGGTTTGAGCAAAAAGGTGGGTAATATAGGTGGATAGGGGAAAAAATTGGGGTCCTAGAACCAAACTAATTAATCCCATAAGGCTGTCGTTTCGCCCAACGTAATTTCGCTCTGCGCACGGTATTTTCGGAACGGAACCTGTTCGCTAACCGAGGGTCTACTGTAATAGAGAAAATACCTGATAATTGAGGAGGGGGGGGGGACACATTTGTAGGAGTGTTAGCAAGTACTGGAGTGAAATTAGTTACATGGAGGGATAGACAGACTAATGAGGAAGTAAGAAGGAGGTGTGGTGTGGAGGTAGATGTGCTGGAAAGTGTGAAAAGGAACAACTTGAGATGGTTCGGCCATATGAAACGTATGGAAAGCGAGAGAATGACTAAGAGGGTGTACGAGAGCGAGGTGGAGGGACAGAGAGGGAGAGGTAGACCGAATGAGAGGTAGAAGGATGGAGTGAGGAAGTACATGAACAAAGGCGGTGCTGGTTGGGGGGAGGGGCGTCGACTGACTGGGGACAGAGGTGCATGGGGGCGGTTCGTTCGTGGCCACCCCTTCGGGGATCACGGCATCAGGCAATAGATAGATAGATAGAAACACAAATTGCTTTTTTCTTAGTGCCACTGGGATGTTTTAAATGTTTTTTTTTAGGCCTATGATCTTATGAGTCTTCCCGCAGCCGCCCAGTAGAACATCTTGTGAGTCTTCCCGTAGCTGCCGGGTTAATGTATTTTAAGCAATGTACGACCTGTTTTGACAAAGTTTTAGTGGTAGAAAATTTTGCTCCGGCAATAAAGCGATATTTATAAGGTCTTTTATGAAATTTGGGTAACATGTATAATTTAGCAATGCACTTATTCTTATCAGAAAGTTTAATATCAAAGGTTATATTTTTATTAGTATGTTCATTAATTAAGTTATCAACAATTAAATTTTCCTGAATTTCATTAACAGAATTACCACAAATATTTATATTAAATTGTTACCTCTAATGCCTAGTTCTTTTTTCATGTTTTCTAGATAAAATTTCTTACATATGAAGCTAGCCTATAGTTATTGCTAGTTTTATCTACTGTAGTGATTACAAAATATTTGTGTAAATTTATTAAATCAACTTTAAGCTTATTATAATTATAGTTTACAAAATCCGAAAGATTAAATACATTTTTAAGGAGAACATTGTATTTCTAATTAATTTAATTAATAATTTTGGCCATGCTTCTAGCTCCCTCACATCGCAGCGCACAGTTTTTAACAATTTCTCTATTAATCTATTAACTGAAAAAACAATATCTTTTAAAATATTGTCAAATGTTACTTTATCTTTCCCTATTCTATATATAAAACCTTTTTGACATATCTCCGCTAATTTGTCTTTTGCAAAATGTTTAACTATTTCTACATCACCTGTTAATATATGACCTATCAGACTATAAATGTACTTTATTAATGCATTACTTCTTTTATCTGACATATCCATGACTCTTTCACATGCACATTTATTATTATTGAAAATATTTCATATATTCTATATAATTTTCAGTGTAGGTATAAAGTTACAAATATATTATTGATAAATATATATATTATGTCATTTGTATCTCAATATTATACTAAAGCTTCAAATGAACCTTATTTTTGATAATTATATTAGTACAAGTAACAACAAAACTCACTTTGCCAACAATATATTTTATAAAATACATGTTTAATACAATGATGATGACTTGTAAACTAATGATTGCTCTTGTTTCAGGTTCACAACTGAAGTCCCTCATCAGGAATAAGCAACATGGTTTAGTAATTCATTGTGTAATAATGATTCTTTATAGCATGATCACATTTTGGTATGGGATCTTAGGCTTTGAATAAAGTTTATAAGTTGTTGTTAGCTACCACACAAACATTTGTTAATAACTCTGTAAATATAAAATTGCTGTTTAGAAGAGTTATGATGGAGATGTTGGAGGAAGGTTCAGTTGTGAAGTTGGAGCGTGAAGAGACAACACAATGTGAAGAGGAAGGAATGGACTTTGAAAGAACCAATAAAATTAAATGTGAAGAAGAAGAGTTAGACTTCAAAGGAACTGAGGAAGTGTTAGAGAGTGGAAAAGAAAAGATTGGTACAATTCAACCCATATACTGTGTAGATGCAATTCTGGAAAATAATTCAAGTGAGAGTTCTGATGACAATTATGAAAATGAAACCCATGACACAGGAACCCTAAAGCAAAAAGATAACAAACATGAGTGTGAAGTGTGTGGTAAAGTATTCTCAAAGAAGCGTAACCTCACCAGACATTTACAGGTTCATTCAGGGCTAAAACCATTCAAGTGTGATGAATGTGATAAAGATTTCTCAAAGAAGAGTAACCTCTCCAGACATTTGCTAGTACATTCAGGAGTAAAACCATTCAAGTGTGATCATTGTGATAAAGGTTTCTCTGAGAAAGGTAACCTCGCCACACATTTACTAGTACACTCAGGAGCAAAACCATTCAAGTGTGAATATTGTGATAAATGTTTCTCAAAGATGCATAAACTCACCAAACATTTACTGGTACATTCAGGAGTGTCAAAGCCATTCAAGTGTGATCAGTGTGATAAAGGTTTCTCAAAGGAAAGTAACCTCAGCACACATTTACTAATACATTCAGGAGTAAAACCATTCAAGTGTGATCATTGTGATAAAGGTTTCTCACATAAAAATCACCTCACCACACATTTGCTAGTACATTCAGGAGTAAAACCATTCAAGTGTGATCAATGTGATAAATGTTTCTCACAAAAGGGTAACCTCACTACACATTTACTATTACATTCAGGACTAAAACCATTCAAATGTGATCATTGTGATAAAAGTTTCTCACATAGGGCTAACCTTACCAAACATTTACTAATACATTCAGGATTAAAACCATTCAAGTGTGATTATTGTGATAAAGGTTTCTCACAAAAGGGTCACCTCATCAAACATACACTAGTACATTCTGGAGTAAGACCATTCAAGTGTGATTATTGTGATAAAGGTTTCTCACAGAAGGGTAACCTCACCAGACATTTACCAATACATTCAGAAGCAAAATAATTTAAGTGTGAGGAGTGTGATAAATATTTCTTACTAAATAGTAAGCTAACAAATTATTTACAAAACAGTTACTACTGCATTCGGGAGTACACAATTTCAAGTGCGATCAGTCATGATTGTTTTTTACAGAGGAATCACCTTTAGAAATAAAGATATTTATGTGTACTCATTGTGAAAATTTGTTATCGCCTAAACATCAACTGGCAAGCCCTATCACAAATAATCACCATGTTAGTTCTTAGTCTACCTAGCTATTGCCAGAGGCCTTGATCCTCGAGGGGGTGGCCACGAATTAATCGCCTCCTTGCTCAGAAGGCTTTCTTCAACCCATCTCCATAAATTTAGGGACTAATAAATTGAGTTATTCTGGTACGCTCTTGATCGCTTCCCAAGACAATTAGTTCAACTTGATTTTATTAATTCTTTTAAGAAGAGAGGGTTGCATGCTGCACCAAGCAATCTATCTATCTATTGCCGGATGCAGTGATCCCTGAAAGAGTGGGCACGAACGAATAACCCCCATGCACCTCTGTCCCCAGTCAGTTGACACCCCTCCTCCCATCCAACACCACTTTCACGAATATACTTCTTAACTCCCTTCCTCCACCTCTCTCTCAGTTTACCTCTCCCTATTTTTCCTTCCACTTCATTCTTGTACACACTTTTAGCCATTCTCTCGCTTCCCCATACATTCTACATGGCCGAACCATCTCAAGGTGTTCCTTTTCACACTTTCCAGAACATCTACATCCACACCATACCTCTCTCGTACTTCCTCATTCGTCTGTCTATCCCTCCTTGTAGCTCCGCATGCACTTCTCAAGTAACACATTTCCACTCCTCTCAATCTTGCTTTGTGTCTCTCCATCAATGTCCATGTTTTACTCTCGTACATCAATGTTTGGATAACTACACTATCATGCAAGGACTTCTTTACTTCAAAGCTGACCACCCTATTTATTGTTACTGCTTTCAGCGTTCCTACAACCCTCTTCTCCTGTCGCACCTTCTCCCACTTTTCTTCATCAATACTCTCATCTTTACTCAACACACTGCCCAAATACTTAAATGAGCTGACATTCTCTATAGCCTGACCGTTCAACCTCACCCCACTCTGTGACTGCACCCCTTTCAAAGACCATAACGTTTCTCTTCCCCACATTTACCTACAGATTCCGTTTTTCACACAATGTTCCAAACATATTTACCAGACCCTGCAACTCCCATTCACTATCGCTCATCAGAACTGTATCGTCAGTAAACAGCAGTACAGGCAACTTTCACTCATTTCCTTCCCTTATCAGCGGTACACCAACATCCACTGCTCTTCCTTGTATTTCTTTCATGATTCCTTCCATAAATATATTGGACAACTATAGGATATAACACACCCTTGCTTTAACCCAACATTCAGATCAAAGAACTCGCTCTGTTCATTCTCCACACATGCTGACGCCTTTGCACCCTCATACTTGCTCTTCACTGCTTTCAGCAATTTGCCATCTACTCCGTATATTCTCAGTACTATCCACAGACCTTCTCTATCAACTCTGTCATAGACCTTTTCCAAGTCTATAAAGGCAGCATATAACTTTTGTCCCTTCTCCAGATATTTCTCCACAACACATTTCAAGGCAAAAATCTGGTCTATACATCCTCTTCCCTTCCCAAGGGGTTAAGGCCCCATTAATTGCTCTTTCCATTCACATATGCATAGCCTACGTGAGTTGCAGTTGGGATGTGTGTACATGCTTAGATTGATATGCAGGATTCGAAGTTGCATAATAAATCGTAGGCAGTGTCCACCAACCTTTAACTGTCTTCGTGGTGCGATGTATAAGTGTTGATTTTCGGTGTGAGCATCCTGGGTTCGAGTCCACGGACTGCCACATGTGTTTGTAAATTTCATTAATCGATTTTAGGAGTATTGTTGGTTGTTGGAAGGAACATAATAATTGATATTGGTTCAGGAGTAATTTATCGAGAGGACTTCCCTAAGTGGTTAAGGCCCCATTAATTGCTCTTTCCATTCACATATGCATAGCCTACGTGAGTTGCAGTTGGGATGTGTGTACATGCTTAGATTGATATGCAGGATTCGAAGTTGCATAATAAATCGTAGGCAGTGTCCACCAACCTTTAACTGTCTTCGTGGTGCGATGTATAAGGTGTTGATTTTCGGTGTGAGCATCCTGGGTTCGAGTCCACGGACTGCCACATGTGTTTGTAAATTTCATTAATCGATTTTAGGAGTATTGTTGGTTGTTGGAAGGAACATAATAATTGATATTGGTTCAGGAGTAATTTATCGAGAGGACTTCCCTAAGTGGTTAAGGCCCCATTAATTGCTCTTTCCATTCACATATGCATAGCCTACGTGAGTTGCAGTTGGGATGTGTGTACATGCTTAGATTGATATGCAGGATTCGAAGTTGCATAATAAATCGTAGGCAGTGTCCACCAACCTTTAACTGTCTTCGTGGTGCGATGTATAAGGTGTTGATTTTCGGTGTGAGCATCCTGGGTTCGAGTCCACGGACTGCCACATGTGTTTGTAAATTTCATTAATCGATTTTAGGAGTATTGTTGGTTGTTGGAAGGAACATAATAATTGATATTGGTTCAGGAGTAATTTATCGAGAGGACTTCCCTAAGTGGTTAAGGCCCCATTAATTGCTCTTTCCATTCACATATGCATAGCCTACGTGAGTTGCAGTTGGGATGTGTGTACATGCTTAGATTGATATGCAGGATTCGAAGTTGCATAATAAATCGTAGGCAGTGTCCACCAACCTTTAACTGTCTTCGTGGTGCGATGTATAAGGTGTTGATTTTCGGTGTGAGCATCCTGGGTTCGAGTCCACGGACTGCCACATGTGTTTGTAAATTTCATTAATCGATTTTAGGAGTATTGTTGGTTGTTGGAAGGAACATAATAATTGATATTGGTTCAGGAGTAATTTATCGAGAGGACTTCCCTAAGTGGTTAAGGCCCCATTAATTGCTCTTTCCATTCACATATGCATAGCCTACGTGAGTTGCAGTTGGGATGTGTGTACATGCTTAGATTGATATGCAGGATTCGAAGTTGCATAATAAATCGTAGGCAGTGTCCACCAACCTTTAACTGTCTTCGTGGTGCGATGTATAAGGTGTTGATTTTCGGTGTGAGCATCCTGGGTTCGAGTCCACGGACTGCCACATGTGTTTGTAAATTTCATTAATCGATTTTAGGAGTATTGTTGGTTGTTGGAAGGAACATAATAATAGACCTTTTCCAAGTCTATAAAGGCAGCATATAACTTTTGTCCCTTCTCCAGATATTTCTCCACAACACATTTCAAGGCAAAAATCTGGTCTATACATCCTCTTCCCTTCCCAAACCCGCCTTGCTCGTCACCTACCCATTTCTCCGTTCTCGCTCTCTCGATCACTACCCTACTGTACATCTTCCCTACTACGCAAGACATATCCCCCGGTGATTACCACACACTCCTCTTTCCACTTTACCCTTATACAGGGGGACTATTATGCCTGTCTTCCAGTCATCAGGTGCACTTCCCTTCTCCTAAGTAAGTTTACACATTTTCCATACCCATTTAATCACTATCTCACCACCATACCTCAGCATTCCCCCACACACTCCATCTATTCCTGATGCTTTTCCTATATTTTTACTCTTTTCAAGGCTTCACACACTTCTGACCTGATCCACACCTCCTCCACTACTTCTCTTCTTCTCCCTCCCATACTCCATCCAACTATGTTTGCTGGCGTTTCATTCCTTACATTCAACAATTCGCTAAAGTGCTCCCTCCATCTGCCGACTCTCTCTTGCTTCTCGGCTAACACTCGCCCATTCTTATCTTTCACACCCTTACTACTTCCCTTGCTACCCTCCCTAATTTTATTTTTATCCTCTTTCCAGAATAGTTTCATACACTCCCTCTAGTTTACACTTAGATTCCTTTCAAATTCCTTATCTACTCTTCTCTTCCTTTCCTTCACTAGTCTCTTTTTCTCCATGTACCTTTCCCTTTTCTGTCTCTCCAAATCTTCATTCCCTCTACTGTCCAACCACTCTCTATAGCTTTCTTCTTATATTCAACAGCTAGTTTTACCTTTTCAGTCCACCATGCTGTACCCTTCACTTCCCTCCCTCTTCTCCTAACTCCTCACATATCTTCTTATACATTTTGCTCACCTCTCCACTTCCTCTATACCCTCCAAGTCAAACATACCTAATCGTCTTTCTACTGCTCTCGTGAACTCCATCAAACAACCCCTTTTATTAACCTTCTATGACACACAGTAAGATGGAGATGGACTATTATACCCCATCCAATAGGGGGAAGGATTTTTGACAATAGTATTGGTTGCAGATTACTTCTTTGACAGATATATAATCCTTTATTTGGCAGCTACGTAGTATGTAACATTATTTTTTTAACACTCCAAGGCAAATGAAAACTTGACTTCTTTTCTTGAAAAATATAACACTATTTCAAGATCAAAATATATTATGATAAATAATCACCAAATCACCAGATCATATAAACTTGTTCATGGCCTCTCATTAATTTTATTGTTTATCATATAATGTATTTTTATCATATAATTTAGTAGTAGCCTCTACGTTCCAACGTAGAGCTATATACTTATCGTATAATTCCGCTCCGTTCTGGAGCGGGCAATTATCGTAATCACAGGCGCGATTAAATCGATAACATCTAGAGTACCGTCATTCGGGGTGACTTCGGACCTATTTGACCTAATTTTAAGCCTAACTCAATAGGTAAAGCCTTAATAATGCAATCTTTTGCATCTATATGTATAGCTTAGAAACGTAGAATAATCGTGTGTACAGTGGAAAAATGATAGGCCTTTGGCTTAATTATAACTAATATTTATATTGGTGTCCGAAGTCATCATCGATATGAGGTGACTTCGGACTGGGGTAAGGTGACTTCGGACATTAATGGTTTTCCCCTGTAAATCTGAGTGTGTGTATTGAACGACGGCTTCGGACAATGCAGAGGCGACTTCGGACACAAGACGGAGTTTAAAAAAAAAAATACAAACTGAAATGCTTACATTTGTAGCCCTTAGAGTAGCATATACATTAGATTCCAAGTTTCTGTGCATTTTAGCACCTTCATATAAATTGTTATGTATTCTCAATAACAAAGCAATTATATTATTATCACTAATGCATTCAGGTACACCGTATGTATAGGCACTTTTCTAATACAAAAAAAATACAATTAATTCATTCAAATTACACATAATGACTCCTTGAAAACGTATTTCACACTTGTGACCAAACTTCTAAAAAAATAATACTGATATCATTAAAGCTTAGCAATAATATCTTAATGACTGCATATTAAAGGAATACAGTCAGGACCCCCAATTCGCGAGAATAGGGGTGACAGGAGGCATCGCGTATTGTGAATTCGTGTATTGTGGAACTAACTTTAAATGGGAATAATTAGATTGGGTGAAATCTCTCAATTATGGCCTATTTTCGACATTTTTGGCTCTACAGTACAGTCTATATCTTATATATAAATAGAACAATGAATACAAATATGAAACCTTACCTTAAAATTAGTAGTAGATAGGCTAGGACTAGGACCGTAGGACTTCACGATTTTCTCCAACTTCTCCCTCCCTGACCAAATCGTACGAACAGTTTACTCTGACAAGCCTATTGCACAGTTTCCTTCTCCTTTTTTCTTGCGATCCAACACTTCCACCTTCATTTTGTGTGTTATCTTCTTATATTGGCGTGGCATGGCGAAAAAAGTGGCAGGCACTACAAACGTTTGGTCACTCCGCACGGCTATGAGCGCTTGAGCGGGACTGTGGGAGGGAGGGAGGGAGGGTAAGCGGGAGGGAAGGCAGGCGTATGCCCATCTTCTTCTTTTTTCGGAGCTACTCCTGGGCCTCGCGAAACGTAGACGTGCTCGCGTATCAAGCGGGAATAGCGGATTTGGCCACTTCTTAGCTCTCGATTCGTGTATTGTGGTACCACCTCGCGTAATTAATGTTTAATTAATTAATGTTATTTTCGAGGCGTAACTCGTGTATTAGGGTTTTCGCGCATTGTGGAATCGTGTATTGGGGGTCCTGACTGTACTAATGGCACACAGCCGACTAGATGCCATCTTGGCTAATTAATGGCCCGAAATACTAATTAACCCTTTCAGGGTATATACCTTAAACTAATCATAATATGAAATAAAAAGGACCTTACAAAAAATATAACTTTGTATCACATTATTGCCTCTTTCCTTATTCATCCCCCCTCTCTCACTTGGCCCCGCCCTCTACCACCTCTCGCTCTCGATATCGATCTCTCTCCCACCCTTCTGGCCCCGCCCTCCCCTGGCCCCACCCTTCTCCTGGCCCCGCCCTCTCCCACCCTTCTCCCGGCCCCACCCTCCCCTGGCCCCGCCCTCTACCACCTCTCGCTTTCTCTCCCACCCTTCTCTTGGCCCCACCCTCTCTCGCTTTCTCTTCCACCCCTCTCTCTCTCACTTTCTCTCCCCCTGCTCGCTCGCTTTCTCTCTCCTCTCTATAGCTCTTCAACCCTCTCTATTTCTCTCTCTCTCTATTATTTTGGCCATTTATTTACATCAACACTGAACAGCATTCTGCACTTCTTGTCTAGTATTGGTTCTGGCAGGATTTGTACTATGCCACTGTAATCATCAATAACTGGGTTAATGAAGACGTTACTTGTGCCCTTCACATGCTTTAGGAAACGAACATGTATTTCTGGTAGAACCTTTACTATGACTGCAATATAATGTCGATGTTTCTTCTTACCATCAAACGGAACTTTAACAATAACCAGCAGGTTTACTATGTTTCCCTTTTATTTAGTCATGTAAGGTGCTCTTACTTAACTTCCACTTTTTAGCAGCCTCACGTACACTCATGTTCTTCTTTTGTATATCATCTTTTGCTTTCTTTAATTTGTCTTGACATACATGACTGTTGTATTTCCTTTTCTCGTTGTGTGGCTTTGGTTTATATATCCGTGGCATTTTTACTCCTGTGAATGAAAAGAAATGTAATATGATACTCTTACCTAACCTTACACAGCAAACATCCACCAAATCATGTCAACATCTGACACCTTACTCAGTCTTAAGCATCCTTTAATTGGCGTTACTCAAACGGGAGCATATGCTCGCTATGTATGGCTAGGTAAGAGTACCATACACTTAGGTACTAATTGTTGTTCATATTGGAAGGTCCTTGTAACTAATATTAGATGTCCGATGTCACCTCATGTCCGAAATCACCCCAAACTATGTCCGAAAACACCCCAATAAATCTGGAAAACAATAAAAGTAAATTGTTAGGGCTATAGGCTGTGTATTATGAACTTTGGGGAAAGAGTTACTGTGTGTATGGTCTCACAGATAAATGTAGAACATTCTGGTGTAGGTTAATTGTCTTCCTCACATCCCATTAATTATGCTCAGTAGAAGTTTGACACACTTACAAAACATGTGTTTTCTTTGTTACATATTCACAAATATTTACCACAAATTAAATTAATTAATTTAAATTATTAGTTCATCCTACATATAGTTACAACATTCCTCTTGAATGCTACACATCTATTTTTCAAAACCAAACTCCTCTTCTCTCTATTTTTATTTGTTTTACTTTTTATCCAAAATGTCCGAAGTTGTCCACTTGTCCGAAACCACCCCAGATGACGGTAGCACCTTACTCTCTCTACTAGGTACGTTGTACACACTTTCGAGGCCACATTTGAAAAGGAAAAGATCAAATATTGATGAGAAAGAAAGAAAACTTCAAGAATCTTGCCCATCCTATCTGGCCCCTTATGCCGTTGTCATGGGCATACCTCCTTAGCCCAACTGGGCTTATAAGGCATCTGTTTTCGCGCTTCGCCGATGTCAACACAATTTTTTCTAGCTCCATATTTTGTGTCTTTCACCCCTGTCACCTACCCTTTTGGGTGAGTTGTGGGCCTTATTTAAGGCACCTAAGGTTCTAGATAGATGATCTGTGATATAGGCACGCCAAAAATTGCCTCTAATGTGTTTTCTATTGAGTAAGGCGTCGAAGCTGCTTGGTCACTATATTTTTGCATCTGCGCATGCGTCGCCCTTTGGCGACTATCATCGCCCTTTGCCGTTATTTTTGTTTTACTGGGGGGGGGGGGGGGCATTACTTGCAG
The DNA here is from genome assembly GCA_032716605.1 of Paralithodes platypus. NCBI lineage: Eukaryota > Metazoa > Arthropoda > Malacostraca > Decapoda > Lithodidae > Paralithodes > Paralithodes platypus. Next base: position 13,700,605 of record CM064582.1, read on the forward strand.
TGGCTTAGTTTAGACAACTGTTAGGTTCTATTCATTTAGGGCTTATTGTCACTGCATTAGTTTTTTCGTTTATGCACGACATTGCGGTTAGGCTACTCCTTCGAATACCGTCCAACTCGGCCCATTACCAACTCGGCCCATCAAACACCAGCTCGGCCCATTATATACCAACTCGGCCCACATGGCCCATTACCAACTCGGCCCATGAAATACCAACTCGGACCACATGGCCAAATGCCCTTGCTTATGGTCTTTATTCTAGGCTAAATCAACAGACTAGCCTATAAACAATTTAAAACAGCTTTATTATTACAGGAGTCAGTGATAAAATATAATATGTATATGTTTATACATAGGCTAATCTTTATTAGTTAGTTTAGGAAAGACCTCTAGCATTCAAACATAGACAGCAATGTGGTGAGGCACTGCTTTTAATTTTTGTTAAACAACTTTATTATTACAGGAGTCATTGGTAAAATATAGCCTAATAGCCATTATTTCTTCCTGGGGGTGTTCAGCCTGTGAAAGTCGAACTTTCTGCGATGGGGTGCAAATTTGTTGATTGTTCATAGCAAAAATTACAATTCCAGTTGATTCCCAGCCTCTCTCGCACTGCTTTTCTGTATGCTTTCCTTGTGATGCCAGTACCACAGGTTCGGTGTTGCCATAGATTGCAATCACACTGCAGTCCCTTCCGCAAAGGATGCACATCCTTAAAGCATACTAAGCATTAATTGATTAGTCATTAGCCTATGTTCGTTGTAGCGATGCAGTGTAAGAGCTGAATTAACTTTGCATTGTTTCCTGTTTGATTCACTCACACTCGATCACTGCTTAATCATCTTCGAAACATTTAAGTGTATATATAGCCCAATAAAAGTATTATTACATATAGGATATCGTATGTAGTTGACTCAACTCATTGTATCATTAATTTTCTTTGAATCCTTTCTTTATCAGTGGTGCGCCTACTTATAGGCTATTGACTCAAACCACTAAAGTAATACATTGTTCGAAGCACTGATTATTAAAGGTGTCAACGTTGCGTGTTTTGATAGTTAAATCTCTTTCAAATCAGTGAGCCGCGTTTTCAAGCACCCCCACTATCTCCGATAGACTGGAAAAGGTGTCATTTTTGTTTGAACCCTTTCTTTATCATTGGTGGGCCTACATTGTATTTGGCGGACCTAATTATGTTAATTCAAACCACTCAAGTTTGAATCCATTGTTCAAAACACTGATTAAAGATTTTCAAATAAATGGGCCGAGTTGGTAATGAAAGACGAGCCGAGTTGGTACCTAGTTGGTAATGCAAGACGGGCCGAGTTGGTAGTAAGTGAGCCGAGTTGGTAATCTTAGATGGGCCGAGTTGGCCCTACACCACTCCTTCGGCTTGCATGAAGGAGGGGGCACCACCCCCCCTGTTGGGCCAAGTCCCCTATTTTGTCTCTTATTTAGCTTTCTCTTCTCATGAAGGTATGCTATTGGTGTGTGCCCTGCCTTTCTAATTTTACTGCCCCCCTTTATCGGGCTAGGCCGCCTTTTCCACTTAGCCTAATTTTTTTTTGGGGGGGGGCGTTTGGTAGTCAGTCTCTGTTGCCTCCTGGCTTGCTCTTGCTTGCCTCTCTACGGTTTTACTAAACCTTCTTGTGGGGCACCAGTTTATATGACACCTGCCCTTGAGACACTGTCTTTCCCTCTTGAACGGATACTAGTGTGATTTTGGTGTGTGCCCTGTTTTTCTATTTTACCTTTTACACTTTTAGGCTAGGCTACCTTTTACACTTAGCCTAATTTTTTTTTTTTTTTTTGGGGGGGGGGGGGGGGGGCGTTTTGGTTGACTGACACTGTTGCCTCCTAGGCTTGCTCTGGCTTGCTTTTCTACGGTTTTACTAAACCATTTTGTGGGGCACCAGTTTTGTCTGATACCAGCTCCTGGGACACTGTCTTACCCTAAGTTGGAGGTTAATACTGTACTTAATTAGTGTGTGCCCTGTTTTTCTATTTTAACTGCCACACTTTAGGCTAGGCCGACTTTTCGCTTAGCCTAACTTTTTGGGGGGGGGGGGGGGTTTGGTTGTCAGACACTGTTGCCTCCTAGGCTTGCTCTTGCTTGCCTGTCTACAGTTTTACTAAACCATCTTGAAGGGTACCAGTTTTAGTCTGATTCCAGCTCCTGAGACACAGTCTTACCCTACATTGAACTCACCAATACCTGGAGTTCCTGAGACGCAGTCTTCACCTATACCTTGAGGTTCCTGAGACACAGTCTTAACCTACATTGTGCTCACCAATAGCTTGAGATGTCTTTTCCTTCCACCCTCACCGGTGCCGCAGGTCTCTAGGAAGGGTTGCACTCAGCTCGCTCCGCCCTGGTGCGTGGATGACTCCCGCTCCAGGTCGGTCCTATGACTAGACACTTTCTCTTACAAAACCGCTCCCTTTTTTACTGATATCTGCCTGACGTCCTTCACCGGTGTCTTTGGGATTGCAGAGCGGGACCCTTTAGGCCGCTCCACTTCAGTTGGGAATGTTTTTATTACGAGCCTCTGGCATCTGGGTTAGGGCCTCACAGGGCCCGTTCCGCCCTAGAGTGGGTTCTATCCTACTCTAGGTCGGGCCTATGCTTTGCCTCTCTTATCTTTACCCACGGACGCTCCCACGTCAGCTGTGATGCTAGACAATTCAGATGGAATGCTTGAATGTACATATCTGATATTTTTACTCAAGGAAGCTCCCACGTCGGCTATAATGCTAGACGATTCTTTTGGGACTCTTGGATGTTACTGGCCTTTCACCTTACCTGGTACCTACAGGCCTCTGAAATTTGGCTACCCTACGCCCGCTCCGCCCTGGTGCGGCGACTCCACTCTGGGGCGGAATATCCGCTCTGGAGCGGAGAATGTCTTTTTATTTCCGTGGATGCTCCCGCGTCAGCTGTACTGCTAGACTATTCTGGCGGGACTCTTGGATGTTTTAACCTTCCACCCTTACTGATGCCACAGGCCTCTCCCATACGACTGCACTATATCTGCCCCGCCCTAGAGCGGAAATTCCCGCTCTTGGCCAGTTCTCTTCCATACTTCTACTGACACCATCCCGTTTCCTCACCTGTTCTATACCGCTCGCCGCTCTGGAGCGGGGCTTCCTTTCCGCTCCAGGGCGGAGCGGGCCGTTCGGGGCCCCCTCCACTCTGGGTCGGTTCTCGGTGGACTTTGCCTTGCCTCTGGATGGGCCCTCGATTGCAGTCATTCATCTTACTACTGTTGCAGTCATTCATCTTACTACTGGCACCATCTCGCTCCCTCGCCTCCCTAGGCCCCCTGGGCCGCTCCTGCAGCTTGCAAAGCTCTCCGCTCTGGTGCGCGGCTTCCATTCCGCTTCAGAGCGGAGCAGACCATTCCTACTACATTCCGCTACATTACTCCAGAGCGGATTTCCGCCCCAGAGCGGAGAGGGCCATTCTGGACCACTCCACTCTGGGTCGGTGCTAGGGTGCTTTGCTTTGCCTCTGGATAGGGACTCAGTTGCGGTGGTTCACAGACTTCTCTTTTTCATCAGACTGTGCTCCCGTTCTACTCTGATGGTACCCTTGAGCGTCTTCTCTTCAGTACCTTCCAACTTTGGGTATTTTTATTATCCTCTTCAATTATAAGGCTTTCATGCCTTCCTTCTGGGGATTTGCAGCTGCCCCTTGGTCTTTTCTGACCGGGGTTTTTCGGGGTTCTTGCTCTTGCTGGTTTGCCTGGTCTCCCCCTGACCCTCCACATGGGGGGTCCCTCTTCACCCCTCACCACGCACAGGGGGGGGGGGGGAATACTCACTTTCATGGAAGGTGCTCCATTTTCAAGGTGTAGTGAGCACTTTTGTGCGTCCTTCTGCCCTTGTGCCAAACTCCTTCAAGTTTTTTGTGTGCCCATGCATTATCCTCCTGTATAGCCCTCCGTTCGAAGGGTCCCCCTTTTTCGTCCTTCCCTTCCTACACAAGGGAAGGGGGTAATCTCGTGTCAAGGATTCAACGGTTTTTAACAATGTTGTGCTTACACACAATTCCTGTGCTTCATACATGGGACGGCAGTATCTTTTTCCTTTCCGATTGCAAGGAGGATATCACTTCCCTCCTGTGCATGCCATGGGTGTGCCCGTCCTGCCATCCCCGTTAGACGTAGAGTGTCCTACCCTTCTCTCATGCTACAGCCGCGATGGTTTTAACCCTCGGAGGTGTAGATCGTGGCTCATAGATATTGACCTTGGTGTCTCGTCCTCCTTACCCGGACACGGATGAGGCAAGGTCTCGCCTCTGCACTATGTAGTCGGGAATTGCTCTCGATGTCACGGACCACCTCCATAGGGTTCCACACTTCGTAAGACGAGGGGGTACGCGCCATGCGCCCCCTTACCTCTGCTGTCTCCGAGGCACCAGGCCGCCTTTCCTCCAGTGCCTCGTTCGGGCGTCCTCGCGGTTTCCGAGGACGCCGAAATGACGGTGTGACGACGCTCTCCTTCCCCATATCGCCGACGATCCCTGACTCCTACGTCCGGTTCATGCCATACATGTGGCTCCAGACGAGGCTCAGGAGGCCACCGCTGACGGTTTGCCTCCATCCGCACCATGCTTATGTACATGGCGGTATTCTTTGGACGCTCTACTACCGTCCCTCCTCTATTGCCTATGGTACCTATTCCACCTTCTTGTGGCTCACCTGCTCAACCTATGGTTGCTGCTCCAGTTGTCCCTCCTCCCGCTCGCTCCCAGGCAGCATCAAATTCTTTTGTCATGCTCCCTGGGTGTGGACTGGGATTGGTTGGTCAGCCTGTTCACGTTCCGTTCCTAGGGACGTTTATGTTCCCTAAAACGTCGCTTCCCTTCCCTTTACGGGGTGCCATCGTCGTGGGAGAACGTGGCGGCGTCTCGCCCGGGGCGAGCTCTTCCGCATGCGCTAAGGGGGCTCCCTGTGCTTGGGGGTTGGCAGGTGCGGCTCATCGCCATTGGGCGCTTTCGGGTTTTTGGCCCTGGACGTCCTGGTCTCTGAGGTGGACGTCAGGGCTCCTCCTGGGGGGGCGGTTCTCTAGTTTTTACTTACCGTCCTTAGGGTCCCCCCCTCTGGTTATACCAAGTTCTGGTCGGGCTTGCTCGGCACGACGTACGTGTCGACGCGCCTGCCCTGTCAGCCTAGTATAATATTTCAGTGAGGTACTTACATAGTATTTCTTTTACTGTTAATTGTGGCTGTTGGAAGGCATCGCCTTGGGGGTTCGGTCGGAGGTGGTTTCTTCACCGCTCCCTCCGACCGGCTGCTCCTACGTGTCGTGCCTAGTCATGGCTTCGTCCGGGATCTCCCCTCTGTTTTCGACCTGGTTCGTTACCCCTACATTCTCTTTGGACCTTATGCCACAATCCTCATTCACCTGAGAAGAGTGCCCTGGAGTGGGTTCTCAAGCTGCGCACTGCTCGCATGCTCTCCACCCTCTTAATGCAACTGCACCTAGCTCGGCCTCACCTCCGGCTTCTTGAAGCCCGGCCGGCTGGGGTGCTCGGGAAGGGTGGGGACCACCTCCGGCAAGTGCAACTGCAGCTCGCCCTGGCCTCAGTCAGTGAACTTCAGTGTACCATCCGTGAGGCTGCGCGTTCTCGCCAGTCTCTGTGGGTGTCCTTTTGTACACTGGCGCCGGCTGAGATCCGCTCGTCGCTGTTGCGTTCTGCGCTCGCTCCGGAGGGGCTCTTCTCTACCCCTGCATGGCGGGGTCTTCCCTCCTTCCAGCTGCGGGGCGCTTCGCTCCCCGTCCGCCTGGAGTGTCCCGACCCTCCTCACCCGCTTCCTCCCTTAGTTGGGGTCGGCAGACCGGCTCGTAACGAGGCCGCCAGGCTTGGCGGGAACTTCTGCGAGGCGGCGCCACGTGGTGCTGTCTCCGACACGATGTCTATATGGGCGTCGTTCACCACCTCGCCTCTCTCGGCACCTCGCTCATTGGGCTCCGTCTCGGCGAGTTGGCCTGAGGCGAGGGGTTCCTTGGCCGGCGCTCGACTATCGCCGGGTCGGTGGTGACTATCACACACGGAGCCCTTACCGGCTTTTCGTCCCCACTATCAGCGTTGGCTTCGCCGTTCGTGGGCTTGCCGGGTCATACAGCGGGGTCTGTCCTCGAGGTGTCGGTCCACGCCTCCACTCGGACGACCTGCATGACATCGGCCTGTCTCCCCTGACATAGCCAAGGTTCTTCTGTCCATGCACGTGGATGGTATAATTCGGGAAGTCTCGCCTCCTCGGCGGGGTTCCTGTCGCATGTCTTTCTGGTCTCCATGACGGACAGCGATGTGTTGTGACCGGTGGTCGACCTGTCGTGCCTCAATGGAAACTTTTATTCCTCATCAAAAGTATAGTAAAAGATCTAATTCACCTAAATGGTTTGACCATAATTGTGCTAGAGTAACTGAACAAAAAGCAATAGCCTACAATGCATACACAAGATCAAAAACACATGAAGCCTTTAATTACTTTAGAAACATCAGAAATCATGCCAAAACTGTATTAAACCTAACTAAATCAAACTTTCTCCACAAGCAGGCAAATAAACTTCTAAATAATCCAAATGATAACAAAATATTTTGGTCTACTCTTAACTCATTTAAATCCAACTTCACTACTGCTTCATCCATTCCACCATTAAAATCTCCGACTGGCAATCTTGTAAGTGACCCACGAGGTAAAGCTAACCTTCTTGCGGATATTTTCTCCACCAACTCAACCTTAGATGAAATAAATCAAGATGTCCCTGTACTTAATTTTAATTCGCCTGAAATTCCCTCACTTAAGATCCACACCAGACATGTCAAAACTATTTTGCAGAATCTCTCAGTAGATAAGGCTCCTGGTCCAGATGAAATTCCTCCAATAGTACTTAAGAATTGCTCCTTGGTGCTCGGTCCTGTATTGGCAAAAGTTTTCCGTCTATGTACTCATACCTCATGCTTCCCAGTACCCTGGAAAGAAGCAAACATCCATCCAGTTCCTAAAAAAGGTGCCTCTTCAGATCCATCAAACTACAGACCAATAGCTATAACTTCCACTCTTGGTAAAGTCTTTGAAATTATATTAAATAATCACATAATTAAGCATCTTGAGAATAATAAATTAATCAGTGATAGGCAATATGGTTTTAGACGATGTCGATCAACTGCAGACATGCTTTGCCTTCTTACGCATCAAATCAACCAAGCTACAGACCAACATGGTGAAACACATACAATGGCACTGGATATATCAAAGGCATTTGATAGAGTCTGGCATCAATCCTTATTGTCGAAGATGTCACACTACGGCCTTGCATCATTAGTTCCACTAATTTCTTCTTATCTTCATAACAGAAAAATATGTGTAATGGTAGATGGCCTTTATTCTCAATTTCACTCAATAAATGCTGGTGTTCCCCAGGGATCAGTTTTGGCCCCAATTCTGTTCCTCATTCATATCAATGATCTCATATCTACCACTCATAATCCAATACATTCCTATGCAGATGACTCAACACTCCACAGTTCCTTCACATTTACCAATTCATTCACCCAACCCGATCTTATAAATTCAAAAATAAACACTGCAATTTCTCTGAATCAGGACCTTTCTAGAATTAATGGATGGGGACAAAATAATCTAGTTTCCTTTAATGCACAGAAAACCAAGTACATTCAATTTTCTAACCGACAGAATCTCACTGACTCCCATATATTTTTTAATGATGTAAATATTCCCACTTCCCCTAGTATTGACATTCTTGGTGTATCATTAACTACTAACTTGAGCTGGACACATTATGTTAGAAGCATTGCTAAGAATGCCTCTAAAAAACTGGGACTCCTGTACAGAGTTCGAGAATTCTTCACTGACGAGCAGTTGGCCGTAATATATAAAAGTCATGTGCGTTCTCAGATGGATTACTGTTCACCTCTGTGGGGTGGAAGTGGAGTGGTTGCATTGAGGCAGTTGGACAAAATTCAAAATAAAGCTATTAGATTAATCAATAACCCTGCAATCACACAGGACCTTCCTACATTATCCATACGAAGAAACGTTGCATCCCTTGCATTATTCTACAGATATTTTCACAGCAATTGTTCCGAGGAACTTGCTTCAATTGTGCCGCCTCTCCACATCTTTCCCCGTAGAACTAGGGCAGCTGAGAGCGCCCATGAATTTACACTTTCTCCTCCACAATGCAGAACTTCTGCTTATCAGAATTCATTTATCCCCAGAGCTACTACTCTTTGGAATTCACTTCCCTCGAATTGCTTTCCACAAACTTACAATCTACAAATGTTTAAATCCAGTTGTTACAAACATTTTATGAATGGAGGATGCCTTTAGGCACATGGACCTTTTTGTTTTATCTGTGTTTTTCCTTCCTCCGTTCATTGTCTCTTTAAAAAAAAAAAAAAAAAAAAAAAATTATGACTATTTCTGTCACGTTCGACGAGTCGCCATTCGGTCTCCATATCGCACCGCGTGTCTTTCCGACCCTCGTCGGACAGGCCTTGCTTCCCCTGCTCAGTCAGGGTCTTCTGCTCCTACTTTTCTTGGACGATTGGATCGTCGCTGTGGTCTCTCCCACACGCTCTGTACACGACACTCCTTGTCGTCTACCTCGTCCCGTGGTTCGGTTTCCAAGTAACCATTTCCAAGTCGTGCCTTCCGCCGTCGCACGATATGTCGTGGGCGGGCCTCGACTGGGACTGGACGAGCCCGACCGTCACCCGGTATCGAGTGACTGCGTCGTAAATTCGGGAGTTACTTTTTGCCGCATTGCACTCGTTCTCGATTCCCAGAAAACTCTGGGACTCGCTGCTTGGGTCGCTCCGTGGGGCTTCGCTGCTCGTTTCCTTCGGGTAGCTCAGCGTCGCCCGCCTACTTTAGCTAGGCTTCAGGGCTTTTTCCACTACTGCCTCCACTTTGTCTTTGGCCGATTCCGCGCTCGCTCCAATTGCAATTGACACATTGAGTTGTTCGGGGCACGCTCGCGAGGGCAGTCCCCTGGACTAAGCCACTTCCGACCATCTGGTTCGCCACAGATGCATCTAGCGAGGTGAGATAAGGTTCCCGGTCAAACACGGGCCACCACCATCAAAACAGGTGGTCAGGACTCCCTCCTCTACACGTACACGTCTTCGAACTGTTCGTCCCGTTGTTCTTCCTGAGGGTTCAAGGGCAGGCCCTCACCGACAGGTGGATGACCTTCAGGATGGACAACATGTCTGCGATGCATTGCATACAGCGACAAGGGCTCCTCCAGGTCCGCCATTCTTCGGGTCCTGGCGGGATGACTGTTTTACCACGCAAACCTTTACACCGTCACACTGCATGCAACCTACCTGCCCAGGCCTGTCAACCTATGGGCGGATGCTCTGTCGAAAGGACAGAGCGCCCGGGTAGTATGGTATTCCCAACACACCGTGTTCGACGACCTAGCGGCCTCCTGGAGTGTTCCACAGGTGGCCTGGTTCGCCTCATGCGTGGCGACCGGGTTGCCTGTGTTCCTGTACCGCTGGATTCCTCCTACAGCGGAGGACCCGGTCGCGTTCAGCAAGGACTGGTGCAGGTGGCGGTCGATTTATGTGTTTCCACCAACCGACACACTTTTTGATGTGCAAAGTCCTCCACAGGCTGAGAGGGTACCAGTGCTTCGTTTGATTGTCGCGCCCATCCGGCCGGCCCAAGCCTGGTCCGCTCGGCTGAAGCAGTGGTACCCGAGTCCAGTTCCCCTATCGATCTCCGATTTCCACTTGGTATCGATTGGTGTCCTGGGAAGCTCGTTAGCCTTCCCGTCGTGTATGTTGTGAGGCAGGGTGGCTGCCTAAGTTTAGTCGATCTTTGTATGTCTAAATGAACAGAACTAAGTCCCACCCAAGAATCATAAAGGAAGGAGGTGAGATGTTGGTAGAGCCATTGAAAATGTTATTTGAGGTATCGTTTAATACAGGACAAATCCCGATGGACTGGAGAGAGGCGAACATAACAGCTATATTTAAGAAGGGAAAGAGAAATGACCCAGGAAATTATAGACCAGTCAGTTTGACAAGTGTTGTGTGTTAACTAATGGAAACGGTAATTAGAGAAGGAATAATGGAGCATATGAAATAAAACCAACTTTTCAGTGGGAGACAGTTCGGATTCTTGCCGGGGAGGTCGACGGTACTACAGCTAATTAAGGTGGTAGATGATTGGATGCAAATTCTAGAGGATGGTGATGTAATAGACGTGGTATATTGCGATTTTATGAAGGCCTTCGATAAGGTCCCACATAAAAGGTTAATAGAGAAAGTTAGAAGCTATAATATAGGGGAGAAATGTGTGAAATGGATAGAAGCCTTCCTGAAAGATTGGAGACAGAGGGTACTGGTGAATGGAATAGGCTCGGTGTGGAGGGAAATTACAAGTGGGGTACCTCAGGGATCTGTGTTGGGACCACTACTGTTCGTTATATTTATCAACGACTTACCTGAAGTTCTAACTAATGGAAGTGAGGTATACCTGTATGCGGATGACACTAAGCTGTATAGAAGAGTGAGGAGTAAGGAAGATGTGGGTTTGCTTCAAGGAGATGTGGAGGGTATGAAGGGATGGTCTGAGCATTGGTTAATGCCTTTTCATCCAAAAAAATGCAAGTATATGCAGATTGGGACAAGCAAGATAGACAAGGTAGGATACAGTATGTATGAAGCAATGGAGGAAGTGAATGCAGAAAAGGATATTGGAGTAGTGATATACAATAAGTTAAATTTCTCAGAACATTTAGCGGAAAAGATATACAAAGCCAATAGAATTGTAGGGCTGATAAGGAGGACATTTGTGTCACTTGACGAAGAAATCTTCAGGAATCTCTATACAGCGCTGGTTAGGCCGCACCTGGAATATGCGAACCAGGTGTGGGCTCCATATATGGTAAAGGATATAGAAGCAGTGGAGAAAGTGCAGAGGAGAGCTAGCAAGCTAGTACCAACGTTGAAGAACGTGGGCTATGAGCAGAGGTTGAGGACACTGGCATATAGGAGAAAGAGAGGGGATATGATAGAGACTTTTAAGATAGTGTCAGGAAAGTATGATGAGGATGTGTGTGAAGGTATCTTCTTGATGCGGGAGGGAACAAGAACGAGAGGACACTCTTTCTTTACAAAGAAAGAAATAGGCTTGAGAAGGCAAAGAACTCATTTTGTGATAGAGTGGTAAATGAGTGGAACGCACTGCCCCAGTATGTAGTCGATTCCGTATCAATAAGGGAGTTTGAAAGTAATCTTGATAAAGCATGGGGAAAACAAGATTTGAAGTTTGATTATAAAGCAAAAATACAGAATAGTAAAAATGTTGCGTCTGCTACCGCCGCCGCCAACACCGTGAACGACCGCAGCAGTGCAAGTACTGGTACTGAGCTGGATACACAGGCCTAGTTTGCCTTTTTCCAGAGGATCTACTGTAAGAAACTGTAAGAATGTCAAATCCTCTCCCCTGGATTCATTTTACATGGCAGACTTACTGCTCTCACTGACACAGTTTTCCTTCTTGGTTAACTACACGTCACGGACGCGACCGTCGGTGGCGTTCGTGTTTCACTACCTCATTTGGTTAATATTGAGAAGCGTCCCGACATCTGCACCACACTTACGAACCGCCTGTCGGCCATTCGGGTACCGTTTGAGACTTTCACGGGGTTGGTGGTTCCTCCCTAGGACTTGGGTTCTTTTTGCGACCCTGCTTTATGATTTGTCCACCCCCGCGTCAGCTTCGTCCTCCGTGGTTTCTGGCGGAGGCTCTCAAACTGCTCTCGTCTTACGCTAATTACCCCACGCCTGAACACTTCCATGACATGACACTGTTCTTTATGGCTTTGGCGATGGGTGAAGGAGTCCCAGGTGATGACTGCCAGGTCTAGGGACCGACGTTCCTTACAACATTCTCCCGTCCTCGAGTCAGTTACTTTGGCTCCGTCTGTTCGTTTGGTTGCTACAACCGTATGCGACACTCCTGTTTTTAGGCTTTTCCTGTACCAGCTTTCAAACATGGTAGGGTTCATCATCCGTTATGCCTGGTTCAAACCCTGCATCCATATGTGTACTTGACCAGGCCAGTGTCGGGGTTGCCTTTACGGGTGGCGCCTACGACCAGTAGGAGACTTGGTCGTCGTGCTGTGGGACTTCACCTGTGTCGGTAGTTTCGGGCCGCCCGTAAACCTTACGTTCAGGACACTGCTCATGTTGTCCGTTCGTATGCTGCTACGTTCAGATTTTACATAATCTTTCTCGACCGAACGTTTCCGACACATGGGTTTGGTCTTCCCCCACCACGTTTGTCTCCTCCTCTCTGGCCATGTCCGCAGGCAGGCCGGGACGTCCTTGTAGTGCGTTGGGCCAGCAGGTTCACTCAGGGTCTACCTGCAGCGTTCCTTCCGTCTCTTATCCTTCTCCCTTCGGGTTCTTCCTTTATGGGGGGGGGGGGGTATTGCACTATACCCATACTTGCACCTAAGTTAAAGGATTAATAACTAGGTTAAGATTGTGATATATTTTCTAGTCTTAAAGTATACTACGTTCTGTTGGTAGGTCTTGGCCTCATACCACTGAACTTTTATCATGTGGCTTTCAGTGCTGGTCACTGTCGATGCTCATGTCTTCTCTCGTCACTCCCTGCACGGTACTCCTATTCGATGTATGTCAGTATTTACTCATTGCATTATGGGTCTTCCTGCCTTCGTCCGGAAGGAGGGGGGGGGGGGATCCTGGGCTTCATATTATTATGATGAAATGCAGCATTCGTCTTAGGTTAGTTATCCCATGGCATAAGACTTGACTGTACTTGACCTCTCTTGATATGCACCTGTCAGTACACTCTTCCTATAAACTCTCTTGTTTAAGTCGGTCTTTCCATGGTCCTGATATTTCCTAAGGGCTAAAGTTTGTGTTTTCCGCTTGGATGTCCGCCTCCAATGTGGTACTCTAGCTCTACGTTGGAACGTAGAGGCTACTACTAAATTGGGAGGTTTGACACCTCCCCAATACCAAAGAAGGAAAACCTTCTATTTGGTAGTAGCCTCGGAGTATCCAACGTCATAGTATCCCTCCCTCACACCGTGCCCCTGCCCATCCAATCCTCCTCTTGGTAACTTGATAACGAGATGCCTTATAAGCCCAAGGAGGTACACCCATGACAACGGCGTAAGGGGCCAGATAGGATGGGCAAGATTCTTAAAGTTTTCTTTCTTTCTCATCAATATTTGATCTTTTCCTTTTCAAATGTGGCCTCGAAAGTGTGTACAACGTACCTAGTAGAGAGAGTAAGGTGCTACTTTAGATGTTATCGATTTAATCGCGCTTGTGATTACAATAATTGCCCGCTCCAGAACGGAGCGGAATTATACGATAAGTATATAGCTCTACGTTGGATACTCCGAGGCTACTACCAAATAGAAGGTTTTCCTTCTTTGGTATTGGGGAGGTGTCAAACCTCCCACTAAGATTTACTTTTATTGATGCTTTTTATTTATAATGGATTAACTGGTATTTGATTAAATAGAATTAGTTGACAATATTTGTAAGTAGTGTTGAATTGTATATTTGATTTATTTAATACTTTGTAGAAGGTTATAATAAGCAACGAGTAGTAATGAAAGGCAAAGCCTCTAATTGGATAAATATTACAAGCAGTGTACCGCAAGGCTCAGTTCTTGGTCCAATTCTATTTCTTATACCAGTACTATAGTACTTATACTATAAGGCTATGTATTAATTATATTGATGATGGGCTATCATGCAGAATCTCTAAATTCGCTGACGACAAAAAAATTGCACTCATAGTAAACTCACCATCGCACATACAAGAGATTCAGAATTACCTAGACAAGCTATCATACTGGGCTCAGACATGGCAGATGAAGTTTAATATAGATAAATGCCAAAGTGCTCCACATCGGCAGTAAAAATGAAAGCGCAAACTATTTGATAAACAGAATTTTACTAAGGAATGTACATAAGGAAATGGACCTTGGAGTAACTATAACAAGTGATTTAATACCTGCCCAACAAGTCGCTGAAGTTGTTAAAAAGCAATTCAAATTATTGGCTTCCTTGGGAGAACATTGAAAATATATATGAAAACATTACACACACTTTATATAATTCATTGGTTCGTCCGCATTTGGAATATTGTGCTCGGTTTTGGTCGCCATACCATATAAATGACATTGAATTACTAGAGAGAGTACAACGGAGAGTAACTAAAATGATTCTCCGACCAAGAAACAAACCGTATGAGGAACGACTAAAAGAGTTATACTTATTTACCTTGACATACCGCAGAAGGAGGGGACCTAATCCAAGTTATTAAAATTATGAAAGGCCATGACAACATGGATGCAAGTAAGTACTTTACACTAGATAACTCAAATTACACAAGAAATAATGGCTAAAAAAAATGGTCGGAAAGGCGTTTCATTCACATGAAGCGAAGCACTTCTTTTTCAAGAGTGGTCAACTTGTGGAATATATTGCCTAGAAGTGTTGTAGAGTGCCATACAGTCCAGACATTGAAATATCACCTTGACAAATATATTGAGATGAACCCCCTAGTGACTGCGTTTGTGCCTGAGTAATGTGACCGTTTCATATTCGTACATAATACTATCATTTTGTTTGAGAGAGTGAGAGTGAGAACGGAGAAATGGATAGGCGACGAGCAGGGAGGTTTTAGGAAGGGAAGAGGATGTGTAGATCAGATTTTTACCCTGAATTGTGTTGTGGAGAAATATCTGGAGAAGAAGCAAAAGGTGTATGTTGCCTTTATGGACTTGGAGAAGGCCTATGACAGAGTGGATAGAGAAGGTTTGTGGAAAGTACTTAGAATATACGGAGTAGATGGCAAGTTGCTGAAAGCAGTGAAGAGCATGTATGAGGGTGCAAGGGCGGCAGTACGTGTGGAGAGTGAGCAGAGCGAGTTCTTTGACCTGAATGTTGGTTTGAAACAGGGGTGTGTGATGTCCCCCTGGTTGTTTACTGTATATATGGATGGAGTCATGAAAGAAATACTATCAAGAGCAGTGGATGTTGGTGTATCGCTGAAAAGGGAGGGAATTGAGTGGAAGCTACCTATACTGTACTGCTGTTTGCGGATGATACAGTTCTGATGAGTGATAATGAATGGGAGTTGCAGGGTCTGGTAAATCAGTTTGGAACAGTGTGTGAAAAACGGAATTTGAAGGTAAATGCGGGGAAGAGCAAGGTTATGGTCTTCGAAAGGGAGGAAGTCAGAGTGTAAGGTGAAGCTGAACGGTCAGGCTATGGATATTGTCAACTCTTTTAAGTATCTGGGCAGTGTGTTGAGTAAAGATGGGACTATGGATGAAGAAGTGCGGGAGAGGGTACAACAGGGGAAGAGGGTTGTAGGAACGCTGAAAGCAGTAACAAGAAATAGGGTGGTCAGTATGGAAGTGAAGAAGTCCTTGCATGACAGTGTGGTAATCCCGACACTGACTTACGAAAGCGAAGCATGGACGTTGGTTGAGAGACTCGGACCAAGAGTGAGAGCAGTGGAAATGAATTACTTAAGAAGTGCGTGCGGAGTTACATGGAGGGATAGACAGACTAATGAGGAAGTAAGAAGGAGGTGTGGTGTGGAGGTAGATGTGCTGGAAAGTGTGAAAAGGAACAACTTGAGATGGTTCGGCCATATGGAACGTATGGAAAGCGAGAGAATGACTAAGAGGGTGTATGAGAGTGAGGTGGAGGGACAGCGAGGGAGAGGTAGACCGATAGAGAGGTGGAAGGATGGAGTGAGGAAGTATATGAACGAAGGTGGTGCTGGTTTGGGGGGGGGGGGGGGGGGGCGTCGACTGACTGGGGACAGAGGTGCATGGGGCGGTTCGTTCGTGGCCACCCCTTCGGGGATCACGGTGTCAGGCAATAGATAGATAGATAGTCTTTCTGGAGCTGAAGCCCTTCATTTGATGGATGTGGCAATTTTTTTTTTTTTTTTTTTTATATGCAGCCTAGTAAGGACCAGTATATCTGTTGCTTGCCTTCCTTGTATTCCTTTGTATAAGCACACAATAGTTCCAATTCTGACTAATGATTAGTAGAAGTAAAATTAAAAGATTAATAAGTAAACAATGCATTAAGTATTAATCTGTAATGTATGTTAACCCTTCCTGCCCGGGCAGCCTTTCTAAATGACAGCGCTCGTATCCGGGTGATCTGGCTGAAAATCAACACAAGTAAACAAAGGTCTATCTCCGTTAATACAATAACTACACTATTCAAACAAATGTCAAAATGTAGTCCTTACTTTGCTGTGTAGACTGGCATTGAGTAGAGCTCTCTAGCTCAACTGGTTCAGGAGTTATGACGATGTTAGTGGAGGTAACTTTTGGCACGTATTTACCTAGACGCGTCCGAACGCTCAACTGTGGCCCCAGCTACGACGCACTACTGCACTCGTCGCCCCACCCGCAATTATGCCGGGAAGCGATTTGAGTGTTTTTGTTGTTTATTCTGCCATTTATTATAATTATTATGTTATTTTCACTCAATAAAGTTATTTTTATGAAGTTATTTTTGTGTCTCACTTGTACTTTTATTGTTATTATATTCTTAGTGTCACTTTCACTGGACTATGATAATTGATAGTGTAATTTTAACTTTTATGTATTGCTCGGTAAGCTATAATATAGAATTTAGTGTCACTTTCACTTGTTCATATTGTTATGAAGGCACTTATTATTAGTTATTTGTGTCTCTCACTTTTACTCAGTTTTATTATTATTTATGGTTCACTTTCACTGGACTATGATAATTGATAGTGTAATTTTAACTTGTATTTATTGTTAGGTAAGCTATAATATAGATTTTAGTGTCACTTTCACTTGTTCATATTGTTATGAAGACACTTATTATTAGTTATTTGTGTGTCTTTAACTTTTACTAATTATTTTATATTATTATTAGCCTACATAGTGTCACTTTCACTGTCATTGTCACAGGCACTTCAATATTGGACTAGATTGTGAAACTGGTTGAAGCACTGTCCAGCGCTCAGTGCCACTTCACACTCGAGGCATTCCCATGTGGTTTTTGTGGCTTTACGGGGTCTGCGAGTTGTTTGGCTACACACATGGCACCTCTTCTGACTCCCAGCATTACCATCTGCTACTTTGGGAGGAAGGGGGTGGAGCTGGTGCTTCCTGAAGTAGTCGGCACATGCCGTGCGGTCCAGCCGGCCTGTTCCTTGTAGTGGTCTCCCGGCTGTAGCATGTTTTCCCAGGAGCTCAAGTATCACCTGCTTGTGGAACTTGCGCAGGGACTTGTACTTCTTGGCTCCGGGAGTATTCAGTCGGTAGATATTGTAGGCATTGAGGGCCGACATATCTACCGTATGCAGAACAAAGTTCTTGTACCACCTGCAAGATGTTTGCAGGCAGTCGATGAAGCCCATCTGCATGTCGGACTTATCGATGAGACGCATGTTGAGATTATAGTCCAGGACAGCAGCTGGTTTCTGGACGGGTTTTTTTGTCTTCCGGTCCACTTTCCCGATGGTGACCATCTCGGCTTTGTGGCATGTGGTGAGGAGGTTGACCTTCCGCTGGTCATGCCAGTGGATAGAGAGGATGGGGCCACTCTTCTTGTGGAAGACCTCCGTCTTCTTGGTCTTGGTCGGGTACACTGGCATTCCTCTTTGCCTTGACTGTGCCGACAGTTCCGGTCTTGCGGTCATGGAGGTACTTGGTGAGGATGGGCGACGTATAATAATTGTCTGTGTACAGGATGTGGTTCTTGTGGAAGTGTTTCTCCATCATCTGCACGACAGCGCCGCCAAATCCAATGTCGGGGTCAGTTACAATCTCGCCACCACTGCCGCTATTTGTTAGTAGTCTTGGCAAATCCAACGTCAAGGCTATTAACCTAATTGCAATGACGACTTTGTCTATTTTGACTGCTATGTCGTCATTCCAACCGCGGTTAAAAAGAAAACGTCTAGAGTCTACTCCTTATCTTGCTTTAGGAGACGTTGTACATTAACCAAAACTACCACCGAAGGTGAAAAAAGCATAGAAGAGAAGAAAAAGGGGTTTACCTTAGTTACCGCTTAAGGCCCATCCCGTGTTCCGTCATGTGCAGATCCCTGTCGAACGTGCGCATGAGCGACCCTCTCTTGTCATCATTTTTTCACGCGCTCCATTGAATGCAGTCGCTTTTGTTGTGCTCCTTTAATTCACCCTGTTTAGGTTCGTTTCGGCTTATCTGGCCTTCTTTTTTGTTAGACAGATGTTACGTGATCTAAGGCACACGCAAATGGGCTCCTCAGTGTGTTTAATGGAGACGCGTGTGGAAATAGCTACCGAAGGTACGGGGGCGCCTGGCGTTCCTCGTGTGTGTTTTTCATTCCTTTCTCTTTTCATATTCTTTTTTCCTGTTAGTCTGGGCATAGTTTAGCTTTTAGCTTATTTTAGCCTAGCTTGTTTCTCATTCAGGAATTGCTATGCCCCTATGAGTTTTCATATTTTCATAGCCTAGGTGTACAGTTGGTTCACAATCTGAGATTTCGTGGTGGCGGTGCTGTTTGTCGGGTTTGTGTCGGCCGCATTATTAGTGTCATTCCCGAGTCCCCCCTTTCGAGCCTTCACTGTGTCTCAAGGGCCTGGGCGCTTGGTGGTTCGTGATATCCAGGGGTACCCCACGGGGGCCCCTCCCTCACACCACAGGGTTTTTCGCCCCTGACACATTCTCTCCTCACGGCTAGGCCACCCTTTTTCTCGCCAGTTTCATTTACTGGTTTTTGTGTTCCCTTACTGTTTTCACCTCCATCCTTTCATACCCTTTTGCCCAATCCTGGGGTACCCTACGGGGGCCCCTGTTTGTGCCAAACCACCCTTCCTGCCACTTCTCCTCATGGGCTTTGCTCTATCTCTGTGGGTTGGGTGGTTCCTGGGGGATGTGCCTCCTCTCCCCTGGTGTGTCTTCCTTGCCTCTCCCTTGACCGGTTGAGTCAGGATATTATCAAGGAAGACACTGCTCAGCTTGATGGCCATCGTCGCTTGGAGTTCATAAGGAGATGACGCTTTTTTCTGGGCCTCTTTTGGTATTCCCTAGACGCTCCTCTCGCTTTTTCGGCGCCGGACCATCTCGGCCGGTCCCGCAAATTTGCGGGGGCTTGATTCGGTCCTCTGGGACATTTCGGCTCCCCCCCAAATTTGCGGAGATCGTTGGGGGGTCCCGCAAAATTGCGGGAGGGTAGTGTCGGTAGGTTATACCTCCATTGGCCCGCAAATTTGCGGTAATAGTTGGCTTTCACTATTGACTTTTTTTATGTCATCTTGTTGCCTGATACTATATTGGTGTATGCACTTTACTGGTGTTATAGGCCCTGCATGTAAGATGTTGAGTGGTGGTTAACACTTTCTCCATCTTTGCAGGTTCTGCTAGTGCTCTTCCGCCTCGGCCGCCCTCCTCACCTACCTCTGTGCTCCCAGTTTAGGGTGAGTACGGATACCTGTTTGCATGTGTGTTCCTGTTTCCCCATGCTCCTTCCCTGGTTCTTCTTGGACATTCTCTCCACTTACTCCTTCGACGTGCTGATTATGGTGTGTGTTCTTCTAGTGCAGGTAGGCTGCCTTGCTTTCGCCTTGGTTGTCGCTCCCCGTGCTTGGAGAGGCACAAGTCCTGCTTGCGCCACTCGCTCTGTGTGTCCTCTACGGCCTACCTCCCTGCTCTGTATGGCACGTGTCTGGCCCTGGTGGTTGTGCTGCTCCATGGCCCTGGTTCCGCCTCGGCCGCCCTCCTCACCTACCTCTGTGCTCCCAGTTTAGGGTGAGTACGGATACCTGTTTGCATGTGTGTTCCTGTTTCCCCATGCTCCTTCCCTGGTTCTTCTTGGACATTCTCTCCACTTACTCCGACGTGCTGATTATGGTGTGTGTTCTTCTAGTGCAGGTAGGCTGCCTTGCTTTCGCCTTGGTTGTCGCTCCCCGTGCTTGGAGAGGCACAAGTCCTGCTTGTGCCACTCGCTCTGTGTGTCCTCTACGGCCTACCTCCCTGCTCTGTATGGCACGTGTCTGGCCCTGGTGGT
Organism: Paralithodes platypus; assembly: GCA_032716605.1. Classification (NCBI taxonomy): domain Eukaryota; kingdom Metazoa; phylum Arthropoda; class Malacostraca; order Decapoda; family Lithodidae; genus Paralithodes; species Paralithodes platypus. The sequence goes on from CM064582.1 coordinate 13,720,704, forward strand.
TGTGCTGCTCCATGGCCCTGGTTCCTCGGCGGCGGCTGTGGCCTCTGCTTCCCTTCCGTCGGTGTGGACGATGGTCTCCCGCCACATTAGGACTGTGGGCCACCGTTCCCCGGCCTTTGTTGCCGACCGGATCCGCGTCGCCCTGGGTATCCCTGACCCGACTGAAGGCCGTTCACCTGGCCCTCTCCCCTGGGTCCCGCAGCCGGTCGTCCCATCGTCGGGGGTTCCCCGGCTCCGTCCACGCTCTCGCTCGCCTCGTCGTCCTCCTGATCGCCTTGACGACGCCCATCGCCCTCGTCATGGTTCTCGCCCTGAGGCCGGGGTTAGCGGCTCTGCCCCTGTGCGCCCTCCCCTGGCCTCTACGGATAGGGGCTCTACTCCCTTCCGCCCGCTTCCCCAGCCCAGACGACTTCCTCTTACGTTGTCCTCTCCACGCGCGGTTGTTCATGCTGTAGCTGGCCCTCTGCTCCCTCCTCCTACACTGTCCAGGAGGGTCCGCCTGGATGTCGTTGCTTCTCCTACTTCACCTGCTTCAGTGCCTATTCTTCCTTCACGGTCTCGTCCCACGGTGGTGGTCCCTCCCTCCTCCGCCTCGGTGTCGGGCCGCCCTGTTATCTCAGCCCCGGGGATCCTTGCTCTGTTTCCCCCCGCGGCTCCTGGCCTCCTTTCACCCGGCCAGCCTTCCCACTCCCGTCGTCCTGCTCCTCCTCATTCTTCTCTTCCTGACCTTCACTTACCGTCTCGCCAGGGGGGTACCCCTCCTCTTGCCTCGGTGGGGTTTCGCGAGGTTTTGGGGTCCCCTTTCTCAGGAGCTGATGTGTCGCTGGAAGAGGGGATTGGTGCTGTTTCCCCCTCGGCCGTTCGTGATCGGGGACGAGTCCCTCAACGGCGACACAACCGTCGTCGCTCGCCTTCCTTGGGCCGCGACGCTGCTGGTTCATGTCGTGGGTCTCCCTCCCGCTCACGCTCGCCCCTGCGGGCCGCCCAATCTGGGGGGGGGGGGGGGTAGCCTCTCTCGGATCGATTGTCGGCTATGCAGGGCTGGGTTGTGTCACGCTTCGACGGGTGCTTGGAGTCGATGGAAGACTCCCTCTTCTCGCCCTTCTTGGCGGTGACTCGCCCTCCGCACCTCACCCTACCTACCCCTGCTACGGTCCCCCTCCCTTCTGCAGGCCTACGCTCTGGTCAGACTTCAGCCGCCCTGACATCCTTCCGGCTGTTCAGGCCCTGGCTGTGTTGACGGGTCTGTCCTCCTATGGGACAGGTTTGTGCGACGCCGGTACGCCTGGCTTAGCCATCATGCTCGGTCACCCTCTCCCATTGGAGGCCTGGTTTGCTGAGGCCTTCGACTTCACACACCGATCCGTTGACGGCTCTCCTTCCGTCCCTCCCCCGGAGTCGTCCCTGATTTTGCCTCCTCTTGTGTCTGTCGGCGGGTTGGACGGCGCGTTCTGGTCCTGGATGAGCGCGCCCGTTCTTGAACTTTGTTCTATTGCTACCCCGTTCTTCTCTCCCCCGGATCAGCCCTCTGTCGCCAAGGTTTTTCCCTTGCGACAGAGGGTGACGGACTTATTGTCTTGTCTTTAGGTTCCCTCCAGACGTCTGTTCACCACCTGCGGCTTTTCGAGGCATCTGCGCCAGGCGATCTTCGCGAGGGCTTGGACCGCGTTCAGCGGGTCCACCTTCGGCTCGCGATGTCTTTGGTTCCCGAGCTGAAGGCGGTTTTGTGCGCGGCAACTCGGCACCGCACGACGGTACGGTCTTCGTTCTGCCGGCCGGCCCCCTTGGTTATTCGTCAGGGTTTGTTGTACTCTGCGCTATATACGTCGTTTTTTTTTACGCAGGATGCTTGGGAATGCTACGCTTCTCTGTCGGCGGCCCCTGCTTCCGCCACACGCCGCCGCGCTGTGTCGTTACGGACCCTGCTTACGTCACGCACCGACGCGCTGTGCCGCACGCGGGGTCTTCTCAGTCCCGTCCTTCTGCCGGTCCTCTTCGGGGTGCTGCTGCAAGTGCTGCCGCCTTGCACGGGCGCAGAACTGGGACGTTGCTGGCCGGTGCATCGGTTCCGCCTCGCACTTCTGTTCTTGCCCCTTTCATCCCCTCTGTGTCGGGGCTGGCCGGCCTTCCACTTCCGGCCGCCCTTCGAAGGGGTCAGCCCCGCGCCGGCCTGGGGTTGGGGTGGCCCGCCCTTTTCGACGAGGTTGGGGGGGGCGGGGGTAGAGGAGGTCAACGTGGCGCTCATGCCCGCATGGCCCGTACCGGGGGTACCTCCACGTCAACACAATGTGTAGTTCTCTGGGTCGGCCACCTTGTTCTCCTTCTCGCCTGGGCGTACCGGGTCGCTCCCCTCCTCTCGGGTGCTCCCTCGGGTTGTTTTCGCCCTTGCGCCCCTCGGTAGCCGCGAGGGACGTTGGGGGCGGCGGGTTGCGCGGAGGGGTCTCACCTGGAGGTGGACGTACAGACCCCCACTCCGCTCTTGTCACCGACAACGGCCCATCTCTTCAGAGGTGGCCCACGTGTTCACTTCCATGCCCGAGCTGGGTAGCGTCGAGGGAGTTGACCGCCGGTCACCCGGTTTTCCTCTCCCGTGTCTTTCTGGTTCCGTCGCCGACCTGCGACGCGATGCGACCGGTGGTGGATCTGTCGGCCCTCAACGGGCACATCGTGCACACACGGTTTCGGATGCTGCCGGTACCCCTGGTACGCCTGGCCCTGTGCCCTCTGTCGTGGGTAGTGTCGCTGGCCCTCCAGAATGTGTCTTGGCTCGTTCCTCTCCATCCTCGCTTCCAGCGATTCTTGGCCGTTCGGACTTCCGATCGTGTGTTCCTGTTCGACGGCCTTCCCTTCGGTCTCCACATCGCGCCGCAGATCTTCTCCGCACTGGTGGGGCAGCCTCTGGGTCCTCTCCTCAGGAGCGGGCTCCAGCTCCTGTTTTCCTTGGCCGTTTGGTTGGTAGTTTCCGACGCCCTAGGCCTGTGCATTGGCGACGCCCTCACAGTCGTTCGCAACATCGCACGGTTAGGGTTCCCCTTCGATGTTCCCAAGTCACGCTTGACCCCGTCGCGTGTCGTGCCATGGGTCGGTCTCGCATGGGTTTTGTCCGGCGCTACGGTGACCCGGGGTCTGCCGGCCGCGGTGCACCTTCGGTGGACGGTCCTCGCCGTGTTGCACTCGGTCTCCCTCCCCGGGTGGCTCTGGGACTCGTTCGTGGGTTCGCTGCATTGGGCCGCTCTGCCCCTTCCCTTAGGGAGCCTCTTGCTACGCCGCCTCCTCCTCATGGGCACCGCGGTGTTTCCGTTGCCCCTATGGATCGGCTCCTGCCGCTCCCGCGTACCGTTCGCTGACACTTCGGTCGCTGGGTTGCTCGGGGCTCGCTCTCTGCGGCTGTGCCCTGGACCGCCCCCCCCCCCCCGCCGACGGTCTGGGTAACCACAGATACGTCGAGCGAGGTTGGGTGAGGTTCCCAATCGAACCTGGGACGTCCACTTCCCGGCAGATGGGTGGGTCTCCCTCCTCTTACCCGTCTATGCCCTCGGATTGTTGGTTCCTTTGTTCTTCCTGCGGGACCGCGCGCTGGCCCTTCGGGGTAAGTCGGTGGCCTTCGGGTTGGACACTCAGACAAGCTGTCCCCTGTTTCCTTATGCGGGGGTCCTCCAGGTCGTTGACTCTATTGGGGGTCTCGGTGGGGTTGTTCTTCCTCGCGGACCGACACCCCTTCTCCTTGCATGCCTCCTCCCTGCCCGGGCCTGCCACCCTTTGGGCGGCCGCCCTGTCGAGAGGGCAGGGCGTTCTTGTAGAATGGGCGATGAAACGGACTGTGTTCGCCGACCTCGCGGCTTCCTGAGGTGTTCCGGAGGTCGCCTTGTTCGCATCGGGGGTGCCGCGCCAGTTGCCTCTGGACCTCTCCCTCCGGCCTCGCGCTCCGGGGGGGTCCGGACGCTTTCATGGTCGCCTGGTACAGGTGGCGGTCGATATCCATCTTTCCGCCACCAGACGCGCTGTTGATGTGCCCAGTCCTCGCGAAGCTGCGGCTGTACCACGGCTGCGTCTGACTCCTCGCGCCTCTGTGGCCGGCACGGACTTGGTCCGCCCGGTTGCCGCAGTGGTGCCCGAGTCCGGTCCCTCTACCTGTCTCCGGCTTCCACTTGGGCTAGGTTGGGGTCCTGCGGACCTCTTTGGCCTTCGCATCGCGCTTGTTCATGAGGCATGGTGGCTCCCGGTCCCCGGCCGGGCCCTGACTGACTTCCTGCAGCGTTCCTGGCCGTCTTCTCCTTGGGGGACTTACGGGTCCCGCTGGAGGTCTTTTACTAGGTGGCTACAGGCCACTCGCCTGCCAGTTGGCTCTCCTTCCCTCGTCCTACGCTCCTTGTTTCACCTCTTCCGTACACGTCGCTTTCCAGTCGACGCTATACGTACCCACTTGTCTGCCGTCCGGGGGGTTCTTTGGGTCCGTCGCTGGGCTGGTCGTTCCGCCACAGGTGCTGGATTCCTTCCTGACGGCTGCCTTCCGGGATCGACCGCCTCCGCGCCAGGTCCCTCCGCTGTGGGATCTGGGGCGGGCTCTGGTCCTTCTGGCTTCCCCCACGTATACAAGGGCCGCTACGCCGGTTCCGTTGCTCGGGCGTCCACTCTTCCTTGTCGCTCTGGCCACTGGGGATTGGGTGTCTCCACTAGCGGCATTGTCACGGCCCCGGGACTGCGTGCGATTCTCCCCGTCCTTGCATGGCGTCTCGTTCGCCTCCTCCCCACCTTTTGTTACCACGCATGGGAGGGAGGCCCCCGTTTTCCAGCCTTTCGCCGTCCAGGCTTTACGGCGTGGGCATCCTCGCCATGTGTTGTGCCCGGTGTCAGCCTTGCACTCCTCTGTTGCGTCTGTGGCACCGCCTTCGGGTACTGCTGTGTGGGTGTCTCCTCGGACAGGTGGGAGGCTCTAGCAGGTGCAGCTGGGCCGCCACGTTTGTCGGACCGTTCGTGCCCGTCACCCTGTTTGTAGGGGTTCTGCGCGCGATGTCAGATCCTTTGCTGCCTCCTTCCGGTTACTGCCACGTCGATCCTTCCCTGCCTTCGCCTCAGCGGTTTTGTGGTCTTCTATCAATTCCTTCATCTCCTCCTACCTCTCCGTGTCCAGTGTTCGACCCCCTCGGCCGGTGATTGCTCTCGGGGGTCGTGTTTCCTGGTGCTCTGGCGAAGATCCCTGGTCTTCCCCCCTTGTCCCTCGTTCTTTTCCTTTGTTTTTTTGACACAGGGGGGGGGGGGGGGGGTATGGGTTTGCAACACTGGATTGCAAGTTTGGGATTATGTATTGTTCCAGTACATAAGTGTTTTTGCCACATTGAAAATTGTGTTTTGTTCTTGTGTTCAGTGTTTTTGTTGGTTTTTGAAGAAAAGGGATTTTGGGTACAGTACCTTTTTGGTTTCAGACAAGTCTATGTTTTTGCATTACTATGAATGACGGGCATGTGTTAAAACTGTTCTTTTTAGCTACTCCTCAGTTTTTCACTCTTTTATTAAACTCTCTTGTTTACATTGTGTCTTTGTCATTCGTAATTTTGTTTTATGCATTGGTTTTTTTGGTAGGTTGGGCTTGGATGTCCTCCTCCTATTTGTTATGCAGCCTTGACGTTGGATTTGCCAAGACTACTAACAAATTGGGAGGTTTGACGTACCTCCCAACCTACCAAATAGGAAAACCTACTATTTGGTAGTAGTCTTGGAAAATCCAACGTACATAATACCCTCCCTCATGCCGGACCCCTGCCCATCCGCGTTCTTCTGCTGACGTGAGATGTGATGACAAGAGAGGGTCGCTCATGCGCACGTTCGACAGGGATCTGCACATGACGGAACACGGGATGGGCCTTAAGCGGTAACTAAGGTAAACCCCTTTTTCTTCTCTTCTATGCTTTTTTCACCTTCGGTGGTAGTTTTGGTTAATGTACAACGTCTCCTAGAGCAAGATAAGGAGTAGACTCTAGACGTTTTCTTTTTAACCGCGGTTGGAATGACGACATAGCAGTCAAAATAGACAAGTCGTCATTGCAATTAGGTTAATAGCCTTGACGTTGGATTTTCCAAGACTACTACCAAATAGTAGGTTTTCCTATTTGGTAGGTTGGGAGGTACGTCAAACCTCCCAGTAGACCACAAAGTCCAGCACATACCCCGTCTTGCAGTCGCAGAGGATGAAGAACTTTATGCCGAAACGGTGTCTCTTCGACGGGATGTACTGTCGGAAATGCAACCTACCACGGAACAGGACCAGAGACTCGTCGAGGCACATCTTCTGGAATGGAATCAGGTAGGTGGTAAACCGATGACGTATCATGTCATACAGCTTCCTAATTTTCCATAGCTGGTCGGGAAGGTGGACATGCTTGTTGTTGGTCAGGTGGAGATACGACAGGATGTCAAAATACCTGTCCCTGGACATGTATTTTCCGAATGCTGGAGTTGTGATGAGGGTCGGCAGTTATCCAATAATCGGCCAGTGCATGTTTCCTGATGTGTGTCATCAGCATAGTCAGTGCCAGAAAACATAAATTTCTGGCACAGTGACAGGTCACCATGCCACCATCTTGGCACTTGTCTTCCTGCCAAGAAAGTTTACACAGATGCTGTGATGGTTGTTGATTTCCTCCACCAGGCATTCAATGACCTCGTTGTCATAGAAGCCACAAAAAAGTTCACTGGGGGTTGCATCTGGGCCACAGGGATATGCTGCTGTCACCCCTGAGCCAATCTGCTCCTCGTCAAAAGCAGGACAATCTGGCTCGAAATCTGCCCCATCAGTCCAGACAAACAACTCCGATGAGCGCGCACGTGCAGGATGAGCGCGCCCAGGCCCACGCGGACGCTCACGCCCACGCCCAGGGGCAGCGGCAGCGGCGTCGGCAGGATGAGCCGCACGCCCACGACCTCGCCCTCGAACTCATCGTGTTGGTCTCTCCTCTTCTTCCGCATCCTCTTCCTCCTCTTCCTCAGGTGATGTCAGGTCATCTGGGGCAATGTTAGGGTCGTCAACATCTTCTTCGGGGGACAATTCTGGCGAAGAAGTGACCGGGCGTCGGCGGCGGGTGGAACAATGGGAGCCTCAGCCTCGGGAGTTGGACTCCTTTTGCGGCGAGCCGAGGGCTTCTCCGCTCCAAATAATGCTCTTCGATGTGATGAGGGCTGTGGCACATTGTGGGAGGACAATGCCGCACTACTAGTACCACTTGAAGAGGCCCTTTGCTCATGCTGAGGGATAGATGAAGCCAAGGGCTGTGGGTGACCTGCGCGGCGTCCCGGGACAAAGGAATGCGGGTGGTCGCTAGACCAGGGTCGGCGTCATTGTCTCTATCACTTTTATCGCCTTCCCTTGCTTTTTCTGCTGCCCTGCGTGCTTTTTTGGCTGCACTTTTCACCAATGTTTTCTTATAAAAGTATTTGCCCACTTTCAAGGGCGTACGAGCAGGCAAGGGGTAAGGGGAAGTTCCCGGGGTAGGCCTAGGCTGACCAAGCAAAGATGGCGGCGGGATAGGCCTAGGCTCAAGCACACTTGGAAGTTCTATTTCACCTTCCTTCACCACTTCTACATCAGGGGACTCACTACTGTCTCCTCCCTCAAACAAATCAACATTATCATCACCCTCAAACCCCACAAAATCATCATCTTCACTCACACTAATGAATTGTTCTTTGTCGATCAAGCTTTCACCACTGCTTTCTTCAGTCAAGATGGAAAAAGTTCTTTCTCTATCGCAGTATCACTCAATAAAACCTTTGCTTTCTTACGTTCGGGCTTTTTCTCGCTTGCAACAGTAGCTAGCGGGGTAGCAGTGGGGCTCGCAGGAGGTTGCACAGAATCGGACGCGTCAGAAGATTTTTTTTGCTATAACTCGCTATGGCGGACACGTACGAACTGATAACGGTAGTATTTGAGGCTTGGTGGCACTGCGATCGCTCCTGCAAAGGAAATTTTCGCCACGTGGATTTCAAAGCATGCTTTCAAGCATATGGATTTTAAAATGACACCCGGGCTCCGGCCCCTTGGCCGCACTGTCATTTTAAAATGACACCTGGTCTCCGGCCCCTTGGCTGCACTGTCATTTTAAAATGACACCCGGGCAAGAAGGGTTAAAGCCATCGTCATAAATGTATAAGTATATTCTATGTAAATTATATCAATTAACTTATTTGACTTTTGAATTATTATCTTTTAATGCTCCTTGAATTCTGCATTATACTTCTCATTTAACCCTATCAAAGTTCGATTACGCATTTCTTCTCTGTTTTCTGACTATTATTTAACAATTTTAATGCGAGCCGTGGCATAGTCAGTAGAGGGTCAGCTGCTGATCAAAGGGTCGGTGGATCGAATCCTCACCATCAAAATGTTATTGGTAGATGTCAAGCTCGGGCAACTTGACTAGCATTTATGACAAACGCCTAATCTTCATGGCCACCTCTTCTCGGGAATTACAGCGTCTGGCAAAAAAAAATTGGATGAAGAAGGGTGCTGGTATATGGAATTCAGAGGGTTAATTTAGATCGTCTCTACCCCTTTGATGCCTACAGGTCTTTCCTACAGTAGATTGTATAAAATAATTTAATGATAGCCAGAACTTACTGCTAAAATGCGGCATAATCCTCAAAGGGTTAATCCCAGTTTACTTAACCTAACAAGTGCGCATGGGGGTAATTGGAAACGTCCCCCTGTGCTGACGTATTTGAGGTGTTTCCGTCACTAAAATATTCATTGTACCATTAATAGCATTAATACTTATCCATATGCGCCTATTATGGGTTGATTATAGAGGTATTAACCTGAAACAACAATAAAACGAGTGAAAACAGCGTTTGGATGGTCAAAATCGGAGATATAGCCCGCGAGTTGTATAATGTATGGGTGAGGCAAGCTGCTTTCCCGCCAATTTCCCCCAAGGCCACTGAGACACAGTCGATCGATACTCTCTCTCTCTCTCTCTTGCATTCGCTTGCTATCAGTGATGACCACACCCTGTAACCGGATTTCTAATGTTAGCACGAAAATATACCTCAGAATAAGGGAATAACAGGGAAAATAGGTGATAACTGAAGGAGAGGAGGAAAGTGGGGAAGGAGGGGAGGTAGAGGACTGAGATTTTGCATGGCCCAGGGGCCAAAAAAAAAAAAAATTTCGATGTCAAAAGTTGATTTTTTTTTTCTCTGACTCTTAAGAGTCTCCCCGCAGTTCCCGGGTTAAGAATATTTTTACCATATATTAACATTTACTTCTATTGATGCATTTTACTGCTAATGATTTATCTGGTAATATATTTAAATGAATTAGTTGACAATTTTTGTAAGTACAGTACCTGTACTGTAGTGTTAAATTTTATCATAGACTACAATAGATCTGGACTTGACACAAAAATGGAACTTTGCAGTAAGGGACCCACATTCTGAAAATGAACCCCCAAGGTTGAACCTCGAAACCGCTAAAATTTGATATTTTCTCGTTTTCGAGGTTCGAACTTGGGGGTTCGTTCTCCGATTTTGGGTCCTTTACTGCAAAGTTCCATTTTTGTGTCAAGTCCAGATCTACTGTAGTCTATGATTGTATATAACATGTATATACAATTTGTAGAAGGTGGGCTTGCGACCCCCACCCGGAAAAAATATCTAAGCAAAGAAAAACGAACGAACAGCCTCGGATGCGGACGGAACCTACGTTGACGAACCACGACCGACTAAGGACATTCCTTCGGACATTCTGAGAATGGCTACATGGAATGTTAGTGGCATGAATGATGGCACAAAAGAGAGAGAGGTTCTGGAAGTGTTAGTGAATGCCAGACTGGATGTATGTGGAATGACAGAGACCAAATGGAAAGGTTCAGATGTGAGAGACTGGGAGTGTGGAATGGGTGTGTGTGCTGGAGTGAGTGAAGGAACAGCGAGAGAAGGTGCATGTTTGTTTGTAAGTAGCAAATGGAAGGAATGTGTAAGAGAGTATGGGTCTGTGGGTTCAAGGATTGTGTGGGTGAGAATGAAAGTAGGAATACAAACGTGGGTGATTGTATGCGTGTATGCCCCGACAGAGGATATACTTGAAAGAAAGAAAGAGGAGTTCTGGATGAATGTGGAGGCGTGCCTGGAGAAGTTTGACTAGAACGAAAGAATATTTCTGATTGGGGATATGAATGGTAAGGTGGGTGATAGGAAAGTTAAGGGAGTGGTGGGAGGGTGTGGGGTATCATCAGAGGTGAATGGGAATGGTAGTGCACTTGTGGATGTATGTGTGGGGAGGAGGCTGTGGATAGCCAACACCTTCTTCCGACACAGAATGATCCACAGGTAGGCTACACGTGGAAACGGATGTTGACGATGAAGGATAAGACAGTGGTGGAACGAAAGTCATTGATTGATTATGTATGTGTGGATGAACGAATGAAGAAATCTGTGATGGATGCTAGGGTGTATAGGGGTATTGGAGGGGGTCTGTCTGATCATTATGTAGTGGTAGCTAAGGTTAGGATACAAAAGAAGTGGGTGAGGAGAGCTGGAGGGAGGCGAGAGGAGGGTGGATTGGTGAGGAGGGTGGAGAGGTTGCAGGAGGAGGAAGTCAGGGAGGAGTACAGGAGGGCAGTGGAAAAACGACTAGGTGGGTTCGACCTGGAAGTTATGGAGGAAGTGGAGGAGATGAGCAAGGTGTTTAAGGATGAGATCTGTGCAGCATGTGAGGAGGTGTGTGGAGTGAGGAGAAGAGGGAGGGGAGTGAAAGGTACAGCATGGTGGACAGAAGAAGTAAGAATAGCTGTGGAAGAAAAGAAGAAAGCATATAGAGAGTGGTTGGGTAGTAGAGGGAATGAAGATTTCGAGAGACAGAAACGAGCGAGGTACGTGGAGAGTAAGAGGGTGGTGAAGAGAGTAGTGAAGGAAAGTAAGAGAAGAGTAGATGAGGAATTTGGAAGGAATCTGAGTGTAAAATGGAGGGAGAGTAAGAAACTGTTCTGGAAAGAAGTCAAGAAAGTTAGGGAAGGTAGCAAGGGAAACAGTAAGGGTGTGAAAGATAAGAATGGGAGAATGCTAGCCGAGAAGCAAGAGAGAGTCGAAAGATGGAGGGAGTACTTCAATGAGTTGCTAAATGTAAGGAATGAAGAGCCAGCAAACATACCTGGATATGGTATGGGAGGGAGAAGAAGAGAAGTAGTGGAGGAGGAGGTGGGGATCAGGAGGTCAGAAGCATGGGAAGCCATGAAAAGAGTGAAGTTGGGGAAAGCACCAGGAACAGATAGAGTGTGTGGGGAAATGTTGAGGTATGGTGGTGAGATAGTGATAGAATGAGTATGGAAAATATGCAAACTAGCATGGAAGAAGGGGAGTGCACCCGATGACTGGAAGACTGGCATAATAGTCCCCCTATATAAGGGCAAAGGGGAAAGAGGAGTGTGTGGTAACTACCGAGGAATATGTCTTCTAAGCGTAGTAGGGAAGGTATACAGTAGGGTAGTGATTGAGAGAGTGAGAGTGAGAACAGAGAAATGGATAGGCGACGAGCAGGGAGGTTTTAGGAAGGGAAGAGGATGTGTAGATCAGATTTTTACCCTGAATTGTGTTGTGGAGAAATATCTGGAGAACGAAACAAAAGGTGTATGTTGCCTTTATGGACTTGGAGAAGGCCTATGACAGAGTGGATAGAGAAGGTTTGTGGAAAGTACTTAGAATATACGGAGTAGAGGGCAAGTTGCTGAAAGCAGTGAAGAGCATGTATGAGGGTGCAAAGGCGGCAGTACGTGTGGAGAGTGAGCAGAGCGAGTTCTTTGACCTGAATGTTGGTTTGAAACAGGGGTGTGTGATGTCCCTGTGGTTGTTTACTGTATATATGGATGGAGTCATGAAAGAAATACTATCAAGAGCAGTGGATGTTGGTGTATCGCTGAAAAGGGAGTGAATTGAGTGGAAGCTACCTATACTGCTGTGTGCGGATGATACAGTTCTGATGAGTGATAATGAATGGGAGTTGCAGGGTCTGGTAAATGAGTTTGGAACAGTGTGCGAAAAACGGAATTTGAAGGTAAATGCGGGGAAGAGCAAGGTTATGGTCTTCGAAAGGGGTGAAGTCACAGAGTGTGAGGTGAAGCTGAACGGTCAGGCTATGGAGATCGTCAACTCTTAAGTATCTGGGCAGTGTGTTGAGTAAAGATGAAGAATATGGATGAAGAAGTGTGGGAGAGGGTACAACAGGGGAAGAGGGTTGTAGGAACGCTAAAAGCAGTAACAAGAAATAGGGTGGTCAGTATGGAAGTGAAGAAGTCCTTGCATGACAGTGTGGTAATCCCAACCTGACTTACGGAAGCAAAGCATGGACGTTGATTGAGAGACTCACACCAAGAGTGAGAGCAGTGGAAATGAATTACTTTAGGAGTGCGTGCAGAGTTACATGGAGGGATAGACAGACTAATGAGGAAGTAAGAAGGTGTGGTGTGGAGGTAGATGTGCTGGAAAGTGTGAAAAGGAACAACTTGAGATGGTTCGGCCATATGGAACGTATGGAAAGCGAGAGAATGACTAAGAGGGTGTACGAGAGCGAGGTGGAGGGACAGAGAGGGAGAGGTAGACCGAATGAGAGGTGGAAGGATGGAGTGAGGAAGTACATGAACGAAGACGGTGCTGGTTGGGGAGGAGGGGTGTCGACTGACTGGGGACAGAGGTGCGTGGGGGCGGTTCGTTCGTGGCCACCCCTTCGGGGATCACGGCGTCAAGCAATAGATAGATAGATAGAAATATCAAATATATTAACTGTCCCATTTCTGACTCTTAATTAGGAGATAATACTTAACAGATCTAATAACAAGTAAACAATGCTTTAAGTATTAATTCACTTTGTTCTTTGTCACATGCTATACTTAGGAATATATACTGTATACTGTGTATATATATATATTTAGTAGGGGCCCCGTAATCATTGACGATATGCCTATTAGTATTAGCCTCCATTCAAACACCCGCGGGTCAGCAGTTTGAATCTACCGCCGCGGGGATGAACGGAGTACACGTCATAAGGGTAACGCTTATTCTCTTATGGAATCGTCTTATGATTGGGTACCCGCTACGAAAGAACCTTCATAAATTATAAAAAAAAAAATATATACTTAATAATTGTTATAATATAGCTTTCCATCTCGTGGATTTCTTGGGTGGGGTTCCTTGCCGCTGACTCCTGGTCCGCCATACTTCCTTCCCTTCCCCGCGGCCGTACCGAGAGGTTGGGGGTCCCTGTGCTCCGCCTCATTCTTCGTTTACTCCCTTTCTAGTGAGTCCTTACTCATTTGTATATATCTGAGTTGTATTGAACAAGGTTTAGATCAGCTAGCACAAGGCTACCCCATTGGTACGCCCGCAGGAAGTGTTTAAATTAGGGTACTATTGTAACAGGCGCCTACGTGTCCCAGGACCCTCGCGCCAGGTTTGTTATTTGTGTTTTATTTTTGCGCCTTAGCTCTTTGATAATTATTTAGGAGGCTACCATTCCTCAAGTTTATGCTTCAGGCTGTCACTATGAGGCAGTTGCACAGTTATTTTTGCAGATGCTCTAGTTCAAGGGTTACCACACGTGGTGTGGAAACTTCTGGAGTCCGTATCTGCACGTGGGCCCCTATCGTGGGCCTCTTCCTCCTCGTGCTGCTGCTGCTGGGTCTTCAGAGCGTCTGGTTGCAGCCACCTTGATGTTTTGTCGTTACCTCATGGCCAGCCTCATTAGGGATCCCCAATGTAGGCTAGGGGTTATTTATTTTTATAAATTACACTCTATGTAATTTTTAAGCTTAATGTTTCCCCTATGTGTGTCTTTTGCATGTGTGCTTTACATGCTCTAGGGGTTGTGGGAGATGTCCCGTTTATATGGGGGGGGGGGGGGGGGGTTGACTTATTTCCCATGTTAGTTCTCACCTCTGAAAATTTTGGTTCGTTTTTCCGGCGGCTTTCTCAGCAGAGCCGCAGTTTTCTCGTCTCAGACGATAAATCAACCAAATGTCCCGGCGTGGTGTGCTGAACCACGAACCTTCCGGCGGAATATGCTAAATTCTTAACCTGACAAGCGCGATATAGATGTAGGTGCTAGGGTAGTTATTTGTGCATTTCTAGCCCTGGATTCTGACAGAATTCGTTATATTTACAATATAAACCATTATTTGTTTTCGGTATGCTTTTATTTTACATATATGATGTATATATGAACCTTCAAGAGTGCTAAAATAAGTGGGAAAAGCATTTGGGTGGTGAAAAACGAAGATATTGGCCACCCGGTCATAATCTCAGGCGAGAGAGAGAGACAGGCAGCCTTCCCCTCTCGCTGTCTGGGAGTCAACTGAGGAGAGCGGGGCGGTGTGTGCCGGTGTCTGGGTGTTGCATAACGATCTTTTATGCAACCCACTTGTGCTACATTATCGCGGGAGAGAAATATAACCGATAAATGATGATAATAAGAGGAAAAATAGGTGATAATTGAGGAGGGGAGGGAGGGGGGAATAAGGTGGGGAAGGAGGGGAGGGGGGTGGGTGAGATTTACATGGATGAGTACTGGAGGGGAATTATCTCACCTAGAGACAAATTCCTTTGTTTTGATAGGCCCTTTTTTTTTATGGAAGGCTTTTTTTATGGTCCTGCTTCCGTGAGGCCTATCGCGTTCCCTATAGGAAGCCTTCCGTGAGGCCTATCGCGCTTGCCGGGTTAAGGGAGTCAAGTCGGCCCGCAGAGTGAACTCGCCCTGACCGATAGCCTCACGCAGTAAGACTTCTCTCGCCCGGCGTAACAGTCAAGTGGGCTTAACTATGACTCAAATCATAAAGCTAGTTAACTATCTATCTAATGCAAATAGTCAATGATAGTAAAATGCTTAAGGTCGATTGGGCCAGTGACGCTTTGTCACAGGTAAGAAGTTCATATGTACTGTATATGAAAAGAAAAACCCCAGGTTTTTCTGTTGGGTCCAGCGGAAGGTTAGAGTAGCAGTGGCTATAGCTAATTTTCCGGTGGACTTGAGGTAGGATGTGTTAACACCTCTCAGGTTACCCTTATGAGCATTGATTCCTGGAAATTTTATTTCCAGATCTCTTCACATCGTGAGCAGCACGGCAAAGGACGAAACCGTTCCCGGCGGGGGGGGGGGGTGTTCAGTTCCAGCTTGCATGTTTTCACTTTTTATGCCACACCTACCTGTTTTCGCTAGTTCCGATAATTGCACACTAGAATATGTGCATGGATGGGTCTAAGTTTCTCTGGACTTTCCAGAAATGCCCGGTGGGCGTAGATCTTTATACGGAATGGAAGAGTTTTTCTAGATCATCCGGGCCTAGCGGCCTTGATCGATATTTAAAAATATTTACCTCCTAGGCCACAAGAGTGGCAATTGATTGTAGAGTTAACATTCGAGGTCGCAGACCTGTTGCAGCTCTTTCTGCTCTACTCATTCAATAATAATTCCCCAGTGTCACAGTCATCGCTTTTCTATGCAACCAATACTCAACATTTCGTTGAGTAATTAGCCATTAGCAGTGACCAGGAATCCATTAAGGTAAACCCGAACCGACTTCTCGTCTCAGACGATAAATCAACCAAATGTCCCGGCGTGGTGTGCTGAACCACGAACCTTCCGGTGGAATATGCTAAATTCTTAAGGGAGTCAAGTCGGCCCGCAGAGTGAACTCGCCCTGACCGATAGCCTCACGCAGTAAGACTTCTCTCGCCCGGCGTAACAGTCAAGTTGGCTTAACTATGACTCAAATCATAAAGCTAGTTAACTATCTATCTAATGCAAATAGTCAATGATAGTAAAATGCTTAAGGTCGATTGGGCCAGTGACGCTTTGTCACAGGTAAGAAGTTCATATGTACTGTATATGAAAAGAAAAACCCCAGGTTTTTCTGTTGGGTCCAGCGGAAGGTTAGAGTAGCAGTGGCTATAGCTAATTTTCCGGTGGACTTGAGGTAGGATGTGTTAACACCTCTCAGGTTACCCTTATGAGCATTGATTCCTGGAAATTTTATTTCCAGATCTCTTCACATCGTGAGCAGCACGGCAAAGGACGAAACCGTTCCCGGCGGGGGGGGGGGGGTGTTCAGTTCCAGCTTGCATGTTTTCACTTTTTATGCCACACCTACCTGTTTTCGCTAGTTCCGATAATTGCACACTAGAATATGTGCATGGATGGGTCTAAGTTTCTCTGGACTTTCCAGAAATGCCCGGTGGGCGTAGATCTTTATACGGAATGGAAGAGTTTTTCTAGATCATCCGGGCCTAGCGGCCTTGATCGATATTTAACAAAATTTACCTCCTAGGCCACAAGAGTGGCAATTGATTGTAGAGTTAACATTCGAGGTCGCAGACCTGTTGCAGCTCTTTCTGCTCTACTCATTCAATAATAATTCCCCAGTGTCACAGTCATCGCTTTTCTATGCAACCAATACTCAACATTTCGTTGAGTAATTAGCCATTAGCAGTGACCAGGAATCCATTAAGGTAAACCCGAACCTACCCCCCCCCCCCCCCCCCAATACAAAAGAACCCACCCGGCATCGCCAGACTCCGTCTATATTGATACCCGGCGGCAGGTCGGACAGCTTCCGGCCAGGGCCCCCGGTCTCCCAAGTGACAGTATAGAGCCGATGTCGCACAAAAAAGGGTAAGTCGGTTTTCACGACCGCTCGCCTCGGTTTCTGCCCCAAAGGTGCCAGAGTTTTTTCCCGGACTCCTCAGGGCAGGAGCTGGGGAGATTGAGCCAGATCTCCAAGCTAGGTCTAAAGTAAGGGTGGTTCAACAAGTATCTCATTCAATGATCCCTAAAGTTATTGTGCCTTGCCTTAACCCGGGAACTGACGGAAGACTCGTAAGAGTTCCCCCGGCGGACTGCGGGAAGACTCTTAAGAGTCAGGGGAAAAAAAATCAATTTAACCCGTGGAGCCCCGGCTAGTTTTGTAATGTTTGCGCACCAGAACCCGGCCGGTTTTCAAAAAATGGTTTTATTCCAGAAACAATAGCGAATGGGTTAGGAATGAAGGAAAAACCACGAAAAACCGCTCAAAAAGCTTAAAAAATGGTCCTACAGAGCCCCCGAAAACGGATTTTACAAGAGTAAACAATTGAAGGCAATTATCCCAAAAAAACAGGTTATTGCGCGCTCGCGCGCACGCACGTGGACTTTGAGAGTTTTCAACCATCGGCACGGTTGCGTGGGATACGTACACAGTTCCCATACAAATCTGAGCCCTCTTGAGTGGCTACACCTGAGGTTACGGTCGGCGCAATTAGGGTGACGCGCCAGGCGCGTCTCTGGGGCTGTGCGTTACATACATCGCCGACGCGTCAAGCGCGTCGCTGGGGCTATACGGGTTAAAACACCGAAAAAAAAAAAAAAAAAATTTGCCCCTGGGCCATGCCAAATATCACTCCTCTACCTCCCCTCCTTCCCCACTTTCCTCCCCTCCTTCAGTTATCACCTATTTTCCCTGTTATTCCCTTATTTTGTGGTATATTTTCGTGCTAACATTAGCGAGTTGCAAGCAGGGCATTGTCATCACTGTTAGCAAGCAAGTGCAAGAGAGAGAGAGAGAGTATCGATCGACAGTGTCTCTCCAGACTTGGGGAAAAGTGGCGGGAAAGGAGGTTGCCTCAGCCATACATTATGTAACTCCCGGCCTGTATCGCCGATTTAAGGCGATTTTGACCATCCAAACGCTGTTTCCACTTGTTTTATTGTTGTAACAGGTTAATACCTTTATAATCAACCTATAATAGGCGCATATGGAGAAGTATTAATGCTATTTATGGTAAAATAAATATTTTAGTGATGGAAACAGCTTAAATACGTGCACACAGGCAGAGGTGTCTCATACCCCCCATGCGCAGCCGAGAGGTTAAGGAGGAACGGTTAATCAAGCCGGTGAGACGGCTCCTAAATTTTATCGTAAGGTACGCCGGGGAAACGGCTCAAAATTCTTCAGCTGAGACCAAGCCGGGAAGACGGCTTGTCTTTGTATCCTATCCTAAGTAAAGCCGGTGAGACGGCTCAACATTTTATCTTATTTTAGATATCTATCATAGTTACAACTATAGGATATTACGGATAACTTGTATGAAGTAGGATGTGTACAGCTGTAAATTAGGGACATAAGTCTTACAGGCAAAGGTCCGATTTGTGCTTTCATTATGTGGAAAAAATAGCAAGAATATTCGTAGACACCAATTTCATTGTATCTACAGGTTGTATTCTTTACACAGGTACCTGGAAGTCTCCAAGCCTAAGTTCTACAAACTGGATAGGTTAAGGTTCACTACCTCGCACGCCCCCGACACTACGTTTACGGTAACAACTCGGATTGGATAATCCCTGTTAGATACTTCTCGGCGGACAACCGGGCTTTGAAGACCCGGGACAGCAATCAGAATTCAAATTCTTTGGTTTAAATAGACGCTGTTCTTCGCCGGTAGTGGGATAAGTTCTACAAACTGGAAAGTTTCAGGTTCACTACCTCGCACGCCCCCGACACTACGTTTACGGTAACAACTCGGATTGGATAATCCCGGTTAGATCCTTCTCGGCGGACAACCGGGCTTTGAAGAACCGGGACAGCAATCAGAATTCAAATTCTTTGGTTTAAATAGACGCTGTTCTTCGCCGGTAGTGGGAGATGTGACAGACACATTAGTAGTTTTTTCCTACCCCACGTCAGGTTATGACGGCGGGGTCTAGTGTCAAGTCCTTGTCTAGCCTCTCGGACATTTAGGCACCATTTGTGAACACATGGTATAACCAACGGACCTATCGCTCTTCTCCGGCCACCAAACTCCACTGGAGTTCCGTAATTTAGGGGTCACGTTCCGTCGGGCGCATTCGCTCCTGTTTGGCGGAGTAAAACAGTACATCACGAACTCGGTATGGCAGACTTAGGATTCAAGTCACAGGCACAGGTTTAGTAACTCAGTGACCTCTAGCTTCAGTTCCTTCCCTTCCCCTGAGGATGGGTATGGATCAAGGAGAGTGACATAGACACGGTTTTTGGAAAACTTACACTGGGTAAAGTTGTGGGTCGCTCACCCACAATAAACTCTAGGGATATGGCCCGCCGGGGTTCACTATCTCCCGGCCGGAACACCATGTAGCCTAATAATAGGCGATCTACGTTGCATCGGTTCCCGGGTTTCGAATGTCAACCCGTTTCGGTAATGAGTTCAAACGATCATCTGGGGCATTAACCAGTTTTTCCTAAACCAAGATGTCTCCCCATAATTGACCTACATATGCCGCATGTCGCGGTAGAAATGTCACGAAGCCAGGAAAGATAATCCGAGGAATTTTCGCTTTAAGGCTAGTTTTTCGGATTCATAACACAGAATTGATGCAGGACGGCATAAACCCTGTGATCCCCGCCGGAAGAGCGGTCAGGTGAGGTGCCTCTGGTATGTTTCCCAGCTCACTCACTAATATAGTACAAGTGCTAGTCGGGACTACTTAAGCCTTTACTAAAACATTAACACTGCATAGGGCTTGCCCCCCGGTGATAGATGATTAGCTGGTGCAGTCTACAAATTGATATCTGCCCGGAGGATATAGTTTTATACCCTTGGGTAGACTAAGTGTAGCCCAGTAGAATCGGACATTGGCTGCTTCCCCAACACAATAACAGTCACGGGTCGTTTGCTCCAATCTTACCATCGAATCTTTCAGGTCAGGATTCCGGTTAGAAGAATTGTAGGCTAACCTAGTAGAATTTAACACTGACTGCCTCCCTAGTACAGGAGAAGTCACAAAACTTAATAAGCCCCCTCTCTAAATCTGCGAATTTACTCGTAAGAGTCACCTCAGTTGAGATATTTCGTCCGGTTTTTCTAGACTCAATCTCCAAAACAGTATTTCAATCCATGATCCGGTAGGAGTAGAATGATTTTAGAAATGTTCATTCCGCCGTACGCACCCTGTTGTATAACGATGCTCCCTCGGCCGTGTCACCAGACTTTAGCACAATTAGTGGAAAGTAGTGACGTCCCTTCAAGGTTGACTCCGACTACCGAGCACAAGACTCCTCGTGCCGTAGTGGGTTACTGGTCCACTGCACCAGGGCGTAGCTCAATCTCACCGGGTTCACTCCGTTCATAACACATGTAAAGACATTAGAGGACTCAGATCAGGTTTACGTATCCACCACATAGTGGAAAACGTTTCTGTCCTGACAGAAACCTTTTTTGCATGTCTCAATATCCCTAACACTTCAGTGCTTTAGGGTTCGTTTTCTCCTTTGATTAAGATCACAAAAAATTACAAGAACGGAGTCCCTCGCCGTTTGGCTCTTGAAGGTGGCACAACTAAAGTTTCTATACCTCAAGTACGCTTACTGATCTGGATTCACCACCCGTGATAACCGGACAGATAGACGTCCCAGAAGTAGACTCTTGCGGGGTAAAGGAGCGTTTACCGCTAGTTATAACGGAACACTCGTAACAAGTATGAAATTGCTTTTCCGCTTATTCAAAGCGCTAAGGTTGAACCGGCACCACGGTTTTTGGTCGCGTTCTTATCCTCTGCCTACGATAGGTGTAATACCGAGGCTTCAGAAACGGGCGTTTTTGGGGGGTTTATTCAGCCCCGGGCTCGAATTTTTTTTGGTTCCACTCCACGGAGATGCACTTCAACCGAGGTCTAAAGGTAATGGTCTGTACAGTTTTGCGACGCCGGCAGACCATCTGGTCTACCAGGCACCAGCAGAGCAATTCCAATCATTCGATTGGGGGGGCTCAAACATGCAATTTGTCAAGGACTCTAAAGGAATTCGATGTTGATAGTTAACACCTGCTTTGGCCGACCCCTCGGGGCTGGCGCGCCGCCCGTCTCTATCTCACTACAGGGATAGGGGCTTGGCTATTGTACAAGTCTACGGTGGGAATCCGCCGGGTTTCACTATGTCCCGGCGCCCACCCTTAAACATTTAGTATGAACTGACTTCTGGCAGTTGGACCTCAAATGTTTACTTTTCCCGGCGTGGCCTAAAACGTTGGAATGACAGTATCTCTTCCACCCCGGCCTTACCCTACGCCCACAGTGTCACACCTTATGTAACTACGTTCGGTTGGGGCTGGACCTCGTAGTTGGCACTTCATCCCGGCGTTCGCCTAAACGGGGGAATGAACGTATCTCCGGTGTTTCACCCCAGTTTTTTCCTGACATCCACAGTGATGCACCTATCACTAGTTTCGGGTGTTAATCGATCCTTGGGCAAGACCCAATTTGGATGCAAGATGGTAGCTAGCTCCTCGGTGGCTAACTAAGCTCGGCATTAACAATTCCGAGATAAAACCCTTTGTAGACTCGCCATACCTTTAACAGTCAGGCTAGTCTTTTGTGTTTATAGAAATAGAGGAATCCGATCGAACTGAAACTTCAAAATCGCTCACATTCCCTTTTTCGGTATTACTATTCAAACTAATTCAATCATGAATTTACAGAATCACGCGGCAACAATCTGAGACTCCTCCCTCTTTTGAGGTCCTCGTTTCCGAAGATGAAGGAACAAGTCTTTTGGGTCAAGTGTTCACACTTCACCCCACCCTGTTAGCGTAGGGTTACCCAGTCAAAACTGGTATCCCATTGGGAAGCGTCGAACCTGGATCTTTCCAGGAACAAACGACACGTTACCATCGGCCTTAGGGCGTCTTCCTCTACTTTCCCGGCCACTAACGAGCCGTGTGTTTGCCTAAATTTTTTCAGGCTCCCGGTGTTTACAAACATTGAGCTAGCCTCCGGCGTGTATACCCGGTGCCAGATCTAAGGCAAGTTGATGGAATTAACCCGGCTGAGCCAGCCGGGTCCTCTCACGGATTATATCTTCCCTCTCTCTCTCTCTCTCGCTCAACCAAATCAATCTAGTGGCTCGGTACGGCAACGGGTCTGAAGGCATGGTACTTTAGTTTTTAGTTACTTTACGAGTTAGAGAAAAGGAGGAGGGGGGGGGGGGGGGGGGTACTGGAAGACCAAGACCACCCCGCCGGACAGGTGGGACGTAGGCAAACAACGGACACAAGCACAGAACGAGAGCATTTTAAGCAATGACGAAAAATTTCTTTACTGATTTTCCAGGACTGAATGGACAATCCAGGAAGATGATGGGTCCTCTATAGTACGTTAGAGACAGACATACACTTCCGATGATCAGTAATGTTCCTTAGTTGCTTAGCCAATGGCAAGGAATCAGGAATCCTAGTTATTCCTATCCTGTTGACACGTAACACAGAGGTTGGGATATGCATCTACTCACCTCGGCTCAGGGACTAGGCAAAAGTCACAAGTTAGAGTTTTGGCCTCTCAGATTTTGCAAAATCTTCCATTGATGGCATAGCTAGCACTAAGTTGTGGGCTCCCAACCATTCTTTCTTGACACGATGCCTGTCTATGGCTCTGGATAAGCCAAAACTGCCCTGTGTGGCATCACGGCAGCGGGTCTAGTAGTCCATGTGCTTCTCATTAAGTTTGATCTTACAAGGGAAAAAGGAGGGGGAGGGGGCCCCCCGCCGGTAAGCCCAAAGAACCCTAGAACCCCTCCGCCGGATAATATGATGAATTCACGAGCTGTGATATTAATAAGTCGAGCTGAGTCTACAGCTCTCTAATAAATTTGTCTTTTGTGTATGAATCTCAATGTGAGATCTGACCATTTGTACCTAGTCGGTCAAATATAACAAGGGGTACAGAACCCCTTCGCCGGAGATTGTAATGAAATCACGAATCACGAGCCATGATATGAATCAAACTGGTTATACAGTTCAATCAAAATTTTACTTTAAACTTTTACTTTTAAGAAATCTATCATAGTCGCAACTATATAGTTTTAACAGAATGTACAAACATATAAAATCGTACAAATTATTTTTAAGGTCAGAACATAATCCAAAGGATTATGGGTCGAAGAATGGGAGTACAAGAGTGTTCCCATTAAACATGTGAGGGATCTCAAGTGTAGATCCGGGCATGTATAAGCAGATCTTCTTTGAAGTAACGCACTGCTTTCTTTTTCATTTTTTATTATTATTGTATGTAAACAATAAAGACTTGTAATTGTTATATGGGTCCTTTGTCTCTTCCTGAGTTAATTTGTTAGTGTATTGATATTGTCACGAATGTCCCTCTCCAGTCTTGAGATATCAGGCATATCGTCAATGATGGAGGGGCCACTAATAAATTATAGGTTTGATTCCCGGAGGGAAGTAAAGAAAACCTAATATTTAGTAGGGGCCCCGTAATCATTGACGATGTGGGGCCCTCCCAGCCATCCCCTTCCCATTCGCTTGATGTCTTGAGTTTGAGTCTTAATATATCAGTGAAGGAAGTATGGTGGACCAGGAGTCAGCGGCAAGGAGCCCCACACAAGAAATCCACGAGATGGAAAGCTATAGTATAACAATTATTAAGTATATTTTTTCTTTTTTATAATTTACGAAGGTTTTTTCGTAGCGGGTAGCCAATCATAAGACGATTCCATAAGAGAATAAGCGTTACCCTTATGACGTGTACTCCGTTCATCCCCGCGGCGGTAGATTCAAACTGCTGACCCGCGGGTGTTTGAATGGAGGCTATTATACTAATAGGCATATCGTTAATGATTACGGGGCCCCTACTAAATATTAGGTTTTCTTTACTTCCCTCCGGGAATCAAACCTATAATATATATATATATATATATATATATATATATATATATATATACACATATGGGTTTAAAGACCCCAACCATCCACAGTGAATGTGGCTTCCATGGTACGATCACAGTAATGCACACAGTGCACAGCAATCATAACACGGTGGCTACAGTCTTTACTGCAGTAGGCAACAGTACAACAAAGTCTTGCCACAACAATGCCCCATCATGTTATCACTATGGCTGATGTTGGTATAACGCTAACAGCTAGTGTCTCAGCAAAACTCAATAAAGTCCCCCTGAAGCACTTGCACCTGGCGAAATCGCACCACACCAGCCTTAACTGTGCTACAATAAGGCAGTAACAAGAAATCACCGTAACTGCTACAGAGGCTGACTGAACCACCGAAGTGGAAGGCGGGTGCCCGACCCCGAAAGGGGTTGAAATAGGGGAGCTATCCCCCCGCCAAAGGCGGCTTTCTAGTGCCTTTCCTAGCTGATGCTGAGAGGATTGGGTTCTAGTCTTGTGGTGATGGGCTGGTCTATCAGAGTGAGAACTGAGCGATCTCTGCCATACCCATAGCTTACTCATGACTGTTCCTTTAACTTATATATTTTCTAGATCTCAAGTGACGGCGTCTTTTCCGTGGATTGACCTCCCAATCTACCAAGATTGGAAGCCAAAGCGTCACATTTTTCCTTTGCCCCTCAACTTTCTCTTCATAATTGCTGAGGGGCACAGGGCCCTGGGTGGGGCTTTGGTTTCCCGGGCGTTTCTGCACCCTCCTCAGCTCCCCGCCATGGAGTGGCTTCGGTCACCCAGGCTTTATTGTGGTCGGCAAGGAGGGTTCTGTGGGAGCGCTCGGTTATGGCCTTGGAATTGCTCGGGGCCTTGGGGCTGTTCGGCCAGGCAGCTTGGGGAACAACAACAACAACAACAACCACCGAAGTGGCGGGTGGTGGGGTCGCTGCATCCCTACGCCAGAGAGAAAGGCTGACTTGTGCCAGTGGGCTGTGAGAGTAAGACACTAGGGAACCATGGGGCACACCATTATGGCCCCACTACCTTCACCACTCTCAGGAAGAAAGATAGAAATAAGAATGATGAAAAAGGTAAAGTCAGATCTAGCTATGGGAAGTAGAGGACACCAACCCTCACTCTGATAGATCCAGCCCACCACATCCTGTGTGTATATACTGTATATTTATATATATATATATATATATATATATATATATATATATACTGTATATATATATATAAGGACAAATGCCCCCCACAATCTCAAACTTGCGATTGTGAATGTTGGTAGTTTGAATCTGCTTGCAAATGAAGTGGCTGAGATGTGTGAGAGGAGGCGAGTGGACGTCTGCTGTGCCCAGGAAACACTCTGGAAAGGGCCTGGGATACAGTGGATTGTTGGAAGAAATAAAAGATATAGGATCTACTGGATGGCGGTGGAGACTGATAAAGCGAAAGGAAGAGTGGGTGTTCTGGTGGCTGAAGAGCTGGCGGAAAGTGTGCTTCAGATTACGAAAGTTAGTGAAAGGCTGATTGTTTTGAAGTTGAAAGTTGGTGAAATAATTCTGAATGTGATATCTGCATATGCCCCACAGGCTGGTCTACAGAAAGAGATAAAAGAGGACTTCTGGAATTACACCGTCAGTGTCATTTCAGGCCTGGAGAATGAAATAACAATCGTGGGAAGGGAACTGAATGGTCACGTGGGAGCATCTGCAGATGGATACGAGGGGGTACAAGGAGGAAATGGTTGTGGAAGAAGGAATCTGGAAGACGAATATATAATGGAGTCCTGCGTTGCACTCAACATGGTTGTGTTTAACATGAAGTTCAAGAAAAGACAGAGCCATCTGATCACATATAACTCTGGGGTCTCCAGTAGCCAGATAGATTACTTCTTGGTTAACAGGAAAGACTGGAAACTGGTTTGCGAAGAATGTCTCCCCCAGCATAAGCTACTTGTGTGCGACATGAGCTTATATAATGATCCTAAGCGCAAGAAGGTATACATGCCCAAAAGGAAAGTGTGGCTGCTGAAGAACAAGGAAGTTAGGGATAGGTTTCATAGTGAACTGGAGGAAATTAATAGAAATAAGGAAGCAAGGCCTAGCAATGTAAATAGTCAACGGAATTTTCTTAAGCATAGCCTTCTCGCTGCCACTGACAAAGTCTGTGGGAAAACAAAGGGTCACCCCAGGAATAAGACCTCCTGGTGGTGGAACGATGAGGTAGAACATGCTGTGAAAGAGAAAAGGATATGCTTCAAAGCATGGAAGAAGGGAGGCAGCAATGAGGAATACCAGGCAGCTGAACAAACTGCCAAAAGAGTTGTTGTTGTTGTAGTTGTTGTTCCCCAGGCTGCCTGGCCGAACAGCCCCAAGGTCCCGAGCAAGGCCAAGGCCATAAACGAGCGCCCCCACAAAACCTTCCCTGCTTACCACTAACAAAGCCCGGGTGACCGAAGCCTTTCTAAGGCAGGGAGCTGAGGAGGGAGCGGAAACGCCCGGGAAACCGAAGCCCCACCCAAGGCCCTGTGCCCCTCAGCAATTATAAAGGGAAAGTTGAGGAGCAAGGGAAAATGTGACGCTTTGGCTCCCAATCTGCCAACTTTTAGGTTGGCAGTAGGGAGGTCAATCCACGGGAAAGACGCCGTCACTTGAGATCTAGAAGATATATAAGTAAGAGGAACAGTCAGAGTAAGCTACGGGTATGGCAGAGATTGCTCAGCTCTCACTCTGATAATGATAATAATAATAATAATAATATAATAATACTTTATTTCAGACTCACACAGTACAGAGGGGACCATACTGGGGTCCATATATACCTTACAGTAACATAAATATATATAAGCTACTGTACATAGGCTACATAAAATAAAAAGAAATTAAAT
Organism: Paralithodes platypus; assembly: GCA_032716605.1. Lineage (NCBI taxonomy): Eukaryota > Metazoa > Arthropoda > Malacostraca > Decapoda > Lithodidae > Paralithodes > Paralithodes platypus. Next base: position 13,747,264 of record CM064582.1, read on the forward strand.
AATACCCAGCTTGGTATCATGTAGTTCACAGCACTGCCTCAACCAAAAACAGTGGTCATCAAACTACTGTGTTACCAAAACCACTGTCCTAATTGTGTACAGTACCATGCCTCACATCATTTAGCTTCCAGTACAGTATGTTGCTACAGTACAGTATAGGAATATCGGTACTGTACTGCACTATGAGGTTCAGTACCGGTATGCTAATTCTGTAGAGTAGCAGACCTGAAATCATTACTTAAGGTTAAATATAGAGCAACTTCCTCCAGTGTGCCTGGATCCTAGAGGTGTACACTATGCTTGGAGTTTGTAGCATTTTAATGATACTGTTTTCAGAAGTGTTAAGGTGCTGAATGAATTTATATGTTAGCTTTCTAATGAGTGATTGGTAACAGTGTAAGTTCATATAGGCACATAGCGTACTTGTACTCTCATATTTTGAGAGCCCCAGAAACATTTTCATGATATTGTGATAATTTATGATACTTAGTCTATTCACTGTCATTTTCTTATAGTTCCACCATAGTTGTGCTGTATACATTGGTGAGCAGTAGGAGTTGAACAATGTTATTTTTGTATCCCATGTGCACATATGAAATTTTCTTAATATTGAATTTCCCTGCATGTAAAGTTGCCTTCGCTGACGACCCATATCCTCATCATCTGAGCGATCACTTGAAATATAGTGTCCTAGATACTTTACTTTACTTACTTCTTCTATAATGTCTTCATACAAATGGAATTTAGGTAGCTTTGATTTCAATAGATGGTTAGATTTAAATATTATGATATTGCTCTTTATAGGATTAAATTTGACTGAATGTTCGATTCCAAATTTTTCACATACTCTTAATAATTTATCCAGTCCTGCTCCAGAGGGCGCGATTAAGGCTAGGTCATCAGCATACATGAGATGATTTACAATGGTGCTGCCAGCACCCAGTGCGAATCTTGTTCAGCTCCAGACTAAGATCATCCATGTAGACGTTGAAAAGATACGGAGACAATATCCCCCCCTGCCTAACACCATTGGTTACGGCGAAAGAGCCTGACAGGATGTTGCCCCATCTTACACACATTTTTTGATTTGCATACCAGAAAATAAGTATCCTAACAATATAGCTAGGCACTCCCCTGTTAACTAATTTTTCAAATAAGGTTTTGTGACACACCCTATCAAAAGCCTTACTTGCATCAAGAAAACAAGAGAAAATTGAGCTATTTAGTTTGTTGTATGTATCAATCACTTCTTTCAGCACATATATGCATTGGTCTGTGCCGTGATTTTTCTTAAAGCCAAACTGATTGCTGCTGGTGACAATATATGCAGACATTCTTTCTAGCAATATCATTTCAACTACCTTACTCACCACACTAGCAAGTGCTACTGGGCGGTAGTTGTCTTTAGCTGTAATTTTACCTGATTTATCTTTAATGACAGGAACAAGTATTACGGATATCATAGACTCCGGCAGGACACCATGCGTAAATAGACTGGTGATGCAAGAACTAAGTTTATCTATTAACAACTTATCTGCATTTTAAGATGTTCTGCATATATACCATCCAGCCCACAAGCTTTATTTAGGTTAAGTTTTCTTATGGCATTCTCAAGATCACTTTCAGTCACTTTAATGTCTTCATAATTACTATCTTTCACATATTGAATTGCACCATTAGTAGACCTTTGGTTTACACTGTTAAGTAGTTCCTTAAAATGAGTTTTCCATAAGTCAGCAATGTTCTCTTCACCCGTAACCCCCTCAACACTGACAGGTAATGGTGTGTTACAATTTTGCATGGATCTGATGTCCTTCCAAAAACAGTTAGTATCCTTTTCTGCCAGACTCTTTGCAAGGGCTTCCTTGCTTAATTAGTTTTCATTTTGCTTAATAAATCTAATGGCATATTTGGTCCTAGCTTTTGCTCTTTTGTGAAGTTCAAATATAGGCCCCTGTCTGGGCTGACCTACTTCAAGCCAATGAGACCTAGCATCTCTGGAGGCATGATACAGGTCAGCCACATAGTCTTGCCAACCTGGCTTATTGAATGAGGACTTATATTTATGGCTATTAAAAATACTTTCCCCCGCTTTTGATAAAGAATCTATTATACTATTGTAAAATTTAATAATGTCCTTTCTGTGTTGTGCATCACTACATTTTGGATCCCTGCATTGTGCTACACCATTACCATCATATTGCACCCTATTTAATAAGTCCTTGGTTTTATCACAGTACATTTGGCACTCTTCATTTGAGATTACATTCCATGGAACTTTTGCCTTGATGCTATTGCTAGTTTCTGTTATTTCCGGTGCCTTATTAATTTGGATTGTTAATTCTATAGGTATGTGGTCGTCATCCGTAATGTCGTATCTTATGGCCATTTCTGAGATAGAGTCATGAAAGTCAGAGCTAGAGATTGCATGATCAAGCCACGACCTGGTCTCCCATGCTTCACTAACATAATGTATAGCTATTTTCTGGAAGCAGGTTTTTGGAGGACAAAATTAAACCTTGCTCCTCACAAAACCTTAACATATGTTTAGCAATCATGGAACCACCCAACTCATGAGGGGTAGCATTCCAATCACCTACCACTGAGTAACACGTTATCTCTAATTCAGAAATTAGGCCACCAAGCTCCCCTAACTTTTCCAAATAAAGTTCTTCATTTTCTGCACACTGATACGGTAAGTAAACACAAAATATTGCAAATTTTCTGTGTCCCACTTCCAGCTGTATTCCCGCACACCAGCTTAAATTTGTCTCAATGGTTTTAATTACACTATCTAGGCACGATCTCCACAATATTGCAACTCCCCCTGGGGGGTGACCTGCCACAATACCATCACGTGTGTCCGTAGTGGAGACCCCGTACCCATGGAAATCTTTATCTAATATGTTCAAATTACCTAAGTCCTGTTTTGTGTACCAGGTTTCCTTAAGGCAGACTATGTCACTGGTCCTTAATGTAGATACGATGTCAGGTCGCAACAGGAGATTCCTCTTTGTTTTGGAGAGTCCTCTGCAATTGTATGAAGTTACTTTTATACTTGCTGCTGTTGTTGGTATCTCCTCCATTGCTGCGAGTTGGATAGTGGTGTGCGATGCCTCCAAGTCCCAGAAGCCTCTGCACTGTCCTCATTGGGATATTGTCTTGGTTCTCTGTACCAGTTGACATATGCATCTTCTGGCCACAGGTCAGGATTCATGAAAACATCTGGATCTGGACATTCGCTAGTTATACAAAAGGAGGCACAGGTAGTGGAACTGGAGAGGGTGGTCAGCTGTCTTACCTCTATATTTATATGTAGATTATCAGCCAAGTATATCTTGAGATTCTCAGCAGTAACACTAGGGTTGAATCCTGTGGCAAACATCCTAGCTAGTCGGGGCCTTTTGATGGTATTGAGGCCAGTATCCTTGACCCTACCTTTAATTCCTGGCTGGTTTCTCGGTCTAGGGTGAACCTGCTCGCCTTCCCTAGAGTAGCGAGGCTTGCCATTCACCCATTTGACCATAGTCCATGGGTTTTCCCTTGCATTGGCTCCTTCATTTGGTTCAGTTTGTGTAGGTAAATTTGAGGATGGTGTAGCTGGCACTGTATTATCTTCTCGTTGCCGACGATAAAGATTGCTATTGTGTTCGGTGTTGTTGCTGTTGAGGTCGCTGCTGCTGCCACACCTGGTGTTGCCTTTGATATGAATGCTGCTGCTGGGTTCGTTTGGATTGTTGTTGTTGATGTTGTAGTTGTCGCTGGTGTTGTTGCTTTTGTTTATGCTGTTGCTGCTGCTGCACCTGCTGTTGTTGCTGCTGCACCTGCTGTTGTTGCTGCTGCATCTGCTGCTGCACCTGCTGTTGTTGCTGTTGCACCTGCTGGTGCTGCTGCTGTTGTGGTTGTTGCTGCTGTTGTGGTTGTTGCTGCTGCTGTTGTTGCTGTTGATGCTGTTGTTGTATGGGTTGCTGTTGTTGCTGGGGCTGTTGTGTTTGGAGTTGTTGCAGCTGTTGCTGCTGCACCTGCTGTTGTTGCTGTTGCACCTGCTGGTGCTGCTGCTGTTGTGGTTGTTGCTGCTGGTGTGGTTGTTGCTGCTGTTGTGATTGTTGCTGCTGCTGTTGTTGCTGTTGATGCTGTTGTTGTATGGGTTGCTGTTGTTGCTGGGGCTGTTGTGTTTGGAGTTGATGCAGCTGTTGCTGCTGCACCTGCTGTTGTTGCTGTTGCACCTGCTGGTGCTGCTGCTGTTGTGGTTGTTGCTGCTGCTGTTGTTGTTGCTGTTGATGCTGTTGTTGTATGGGTTGCTGTTGTTGCTGGGGCTGTTGTGTTTGGAGTTGTTGCAGCTGTTGCTGCTGCACCTGCTGTTGTTGCTGTTGCACCTGCTGGTGCTGCTGCTGTTGTGGTTGTTGCTGCTGCTGTTGTTGTTGCTGTTGATGCTGTTGTTGTATGGGTTGCTGTTGTTGCTGGGGCTGTTGTGTTTGGAGTTGTTGCAGCTGTTGCTGTTGCTGCTGCACCTGCTGTTGTTGCTGTTGCACCTGCTGGTGGCTGGTGCTGCTGTTGTTGTGGTTGTTGCTGCTGTTGTGGTTGTTGCTGCTGTTGTTGTTGTTGCTGTTGATGCTGTTGTTGTATGGGTTGCTGTTGTTGCTGGGGCTGTTGTGTTTGGAGTTGTTGCAGCTGTTGCTGTTGTAGTTCAGCCTGCTGTTGCTGGTGGTGGTGTTGTAGGCCTATGGGTGGTTGTTGTTGTTGATGCTGTTGTTCTAGATGCTGCTGCTGTTGTTGTGTCACTTGTGCCTGTGGTTGAGGTGGAGTGTTAGTAGATGTGGTAAACTATCAATGGAAGTTAAATATTACTAAGCTATAATGAATCAAATAAATAAATCTAAATGAAAACTACTCCATATCTAAATTGAATTTATTCTGAAACAAGCTAATTTATATCCAAAGGTCTCACATAATAAATTTATATATAGGGTAAGGTTATAAGGGTTAATATTAGCCAGGAATTAACTCACCAATAGTTCCACGTGGCAATGAGGCAAGGGAGAACGTTTACCCAATATGGCGGTGGACAATGGGGAACGAGACTTCGGTCCCGAGACACGAGCCAAGTTAAAGAAAGAATAAATGATTACATGGGAATGGACATGATTATTATGCTTATCTGTCAGTCAGTCATGGCGTCGATGAGAGCGTCGTGATGGTGTAGCTGTATGTATTGCTGACAGTGTATTGTGATTAGAGGCTCAAAAGCACGATCAACTGAGGGCGGAAAATTAGATGTTAACTGGTTGGTGTTCGTGAAGGCTCTGGTGTTCCTCCTTGCTGCCTTGGCAAAACGCCAGGAGCCCAAATTATCGTACCGCATCTAGGTTGCTCTATACGATAAATTATATTAATATGTATTAATACTGAATTCATATATACTACATAAGACCATGGCAATATTGCTTAATAGCATATTAGGCCTTTTATAACTTAACTTATTTACAATCTTATAATATACGATCTACTCGTCCAACGTCGTGCTGCAGGAGCGATCGTGACGTCACAGAGACATACGAGATCACAAAAAGAGTCATAGCCTATCGTATTTACGATACACTCCCCCCACAAACAAATACCTGAACCCCACCTTAAACCTAAAGTTGCCCAGAGGCTATCTTCTGACGCCACATGTCGACGGCGCCAGCAGCAGCGCATCTGGGATGCGTCCCGGTCCGAGAATGATCACCATCAGTAAGAGGTGAGTCGTTCCTTTGAGAATCCTCGGACCCAGCAATAACAGGTGGAGCATCAGATTGCAATGCGGAATCGAGCTCCAAAGCGTACAAACGTGCGATAGGACGAACAGTAGTTCCAGTGGCTGTCTTCAATAGCGCCACCCGCTCTACAGAGTCTGCCCTCTTGTATACCTCCAACACGCGGCCCAATTTCCAGTATAAACGAGGACTATCTTCTTTAATTAAAACAACTTCACCAACTGTAGGTGCCGTTGGTCTACCAGAGGGAGGAACACTCCTTTCCCTCAATGCTAGCAGATATTCACTAATCCACCGTTTCCTAAAATCCTCGATTATCCTGGATATATACTGGTATCTCTTAGACACCGCTACCTCAGAGTACAACGAGGGATCCTCTAACTCTACTATGGACTGAAAATCAGATGGAAACGCAGTCAATGGTTTTCCATATAGCAAGTGAGCTGGCGTTAATGGTAGTGGTTCTTGCAGGTCGGTGTACACATATGTAAGCGGGCGATCATTCACGACTGCCTCTATCTCTGTGAAGACTGTCGTCAACTCACTCTTCTTTAATAGAGCACGTCCTACAACCGCTCTGAGTCCTGACTTTACTATGCCGACACATCGTTCCCACATTCCACCAAACCAAGGTGCCTTAACTGGAATGAACCTCAATTCGCACTTCTTCTCTCCCAAAAAAGTGATGATAGTAGGATCACTACTCATATCCTTTAGATATTTTGATGCTTGGACATAAGTGGGAGCATTGTCGCTAAGAATGAGTTGAGGGAATGAACGACGGGCACAAAACCGTCTAAACGCCAGCATAAATTCTTCGCTAGACATATTATCACATAGTTCTAGGTGTACCGCTCGAGACGTCGCACAGGTAAACAATAATATATAAACCTTCTCTTGCTCCCTCGTCTTCAATGCCCCTGTGTAATCTAATCCTACCGCTTGGAAAGGTTCTACGTGCTTTACACGGCATTCAGGTAGAGGTGGAGCTGGTCCAGTTGCATATGGTTTACCCTTTAGTCTCTGGCATATTACACACTTTCTTACTACGCGTCGAGCTACTTGTCGAACTCTGGGTATCCACCATGTGAGACGTAAATTTGATATAATATGACATACCCCGTAGTGTTTTACTTCCCTATGTGCACGTATGATCAATAGATCAGTAACGTGATGTCTTGTTGGCATAAGTATTGGGCGGTTTGTGCCGTCTGGTACACCCGACCACTTCAGGCGACCCTCACACCTGATGAGGCCATTGTCTAGGTGCAACCTTAGTTGACGCACTATATTAGGCATTAATGTCTTATTCGAGCTTTTCAAGGATTCTAATTCATTGGAAAAGGTTTCTACTTGAACCCATTTGATCAAAGTTACTTCAGCTGCTTTAAATTCACGAGCATCAATGTTGTGACCCCTGTTGCAGAGTTGGCCCGTTACTTTAAGCTTGAGGTTGGATACATATCGCAATACCCAAGCTACAACTCTGACTAGTTTATTATAGTCACCGAATCTTGCCCACTCTATGATTGGACCCGGTGGCTCATTTGGTTGGGCTGTAACTGCCACTGTTTCCAGTGGCAGAAGTCCCTCACCAACAGCATGCCATATCGTCCATTCAGTTTCATGGAGCAGCCACTTTGGACCATGCCACCACAATTCGGACTTCATTAACTGGCTAGCCGTTATACCCCTAGTTATGAGATCACTAGGGTTTTCCTTTGTATTTACATAATGATAAGCAACGTCTGGCAATAGGGCCCTAATCTCATCTACCCTATTCCTCACATAAACTGGCAGAGACTTCTTGCTATGTATCCTGTTGAGTGCGACCTGACTATCGCACCAAACGTGAACTATTTCAATATTTAATTCGCTCTCGTATGTCGTACATGTTGCACCAGACGTGCTAATAGCAGCATGGCAGTCAATTCCATTTTAGGGATAGTTACCTTTTTAACCAGGGCTACCTTGGCCCGGGCTGTAACTAAATGTGCCCCAAATGAAGTAACAACATATATGGCTACCCCGTATGCCGTGGTGCTAGCATCGCAAAACGTGTGTAACGTAATGTCACCGAACGCCGCCACTTTACGAGGTATAGGTTTAGTACATAGGATGGCATACTCATTCAACAACAATGTCCCTTGGTCATTCAGGTCCTCGGGCAAACTGTCATCCCTTCCTATTTTACGTCTCCAAACTTCCTGCATTAGAATCCTAGCTCTTATGGTAATGGGTAATGCTAGACCCAAAGGATCAAAAAATTGCGCAACTTTGCTTAACAGACTTCTTTTTGTGTGCGCTCCTGTCTGCTGAGCAAAAGACCTTGTTTGGAAAGTTACTATGTCATGTTTAGGTTGCCAGATCATCCCCAAATTTCTGGACTTTTCCTGGTTAAGAGATGCCGTACCGTCCACCTGTATCAAACTCTGAAGATCTTCACTATTAGTAACCCACTCGCGGAGAAATAGATGTGCATCCGCAAACAATCTGCGTGCTTGCCAGTATGTATATAACAAATCATCCTGACTATCGCTAGAACCCTGCAAATTGTCTATATATAATCTGCGAGATAGTTTACTTGTGTCCTCATGAGTGTCAGCTAGATGTTTTCTGATTGTGGCATTTAACAAAAACTGTGAACACGTGGCCCCAAAGAGTACAACCCGAAAACGGTATATTATGACCGGACTTTCAGAGTCGCTAATGTCGCTGAACCAAAGAAAGCGGGTAACATCTCTATCTTCCTCCTTTAGCTTGACCATCAAGAATGCTTTCTCGATGTCACTGGTATAGGCGTACTTCCCCAGCCTAAACCGCAATAGATGTTGAGACAGGTCCGACACCATGGACGGACCTGTCAACAGGCAGTTATTTAGACTGGGTTGTTGACCTTGGTGGGCAGAGCAGTCATACACCACCCGTATTGGTGTGGTGACGCTGTCTTTCCTTACCCCATGATGGGCCAGATAGTGAACCCTACCCTTCTTAAACGGTTCCTTGACATTGACTCTTTCAATAAAGCCCCTATCTTCATAACTCCGAAATACATCGTCATACGCCTGGCGCGTGCTCGGTTCGTTAGACAATTTACGCTGTAATGCGCGCAAGCGACCTAATGCCAAACCATAGTTGGTAGGCAGGCTTATCTCACTGTTCTTCCAGGGTAAACTGACTTTATATTGCTTGTCTGAGGCACAGTAGCTCACAGACTCGTCAAACCTTTGTAGCGCAACTTCCGAGTCATAATCAGTCTCCATAGGATTAATGCCTATGTGATCCAATCTCCACAGTCGTTCCAGGTCGAACTCGGCAGCCATCTTAGGGTCACTAGGTTGGGAATCCTCCCTTCCCAACTCCTCTGCCGCGGTTACATTGACTCTATATATCGAGACCGTGTCGACCAGGACCTTTGACTGTGTAGTATGCACCTTTCCGCTCATGCAATATCCAAATTTAGTGGGGATTAAAATTACACCACACATCTTTTTAAATCCAGGGTATACTACATCATAATAATGATCCACACCAAGTAGAACATGCACCTCACTCTGATTTCCCATGGGATCTGACAAGTTAACCCCTTTGCTACGTAATGCGTGTTCCACCTTCTTCACACCTACAGATACATATTCTGGTAGGGTGTCTACTACGATACAAGTCATAAAGTACCGGTTTTTACGGTAGAAATATGAAATCTCTGCTATCTCGTAGTCTTGTTTATCAGTAACCCCTGTGAAGCCCTGTAATCGAAGAGTCTCAGCCCCTACGATTCGGTGCTTCAGTCCCACTAGTACGGACCTCTTTATAAAGGAACGTTGAGACCCTTGATCTAGAAGTACCCGACAAACTTTGTTACTGTCATTACCTTCCATGGGAATCTGTATTGTGGGCAATATAGTGGTGTCTTGCGTGCTACCTAGTGCCACAGTTGTAGTACCCTCTGTTTTGACGTCTTAGACTTTATCTGCTGTAGGACACAACTTATCAAAGTGATGTCCTTTGCAGTGGCGAGAGGGCCTTAAGTATGTAGCAGTACATTGTCCCTGCTTACCATGTTCCTTACTTAGACAACCTACACATAGCTTCAATCTTTTCGCCTGTGCTAGTTTTGTCTCATTTGTTGGGTATTTTACACAGAAACTCCATTTATGTTTGTTGTTACATAGCTGACATAGAATCTGAGAAAGTTTCTTATATGTACCCTCTTTCTTTTCTTTAGTCCCCACCGTCATGCTTACTGTTCCCCTCTTCTCCACATTCTCACTCCCTCCCGACACATACATTCTCCCTTTGTTCAATTGTAGATTATTGATTTCCTTACTGAACTGAGTTTTGAACTCCCCCAGCTCAAATTATCTTACCTTGTCAAGTATTGCCATAGGAAGCTTCTGATGCAAGATAATGACTATCATTTCCTGCGTGGTAAGCCCTAGGGTGTATAGCGATCTAGTATGGCACTCCATATTTGCCCTGAATTTTGTCAACTCCTCAACTGTGGTTCTGCGAGCCTTAACAAGGCAACGACATGGGCCATCTTCAACTGCTCTTTATCCCCGTATGTGGACTCTAATAAGTGTAGCCTCAAGATAACTACCACCCACTACCGCAAAACCCTCTATCAAATGTAAGGCCTCTCCTTCCATTTGTCCCTTCAGATAGTGAAACTTGCTGACATTATCCAAAGAGGATTCATGAACCGTAGACCGAAATACGTCCCAAAAAGCTAACCACTCAGTCAACTTGCCCCCCAAATGTAGGAAGATTGAGCTTTGGGAGGTGTACAGTATGTTTTGGGTCAGCCCTTCTATGGGCCCCATTATCGCCTCCCTTCTTACTTGCGACAGCACGCTGTAATATGTACTTCGCTCTAAAGACAGGTTCATCATAGAGGGCGTGATTATCACACTCTGTAACTATCTCTTCCTCCTCTGTCATGTCTGCCACAATCACCTCACTCAGAGCCATAATACGACCGTGGGTAGCCTGGACGTTTTCTAATCTAGCTTCCAATTCCTCTAGTTCAGCAGTAGTGATGAAAGTGTTGACGTCCACAATTAGCCTACTTAATACTCCCCGAAATCCCGCCCTTTGATTTTTAGGGGCCTTGATCAGCACCCCACTAGACGGTGTCTCTTTATTGTCCTTATTCATTTTGCATGTAAGCCTATAGGCTATGTATCTATATGTTAAGTTACAAAAACAACGGCAAAATAATAGTCTAGTTAAGAGTCGCCGACCGGCGGACTTCTATGTTATGGAGAAAAACTAGTACACAAAATAGCAATACCTACTAAAGGATCATATTGAACAAGATTTTTTTTTAGGTCAGGTCATATGTCACAGGAAGTCTGTAACAGAAAAGAAAATTATTGGGGAAAGATATGGGTGGGATGCAGGATTTGGGCAGGTGCAACGATGTGACCCTGTATTCCGGCTCTAACCACCGCTTGGCTAGTCCTACCAGATTATCATAGAGTTGTTCCTGCATCCTGTTATATGTCCCCTTGCTCATTGCCTTAAAAATCCCTTACTGGTAGCTAATTCCCAGGTCTGGGCACCAATGTGGTAAACTATCAATGGAAGTTAAATATTACTAAGCTATAATGAATCAAATAAATCAATCTAAATGAAAACTACTCTATATCTAAATTGAATTTATTCTGAAACAAGCTAATTTATATCCAAAGGTCTCACATAATAAGTTGATATATAGGGTAAGGTTATAAGGGTTAATATTAGCCAGGAATTAAATCACCAATAGTTCCACATGGCAATGAGGCAAGGGAGAACGTTTACCCAATATGGCGGTGGACAATGGGGAACGAGACTTCGGTCCCGAGACACGAGTCAAGTTAAAGAAAGAATAAATGATTACATGGGAATGGACATGATTATTATGCTTATCTGTCAGTCAGTCATGGCGTCGATGAGAGCGTCGTGATGGTGTAGCTGTATGTATTGCTGACAGTGTATTGTGATTAGAGGCTCAAAAGCACGATCAACTGAGGGCGGAAAATTAGATGTTAACTGGTTGGTGTTCGTGAAGGCTCTGGTGTTCCTCGAAGGCACACCTTGCTGCCTTGGCAAAACGCCAGGAGCCCAAATTATCGTACCGCATCTAGGTTGCTCTATACGATAAATTATATTAATATATATTAATACTGAATTCATATATACTACATAAGACCATGGCAATATTGCTTAATAGCATATTAGGCCTTTTATAACTTAACTTATTTACAATCTTATAATATACGATCTACTCGTCCTACGTCGTGCTGCAGGAGTGATCGTGATGTCACAGAGACATACGAGATCACAAAAAGTCATAGCCTATCGTATTTACGATAGTAGAGTTATTTTCTAACTTATTCACTCTGTCAGCTACATTTGAAACCACACTGCTTATGTCCACTATGGTTTCTTTTTGACCTGTGGTACACTCTCTCAGTAATTTAACTTCCATTTGGGTCTTCTTGATTTCACTAAGTAGCACTGACACATCTATCCTATCAAATTGTATAGGTGGTAGGTCCTTTAGGTCCATGGCCACGAAAGTGTGTAAGCCCACAGCCTTACTCTCTTGTAGCAATTTAATAATGTCTTTAATGTTCTCAGCATTTTTGTTTGCACCAACTCGCTTAATATTTCGATAATTTTTATCTTCACTAGTACCAAATAAGATCGAACACTCTGTTCTTGGCTGCCACAATTTTATCATCATAAAAGGGCACACAAAGCTGCACAATACTGTCTGTAGGTAGACTATCTATTTTATTTGATATAAAGCATAACAGTTTGTTGATTTCAAGGCCATCACTATTTCGTCCCTGGGTTGAGATTGTCCCACCTGGCCCCGCCATCTTGAAACTGAAACTGAAACTGATGACCAGGGGGGGGGGGGGCAGATATTCCACTTCACTTTTCACTCACTTGTGGACTATTCACTAACACTGTATATATTCCACCACATTCTCTGTGCATTCATTGTGGGGTTATATACGTTGTTTGCTCGGTGTAGTGTTGACATAGGGTATATATGTTGATAACTTGGAGCAGCAGTTCACCCAAGGTACCTCTCTTCTTCTTCTTCTTAATGTTATTAGTATAATAGTAGGGCTGGGCAGGAATCGATCCCAGAATCGAGTCTTTCGAGTCCAGGTGAACGATCCCGGACTCGAGTCCAATTTATAGAGAATCGATTCTACTAGGCCTACAAACTTGTACAAAGACTGGCAGTCTGGCAGCGAGGCGCCTAGTAGAACTAGAAACGAGTCTTGTGGAAGCTGCGGATTATAGGAGGCTCACTGGCTGGCTCCTGGCTTACACTAGGCTCACAGACTCGAGCATCATTCTAACCCAATCCACCACGGCTCACTCTCAGTCTCTCACCCACTCTCTCCTACCCGCTGCCTCGCCGATTCTTATTTACAACCTGAACCCCTTTAGAGTGACCCGAGTGACCTTTCAGATCACTAAGGTGTGTCACTGAGCGACACTGACCACTGTAGAATAAGTGTAGGGAAAGACTCGAGTCTGGAATCGAGTCTGGCGAGTCTGTCCCCAAAAAGAATCGATCCCATCGAGTCCAAAAATATCGAGTCTTGCCCAGCCCTAATAATAGTCTTCCATCAAACACCGTGGTCGCTAGTTTGAATCTACCGCGCGAGAGGACAGGAGTACAACTTCATAAGTGCAACGCGTATTCTCTTATGGAATCGTCTTTATGATTGGGTACTCACTATGAAAACACTTTGTAAGAAATAAAAAAGAAAAATTAACTTAATAATACACAAGCTTCCCAATGCGTGGATTTCTTGCGTGTGGATTCCTGACGCTGGCCCTCTAGCATCCAAACTTCCTTCACTGACATATCAAGATTCAACTCAGAAATCCAGCAAATGGGAAGGGGATGGCAGGGAGGGCACTAACATCGTCAATGATTACGGGGCCCTACTAAATATTAGGTTTTCTTTACTTCCCTCCGGGAATCAAACCTATAATTTAATAGTGGCCCCTCCATCATTGACGATATGCCTGATATATAAGACTGGAGGGGGATATTCGTGACAATATCAAAACCACCAACCTAAATACCATAGGTAACAGAGAATCCGTGTATCATTTTAAGTTTTTTATTGCGTTCATACACAATATATAAAAAATATAAAAGGAGGTAAGCAGTGTGTTACTTCAAAGAAGAGCTGCTTGTACATGACTGGACCTTCACTTGAGATCTATTGCATGTTTAGTGAGAACATTCTTGTACTCTAGAACCTTAATCCTTTGGATCATGTTCTGGCCTTAAAATTATTTGTACAATAAAATCTGTTTGTACATTCTGCTAATACTACATAGATACAACTATGATAGATTTCTTAAAATAAAATAAAATTTGATTAAACTGTATAACCAGTTCTATTCATATCACAGCTCGTGATTTATCACAATCTCCGGTGGAAAGGTTCTAGTGGGTCTTAGGGCTATTTTGCACATTCCCCCCCCCCCCCTTTTTCGCCTGAAGAATAAACTTAAAATAATTAGCACATGGACTGCTAGACCCGTTGCCGTAATGCTACACAGGTCCGCTTTGGCTTGTCCAGGGCGACCGACAGGTATCGCGTAAGGAATGTGTGATTAGATGCCCACAACTGAGTGTCGGCTATGTCGTTAATGGAAATTTTGTGCATAAACCGGAGGGAGACAGCCCACTTTCGAATATCATGGGCTCTGCCTACCACGCCGGGATTACTTTCCTTAATTATATCTACGCGTAAAGAAGCTAATTTCCTTCTCGTGATGCAAGTACCTGTCTGGTTAACCCATAGGAAGCCCGGTTGTAGAGGTTGTGCAATCCTCATAAACTTAACTAAAGCTTGTACCGGGCATAAAATGTGATGCGTATGTCCACGTTTAAGCGCCGGGACTGAGAATTCTGAGAAAACATGAAAACAATGTTCGTTTTTGGCAATAAATGTGGGAGACGGCGCGATCTGCACATGTTCGTGAAGTCTCCCAAACCTGAGACAATTTGGCTCGTTGCTCATCGCCGCCAGCTCTGACACTCTGTTACCTGTCGCCAAAGCCATAAGGAACACAGCCTTTTTTAATACTGACTCAAAATCCGGCGCATGGTTAAACTTGCGCGACTGAAGTAATGATAATGCTTTGTCTAGCGACCAGGTAGGCATGAGCTGACGTGGTGGTGGGCGTAGTTTGAAACATGCTTTCATGAACCCTTTCTCCTCCGCCTGTGGTATGGATAGACCAGTTAGGTCAAAAAAGGGGGTTTATAATGGCAGATAAGTGATTCTTTAAAGTAACAACTGAGAAGCGCTTCTGTTCAAACAAATAATGTAAGTATTTAAAAATTAAAGACACTAAGGCATCAGATTGCGCTGTTTCTTTTTTTTTTTTTTTTTTTTAAAGACCTCCGTCTACGTATTGTGAAAAACCTGTTATCCTCCGGCAAATTGTGGGGTTGAGTGAGTGAAGGGGGGGACAGTGAATGAAGGAGGATGCATGTTTTTCATAATACGTGTTGCTAGCCCCAAACGCGCGAGCAACTGTGGCTTTCAACCATCCGACACATTCCCTTTTATTTATGTGCATCACACATGTTACATACAAATAAATTTATGTTTTGTTTTACCCTACTGTGGAAAGACTACGGATACACCACTCCTGCCCGGGCCTCACACAGTGGCATGACCCAGTCCTGTCGAACTGAGCTCATGACGCTGGTGGCATTGCCCCGGAGGATAGCCATCCCTAGTCTTTGCTTGAGCCAGAGGGTTTCCCGGGGTTCTCCTGAAACTTCTCTGATTTTACGGCCTATTTCATTCACCATCTTAAGGGTGGTAGGGCCGAAGACTCCTGAAGTTTCGAATGCCAGGGGCTCGAACTGATGATTTCTGGCGATGGCTTGATATTTTTCTCGCTTTTTATTTTCTGCTATCCGGGCGGCTTCACCTGCTTCGTCGGCGTTTCTGGCGATGTTGGTTGTGGAGAAAGTCTCAACACATGTGGCATCCCACACGAGGCACCGGCCATTCTTGTAAGGGAAAGTGGTCATCCCATCTGGCCGTATGCCGTCTTCTCTGTGAAGTCCATGTGGTTCGAGGATTGATGCACGGTTAGCACTCTGCAGGGCAGAGATGACATCATTTAGTGCAGAGTGTCTTGGCAGGCGGCCTGCGTTGTAATTACATGACAAGGCATGGTGACCTTGAGCATCCATCCACCCACCACACTTGCAAGTGTGTGGGTGACAAACTGCCGCACCCACTCTGAGCGCGATGGCAACCCGGAGCGCTTCAGCATCCAAGTGAGTTCCAAGAGGTGGGATGGGGATGGCGTGTAACCACAAGCCACTCTCCGAACGGGCGGCTGCCTGGAGACGTGCTTTTGCAACCTGGTCTGCATTGGTTAGGAGATTTTCTTGAGTTTTCTTCGCCGAGAAGGTATCCCACGCTTTCTGCTTGCTCCTGGAGGTACCCTGAGGCTCCTCCTCTACTCCTGTACTTCCCTTCCAGGTGCTAATCGCTGCTGTTACGTCCCCATTAAGTGTCATTCCGGGTTGAGAAGAAAGGATGGACAATACAAGGTCGTTGGTCGCGATGAGGGAAGAGATAAAGGCTGGGGAGGCAATATCCGAGGCTCTCCGTATGCCCAAGCCCCCGAGGCGGACAGGAAGGGTGGCTTGTGTCCAGGCCCGTTCTTTAAATTCCACGTTGGTGATGCTGGTCACTGCTTCTCGGATTATGCTGTCTAATTCTTGGAGGCCACCATTGTTCGTGTAAGTCATCGATGTGCGCAGGAGGTATTGGAGTTTTGGGATGGAGAAACAGTTCTTGAGCAGGGCCAGAGCTGAGTGGGCATCGATGTGTATCAGGCGACTCACGAGACGTTGAAGCTCCTCCTTTTTAACTTGAAGTGCTGGTGGGATTGCTGCCAGAGATAGTGGGGAACCTAATAGGGTTTGCTGGTGCTCCTGAAGGATCTTTACATCTGGCAATATGTTTCGAAACAGGGCCTGAGTCTCTTCTCCTTGATCACGTGTGTGGTTGAGGAGGACAAGTTCACATTTGGTGTCATTTATCACTAGCCCGGCCTGGCCGAGGTCAGTTACGATGTTATTTAGGTCGGTTAGAACGTTCTCTACTGACCCACCCAAGGTTGCATCGTCCAGGTACCATACATTCAGTTCTGACCTTACTTTGTTAGCTGCTGCATCCACCCCTATTGAGAAAAGAGCAGGACCACCTGGATCTCCCTGCTGTAACCCGGTCGCTGATGGGATTACCGTCTCGCCAAAAATCAGGATTGAAGGTTTGGAATAAGCCTGACAAAGTAGGGGGTACAGAGTGGGGATGTGTTCTTGAGCTGCACGGAGGAAGACATCCCTGCGAATGCTGTTGAATGCGTTCCGCATGTCAATCTTTAGAAGCACTCGTTTTTCTTGGGCTTGGCTGAGGTAGGTGCGGGTTGCGTGTACAGGAGCTTCACACCCCCCTGGAGTTCCGAAACCTAGTTGAACTGGTCTTAAGTGTTGACCTAGGCCATTCGAGAGTGGTTTCAAATCCACCTTTGTGGCAAGGCGGCGGAAGGTATTCCCTACTGCTATTGGGCGCACACCGCCATCTTTTTTTGCCAGTGCACAGAGTGATGCCCCAAAAAATAGGGGTGTGGCACAGTCGGGTACTTCCCCTCTTAAAACCATGTTGATGAATTTGGTGAGGGTTTCCAAGAGTGCCTCCCCAGCAGCTCCTGATCCCTGACCCAAGAGGCCTTTGAGGTGGGCGGGTCGGATACCATCTGGGCCCGCGGCTGAGCCTGCTGGGAATGAAGTCACTGCGGCAACCACCTGCTCCTTCGTGACAACTAAAGGTTGGCGCATCTGGTCATTTGGGGCAGGGGGGAGGTTTAGGTCCCTAGGTGTAGGTGGGTGCTTTTCTTGTAGGGCTTCAACAACTTCGGTGCCTTGACCAGCAAAACCTTCTGAAGAGGACAACAGTCTGACGGCCCCTTTGATGTCACTATCCGCCAGCTTCGCCGCGACCCTCTTACGTAGCTGTTCAGCCTCTTCCTCTTCCTTGTCCTGATGCTTCTGGGCCCTGTTTGGTTGCTGTTCGGGGGGTTCCACCAGTTTGTTTCCATCCATATACTGTGCTACTTGACGTTTCACTCTGGTGGCTAGTGAAACCTGAAGATGGTCTTGTATGTTGGTTCTGGGTGGTTTTCGGAGGGCCCCATAGGAGAAACCCAGGAGCCGTGCCCATGCGAGGGGTGTCTTGAGCTGTAGGGCCTGCTTTATGATGGTTGTAAGGGCCTCCGCCACTTGGATTCTGGCTCCTTTAGGTACCCGGGCAAGGACCTGGATCCGCGCTTTCCATTTGGTCACAAGTTGGGTCAAGTTGGCGACCGGTGTTGCCGGTGTTGCCCCGGTTGGCTCTGCAGTGGGCCCTGGGCATGCGAGACATTTCCAGTTTGGTTGTTCTCCTGATGTTTTCTTTGTCAGCTTAGCACAAGATAAATGAATAGATCTAAGACAGCCGGAACATTTTCGCGAATTCTTTCTTGCATTGGTTATTCCGCACTTAAAACACTTAGTATCTGCTAGGCCATAGTCTTCCAAGATTATCCGATCCTCTGCCTCTACCAAGCCGTCCTCCTGATCTTCCCGTGGTGCTTCCATCTCTACCATGTCTCCCTTGTTTCAGAAACCCCAGGAAATCTCTCCTGGCACATATCTAGATTATTGCTGTTGTTATTAATGTATAATTGGCTGGATGCATAAAAAATCACTTATTATAGTCAACCTTTCTGATGGGATATGTAAAAAAAAAAAAAAAAAAAAAAAAAAACATCACATATCATAGTCAACCTTTCTGATGGGCAATTGGCCTGCTTCTCCTAAAGCTAAGTGGTTAAATGTATAAATCCTCGGCATTGGGAACCGGTACAACTAAAAGATCTAACTGATTGAAGGGAAGCACGCCAATTATATCCTATGATTACTTACACTGGCGACGCCACCCTGATGTTGAGTATTAATAAATTCTTAGGATATTAATAATGCTGTCAACATCAAGATAGGGAGAGAGCCAGAGAGTGAGCGAGAGCCAGGATCTGAGTGGGTAACCGAATCTAGGGCAGCAGTTATGGAAAAATGCTTAAATTGTACAAAATGTTAAGAGAGAGAGAGAGGAGAGAGAGCAGGGGCGGGGGCGAGGGAGAAAGAAAGCGAGCTGGAGAGGGGGCTGGCCTGGTTGGGTATGAAAGATGTTAGAGAAGAACAAATAACTAAAATGATAAAAAGCGATCTGAAGTTATAGAAAACCAAAAAATAATAACAATGAGACGGTTAAGTGCGGTGATTGAAAGTGGATGGAAAGATGTTAAGGATAAAAAGGAGAGAGAGAGAGAGAGAGAGAGAGAGAGAGAGAGAGAGAGAGAGAGAGAGAGAGAGAGAGAGAGAGAGAGAGAGAGAGAGAGAGAGAGAGATAGAGAGAGAGAGAGAGAGAGAGAGATAAATGAAAATGGACCTTATAGCAAGTACTTCATAATGGTTAGAATTGTTTGAGAAGTTGAAAGACCGAGGGTCAGGTCCTTGGGGTAGATGGAAGATGAGGCCTATGGTGGGGAACCATAAGGGTGAAACTGCCTGCCCTATAAACGGTTACTTCACTCACCTTGTGGTTACTGCTGGAGGTTTATGGTGCCTGGGCAGGGCTGGGCTAGTGCCTGACGGCTCCTTGTCCCCTCACTGATACTGGTAATAACACTCTCAAGATTAAACTAAATATGCTTTGTGGGCGATGTTTAAACAAGAAACCACGTTCTGTTTACTATGTGCCGAAACACCGTATCATCGCCGATCTTCTGATACGTATATGGGTCACTTAGCCCCACGATACCCCTCCGAAAATCCCCTCTTTTGAGGAGCTCAACCGACCCGTGTGCTCTCACTGTGCTCTCACTCACTCCTGTTTCTACTATCCAGGTTGTGAAAGTTTTCCAATGTGATTGGTATTGTCTCCTGGTTGACAGAGTATGTTGATTCAGAAATTTACTAGTGACACTTTGCCCATACCGAGTTAGCCATTTTGCATTGTAAATGTCCATAAGGCAAAAGTTAGAGAGGTCTGAAGGTTGCCAATTGTCTCCAAGTGGAAGGCAGAGACCGGGAGTGACACCGGGTTCCTGCACCACGTTTGCAATTGGTGATACCACACTTGAGTCGGCCACATTGGCTCGATTATCGAGACTATGCCCCGGTAACCCCGTAGTTTGTGAACTACCTGACACATGAGTGAAGCGTCTGGAGGCGGAAAAAGATAGATTGAATTCCACCTGTTCCAGTCCTCCAGTAAAGCGTCTGGACCCCCCGCCGGAGTTATTGCCCGGCGGGTCAGATAGAGAGGTAGTCTGTGATTCCCCTCGGACGCAAAGAGATCCACTTGTGGACGGTATGGCTCTGCAATCATCTTGTCGAAGACGGTTTGCTTGAGAGCCCATTCTACTAGGGTGCTCTGTCTCCGAAACAAGGCGTCCGCCCAGATGTTCGCTATCCCCGGGAGGTAAGATGCATGTAGATGAATGCTCAGCGATTCGGCCAGAGCAAAAATCTGTTCTGACAACCCCATCAACTCTCGAGACCTCGTTGGCCCTTGCTTCTGAATGCAGTGAACTGCAGTCAAGTTGTCCATTCGGAATGCAATAATTGACTTCCCCTGTAGGGAAGAGCCGTGAGCTTGAAGGAAAAACAATGGGACTAGAAGCTCTTGTTTGTTGATGTGAAAAGTTACGTCTTGGGACCAGAGACCTTGAGCTTGGTGACCTAGGTTGGATTGATAACCCCAGCCTATTACCCCTGAAGCGTCTGTGTCTACCCATACTGTAGGTGGAGGAGAAACCCATGTCATTATCGAGTACAATGTTTCGGTCTTTGCCCAGACCGACAGTAAGTTGTGAATTAATCGAGGAATCGGCCATAGTTTTCCCGCCGGCAATAGTGGGAAAAATTTGTTGCCTCCCATGATTAATCTCTTTACTTTCAACCGGCCCAACTTCACAGTTAATTGGATCCAGTTGAGTGAACCGACTAGGGACTCCCACGTTTTCCTCGTCGTATTCAGACTGTGGAGAAAAAGAAACAGTTTCCTGCGAAATCTGTTGCGATTGTCCACACTCTGAGTAAGAGTCAGATTGGCAGTGTTCCAAACCAGTCCTATCCACTGAATTTCTCTTGTGGGAACAAGGAGCGACTTTGCCAAGTTGACCTTGAATCCTAGAGTTTGTACAGTACATGATTTAAGACTTGCTTGACATGAAATTGACATAACTCCTCTGACTCCGCCACTACTAGCCAGTCATCTAGATACCACCACACCTTGATACCTTGGGCTAGCAAGGGCATGAGGGCCTGCCGGACTAATTTTGAAAAGATTCTCGGTGCCAGGTTCAAACCGAAAGGCATTCTCTGAAAGACGTAAGTCTCTTGCCTGATCCTCAAGGCGAGGAATTTTTGGAACCTTTTGTTTATGGGGACATGCCAATAGGCGTCTTTCAGGTCTAATGAGCACATCCAGCCTTGCAGCGGGAGTGAGAGCCTGATTTGAATCACTGTAAGCATCCTGAAGGGTGAATTGTGAATATGTGTGTTCAGACGCGAGAGATCGACTACTGGTCGCATCTGCACACTGTCCCTCTTTGGCACTAGAAATATTCTGGAGGTGAAAACAGGGCAAGTTGGATCTACTTGGACAATGATTTGCTTGTTGATAATTTCCTGGACAAGTGACTCCACCTCTAAAAAAATGTCATTGTTGAATTCTAGAGTTTGACGTAAACGAGGTCGCCGGAGCCACTTCCAAGATATGCCTTTGCTTATCACTGTCTTGGCCCATGACCGCCGGGGCCAAGCCCTGCGACATGCTCGGAACGACCCAGTTTCTGTACTGGGTCTGTCCGGTAGGACAACTCTCGAGTCCAACTCGCCTGCGGTAGGCCCTGGGAGAGAGAGAGTGTAACTGACTTGTTTTTTGGTGGTGGCGGCAGAGTGGGATTAGACGGCTGGCTAGGTTTGGCATGCGTCTGTCCTTGAGTAGGCTTCTGGTATGACTTACCTCTATAGCCTGACTGTTTCCCCTGCCTAGGTCTGTGCTGACTACCTCCCTGCTGCTGAGGAGGCCTTGGGTCTTGAAAGGACTGTTTAGTTTGAGTAGGATGGGGCTTCCCGCCGCTCTTAGGTTTCGAGTAAGGTTTCTTAAAGGTATCTTTCTTTGGCAGGGAGGTACCCTGCTTCCACAAATCTAACAAATTGAAAACAATACTCCACGTTTCTGGGGGAAGAAGTGGTGCAGTTAATACCGGGGAAAGAGTCACTCGGCGGGCTATGTCCTCCGGCAACTTCTTTACCAATTACACCCTTAGATCCTGTCTTGCTCTAACCGCCTCCATGATCGCTATTCTAATATCACCCAAGGATTGAATAGAATTTTGTAGAAGGAGCCTGCGTGACAAGTCCGTGGCTTTCCTTACATGTTGGTCTGATATGGCTGTTACAGTTCTCGTGAGTGACTGGGCAACCTGGCGACTGACGAGGTATTGAGAGAACAGTCTATACACTTTATTGCGTAGCTTAAAGTCTCTGTCTAAGTGAGCCGGATGGGGTGTGGCAAAAGGTTCATGCAGGTTGTAAAGTGATAATTTGGGAGCTGCCAGGAATTAAAATAAAGCAGGTGACACTCCGCCTGCTTTGTTAACCGGTAAAGTGAACCATGAATGAACTTCCTGAGGTTCCTGAGGTACCTGATGGGAGGATTTAGTGGTAATAGTAGATGCAAAAACCTGCGCCTCTAGTTCCCAGTCCACCCACGGACCTACAACTACCTGCCCCACCTGCAAGACTGGAGTGTTTGTCTGATCTAGTACCGGAACTGTATTCAGTTCCGGCGTAAGTGCATTTAGAGCTTTTATATCATTGACGCCGTCATTCCTTGACCAGTCAGCAAAACGTTTTGCAGATGAGGCCGGAGGTATCGCCGGGGAGGCCGAATACACAAAGAAATCAGCACCATAAACAGATGGGATGGCCTTAATGGTAACATCTAGTATCCTTCCTTGGACATCCTCAGCTCTTAGTTTTCTACTCTTGTTGACCTCAATGGTCCACTCACTAGGTACCGGTAGTTCCCCCGATACGGTAGCTTGTGCCAGGTGCGGTTTCTGAGGTATTGACTGAACCCATGAGCAATCCGGTCCATAGAGAAGAGGCATAGGGCCTTTCCTCTGTGGAGGTTTATCAAGAGGGGGAGGAGTAACGTCTGTAATGACACGGACGTTAGTGGTAGTCAAGGAGGCCGGCGCTGTCGTGCTACTAGCCGTGGCAGTCGCCGGAGTTACGTTAACCAAAGGCAAAGAAGAATGGGGATGTGAAACACCTGAGGGCTCTAACGGCCTTACCGTAGACTCAAGTGGGGGAACTACCGCTGTGCTAGTGGAAGGAGCCTGAGAAGAAGGTAACTGATACTGTTGTATTACTCTGTGGAGAATATCATGTAGCTCCTCAGTAGTCACAGACTTACCGTGGGATCCTCGAGAGGACTGAGACCCACCTTCCGACTCTACTTCATTATTAATAGGTTGAGCTGAAGACGGTTCTATGTTTTCCGACTCTTCTGGCAGTTCTATCACTTCCGGTGTTGGCGGCCGGGGAGTAGTCATTGGGGCCGGCGGTGGCCACACCAAATCAGGGACTGATGAGGGTATGATATCTACCTGTTCAATTTCCTTGTCCTGAACACTAACCTGTGAGGGTTCGGCATTGTCACTTTCACTACTCGTCACTACCTGCTTGGACAGTACTTTCGATTTAACTTTAGGTTTGGTTGACCTCGCCGAAGCTGGCTTAACTAATGGAGATTTAATCACGAGGTGTTCCCAGAGCTCCTCGTCATGACAATAGAGAGCTTTATGAGCAGTGTCTTTCGCATAAACGTTAAAAATTGACTTGATCTCCTTCATTGCTGCTAAGCAAGACAAATCTCTGTTATCAAAAACCGCCGCTCGTAACTCAGAACACACGGTACACCATTTAGACACCCAATGTCCCCTTGAGCGATCAAAACACTTTACACATTTTATACATAAATTGTGGGCAAAAACTGGTAATAATGAGCAAGTGGGCGTAGCACAAAGGTCAAAGCGAGGCATGATGGAGCTAGGGACCCCCCCCCCCCTTGCCGGAAGCGGCTACTCCTCTGCTGCCGGGACCGCTACTACTGAAGTGTTGAGACTCTGGAAATAGAATATTTCCAGGAATCAATGCTCATAAGGATAACCTGAGAGGTGTTAACACATCCTATCTCAAGTCCGCCGGAAAATTAGTTATAGCCACTGCTACTCTAACCTTCCGCTGGACCTGGTAGAAAGGCTTTCTTTCCTGTTATCATACATGATGAACTGCTTACCTGTGACAAAGTGTCACTGGCCCAATCGACCTTAAGCGTTTTACTATCATTGACTATTAGCACTAGACGGATAGTTAACTCGCTTCATGACTTGGGTCATGGTTAAGCTCACTTAACTGTTACGCTGGGCGAGAGAAGTTACTGCGTGAAGCTGTCGGTCAGGGCAACTTCACTCGGCGGGCCGAGTTGACTCCCTTAAGAATTTAGCATATTCCGCCGGAAGGTTCGTGGGTCAGCACACCACGCCGGGACATTTGGTTGGTTTCTTATCGTCTGAGACGAGAAAACGCCGGCTCTGCTGAGAAAGCCGCCGGAAAACGAACCAAAATTTTCAGAGGCGAGGACTTATCTGGAAAAGTCCAAACCTCCAAAAAACCCACCAAATAAACGGGACGTCTCCCCAACCCCTAAAGCATAAAAGCACACATGCAAAATGCAAATATCTCCGGGAAATATTAGGCTTACACATATATAGAGCTTAATTTATAATTTATAAATAACCCCTAGCCTACATTGGAGACCCCTAATGAGGCTGACCATGAGGTGACGACGAAACATCAAGGTGGCTGCATCCAGACGCTCCAAAGACCCAGCAGCAGCAACACGAGGAGGCAGAGGCCCGCGATAGGGGCCCAAGCGCAGATACGGACTCCAGAAGATTTCACACCACGTGTGGCAACCCTTGAACTGGAGCATCTGCTAGAATAAAGTATGCAGCTACCTCATAATGACGGCCTGAAGCATAAACTTGCGGAATGGTAGCCTCCTAAATAATTATCAGAAAGCTAAAGGCGCAAAACAAAACACACAATAACAAACATGGCGCGATGATCCTGGGATACGTAGGCGCCTGTTACAATAGTAACCTAATTTACACACCTCCTGCGGACGTACCAATCGGGTATGCTGTGCTAGCTAATCTAAAAACATGTTCAATACAACTCAGATGTATACGAATGAGCAAGGACTCACTAGAACTGATCGAACGAAGAATGAAGCCGGAGCAAAGAGTAACCCACCCTCACGTAACGGACGCGGGAGGTGGAAGGAAGTTTGGACGCTAGAGGGCCAGCGCCAGGAATCCACACGCAAGAAATCCACGCATTGGGAAGCTTGAGTATAGCAATTATTAAGTTAATTTTTATTTTTTATTTTTTACGAAGTTTTTTCGTAGTGAGTACCCAATCATAAAGACGATTCAATAAGAGAATATGCGTTGCACTTATGAAGTTGTACTCCTGTCCTCCCACGCGGTAGATTCAAACTAGCGACTGCGGTGTTTGATGGGAGACTATTATACTAATAGGCATATCGTCAATGATGGAGGGGCCACTATTAAATTTAATATTTCTCCAGAGCGGGGTGCCGATCTCAAGAAAGCATATTTCTACTTAATTTTCTTTCAAACTTCCTTGGTCTAATGTGCACCAATACTGGAAGGTACTCATTCTCTGTCGAAGGATAGTAAGGACTTGTGAGTGCACGATTTACAAGGACAAAATGTCCTGCTTGTCCTAGGGGAGGTGAATCTTACTTAGAGTATAACAATACTCTACTATCCTTGAAGAGTCATTCAAAAGAAGATAATGGGCAGAGGGAAGATAAATCAAAGTTTTACTTGTCTGTCTAAGTTATCGACAGAACTCAAAGGGGAGGACTATAATAGAACTTTAATACAGAGTTTTGAGGGGGATTTCTAGGTGATCTCTGAGCATGAGATTTCAAAGGGGGGACAGGGTTTAGGACTTGGTGTTGCCCTACCTCGTGAAGATATTATTTATTTCTATAGGAGTTGTGCACTACTAATGTTGGAAAAAGACATAGGAGAAGGTTAGCCTTTACTTCTGGAGTATTTGATAATTAATATTTTAAGGGTTGGATATGGAGGACATACATTTTATATAAAATTACTAGCTTGGTGGCAAGAGGTTTAAGTTGGTATTCTTGGGGGTCATGGTAGGGTCGTGGGGTCCTAGCCTCGCGCGCTTGCTTTTCCTACGGAGTTTTGAACAAGGCTTGTAGCCTTCCCAGTAATCTATAAAGTATCTAGCAATGTTAGGTTTACTTTAGTAGAGTGAACCTGGATAGTTTCTAGCTTCAAAATATACATCAAACATGTTTATCCTAGTTTATAAGACTTGCAATCTTGGAGACTGAATTGGCGGCTCCCGGACGGATTGCCGACAGACCCTAACCTAACCTAACCTAACTTAACCTAACCTAACCTAACTTAACCTAACCGTTCGGCCAAATGTCCGTTCGGCCAAATGTCCGTCGGCAATCCGTCCGGCCACGGAATTGGCAATAGTGCGGGTCTGCTAGGTCACGTGTGTCTCTCCTTTCGTGGTTAGGGAGTTGTAGATTTGCAGACAAGGCTCTATAGTGATTATTAAGGTGCGTCATAATCTTTAATCATGTTATAGTTAGTTAGTACAGGTAAGACTGAGATCTCTAATATAGACAAACTTTCATAAGAACAATTTCCTAGTGTTATTGAAGGTTGTAGTTGGCGGCCTGCTAGGTTGGCAATTCTGATGGTCAGTTCCCCTTATCTGGGAAACAAAAAGGCAAAGTTCGTTGGCCCAAGCCGAGAAGAAAGTATGTGCATGTATATAATTATGTGGTCTATTTTAATTTAAAATAGATAACTGTAGTTTTATAGAAGGCATGTACATAGGTGTTTATTATTTCTTTAAAAGATAGAAAGTATCTCTGTGAGATGGTTTTGTAGAACTCTCGTAATTTGAAGAGATCCTTCGACATTGCTTATTTCTGTTCACTATCTGCTTACCTAGTGAATTGTCTTGCGACATGTTACCTTAATATTAATCACACTCTTTATCTAATGGTTTTCTTTAATGTTTATTTGTTTCCTTAAAAATATTAATAACGGCGGATCCCCAGATTGGCCGTGGTCATTGCACCTAAACACATACAAAATAAAATAAAAAAATAAAAAGACATGTACTGTACCGGTATATACATAGGTTGCAAAATTATGATGTTTCAGAAGGGTTGGGAGAATAGGATTCTCTTGGTCAGGGCTGGTGGTCCCCTTAGGCAAATTCCTTTCCCTGGAGTGATGGGGCAAGTCTGCTCTACAGTCGTGGGTCGGCCACTTCTGAGGTTCGCCTCCTTGGTGGGTGACCTTCTGGTTCTTTCGCCTCTTCTCTTTTATTTGTTTTTCTTTTCCTCTGTATTTTACTTCCCTCCCCTTCGTCATAGGCACGTCCTCGTGCCTCAAGGGCGAAGGTAAGTAAACTTCCCAGGGGACCTGTAGATTGGAGGGAGTGTAAGAATTCCCACCAGTCTTTGGAACGTTGGTCCGGTGTTTTACTGGGGTCAATAGTAACTTGTAGGGAAGTGGTAGTGGTGTTCATTATGGAAGCTGTGATGGCCTCATGGATGTGGCGAATCCTGACGAATTTCCATCAACTACCATGGGGAGACCAGAACATATAGAAATCGATTTGTGAGAACTTATAAACCAATCACCAATTCCAGTGAACCTCAGCCAATCTGCACGGACGACACCAATAAAGTGCCTAGCTCACTTTCTCCTAAGTTCCCTGATGCTCATCCAACTCAAGTAGCAACTCCAAATATTTCATGCCCCACCTTAATTAAACCCCCATTACCTGCAACCAAATCAACCAACCCGCAACAAAAATCATTCCTTCAACACACACCGAGAACGCCCCACCCTTTACTACCCTCGCCAGGCGTCACCCCCCCCCCCCCCCCACCACTTACCAATTCTGACACTTCCACAAGTAAACCTGTTTCAACTATACCTGGCTGCTATGCCTTACGTCCACGAATACAGCGTAAGCCTTCAGTACCCACAAAATGCCGTACAACACATACCAGAAGATCATTGTCGAAACCGACTAAAATCTCCACCCCTTCTCACCATCGACGTTTCTCCACCTCCTCAAATACCTCCCCAACCAACTCACCACCACCAAAAAGACTCCGCCCACATACCTCCTTGTCCACCTCTCCATCTAAATCCACTTCCAGTCCAAATGCTTCCACCTCCAGTTCCTCATCGCCAACATCTTCAAATTCAGAAATGCTACCTCAACCTATCTCTCAAAAAATGTATGTAAAACCTTCCACTAGCACAGTAAAATCACCAACCCTTTTAAGATCACCAAGATTTTTTTTTTATTCATAAACCTGCCTCTTCCAGTACAGTGAACCCTCAAATTATGCGGGGGATGCGTACTGTGCTGTCGGCGCGAACATTTGTTTGCGCGTACATGGGAGTTAAATATAAATGGGGAAAATAGGTATTGATCTGGGTCCAATCGAAAGTTGTACTATTTCTACCTTTCATCACCTAAAAAGCACAAATATATAACATACTACTGTACAAATATGTTTTCATAACCTAATCAACCACACAAAATGCATTTAATTATTATGTTCCTTCCAACAACCAACTATACTCCTAAAATCGATTAATGACATTTACAAACACATGTGGCAGTCCGTGGATTCGAATCCAGGATGCTCACACCGAAAATCAACACCTTATGCATCGCACCACGAAGACAGTTAAAGAATGGTGGACACTGCCTACGATTTATTATGCAACTTCGAATCCTGCATATCAATCTAAGCATGTACACACATCCCAACTGCAACTCACGTAGGCTATGCATATGTGAATGGAAAGAGCAATTAATGGGGCCTTAACCACTAGGGAAGTCCTCTCGATAAATTACCCCTGAACCAATATCAATTATTATGTTCCTTCCAACAACCAACTATACTCCTAAAATCGATTAATGACATTTACAAACACATGTGGCAGTCCGTGGATTCGAATCCAGGATGCTCACACCGAAAATCAACACCTTATGCATCGCACCACGAAGACAGTTAAAGAATGGTGGACACTGCCTACGATTTATTATGCAACTTCGAATCCTGCATATCAATCTAAGCATGTACACACATCCCAACTGCAACTCACGTAGGCTATGCATATGTGAATGGAAAGAGCAATTAATGGGGCCTTAACCACTAGGGAAGTCCTCTCAATGTATAAAAATAAGACACAAACGTAAATTAACTCACATTGGTAGTGGTTGAGCCGATGTTATGGATCTGCGCCATCGATCGATAGCACTGCACCCGATACGGATCGACCGAAATAATAGGCCTAGCCGCCTAGGCCTACTGGTAAAGTTTTGAGTTGAAAAGTAATACACCCTGTATATAGTTTCATATAGCCTACATAGTGTCAAGTGAGATAGTTCAATAGCTCATATACATATTAAGGAATTGGCTTTACATCATTTAGCCAGGGGAGAGCAGTAAGCTTTGAAGCGACTTTCGAGAGAAGTGTAAACAATCTCACCTCCAACTCCTGAACAGAAAAAGATTTTCCATTTCCGATTGTGTTTGCTCAATAAATGATACATGCAATGAAAAACGAAGAACAGTCTTTTAATAGATTCATAATATCCTGTTGTGCTTTATAGATACATAATAGTTTGGTACGGGAGATGTGTCTCTCTCTCCACAGTCAACGGTGACGAAGTCGGAGGCCCGGCGTCACGCCAATATGGCTGCCCTAAACTCTCCAACAGATACGAATCGACTCCCGCTCGTTCGCTCGGCGCGCACATTTGAATAATTGAGCGTATTTTTCGATTTGTTGCCTCAATTGTGGTTCAAGCGTAGCTTTGATTATGCGTAGATAAATTGCGCGTACTTTGAGGGTTCACTGTACTGTACTTCAAAAATTTAATTTAAACCTATACCATCAACCTCTTCCGATACCACTACCGCCCTTCCTCTTCTAACATGTTTTGCACCACCCACTCTATCCCTTTTTCCCTCTACTGTGTCACCAAAATCTCAACCTAAGTCATACAACCAAACAAAGTAGTCACCTCACCCAACCTCCCTCAACTCCACCAAATACCCCCAACCCTAAACCCCCCCAATACAAATCTTCCTCTAAATGGCACTTTTTGGTTGGCTTCTAACGGTCCAACTCTACACAATTACAGGTTTGACAACCCGAAGGGGAGGAAGTAAAACTAACTATTTAGTAATGGTTCCGTAGTCAATGACGTGAGAGCCTTATATATATATATAAGGATTCCCCGCGGTGACCCCCGTGAGGGTCCCGGAGAAAGCATAACGCGACCCAAATATATAAAAAGTACATCCTAGGGTGAAACCCTTTACTTAGTTCCTAGGGAACGTCATTAAAAAAGGTAACCATTAGAAAAGAAAGAAAAATTTTATGAGTAAGGGTTAGAAACTATGAATGTTGTCTTACTAAATCAATTAGCGCGCCGTTATACAGTTCTTCCCTTGCACGCGTCTCCCAGCTGGACACGCTGGGGTTATACGTCCTTCATAGTACAAAGTTGTGCATGTGCATGGGAAGAGGGAGGAGGGAGGGCCGCTTTACATCATTGACTACGGAACCATTACTAAATAGTTAGTTTTCCTTCCTTCCCTTCGGGTTGTCAAACCCGTAATTTAATAATGGTTCTCTCCGTCAATGACGTGAGAGCCTAAGAATACCAAGATCGGTGGTTGGGACATCTAATGCTCAACGTCAAAGACTGAAGAGAACCAAAACTAACGGCTCGCGC
Source organism: Paralithodes platypus (assembly GCA_032716605.1). Classification (NCBI taxonomy): domain Eukaryota; kingdom Metazoa; phylum Arthropoda; class Malacostraca; order Decapoda; family Lithodidae; genus Paralithodes; species Paralithodes platypus. The sequence continues at coordinate 13,778,128 of CM064582.1, forward strand.
TGTTGTAATTAAATAACTAGAATTAAGAAAAAGTGTAAAGTATAAAGGCAGGGTTTCTAATTAAGCCTTAGGAAGTAATAGAAAGGTAGATAATCATAATCTGCTCTCAGATCGCCAGTATGGCTCCTTATGGGTCGCTCTACTGGTGATCTTCTTTCATATCTAACTAACTCTTGGTCATCCTCCTTTCGGGAATTCGGTGAGACTTTTTCTATTGCACTAGACATATCGAAAGCCTTCGATAGAGTCTGGCACAAATCTTTAATTTCTAAACTACCCTCCTTCGGTTTCTATCCCTCCATCTGTGCCTTTGTCTCTAATTTCCTTTCCGGTCGTTCCATAGCCGCGGTTGTGGACGGCCATTGTTCACTTCCTCACCCTATAAACTCCGGTGTTCCTCAGGGCTCTGTCCTATCTCCTATTCTCTTTCTAATTTTTATAAATTATCTCCTCAACTGTACTTCAATTCCCATCCATTCATACACAGACGACTCAACCTTACACTACTCCATTAGTTTTTCAGAACGCCCCAGCCAGCAATCCCTCAATGACAAACGTAATGAAGCCATAGAACTCTTAAATTCTGATCTAAATACTATCTCCAATTGGGGCAGAGAAAACCTTCTTACCTTTAATGCTTCCAAAACCCAATTTCTCCATCTATCTACCCGTCAGGATCTCCCAGCGGACTATCCCTTATTTTTTAACAATACAAAAATCAATCCTTCATCTTCTCTCAATATTCTTGGCGTCTCTTTTTCTTCTGCTCTCAGTTGGAAGGACCATATTACCAGTCTTGCTAAGGCAGCCTCCCAGAAGCTGGGTGTGCTCAACCGTCTTAGGGGGTTCTTTTCCCCTGCACAGCTTCTTGCTCTGTACAGGGCCATAGTGCGTTCTTGTATTGAGTATTGTTCACATGTGTGGGGAGGGTCCTCTCACACCGCTCTCCTAGACAAAGTTGAAAGGAAGGCCTTTCGTATCATTAATTCCCGTCCACTCACTAACTCTCTGCAATCTCTCTCTGTCCGCCGCAATGTTGCATCTCTCTCGCTATTCTATCGCTACTATAATAATCAGTGTTCCTCAGAGCTTTCCCAGTGTATACCACCTCCTTTACGTAGGGCACGTGATACCCGTCTTGCAACTCAATCCCACCCCTACTCTGTGCAACTCTCCAACCCAAGAGTGAAACGTTACTCTCAAACTTTCTTCTACTCAACAGCTGAGCTCTGGAACTCTCTCCCAGAATCAGTCTTTCCCTCTTCCTATGACTTAAATTGCTTCAAACTCTGTGTGTCCAGGCATTTTGGCTCGAACATCCCTTGATTTTGGCCCTGTCACTCTTTCTACTATGGGGGAGGCACTCGCTATAGGCAGTTCTGCCTTTTGCCTACCTCAATCACATAAAAAAAAGAAAAAAACAGAAAAAAAAGAAAAGAAAAAAGGATGCAGTAAAACTTAATAAAAGAGCCACTATATATTGTAACACATAAGAATTGTACATACTATAGTACTAGAATGATTGGTAAAAAGGAAAATCTATTCATACCTATTAAACTCACCCCAAAAAAGAATTTGTGTATTTATTAATCTAATATCTTGTATTAGAAATTAACCCTTAGAGATAATAATCTTATTAATGTTAACATTGAACAACACTTGTGAGAGGTTCTCCAGTTCGGAACACACTCCCCCCCCCCCCCCTCTGTTTTGTCGAAAACTCCTAAAAGTAAGTCAGTACTTGGTGAACCTCACACGTACTTGTAACATAAAACATGGCATTATTGCAATAAACAGAGATCAGTTAGGTTTATGACTAATTCTCATGGCTATGCATGGCACAGTGGGTCTCTTCAAATGAACCAAAAGATATTTGGATAAAAATGTGTGGTGAGATGACCAGACTCTTGTTTGCTTAATGTCTTGGATCGAGTAATTGTTAAGAAATCTGACTGTCGTGGCCCACTTTCTCACATCATGGGCCCTTGCCACTGCTGACGGTTCGGCTGTTTTGATAACGTCCACTAGAATTGAAGCAAGTTGACGTTTAGATAATCTTGATTTATCATGTGAAGAGATCCACAAATGAGAAGGGTGTAAGGGTGTAGTTAGTTGTACATACTTGTACAAAGCCAACACTGGGCATAGTGTGTGATGTTTATTCTTTTGTTTTAGGGCCATTATATCAAAAGGTGAGAACATATGATCTTCTCTTTCGTTCTTGGCTATAAAATCAGGAGCTGGTGCGAGTGTAACCGCACTCAGATCTTCTTTAAATTGTAAGCAGTTCACAGATCTAGCCATGGCCGCAAGTTCAGACACTCTATGTGCTATTGCTAACGAAATTAAGAAAACACATTTAGATAAGAGCTTGTCATCAGAGGGGTTGACCGTGTAAGGTCTACTACTTAATAGATTTAACACTTTGTCTAGAAACCACTGAGGTAGAATCTGTCTAGCAGGAGCTCGTAATCTAAAACAAGCTTTAATAAAACCTGCTTCGTCTTTAGGTGGAAGTCTAAGGCTAGTAAGGTCATAGAATGGTTCTTTAACCTCTGAAGTGCGCATGGGGGTAATTGGAAACGTCCCCCTGTGCTGACGTATTTGAGGTGTTTCCGTCACTAAAATATTCATTGTGCCATTAATAGCATTAATACTTATCCATATGCGCCTATTATGGGTTGATTATAAAGGTATTAACCTGAAACAACAATAAAACGAGTGAAAACAGCGTTTGGATGGTCAAAATCGGAGATATAGCCCGCGAGTTGTATAATGTATGGGTGAGGCAATCTGCTTTCCCGCCAATTTCCCCCAAGGCCACTGAGACACAGTCGATCGATACTCTCTCTCTCTCTCTTGCACTCGCTTGCTATCAGTGATGACCACACCCTCCAATCGGATTTCTAATGTTAGCACGAAAATATACCTCAGAATAAGGGAATAACAGGGAAAATAGGTGATAACTGAAGGAGAGGAGGAAAGTGGGGAAGGAGGGGAGGTAGAGGACTGAGATTTTGCATGGCCCAGGGGCCAAAAAAAAAAAAAATAATTTTTTTTTTTTTTTTTTTTTTCGATGTCAAAAGTTGATTTTTTTTTTCTCTGACTCTTAAGAGTCTCCCCGCAGTGCGCCGGGGGAACTCTTAAGAGTCTCCCCGCAGCTCCCGGGTTAATGGCTGAGAGGTGATTGCGAAGTGTGTTACAGTTAACACACTTCGAAAAGGTAATTTAAGTACTTTAAAATTAAACTTACTGAGGCACTTTGTTGGTTGGATTCGACAATCCACGTTGTAAATTGTTTCCAATGTGACTCCTACTGTCTAATTGTGGAAGGTGTAAATTGTTTGGTTAATTTGTCGTGAACGGCTTGGTCATAAGAATTTAGCCATTTGGCTTTGAAAATATCCATAAAGCAAAATTTAGACAAGTTTGCAGGTTGCCAATCTGCTCTAAGTGGAAACATGACATCGGAAGAGGTATTGGATTTGGATACCATAGAGATAGTTGATTGAACCACACTTGTGTTGGCCAGACCGGTGCTATGAGACACACTTGACCCTGAAATAAGTGAAGTCGTTGCAAAACTCTGCACATTAGTGTTGTGTCTGGGGGAGGAAAGAGGTAAATCGAAGACCACTGTGACGCTTCTGCATAGTAGCCACGTGCGGGCATGCGCGCGCTGCCCAGCCGTTTAGAAACCGGCTAGTGGCAGCCGACCGGCAGGCTTTTCCTTAGTATATATCCTACGACAACGTAACTAATGTCTGGGATATTCTTATGTTGTTTCACAGCTTGTAGCTGCCCTTATTCTTAACCAACGCATCTTAGTATATTTTATTCTCGATAGTTGATTGTTTCATTATAATATATAAGATGTAAGTCTAGTGAGAGTGGGAGGAGACGAGCGGGAGAGAGAGACTGGCTGGGGGACGTTGCTTTGCGCGGAGAGTCCAGCTTGGGACGAGCCTGATGTTGCCACGTGCATCTGATTGCAACGTTAGGCTTAGTTTCGACTCACGCACGGGGTAGAGGATTTTGACCTGGCAACTGTGTTGAGTGTTGCCAAGCATGGGATGTATTTTGTATGCCTAGGGTGGGGTCCAGACAGATTCAAGACTCAGAGCTCACCTCACTGTCATACCCTTCGGACCCCCTTGATATCTATCCCTCTCAACCCCACTTAGAAACTTTCTCTCTTACTTTGTATACCTTCCATCCACTACTTCACCAATCTATTTAATTATCCCATCCCCTTGATAGACCTTATATCTATTATTGTATTAACGACGAGCTCTCAGATAACTAGATAGGATTTAAGGCCTTATGTAGAGATGTAATTGTTAATGAGACCTAGGAAGCTTTTTTTGTTGTCTCATATTTGGTAGTTTCATGCTTGCTAGTGTGTTCTTGTGTCAGGTTAGCAGGGGCTAGACCGGAGGGGAGGCTTTTTGCGATCCTTTAACCCGGGAGCTGCGGGGAGACTCTTAAGAGTTCCCCCGGCGCACTGCGGGAAGACTCTTAAGAGTCAGAGAAAATAAAAATCAACTTTTGACATCGAAAAAAAAATATTTTTTTATATTTTTTTTTTTATTTTTTTATTTTTTTTTGGCCCCTGGGCCATGCAAAATCTCAGTCCTCTACCTCCCCTCCTTCCCCACTTTCCTCCTCTCCTTCAGTTATCACCTATTTTCCCTGTTATTCCCTTATTCTGAGGTATATTTTCGTGCTAACATTAGAAATCCGATTGGAGGGTGTGGTCATCACTGATAGCAAGCGAGAGCAAGAGAGAGAGAGAGAGTATCGATCGACTGTGTCTCAGTGGCCTTGGGGGAAATTGGCGGGAAAGCAGATTGCCTCACCCATACATTATACAACTCGCGGGCTATATCTCCGATTTTGACCATCCAAACGCTGTTTTCACTCGTTTTATTGTTGTTTCAGGTTAATACCTTTATAATCAACCCATAATAGGCGCATATGGATAAATATTAATGCTATTAATGGCACAATGAATATTTTAGTGACGGAAACACCTCAAATACGTCAGCACAGGGGGACGTTTCCAATTACCCCCATGCGCACTTCAGAGGTTAAGTAAAGTCTGCTGGTGCGAGTCCTGTGGACCCGCACGACTTTACTAGGATACCCGTGGGAGTCTGTGGGCATTTTCTTGTCTGTGTCCCTGTGTGTCTAGTGTTGTGTTGTGTGAGGGCCCTTGCCTAGTCCACTCAGCACCGCGCTAGCACGTCTTGCTTTTGTTTTAGGGTCGCCAGGAGAGAGTCAGATACTTGCGATCTGAGTCTCTCAAGAGAGCACCCTTTCAATTAGAGTAATTTGGCGCACAGACTTGGGAACGTCCCTAGGCTAGAGCAGGTGGCTCAGCCCGGGTATCCGAAGCCTATATCCTTCCGGCTAGACCTCTGCCACCTGGCAGATTAACAGCTAGTGGTTTATTATATCTGTATGCTTGTTATTGTGCCACAGTATACCGTTTTTGTGAGCATTGTGAGTCAGGGTGTGGCTTAGAGACTCTGTCCGAGCAGGCTTGCCTGACTAAGAGTGAGAAGCACACCTGTATGTGGTTATGTTGCGAGTTGCTGCCTTTATTTAATTAGACATAGGGGCGAGGGAACGCGTTCATGGTCCCGGACCCTAAGAATAGGAGCTTTGAATGTGCGTGGATGTAGTACGAATGAGAAGCGAGAGGATATTGGAAGGTTATTTGAAAGAAGGATGTATGATGTCCTTGCACTGAATGAAACAAAGATGAAAGGAGAGGGAGAAGTGGATTTTAGAAATGTGATAGGTAGAAAGTCTGGAGTAGACGAGGGAGTCAGGGGGAAAGAAGGAGTGGCTATTATTGTGAAGGAGGAGTTGAGAGAGTTTATAAAAGAGTGGAAAGAGGTGTCATCAAGGCTAATGTGGGTGAGAATGCGGTTTAAGGGTGAAAGGTGGGTTTTTGTAAGTGCATATGGACCAGGAAGTGAAAGAGAGTTAGAAGAGGTAGAGGGTTTCTGGGAGGATTTGAGAGATTGTCTACAAGGGTTTGATGAAAATGAAAATGTTATAGTTTTAGGGGACCTAAATGCTAGGGTAGGAAATGAGCCTGTTGAGGGAGTCATCGGTAGTTTTGGTGTGGATGGTGTAAACGAGAGTGGAGAAAGACTGAAAAATTTATGTGAAGAGTGTAGATTGAGTGTTGGTAATACGTTCTTCAAAAAAAGGCGTATACACAAGTACACCTGGCATAGACTTGTGAGGGGAGAGATTGTAGAGAGGGCATTGATGGATTATGTGCTGGTGACAAGGGAAAGATTGTGTAGACTGCTGGATGTGAATGTGATGAGAGGTGAGGCGGAGGGTATGTCAGATCATTACCTGGTGGAGGGAAAGCTAAGAGTTAAGAGTTACAGGAGAATAAGAGACAAGCGTGAAGTAAGAGAGGTGATAAAAGTTAGTGAGTTAGAGAAGAGTGAAAAAGAGAGGGAGTACAAGGAAAGACTAAATGAAAAGTGGATGAAAGTGAGAGAGATGGAAGAGAGAGAAGTAGAGGTTGAATGGCAACAGTTTAAGGAAGGAGTGAAAGCAAGTGCAGAGGTAGTATGCGGCAAAGGGAAAGTAGGAGGCAGAGGTATCAGGAAGGGAAGCGAGTGGTGGAATGATACGGTGAGAAAGGCAGTTGAGGAGAAGAGACAGTGTTTTGAGAGGGTTTTACAGGATGGTAGTGTTGAGGTATGGGAGAGGTACAAGGAGAAAAGGAGAGAGGCAAAACGGAAAATTAGAGAAGCGAAAAAAGATGCAAACGAAAGGTGGGGCCAAAGGCTGAGTGAGAATTTTGAAGAACGAAAGAAGATGTTCTGGAAGGAGGTAAATAAAGTAAGGAAAGTAAGGAAAGGAGGACAAAAGAGGGAAGAATCAGTGAAAGATGAAAATGGAGAATTACTAGTGGAACCAGTTGAAGTGAGGAAAAGATATGCCGAGTATTTTGAATCTTTGTTAAATACAAGAGATGGAAGAGAAGCAGTGTTGAAGCAGAGGTGGATGGAGATAGGTTACCCAGGCCACCCAGGTGGCAGGGAATGAATGAAAGGATTGAGGAAAATGAGGTGAAAGAAGCAGTGAAACAAATGAGAGCGGGAAAAGCAGAAGGTTTGGATGGTATTGCTGTGGAGTGTATAAAGAAGGGTGGAGATGTGATAATAGATTGGTTGGTGAGACTTTTCAATGTGTGCTTTGTTGTGTCAATGGTACTAATAGACTGGAAGAGTGCATGTATTGTGCCGTTGTACAAGGGGAAGGGAGATCGGCAGGAGTGTTCAAGTTATAGAGGTATTAGTTTATTGTCAGTGGTTTGAAAGCTGTATGGCAGGGTGTTGATAGAGAGGATAATAAAGTGTACGGAAGTTGCAATAGGAGAAGAACAGTGCGGTTTTAGGATGGGAAGAGGGTGCGTGGATCAGATGTTTGCAGTAAGACAGTTATGCGAGAAGTATTTAGAGAAGCATAAGGAGATATTTTGGGCTTTTATGGACTTGGAAAAAGCGTATGATCGTGTGGACCGTGAAGCAATGTGGAAGGTGTTAAGGATTTATGAAATAGGAGGAAATTTGTTAGAAGCAGTTAAGAGTTTTTATGAAGGGAGCAGAGCATGTGTGAGAGTAGGAAATGGTGAGTTGATAGAATGGTTTGAGGTAAAGGTAGGTTTGCGACAGGGTTGTGTAATGTCACCATGGCTGTTTAATATGTTTATGGATGGTGTGGTGAGGGAGGTGAAAAGGAGAACTATGGGAAGAGGATTGGGTTTAGTAGGAAAGAATGGTAGAGATTGGGAGTTGAATCAGTTGCTGTTCGCTGATGACACAGCATTGGTGGCGGATTCTGATGAGAAACTGCAGCGGGTAGTCAAAGAGTTTGGTGTGGTTTGTGGAAGGAGGAAACTGAAGGTGAACGTCAATAAAAGTAAAGTAATGGTGTTTAATAGGGGAGAGCATAGGGTGAATCTAGATGTGAGGCTGGATGGGGAAATATTGGAACAAGTAGAGTGTTTTAAATATCTAGGAGGAACGATAAGCAGGAGTGGAGGTATGGAAGTGGAGGTAAAACAGAGAGTGTGTGAAGGAAGGAAGGTTTTCGGAGCAATGGGAAGTATGTGGAAGACGAGAAATCTCGGAGTGAAAGTAAAAAGTGCACTGTATCAAGGAATTGTTGTGCCAACAGTGATGTATGGGGCTGAGACATGGGCTCTGAAGAAAAAGGAGAAAAGAGGGCTGGATGTGATGGAGATGAGCTGCTTGAGGAGTATGTGTGGAGTTACTCGTAGAGACAGATTGAGGAATGAAGAGATACGTAGGAGAGTGGGGCAGCAGGAACATTTGTCAGCCAGAGTGGACAGAAGGGTGCTGAGCTGGTATGGTCATGTTGAACGAATGGGAGATGAAAGGCTTACAAAGAGAATATGTGAGTCAGGTACAAGGGGAGATAGAAGGGCAGGAAGACCCCCATTGAGATGGAGAGACTGTGTAAGAAAGGCTTTGGATGATAGAGGAATGACTATAGATCAGGCAGGGGAAGTGGTGGTGGATAGGAGTAAATGGAGAATGCTTGTGAATAGTTGAGTGAACACGTGGTCATTTGGAGTAAGGGGTCGGGCGCAAGTTCGACTAGATAATAGTCCATCAGGCGCCTGGCCCGGGGGGACGATTAATATGAAGGGTGTGCCTGGAAGTGTGGTGGGAGGGCTTGTGGCTTTGGCTCCGCTGCATGTCTGCCTGCCGAGATCGGAACCTCTCCGGGTGGTCAGGGGCCGGGGGAGTGCTGGAGCGACCTTGGTAACCCTGGTCTCTGGGTCTTCTCCTGGGTGACCTGGATGTGTGTGAGTTTGTGTTTTTTATCTGTGTTTATTTTTTGTTTTATGTTGTTTTTGTGTTTTCCCTGTTCTTGCTCTGTCTTGAGTCGGCTACCCCCAAAATGGGGATTGGGCCTGAGCATATAGATAGAATAGATAGATAGATTTAATTATACCTATGCCATTATACACTGTATGGCCTATCACTAGTATTTATTCCTGCTTATGAGTTAAGAGTTCTCTAAATCCGTAACGTACTTTCTTTGCTAAGCATCAGATCCTACAGTAGCCGCATGCAGTTTAGAAACCCGCATCTTGTCTACCTGTACGATGTTTTGAGGACTGTTTGCTTTCACCTTCTTTCACGCAGGGGTGATTAGTTGTATTAATTAACGTAACGTTAAATGTACTTTCTTCTAGTTTGTTATTAAATTGTTTCTGCAATTTAATTCTGTTATCTATCTTTTCCTTGAAGCTTTAAGTCAACTTAATTGTGTGATCTTTTATATAGCATGCTTGACTATCAGCAGTCTATAGTGCGTGCACCCTGTAACCGAGTCATAGGATACCTCGTTGTCCAGGCAGGACTCTTGACGGTTTAGGGTGGTTTGTTGCCTGGGTTTATAGATAAGGGTTGGATCTAGCGTTTTCCGTTGTTGCTTGTTGCCGCATACCTAGTCCAATAGAAAGAGCCCAGTGTTTATATATCCCAGGACGTAACACCACTTGTTCCAAACTTCCGAGAACGCATCTGGTCCGCCCGCTTGGGTCTTGTGCTATCGGGTCAGAAACAGAGGGAGTTTTGTTGACTGATAAGCAAATAGGTCTATCTGTGGGTGGAATGGTTTTATCAGTTTGTCGAAGGTCTGTTGAGTTATTGCCCATTCGACTAATGTGCTCTTCCCTCGAGACAAGGCGTCTGCCCACAGATTCGCCTTGCCTGGAAGGTAAACTGCCTGAACTGTGATCTGATGTTGTAGAGCAAGGAAAAATATCTTCTCTGATAGCCTTAGGAGCGTGTGAGATTTCGTGGAACCTTGTTTGTTGATGCAGGACACGGCTGATGTGTTGTTCATGCGAAATGCTATTGCTCTGTGTTGAAGTGTATGTGCATGGTCTTTGAGGAAGAATAGAGGAACAACTAGCTCCTTGGCATGTATGTGATAGAGATTGAGGGAAGTCCAGCGACCTTGGTTCTGGTGACCCTCGGATGACTGGTAGCCCCAACCTAGGGCTCCTGCTGCTTCCGTGTCTACCCATAGAGACGGAGGGGGATCTGACCAGTGGGCTGTTGAAGAAAGTGTCTCTGTTTTGATCCAAAAGCTTAGTAGTTTGAGAATTTGTTGAGGAATTGTTATGAGAGTATGAGGTTGAGTTACTGGAAAAGTCTTGTTGCCTAACCAGATCAAGCGTTTCAGTCGAAGTCTGCCTAATGGGACTGATAGTTGAACCCAATTTATCGACCCTATTAACGATCCCCACAGACGACTGGTAATCGTCTTTGCATGAAGTGTTCTGAATAACTTTACTTGTAACCGTCTGGCATTTGATGTCGTCTGTTGCAGGGTGAGAGATTGAGTGTCCCAAAGGAGGCCTATCCAGGCTGCTCTTTGTGTCGGTACTAAGTTTGATTTTTCGAGGTTTACATGGAAGCCTAAATTGGTGACATGTTGAATGACTAGTAATGTGTGATCCTGGCACTGTTGGGGAGAATTTCCTGTGATTACCCAGTCGTCTAGATAGAACAAGATGTTGATCCCTTGTTGTCTTAATGGTAATAGGGCTTGTTTGACTAGTTTTGTCAAAATTCTGGGTGCTATGTTGAGGTCAAATGGGAGTCTGCGGAATACTACAGCTGTGTTTAAATAAGGTATTGCTAGATATTTCTGGTATCTGTTGGCTATGGGAACATGCCAGTAGGCATCTTTCAGATCCAGTGTCATTAGCCAGACTCGGGGTTGAAGTGTTAATCGAATTTGTTGGATTGTTAACATTTTGAAGGGATGATTGACAATAAATTTGTTTAGAATCGATAAATCGATGACTGGTCTGAACTTTGGGCTGTCTCGTTTTGGAACAAGGAATAAGCGAGACAAGAAAGACTTTCGAAGTTATTGGGATGGTTCTGAGGATTCCTAGTTGGAACATCTCTTGAATAAGTGACTGCACATTGACCGGAACTGACAGGGTGTTTGAGCATGGGCGAAGGAAAGGTCGTTTCTTCCATTTTCAAAACAGACCCTTCTTTATTAGCCGTCTGGCCCAAGATGCTTTTGGCCATGCTGTGTGATTGGTTTGAAAGGAGCCGGTTGTGCCTTGGGATATTATATGATGCAAGGCTAGGTTGAACGAATCTAGTTTTTTGAACTTGAGAAGGTTTTTGGATAGTTGGCCTGTTGTTATTTGTGTTGTTGTGTCTGGTTCTGTCTGTTTTGTTGCCTGTTTTGTTGTTGGTTACTTGCAAAAGAGGCATCAGCTGGTTGTTGAGATCTAAAAGATGTTTGTTCTCCAGAGTGGTTCTGTGACTGTCTAGGCGAGAAATTCTGCCTATTGGTAAATCTGGTTTGGCTAGGCCTCCTACTTCGTTGAGACGTGGAATTGAACCTGCCTCGGTAGGTATGTTGGCCACGAAAGGGCGACTGAAAAGACCCTCTGGAATGTGTAGGTACTGTGTAAGAAAGACCTCGTCTCCCTCGACTACTTTGGCTCCTGGGGAGTCGTTGTATTTACCTAATTGTATTTACCTAATTGTAGTTTACAGGAGTTGAGCTAAGCTCGTGTTGTCCCGTCTCTCAGTCTACTTTTTATCCAATTTTTTCTTGAAAATATGGATGTTCCTTGCCCCTACCACCTCCTCCTCCAGCCCATTCCATTTGTCAATACATCTATAGGGGAAGCTAAACTTCCTGATATCGTTCATGCAGGTAGGTCTTTTTACTTTGTAGCTGTGGCCTCTAGTTATTCCTGTATCCATAATTAACATATCCTCCCTATCCAGCCTCTCCAGCCCCCGGGTGCTTTTGTACATCATTATCATGTCTCCCCTCCCTCTCCTCTCTTTTAAACTTGGTAGATTTAATTTGTCTAGCCTCCCTTCATATGGCAGTTCTCTGAGACTTGGAACCAATCTAGTAACTGCTCTCTGGATTCTTTCTAACTTGTGAATATGCTTCTTTAGATGCGGGGACCACACCACTGCTGCATACTCCAATCTTGGTCTAATCATACTCTTCATAATTTTCGCTACCATGGTCTCATCCAAGTAGTTCAGAGCAACTTTCATATTCCCGGCCATTGCATACATTCCGCTAAAGAGCTTGTTAATATGTTTCTCTGGCGACAAATTATCTTGTATAATCAACCCTAAATCCTTTTCTTTTTCGGCCTTGCTAATTATATTATCTCCCATCCTGTACTCCCAATTTGGTCTATTCACAATTCTTCCCATATTTAACACATGGCATTTACTTATATTAAATTTCATTTTCCACTTGGTGCTCCATTCATATATTTTATCTAAATCCCCTTGCAGCTCCTCACAACTACTTTTATTTGTTATTTGTCTCATAATTTTTACGTCGTCTGCAAACATTGACATGTAGGAATTTATGCCTATCGGCAGGTCATTCACGTACATAAGGAACATGAGAGGTGCCAACACAGATCCCTGCGGCACACCACTCTCAACTTTCCGCCACGATGAGTAAGTTCCTCTAATGTTGGTCCTCATTTCCCTATCTGTTAGATAGCTCTCCATCCATTTCAGAAAACTCCCCCTGACACATCCTAGCGTCTCAAGCTTAGATAACAATCTCTTATATGGTACCTTATCGAATGCTTTGGAAAGGTCTAAGTAGACGCAGTCCACCCATCCGCCTCTTTCTTGGAGTACATCTATCACCCTACTGTAATAACATAGCAAACTGGTAACACAAGATGTCCCTTCTCTGAATCCAAATTGCTTTGGGGTTATTATCTTCTTTCTCTCCAACATTTTCATCCATCTCTTCCTAATTAGCTTTTCACAAATCTTGCATACAATACTAGTAAGTGAAACTGGTCTATAGTTTAGAGGGTCCTCAGGGTTTCCATTCTTGTATATCGGGATGATATTTGCTCTTTTCCATTCAACAGGAACCTGTCCTTTTTCTAAGGAAGCTTGAATTATGTCCCTCACTGGCTCCACTAATTGCTCTGCACACTCCTTTAAAACCCAGGCAGACACTTAATCCGGTCCCATAGCTGTCCTTACTTCAAGTCCTTTCATCGCAGTTAATAGCTCATCTCTAGTTATTTCAATCTTACTAAGACCACTCTCCAGTACTCCCGCCTGTGGTTCGTCAAAACCTTCCTCTCTAGTAAAAACTGACCCCAATTTGTTATTCATTACCTCACACATGTCCGATACATTTTCATACGTCCTAGCATCAACTCTTAATTTAGTAATTTGTTTCTTTACCTTCAACTTACTGTTTATATATTTATAAAATAATCTAGGGTCACTTTCACATTTATTTACTATGTTCTTCTCATAGTTCATTTTAACTTGCCTAATTATGTTAACATATCTATTCCTCTCCTGTTTATATTTATTCCGATTACTCTCAGTGTTCCTTCTTCTTAATCTAGCCCTAGCTGCATCACGCCTACCCAAAGCGCTTTTGCATTTCAAATTAAACCAATCTTTCTGCTTAGTAAAATTTCCAGTTTTATATTTTGGGACAAACAGATTGGTTCCTACTCTATAAATTTCGAGGAATCTACTATATTTACCTTGTACGTCCTGTTCCTTAAAAATAAGATCCCAATCTACTCCCTCTAAATATCTTTTCAAGGATACATAATCAGCTTTACTATAATTTAATCTGTCATTTATGTAGCTATTGTCTAATCTATTGGCATTACTCGAGGTCAACTTCCATTTTAGTAATAGGTGATCACTTTTACCTACAGGACATAGATAGTTTATATCACTAATTTCGTGAGGATCTTTTGTAAAAATCAGATAGAGTTTAGAAGGTTCGTTATTACCCCTCATTCTTGTATTTTCCTTCACATGTTGTGCAAGTACATTTTCCGTAACCAACTCCACTAGCCGACTTCCCCAAGATCTCTGATTTGGCCCTGCATCTCCCGATTCCCAATCAACCTCACTACAGTTGAAATCTCCTACCAAGATCAATCGATTTTTCCTTAAAAGCAATCTTCTCAACGACTGAATCATATCCTCTACCATCTCCTCAAACTCCAACTCCCTCCATGCTCTGGTCTTTGGTGGCATGTAAGCTACTGCTATGTCTAGCTTTTTTCCTTCTATATCATTGAGTTCAACTGCCATTATTTCTGCCTTATCATTATTTAACTCCACGTGCTTTGCTGTCATAGGGTTCTTAACTAATACTGCCACTCCACCTCCCCTTTTACCCTTCCTATCATATCTCCATATATTATATCCTTCACTAAACACTATGTTGCTGTCAAAGTCCTGGTTCAGCTTTGTCTCCGTCAAACAGACTATCTGTGGTTGATCTTTTCTTAATATATTATCTAACTCTACCTTTTTACTGTTTATTCCATCTATATTAGTGTAGTAGCACAGTATATTTGAATCCACCTCCTTGTTTCTCTTCCCTCTCTGCCTCCTACCAGGTTCACCTCCTCCTCCATCCCTTCCCTGACCCAGTTCCACCTCCCCTGCTAATTCTATTCTCCTCCCTCCCCCTCTGTTCCACCTCCACCACATCCTGACTCTCTCTCCGGTCCCCTGCTCCCTGCATTATCTCTCGCTCCGTCTCCTTGCTTTGACTTCGTACTTGTCTTTCTGTCTCTTTCCCTATCACTCCTCTTACTTTCGGTTCTTGGTGGCTCCTGATGTACCACTTCCTTACTTGCCCTTCCCTTATTCTCCAAAAAAAATCTTCTTTTGCTCTTCAGACAACTTTCCATTCTCTTCATCAGCCTTAGCTTGGAGTTCCCTTAACTGTTCTCGTTCTTCTACACTTAGGTCCTTTTTTACCCTTATATGATTCAGCTCTGTCGAATTTAATTTCCAGCTCACATTGGCTACTGCTTCTGCTGTTGATCTAAACTTTAGTTCCACTCTTAGTGGTCTCATCTCGCCCTTCTTATATTTTCCTAACCTTCTCACCTCCTCCAATTCTTTTACCCATCCATAACCCTCGTCTAAGTAATCCAGTATCCCCTTGACTTTCACAACATCCCTTTCCTTTCTTACCTTCATATCTGTTAGGTGCTCTTCCACATCTCCAAAGATTACTACACACTTACCTCTATCTATTGTCTCTCTCACTACCTTCTCTTTCTTCTTTAAAACTTGCACTACATTTTTTTCAAACTCTTTCTTTTTCTTTTCTCTCTCTTCCTTCTGCTCCTTCACAATTTCTTCAAGGGCTACCATCGTGGCACTCTCTACCCTTGTCCACTCATTTTTTACCTCACTAATTCCTTTTACTTCCTCACTCAGGTGGCCCTCATATTCCTTAAGCTGAGCCTTGAGTGCCACATTTTCCGCCGCTAACTCGTCTACTCTGGCCATCACTGCCTCTAGGCTGTCACTTACTGGCCTAGGCCTATCCACCCCGCTAGTAACGCCACACATATCGGACAAAACTTCTACTTTAGCCCCTAACTCCTTCCTCCAATTTTCCATCACTCCCCTCCATCTCACTAGACCCATCAATTGTTTTTTCATACTTGCCAACTGATCATCCTTGTCCTCGGTGATAAAGCCTTAAAATTCGTATTCCTCCTCATCCCCAGCTAGGCTTTCACGCCTTCCCGCCATCGTGAGGTGGTCGTCTGCCAGCCTAAAAACAACAATCGCCCCACTATCCCATCTCACTCCAGGAACTGTCTTACTTAATCTATATTTTCAAGTACTTGGAATATCCAATTAAATCTGAATTCTCATAAAAACACCTAATTACTTATGAAATGCACATATAAATTTCCGGGACAACACTTAGACACTCCTATCAACTTCACACAAGGTAACTCATTAACGGAGAGCAGCTGCGAGGTGTTGACAGCTCGGAGGCCTACGGAGGTGTGATCTGAGTTTGAGAAAGTTAGCTCGATAGGTATTGACAGAGGGTTGTAAGAGTAGTGTAGATACTGCAGACCAAGTAGAGGTTGGTATTAATCTGTTCGAGTATAGGGGAGAGAGAAAGATTCTTGTTTTGATATCTTTGGGCAGGTTCCTAGAGAAAAATGCGGAAATCTTGACAGTTTTTGGCCGCTTCGAAAATGGCTGTCCTGACGTCTCCCGCTGTCATAAGAGAGGCTCTCCTGATGTGTGATAAAGCTGCCCTAGAGTTTGTATCCTGAATAGAGTCTGTTACCTCTCTCATAGTGTGAGTGAGTTGTCTGTTTAACAAAAAGTTTGATAACAATCTATGGGCTTTTTGTCTAAGTTTACAATCCTTCTCCAGCATGCTCTGAGTAGGTGTAGATAAGAGAGGGTCTGTTAAATTTTGGCATGCAATTTTCGGGCCTCTCAAAAATTCCCAGAATTCTTTGGGCAGAGAGTCTGACATGTACACGAAAAGAGATGCAAAGTGGTGATCCTCATTAGGAATCTTTGTAGTTGAAGAATCATAGGTACTCATAGCAAATTTACTGGCTTCCTCTGCCCATTCTGACCATGGACCATAACCAATATCAGTGATTTCTAGCATTTGATTTTGTGACTCACCTAGGATCGTGGTGCATCCAGTTGTGCAAAGAAAAGAAAGTAATTTTAATGCATCGTGGCCGTCTGATTTTAAAAAATCTGACCACGGTTTGAAAAGTTTAGTGGAAGTAATGGCAGGAGCTAATTTGTACACAAAAAATCTAGTATCTTGTGTTGATGGGAAGGGGTATACTAACACATCCAACACCCTACCCTCTTTATCCTTTGCTCGTAACTGTCGAAATTCATTAATTTCGACTGACCAGTCTCGTGGTACTGGGAAAGAATCTGAGGAATCTGATGTGGCCCCTATTGGTGTGAGGATGGGTACTTTGTCCCATTGACGAGGAGGGCCATAGAGAAGAGGTAGTTTTTTTTTTAGGAGGGTCGGGATCAATATCGAGAGCAGTCGGTGTAATGGGAGACAGAAAAATAGGTTGTTGAAGCAAGCAGCTCTGTTGCTTGGGTTAAGTAACTGGCTGTCCAAGAGTAATATTGGAAGATGGTTTAGGTAGGATAGGGTTGACTGCTAAGGGTATGGTCTGGTGGTCAGGTTTGGTCAGGGTGTGAGAAGGTGTTTTAGAGATAGCTTGCAACACCCTGTCTAGTTTACTATCCATATCTTTAGCCACTAGTGAAGCAAACTCTTCTAGGGATTCTTGAACTACATTAGTAACATATTCTTTAGATACAGAAGTATTATGAGACACATCTCCTTCAGATGCCTGTGAAGGAGAGAAGGGTCGTTCATGGCTATGTTGACCTTGGAACCAAGGGTCATCTTCCTCATAAGATTGATAGTTAGGGAACCCTTCAAAATCTCCTTCACCTGGATCTTCTGGGTAGGTGTCATGCAAATTATCCTGTGAATTTGAGAGATAAATTTCTTCGTCTACTCCTTGACCTGGTGTTAACTGACTATCTAAAATTTCAGGCATGTCAGTTGCTAGTATGTAAGGTTGTTGAGATATAAGTTTGTTTTGGAGAGGAGTGATTGGAAGATTCTGTCTGACTGGTGAATCTCCTGAATGGTGAATATCAGCGTGAACAGTGATTACGGCTGGATTGATTGATGTATTAGTCTGCAAAAGTGGTTTAATCTGCAAGCTAGGTATGGAAGACTGAATTGACTCAAGAGATTGTTCTGGATAAGGAGTTTCTAGAGTTTCATGTTCTCTTAAAGCATTGGCTTGGTGATCAGAGTCCAGATTAATTGTGACAGCTGTGCTCGTATCAGACTGAGGAGAGTTACTCCGAGTAATTGTTTTATTTCTTGAACTAGAGCTTGATGAAGATTTACGTTTCCGATCGGATGAATGTTTAGTCTTAGAGGGGGTTACTGAACGGCTAGTCCTCTGAGAAGGGGGAATAGTGATCTTCAAAAATTCAAGAGCTTTCGGGTCAGCCAGAGACGGAACCTTTTTGAGAACCTTTGAAATGTAAGTCTTGATCTCTTCCCATGCAGATAAAAGTACTTGTGTAGCAAGAGATTGATCTTGAGGGACACTATGCTCATGGAATTTGGTAACGTAGAAAGAACATGATTGGCAGACAAGGGTATTCCAAGCTGCCTTAGTGCAATCTATGCACGGTACATGAAATAAGCATTGATTATGTGCTATTAAGGGAATTTGATGACATCCCTCTGTTGAACACCCCTGGATGTGTTCCGGCGGTGGTGTGGAGGGATGTTGTTGCAAAGATGCCATTCGCTTGGAGGATGGACCTGGAGTGGCGAATCCCGGGAACTCGCACTCGTCCTCCAGCGTGAAGTAGGACCTCGAGTGTAGAGGTGACAACCCAGGGGAGATTCCGTAACCTGAGTTGGGTAATCTATCGTTAGTCTTGGTTAAAGTTGATTATGTCACAATTGTTGAGAGAAAGAATCAACCCTGGAATCTTGTAATCCTGATTTATGCTAGATTCCTATTAATTATTGAATACAATTCCCTTTAAGTGTGCCACTGTGTGAAGATTAAACATGGAAAATTCTGGTATCCCATTTAATTTATTGGCTAATTTATTGGCCTTATTGGCTAGTGGTAATTAAACAAAAAATTTACTAGTTAAACTAGTTATTGCACGTAGGACTAATAACTTCGAATGTGCAATTTGGATGTTCGGTTGATAACCTGGAATTTTGTTATTGTATTCTGTTAATAAGAGTTAGTTTGTACTCACTCGTGTTGATACGAGAAGTCGGAATTTGGGGCGGAGTGGAGGCGAACAGGGCCTCTCACTCCGGCTTCTGGTGGGGGTCTGGGTGAGGAAGGAGTGCTGGTAACTAGGGGAACAGGGCCTCTCACTCCGGCTTCCGGTGGGGGGTCTGGGTGAGGAAGGAGTGCTGGTAACTAGGGGAACAGGGCCTCTCACTCCGGCTTTCGGTGGAGGGTCTGGGTGAGGAAGGAGTGCTGGTAACTAGGGGAACAGGGCCTCTCACTCCGGCTTCCGGTGGGGGGTCTGGATGAGGAAGGAGTGCTGGTAACTAGGGTAACAGGGCCTCTCACTCCGGCTTCTGGTGGGGGGTCTGGGTGAGGAAGGAGTGCTGGTAACTAGGGTAACAGGGCCTCTCACTCCGGCTTCCGGTGGGGGGTCTGGGTGAGGAAGGAGTGCTGGTAACTAGGGGAACAGGGCCTCTCACTCCGGCTTCTGGTGGGGGGTCTGGGTGAGGAAGGAGTGCTGGTAACTAGGGGAACAGGGCCTCTCACTCCGGCTTCCGGTGGGGGGGTCTGGGTGAGGAAGGAGTGCTGGTAACTAGGGGAACACGAGAGCTCCGGCTTCTGTAAGAGTCTCCAGGCAACCGGAGTGTGTCTAGCTCTTCCTTGTCTCGTCTGGATAATAATAAATATTATTAACTACTAGAGTTAAAAAATAACTTATTTTATATTGAGAATTACTAGAGGTAAGTGTATAATATTCAGAATTTAGACGACTGATTTATCTCAAACCCCCTGTCAAGTTTATCCTTGTTTTGATATTCTATGTTGTTAGTGAACCGGATAAAATATGAATCTTTAATATAATTGCTCCCGGAGTTATCGTAGCCCTCGGTGACCCGGAGTTAGTAAAAATTTGTGAAGGAAAGTTTCCTAACTCCGGGGCCCCGGAGATTCCGTGTGTATATTTTTTGCGGGTAGCATAAACTAATGTCTCTTAACAAAGAGGACCCAGATATCAGGCGGAGTTAAGCACAACCCGGAAAAACTCCGAGTGCCTGATAGGTTTGAGGTGTATGACAAGGCACCTTGTATCAGTAAAAAGGTAGGTAAAAATACCCGGAGTTTCGTAGATAAAAATTAGAGAACTCCGGCAGAGTAGGCACCAATAACAGATATACAAATGAGGCCCCATCCTCTGCCTACTCTGCTACCCCCCGGACTTCAAAAAGAACACAGGGATCTCCTAGTGACCGGAGATATAAATAAGCCCGGTCTAACACTAACCGTCCTAAAAGGACCGGAGTGCGACTCCCAAAAAGGGGCCCAACTGAAGGTTGGTTCGTAGCTTAAAAACATAAAAACTTGCAAGGATAGGCTACGTTGGCATGTGTGAAAAATAATTACATGTAACAGTATCATAACAGAACAACATAACTCCGCTTCTGCAACAAGACAGAAAATATGGCATGTACAGAGACTATGAAGACGTAAGAAATAATCTTCTAAAATTTGTATATATAAAGTGCAAAATAAAATACATCGTAAAAACTTATTAAAATGTAACATTAAAAACTCAATGGCAAGAAAACATCAAAAGAATGAAATTAGAAGCCCCTAGAATTTTCGATAAGAAATTACAGAAAATGTGATCGCCCTCGTCCGCCATTAAAAAGTAAACGAACGTGCGACGTTTGGAGAAAAGTTAGGCTATCCGTACGAAAAGTTGAGACGAATAGAAACGACGATTGATCAAAAATATACTAACAATGGATAGTTAGAATTAAGAATATTGAATTTGGAGCTTGGAAAAGCATAAATGGACTATAGGCAAAGGCCTAGGCTTAAAATTGGCGACTGTTAAAGACAACTAACGAAGTCTAAACAACTGAAATCGAAGCATTCTAACTAACCTGGCTTACATAACATAATGTAATAATATAAAGAGGAAAAGAAAGAAATATAGTAACTAATAATAATAATATATAACGATAATGGTCGTAGCATGTGGTGCGTCCCGTGGAAGGTGTCAGCTCTCTGGAAATTCTCAATATAAACATACATATCTATGATGCCTCCTTACTATAAGATAACATACACTCACAGAGAGTTAGCAGGAGGCGGATCAACGATGAAGAGTAGCATTTCTTGAAGCACTAAAATACGCACATCCTTCCTCACGGGACGCGACCACAAGAAGGACGTATAACCCCAGCGTGTCCAGCTGGGAGACGCGTGCAAGGGAAGAACTGTATAACGGCGCGCTAATTGATTTAGTAAGACAACATTCATAGTTTCTAACCCTTACTCATAAAACATTTCTTTCTTTTTCTAATGGTTACCTTTTTTAATGACGTTCCCTAGGAACTAAGTAAAGGGTTTCACCCTAGGATATACTTTTTATATATTTGGGTCGCGTTATGCTTTCTCCGGGACCCTCACGGGGGTCACCGGGGAGCCCTTATATATATAAGGCTCTCACGTTGAAATAGGGGAGCTATCCCCCCGCCAAAGGCAGCTTTCTAGGGCCTTTCCTAGCTGATGCTGAGAGGATTGGGTTCTAGTCATGTGGTGATGGGCTGGTCTATCAGAATGAGAACTGAGCGATCTCTGCCATACCCATAGCTTACTCTGACTGTTCCTTTTACTTATATATTTTCTAGATCTCAAGTGACGGCGCCTCTTCCGTGGATTGACCTCCCAATCTGCCAACCTAGAAATTGACAGATTGGAAGCCAAAGTGTCACATTTTTTTCCTTTGCCCCTCAACTTTCTCTTCATAATTGCTGAGGGGCACAGGGCCTGGGGTGGGGCTTTGGTTTCCCGGGCGTTTCCGCACCCTCCTCAGCTCCCCGCCATGGAGTGGCTTCAGTCACCCAGGCTTTATTGTGGTAGGGAGGGAGGGTTCTGTGGGGGCGATCGGTTATGGCCTTGGCCTTGCTCGGGGCCTTGGGGCTGTTCGGCCAGGCAGCCTGGGGAACAGCAACAACAACAACAACAACCATTACTAAATATAGTAATTCAGTTTGGAATAACTTGGAACTTTATATAATCAAATTTATTAATTTCACTCCCAACACCAAACACCTCCCAATGAAATTAATGAAAGCATGTGATCCTACCAGGATTCGAACCAGGGGTTACCACATACATATCTTAAACACTCTAACCACTACACCATCAAGACAGTTATAAGTATACTCAACCCTCTGCTATTGCGCCTAATTGGTGCCAAAATTACAGCTATAGCAGAAATGGTGATAGCAGAAGTAAAGAACTTATGGGAATAATTCAAAGTGTACCCTGGACCCCAAGATTTCTACACCGGTAACCCCATTTTTCCTACTTTTTTAGTTTTGTTTTGCCCTAACACTGCTGTAAAGTGAATATGAACATGTTAATAGCATCAATCAATATATCAATAAATAAAAATAGCATACACTTACTGTATAGACTAATTTCCACACCACCCATGGCGCGTTTTTTGTAATTTTCCTGAGTGGTATCCCGGGTAGGCCTAACTCCACTCGTTAATTTCTTAAGGCGCCGAGGCTATAGGTGAGTTACTTGGCACCCTTGTCCTTGTCACTGGCATCCTTTGCCTTGCTACTGGCAGCCTTGGCACACTTGGCAAACTGCAAGGCATCTAGGAACCCTGCAAATTCATCATCATCATCGGAGGTTCGTGGCTGGTTGATTCGGAGGTTGATCACGACGGCTCAGGAATGCGCTGACTTTTTGTTGCTGGAGGGAATTAATATGAGCATTGTATGGGTCATCATAGCCTGCAAGAGCCTGATTAATTAATAAACACCGCCTTTCATTGTTGATCGAGTTGTCTTTCTCAAGAATGTGGCAAATCTGTGCACACAACTCTATCACACATTGAAAGTCCGTCTCTCTTTTCTACTTCTTCCTCTTCTTCTGGACTGTCCTCATTTTCCAAGTCATCTTCTTCCACAATTTCTTCAGCAGTAACAGGCGGTTGTCTAATCATCTCCCTGATGTCCTCTCCCATCGTTTTGTTGAAACCAGCACCAGGAATTCGCCTTGTTTCTTCCGCGGCTGCCTCAACCGTCTGAGACTCACCGGGCACAGCTACCTGACTGTCCTCAGGTAGCTCCTCCAGGATATTTTGCCATGCATGGCAGATCATTGCAGGGATGAAATAATCCCAGCAGTTGACTAACAAATCAACTGCCTGCTACACGTTGAAAGTTTTCCAGTGCTGCACCACTTTTTACTCACTCTCATTATCCCCCTCCACATTGTCCTCTTCTTCCTAATTTTTGTTGCTTAATAACTTCTGGATATGGGTGGAATCCTCTGTTGCTTGCCTCATCTGCCGGAACTACCCTCAGGAGAATGCAGCCTTCACCACCGCAATCACCTCCTGGTCGAATGGTTGAATTTGAGAAGTTGTGTTTGATGGCAGAAATTCAACTCTCACATTTGGATGAATTGAACGCATGATTGGCGAATGTCCTGGGGCGTTGTCTAGGAGTGGGAGGATGTTGAAGTGAATGTTGCTAGTTCGGCAAAACTCAACAACAGGGATGACCGCTTCTTTTAGCCAGTCTAGGCTAAGCTTGGCCGACACATAACCCTTCTTTGAGTTAATTTAGTGCACATTTAGATTTTTCATGTCGCAGCCCTTATAAGCCCTAGGTCTTTGGCTCGATGCACCACTGTTGGTTTAAGTCTGCAAGTGCCCGATGCATTCATTGCAAAAAGCAAGGTGAAGCGTTCTTTGATCGCTTTCCTCCCACGCATTTTCGCTGACTTAGTGGTAATAAACGTTCTTCTCTGCATGGTTTTCCAGTAAAAGTTGTCTCATCCATATTAAATATTTGTTCAGGGGTGCATTGACTTTCAGCAATGATATTTTTCAGTGATTTGGGATATTCACGAGCAGCAGATCTGTCCCCAGTAGCTGCCTCACCAGATATTTTTACACTTTTCACTTCGTGCCGTGCCATGAATTTATCAACCCACCCCTTTGATGCAAGAAATAGGGCAGGTTGCTGGACATTCCACTTTTTTTAGAAAAAGACCTCCGTCTACGTATTGTGAAAAACCTGTTATCCTCCGGCAAATTGTGGGGTTGAGTGAGTGAAGGGGGGGACAGTGAATGAAGGAGGATGCATGTTTTTCATAATACGTGTTGCTAGCCCCAAACGCGCGAGCAACTGTGGCTTTCAACCATCCGACACATCCCCTTTTATTAATGTGCATCACACATGTTACATACAAATAAAGTTTATGTTTTGTTTTACCCTACTGTGGAAAGACTACGGATACACCACTCCTGCCGGGGCCTCACGCAGTGGCATGACCCAGTCCTGTCGAACTGAGCTCATGACGCTGGTGGCATTGCCCCGGAGGATAGCCATCCCTAGTCTTTGCTTGAGCCAGAGGGTTTCCCGGGGTTCTCCTGAAACTTCTCTGATTTTACGGCCTATTTCATTCCACATTCCACTTGTGAGCTATACCTGCATAAATTTCTTTGGCAGTGTCCATGACTTCCCTCGTGTCCACCGCCAAGTTAAACTTGGCCTGCCGATCCATGTAGCTCACAACAACTGTTCAGTCATTAATAAAACCCTATTCCACTCCTAAAACCATTTGCACTGGCATCAGATAGTGCGAGATTTATATGTTAGGTTCTTCCTTTTCTTAATCTCTCTCCCCTGTGCTGCCCTATTACACTGGGCAATGGTAGGTGGACGGGGTGGGGGTACATCAGCCATTGTTCGAATACAAAAGAAAGAATGCACCCACCACTATCACAAGGTTTAACCCTTCCAGCCCGGGTGTCCTTTTATAAGGACACCGCGGCAGATGGGCCGGTACCCGGGTGTCCTTATAAAAGGCAGTAAGCTTGAAAGCCTATTCAGCTTGGTCTGAACGCCGAGCGTCCGACGCATGTAAACAAAGCCGGTTATTGCGTCACCGCACCTCCGAAAACAAGAAGGAGACGTCGGATGATCAATGTTGTTGTTGTATGATATGACAAAATTAGTGTCTGAAAAGCTCCGATATTGTCAACATCGCGGAAAAATTCGCTCCACGGAAATCATCATCACAACTGAACCAGTTGAATTAGAGAGCTCTACTCAACGCCAGTCTACAGATTGGAAACCGCACTACGTTTAGGGATGCGTGGGAAATTTCTAGCAGTTAAAATAACAAAGATACGGTAGCCTAGGCCTAGACGTTTTTCGGCCAGATCGCCCGGATACGACCTCCGTCCTTTTGTAAGGCAGCCCGGGTCTGGAGGGTTAAAGGGTGCGCACACTTGAATGGTGCGGAGGGAACTGGTAGACAACTACAGCCGTCGACGGTAGGCCTAGCCATGACGTCACGGCCGATCGATACCGCTAGGTACCTGTCGGCATTGTTACGTCGGACATGTGTTTATTTAATTTCCAAACCATCTCGGGCACTCTATAGCACGCAATTGGGGCGCGAAAAATATATATGTGGATTTTTTATGGTCTGCGCTATAGCAGCCAAACGCTATAGCAGAATGCATTATAGCAGAGGGTTGAGTGTACACCACATGACCACATTTGATATCCACTTATCCAATACTGGATATTAATCTAATCATGTACTGTACCCAACTTCACTATGAATAGCCTAATGCTTAATAGTCCATGAGCCAGGCCAGATATCGGTACCACCTGGGGTGACTAAACACGAATGGTACTAAAATGTTTATAGAGTGACTGTAAGTACATTAAGATATGATAGCCTTCTCGCACTGGTAGCTTAGTCTAATTTTTTTGATGCAATAGGGGCGCTACCCAAAAATAAAGATTTTTAGCATGACGCTCGGCGTTTTCCTCATTTTCTTTAAAATCCATCACACAATCATCGCGAAACTTTGAACACCTATGTAGAATTATATTCTCTACCAGAGTTGTTCCTAGGTATTTTTCAAATTTCCTCATATTTCGGAATATACTCTATATTTTGGGTATTTTCCTCTAAATCTAGAATAAATCCTTAAATATGGGGAACATTGAAAAATATATTCTAACAGCTCTTGTAGCTTATTTGATTCTCTACAAGAATTATTCCGATGTGTATTTCAAGTTTCTCCATATTTAGGGGTTTATTTCATATTTGGGGATTTTTTGTTATATTTTGGGGATAATTTATTATTGGAAGGAGCAAACATATGTAGAGTGGTTTCCATGTAATGTGTTTGTTTGTTCATGGTTTAATGGTGATATTTTTTGCAGGTGTGTGTCGACTGTTTGACGGCAGGATGGAACCATCTGCGAGGAAGAGAGCACGGATCGACTGTATCATCCACTGCTCTGATGATGACAGCGATGCTCTGGTGTCACCACAGGATTTGGACTCCTGGAACACATTGCTCAGGGCTGCAGAAATCAGGCAGCATGATCCAGTCCTGGAAGCAGCCAAGGGCCTTGAAGAAGGAGGAATACCACACATACATTATCACCGTAAATGTCGTAGTCTCTTTACAATGAAGAAGTCACTGGATTCTATCCTTGCCAAGGGTGTCAAGATAGAATCAGCAAGCGTCGACCCCAGGAGGAGGGCATCAAGGGATGCCCCTAGTACTAGCAGGGTGTATGCCAAAGTATGTATCTTCTGCGAGAAGTCAAGCAAGTACATAAAAACAACAAAGACAAGGGAGCCACTCATACAGTGTGTTGAGCTACGAGCAGATGAGAAGATTCGCAGAGCAGCAATAAGGAAACTCAACCAGAGAATCCTTGGTTTAGTTAGCAGAGACCTTGTTGCTGCAGACCGACTTGAAGAGACCCTAAGTGGAGCAGGTACTTCTCATAGAGTCAATGGCATTGCTGTCCAGTCCAAGGTTGCAGGCTCTGTGCCAGAGAAAGTCCTGCCAGAGATTACCAAGTCCAAGATAAGAAGCATCACTCAGACATCATCAATGCTGCCAATATACAATGTTGGGCGGCGGGCAGGGCCACCTAGGATTGAGACTGCGTATGTCGACACTACCAAGGAAGTCCAGGATTCAAAGACAAAGAACCATATCTGGCTTCTTACTCGAATGTCAGACCATGAGGACCAGTCCATCAGCAGTTGGACTGGGTTCAACATCAAAATGCGCAGAGACATTGCAGTGGTTCAGGACACTGTAAGCTACCTGCCCACTATCAATGCTCCCGCAACAGAAATGTCCACCGTTAATGAAATCTTGGAACAAACGCATGCTATCATGCAGTCCTTACAGCTTCACAAGATTGTGTGCGTGTTTGATCAAGCACTCTATGCCAAAGCTGCCGAAGTTATCTGGAAACAAGAGAAGTTCAAGAACATTATCATCAGGATGGGCGTCTTCCACACAATCTGTAATCTCATCTCCACCATAGGAAAGAGGTTTCAAGATGCAGGTCTTAGAGATCTGTGTGTGGAATCAGGTATCATCGCAGAAGGATCAGTGTCAGGAGTGATGAACGGCAAGAGGTACAACAGAGCAGTGAGACTACACAAGCTCGTGTATGAAGCACTGATGAGGCTTGCATGGAAAGGCTTCCTTTCATGGCTAGAAGAAAACCATTCAAGGGACATACACCATCTAGATGAAACACTGAAGGACATCAACAGCTTTCACAGCAATGTGTCTCAGGGACTCTTTCAAGAGCTGATGGAGAGTGAATCATGCACACATATCATGAAGCTTTTCCAAGTTTATCTTGAGACCCTCAGAGATGAACACAACCTCTCAGCATTCTGGATGTCATACCTGGACATGGTTGAGATCATGCTGGACTTAATTCGAGCCTCCAGAGAAGGCAACTGGATGCTCCACCTAGGAGCAATCCGACAGATGATACCGTGGTGTTTTGCCTATGACAAAGTGAACTATGCCCGGTTCCTAACCTACTACTATGCCTTGATGTCTCGACTGCCCATTGAACACCCAGAGGTCCATGAACACTTCATGCAAGGTGGCTTTTCGGTCCAGATCGGTAGCAAGAATCCCTTTGGACGGATCCCTGTGGACCAGACAATCGAAGAGACGATCAACAAAGACACCCAGACACCAGGGGGCACAAAAGGCTTCAGCCTGAAAGGCGGAGCTGTCGCCAGGTACTACCTGACATCGGAGTATCGCAGCAGGTACTTAAGGCAGCTCAGGACTATGGTAGTAGGCCAAAAGTATACTGACTTCAGCCACCCAGACCTACAGATGCCCAGGATTAGAAGAGATGAGGCCGATGTCCAATCTTTAGTTCAACTGATGGAGACCAGCTGGTTGAACCCCTTCAACGCAGAGCAAGAAGATCTTGTCAGTTTGTCAACTGCGACTATGGCACCACCAGAAGTTGTCAAAGACCTTCTAGGGGCCTACAGAATAGGAGAGGATGCATATCAAGCCTTCAAGGAAGAGCGCCTGGAGATCGATACGCCAACTATACAGTTTCATGACACGATGACGAAGACGAAACTGAGAACGTTCACTAACATCAGAATGAAGCCACGCTCACAAGACCATGCCAAGGAGGTTATCTTAAAGGCTGACAGGAACCTATTTGGCCAGATGATCCTTGTTGCCGAGAACAGAAAGCTCAAAATGAGTGATGTCTTGGCTCATCCCCTGGGGCCTTTGCCTTGGGCACTTGCCAGCGGTGATGGGTCTCTCCGCAAGACCAACAAGGCTGCCCTCGCAAAGGAGTTAGAGAGGAATGTTTCTCCTGCAGAAGTGATACCCGAGCCCTCTGCTACCATAATTGATGGGATGAGCCTGGTCCACAAACTGAAGGGAAACGACAAAACTTTTTCACAGCTTGCAGGTACAGCACTGAGTCACGCTGTTCATGAAGGTGCTAAGAGCAGGCGCATTGATGTTGTGTTTGATATCTACAAGGAGACATCCATCAAGGATGCAGAACGAGCCAAAAGAAGTGCAGGCACAGGAATTCATTTCAAGAACATTCAACCTGGGCACAACATCCAGCAGTGGAGAAACTTACTCGGTAGTTCCTCCAACAAGGCAAGTCTTATCAAGTTCTTGGTAGAAGAATGGAAGGCACCACAGCACAGGGAGAAGCTCAAGGACAAGGAGCTGTATGTCACATGTGAGCAGCGCTGCTTCAAGATCACCAAAGAGCAGTGGGAAGAGGCTCCTGAGCTTAAGTCAACTCAAGAAGAAGCAGACACACGCCTTCTTCTCCATGCACTTCATGCAGCAGAATCTGGGAACAAGTCTGTCATCATCACTGCAGAAGATACAGACGTCATGGTGTTGTGTCTTGGCATGTGCCACAAGATCCCATCCCATCTGTTCCAGAAGTGCGGGACGAAGAACCGGACAAGATTCCTGGATATCACCACACTGAGCCGCACACTGGGAGGCAGCGTGTGTGATTCATTGATTGGTATGCATGCCTTTACAGGCTGTGATACCGTCAGTGCATTCGCTGGCCGAGGGAAGATGACGACACTCAAGCAGGTGAAGATGGACAAGACATACCAGCATGCTTTTCACGAACTTGGACGCTCATGGGAAGTGTCTCCTGAACTCTTTGAGAAGCTACAGGAAATCACCTGCCACATGTACCTACCATCTACCCACACAACTAAGGTAAACAAGCTTCGGTATGAGCTGTTCTGTGCAAGACGTGGAGAGGTAGAGTCAAGTCAACTCCCTCCTTGTGAGGACTGCCTCTTCATGCATGCACTGCGTGCAAACTACCAGGCTGCGATCTGGAGGAGAAGTCTTCAGAGCCAGCCATTTGTTGCGAACCCAACAGACTGCGGTTGGATGACAGATGAGGACGGTAAGCTTGCCGTCAACTGGATGCGAGGCTCACCAGCACCAGATGCTGTTATGCAGCTACTGTCTTGCAAGTGTGTGCGGTCATGCGAACTCCCTAAGTGTACTTGCCTCAGCAATGGTCTAAAATGCACGGACATGTGCAGGTTACAGACATGTCAGAACAAGGCTATTGAAGAAGAGCCGGTGGCACAACAGTCAGATTCCGAGTCTGACGTAGATGATATTTAGGAGTAGTAATTTGCCATAATAGTATGTACAAGCCCATGGCATGCTTAGTGTGTATTTACAGGACTTGTATTAAATGTGACAATTACTATATGCATTTTGTTGACATTTAGGCATTCCTGTCCCCAAATTTGACATTTAAAAAAAAATCGGAATTTTCGGTAGGGTATGTCTATTCAAGAAGTGATAACGACCATTAAGCTACCAATGTGCAAGGGCTATCATATCAAAACATAAACTAGAGACATGTAGCAAGCTAAAAACACCTAAGAGAATTAGTCACCCCGGGTGGTACCGATATCCCAAAATTCGGGTCTTGGCTCATGGACTATAACCTGGCAAGCGCTAGAATGGCCTGTTGATGAACGTAGTTATATGCGAATTCATTACCTACAATTCTAACAGAATTCAATATTTTTACCATATATAGTATTATATCTTCTCTATGTGCATTTATTTTACTTACATGATGAACATATGAACCTTGAGGAGTAATAAAAGAAGTGGGAACAGCAATTGGTGGGTGAAAACTGTATAATTTTGCCGCCCGGTCGTATGCCGAGGAGGGAGGCCACGCGACATACACCCTCCCTCTCCAAGCTCTAGCTCTACACTGAGGCTTCCAGGAGAAATCTCATAGTCACAGTTGCATAGGATCTCTAAGTGACTCATTTGTGTTTACGAAATCATGTGAGAGAAATTAGCTTGAAAAATAACCGATAAATGGGGGAAATATGACGAAAAATATCCGATAATTGAGGAGGGGAAAAAAGGTGGGGAGGGGGGGGGGGGGTTGAGACACATGAGGATGAGTGGTAAGAGGGGAATTATCTCACCTAATGACATTCCTTTGTTTTGAGAGCCCTTGGGGTGTATTGGAAGGGTTTTGTCATGGTCTTGTTTCCGTGAGGCCTATCGCATTCGCTATACACATACTTCCATGAGGCTTATTGCACTTGCCGGGTTAAGCGAAAGGAAAGAATATTTTATGGGGCACAGATCACTTAGGACCGACCTTGCTACAAAATATTCTTGAACCTATTGATGATCATATTTATAAATTGCACTCCCAACTCCAAACACTTCCCAATGAAATCAATGAAAGCATGTGATACTATCGGGATTAGAACCTGGGTTACCACATACAGATCATAAACACTCTTAACCATTACACCATCAAGACAGTCATAAGTACAGCACATGACCACGATTGGTATCCATTTATCGAATACTGGTTATTTATCTAATCATATACTGTACCCAACTGCACTACCTACCTGGAGTCTACCTGGAGTTGTTTCGGCCGTCCATCAGTGGCCTTGGCGAGAGTTGCTCCCCCCGAGTATGTTTGCTGGCAGTGCTTGATGCAGCAGGCTATTCGAGGAGGCAGCTCTCCCCCTTCCCCCCCCCCCCCCCGCGAAGTATGGCTGATCAGGCACCGACTTGAGATGGTTGTCCAAGGCTTTCTTTAATACTTCCGTTGGCACGTCCATCAGGTTTCTCACGTTCTCTGGCATTTTGTTGAAGAGGCTCGGTCCCCTGTTTGTCAACCAGGAGTCCCTCAATGTGCCCAGAGCTCCCCTACACTTTTGGGGTGGGATGTTACATTTCCTACCCCCTCTGTCGCTCCAGTTCCATGATATTGTGGTGTGAAGGTTTGGAACTAGACCCTCGATAACTTTCAATGTATAAATTATTAAGTATTTCTCTCTTCTTCGCTCCAGTGAATATAAGTTAAGAGCCTTCAGCCGATCCCAGTAATGAAGATGTTTTACCGAGCTGATGTGGGACGTGAAGCTTCTTTGAACACTCTCTATTTATTAGTGGCCCCTTCATCATTACGATGCGCCTTAACGTAGGTAATGGCTAATATTGAACTCTAGCTTGCTGTTCAAACCTCCCGCCCGGGGAGAAATCATATACGATTGCCACATATCGTGAGCGAAACGCTCTTAAAAAAACACTCACGGACTCGTCCTTATGATGTGGGTACCACTACTAGAAAAAACTAGTAAAAAAATAAATAAAAGTAAATAAAAAATTAAACTTGATCTAGCAATGCGCTTCCCGTGCTTCTGCTGTTTTGGGTACGGCACGCCATCCTCCTCGTAGCGGCTGTTCATTCTTATTCTCTACGGGCCCGCTCAGTGTGGACGTGCGTACCTGGCACTCCTGCCTAATCTTGTTCGTCACCTTTCCTTGGCGCTAGTGAGTCTTTACTCATTTGTCCATGATAGTGCTGAAGTCAGGTTAGATTATCGACTAGGTGTAGGCTGAAGTGTTACATACGGGCCCTGGAGACTGTTTTTCTGGGTCTCAGCATTTGTGTTAGGTGGTGTTCTTGTTGTGATAAGGCAAGTCTCCCCACATGTTCTGAATTATTACCCTAGCCCACTATTAGTTCACTGTGTAGTTATGAGGCTTCTTTTAGGGTGAACTGGAGCCTGTTGCTCGGTCCCTTCAGGGTGTGCAACAAGTATGCTTCGTGGGCTAGTGCCGTTGGATTTTCTCACTTAACTGAGGGGTCCGGCACGGAGCCATACTGCTCTGCAATCTTATCATCGTGTGTTCTACGTGTTGTGGGGTCGACCCTGGATCGCAGGTTTGTGCTATTGACTGAACTCATCGCCACATGCTCCCATCCAGTTGGCCTCATTAGGTTGCATATATATATGGTTAGGAAGTGTTGTCATTGATTATTGATTGTTTTTCATGTATAACCATGCCCTGTATGTACACGTTGTTCATTCCTATATATTGGAGGGTTGGCCCTTCTGGCGGGATTTTTTATTTCAAGTGAGACTTACATAACAACGTGTCTCCGGGTGTTTCGCGTGGTTTTTCCGCCGGGAAACACTCTGAGTTATGTTAAAATTCAGACTGGTACGGGATTGCAATGAATTTTGTTTGTGTTGTTTACGGCGTATAGTATGATTCCGGATGAACCGGCATGTTACTAAAACAAATCGAGTTTCGAAGGGTTACGGCTACGCCTTCCCTTGTAATCGCCTTTTCCGCCGCCAAAAAACTTCACAAAGAAAACGTTCTTTTGCTTAGGACAGACGAACGTTACGCCGGCTGATATTAAAGTGGGGAGCAACTGTCGCCACGCTAATTACGGCTGAGCCAAGAACCGAACTCACCCATTCCGAACTTGTAGCTTCCAGTTAAACTGTTTTGCTTTATCATTGGCGATTTGTCCGCCGGGCTTAGAATCGAATTCCGTTTTAGCGTTGGTCGCAGGGGTTGATTCTTGCATCACAAGACGGGTTAGGTCAGTGTTATTCACTTGGGTAAGAAGTTAGCAAATTTTAGTAGCACATGATCGGCTACACAATACTCAATTGCATTTCTGAGGAATATATTTAACGTAAGGGGAATTAAGATTGTTTAAGTGTTATTCAAAGCTTTCTTCTTTTTTACGTGGAGATATATTTATCTTAGCTTTTCCACCCTAGCGTGTCCTTATGAGCATTGATTCTTGGAATTTTCTCTCACACAGGTTCGCAAGTGAGACACGTAGGAAGGTTAATATCTCTGTGGCGGTGGGGAGTGTAATCATGGATAAGAGTAATTTCTCTTTCTGTACGGCTCTGGGCTGTCAAAAGTTAGCAATTATCGGTCACTTACTCTGTGTAAGGTGTATCCCTTGTCTAGACAGTTCGAGAGGTCGTTGGTTGTCCCAATCTTGTCCCAAGTGTTCAGCCCTCTGCAGTGCCTTTATTAACCATGAAGATAGTCAATGCAAGACTATCCTACTACACATTAAATCTGAATTTGTAACGTACTGTAAGACAGAGCTCATAAATCCCTTCAATTGGATGACCGAATTCTCGAGGACTTGTTAAAGAGTTCATTAGTTACTTCACCCCCTCCGGGATCTTCTTCAGATGACACTTCCTCCCGCCACCGAAAGCGACCTCGGACCAAAGATCCGCCGGAGACACTAGCTTCGGCCAGCTGGCGAGACAGGTCCAGATCACCTTAGCCACAGCCCAAGCCTCCATCAGATGACCAGGCTGCTAAGAGGTCTCGCTCGCATTTTGACTCCGCATTATCCGCCGGGGACAAGCCAAAGTCGAGCCGGCATAGGAAGTCCTCCTCATCAAGAAAGAAGACGGCTCAGGATCCGTCAAAGTCGGGCAAGAAATCTTCCTCTAAGAGTGAGGCATCAAGAGACACATCAAGTTCTGTCTCAGGCTCTTCCCCCCGATTTACTATTCCCCTTAATCCTGCACCAGAACCTGCTGTTTTACCTGTATTAGGTAGGGAAAGAAGTGGCAGTGTAGTTTCTCACCGGCGGGGGCATGACAGCTCCCCAGACCGGCATTCATCTGTTCAGGAATCCCCCATGTTTGAGATCCCAGACTTAAATTTCATCGATCTGTCTGGGCCCGGCGTTTCCGACCATTCACAAACAGATACATACGAAACCGCTGCCCGGGTTGACGAGTCTCGGTCAGAGACTGTACCAGCCCCCTCAACCTGGTCACCGGGTTCACACATACACCAACAAGGGGTATATACTGAGGAACTGGCGCCTAGCCAACGTCCAGTTTCTCAGCTATCTGGAACGCAGGGCTCAGAGATGTCACAGTCCGCGTCACAGTCTGATCAGGATAGTGGGGTTTTTGTAGCAAAGGATCAGTTGCAAGAGCTGTTTGATTTTATGAGGTAGATTAAGAGTGAGCGACAGGCTGTTATTCCAACACCAGTAGCCCCGGCGGTGCGACCTCTTGGGCAAGTGTTAGTGCATCCTCAAGTTACCATAACTTCACCTCCCCCTGCCGTCACTGTTAATCCCGTGGTTCCGACTCCAGGTGCCCCTGCTCTTTTGCCATCTAACTTGAAATTGTTTTCAGAGTTGTTAGCCCCTCCACTAGACAAATCCATCCTCAGCAAAAAAGGCCCTATGCCACTCTTGTATGGACCGGATACTTCCTGGTCAGTAGTTCAGCATTTATGCCCTGAGGTCGCACAACCCACGGTTACAGGTGAGTTACCTGTCCCAAGTCACTGGGTTATAGAGGCAAGTGAAAAGAAAAAGTTACGGGCCAAGAACCAGTCGGGAGAGGTACTTGATGTTGTTATTAAGGCCATCCCATCATTTTTTAATCCTGAATTTTTTGTCTACTCACAATCCCCCGTCTTGCCTCCTACTTCCGTCGGAAAACTGTTTTCTGACTGGACTAAATCTGATGGGATGAATGATTTAAAAGTGTTGCAGGGTTTGACCCCAGAACTAAATTCCATTCCTTTCAGGGACTCTCATGGGGCTTCATTAGTTCATGTTAAGGGAGGGGAGTATGGGCAGTGGGTTGCTTGGGGACATGAGGCCCAGCTGTTTGCCAGCACCATTACGAACAAAAGTAGTCATCAACTTCCGTCAGAAGACAATCATTGGTTTTCTATGCCAGTAGGCAAGGCGGACGGGATTCCCCAACATATTTTTTATTTTATTGGGGCCCCGAAACTATCTTTGTGCCACTTACCTGAACCATTTTGTCCTCCCACACAGGTCCAGATCGACAAAGATTATAAAATGAGACAGAAAGCCTGGAGGCTGGCGTCTCAATACCTTCTCAGCCACCAAATTGGAGCCTCTTTGGCTCGGACGACTGAGTCGGTTAGGGACGCCGGAACCCAGAAGGCTCTTTCTCTGACCAGACGCCTCCTCCTCCAAAACTCGATTCAGTCTCTCGGCGACGTTCGGACAGCTATCTTTGAGGCTGTACGGGTCTGCCAAAATCTAAGAGTGTATTTGGTGAGGAGACTTCCAGCATAGATTGGTAGAAGGTTGCTCTTATCTAATGTTTTCACATCTACCTTAGTCTCTAACGAAGCCTGGAGAACAGTTACTTTTCTCCTAGACGCACAACCTGCCACCACTGCTAAATCCAAGGGTGAGCAGGCAGCTAAACCAAATTTCAAAACTAAGAGTTCCTTTCGTGGCCAGTCACAGTTCAATCAGTCAGCCAAGACTATCACAGCCCCTGCTCATACCGGGACACCTAGAGGGCGAGGTAACTTCAGGGGTAGAGGGAGGTGGTTTCGGGGTCAACATAGGGGTAAACCCAGTAGCGATGGTAGCAAGATCTCTCATCCCCCCAGGCCAAAGTCAGAGTCACAATCCTCCTAAAAAAAATGAGACACCACAAGCCTCTCTCACTCCCAGTGCCAAGGCAAGGCGAGACGGATCCGAGAGTAGTACTGCCGGACAATACCAGCCATGTGACTGGCAACTTCCGAGATTATTTCCAGGCATGGCCCCGGCGAACATGGGCAAGGACAGTGGTCCGCAAAGGTCTCTCGTGGCGGTGGTCCCGGCGACCCCGTCTACGTTTCCCCACAGAATTCAATCATGTTTCATCGGAGGTGGGATCCATTATCAAAGAGATGGCACAAAAGCATATCATAATCCCCAGTCCTATGTCAATGCCGGTGTTCATATCCCGGTTGTTTTTGGTGCCAAAGAGGGACAGTGTTCAGATGAGGCCGGTGATCGACCTCTCATATCTCAACACCCACATTCACAATCGGTCATTCAGGATGCTGACGGTGAATCAGATCAGGTTGTCACTCCCGCCGCAGGGCTGGATGTGCTCAATAGATCTGACAGATGCCTATTGGCATGTCCCGATCAACAAACGTTTTCAGAGGTTTCTAGCCTTACGCAACGGGGATCAAACGTTTGTCTTTCAAAGAATGCCCTTTGGATTAAATCTAGCACCCCAAGTTTTCACAAAGTTAGTCCGACAGGCTTTGCTACCATTGCTCAAACAGGGAATCATGATTTTATGGTACCTAGACGATTGGCTAGTGGTAGCCCAATCCGAGATAATGTGCCTTCACCATGTTCAACAAGTATTAAATCATGTAGCTGCCTTAGGGTTCAGGGTAAACTTAGCAAAGTCTTCTCTCATTCCCAGCAAGCAAATCCAGTGGGTGGGTCTTATCTGGGATAGGCCTACCGAGTTACTAACTCTGAGTCAGAGTGTGGACAACCGTCAGAGATTTCGCAGGAAACTCTTTCGGTTTCTTCATTCTCGGACGACGAGGAAGATCTGGGAATCTCTGGTAGGCTCACTCAATTGGATACAGCTGACGGTACCGTTAGGTCGTCTGAAGGTCAAAGGAATTATCTTGGAAGGAAACAGGTACTTTCCGCTTTCCCCGGCGGAAACACTGAGGATAATTCCAACTTTAATCCACAACCTCCTGACGGCTTGGGCGAAGCCAGAAGTAATTCACTCCTCCTTGACTTGGACAGCTCCGCCTCCGACGGTTTGGGTAGATACAGACGCGTCAGGAACCCTGGGATGGGGTTACCAATCAAACTTAGGCCATCAGGGTCAGGGTCTATGGTCAATATCAAATCATCTTCATATCAATGCCAAAGAGTTGCTAGTCCCACTATTCTTTTTACATGAGCACGGCATGAGCCAGGCGGGAAAGTCCCTAGCCTTCAGAATGGACAATTTGACTGCAGTGACATGCATTCAAAAGCAAGGGTCAGCGAGATCGCGAGTGTTACAAGGGTTGTCGGAAAAGATATTTCGACTAGCCGCGAGGCTCGGGATTTATCTTCTTCGCAACGTGCCCGGCGTGGCGAACATATGGGCGGATGCTCTGTCCCGGAGACAGAGCACTCAAGTAGAATGGGCTCTCAGACAAAACATCTTTCAAGAGATGATTGCCGAACCCTACCATCCACAAGTGGACTTGTTTGCGTCAGAGGCAAACCACAGGCTGCCTCAGTACCTCACACGCCGGAGTCTGACTCCGGCGGGGGGTCCGGACACATTTCTGGTAGAGTGGAAGAAATGGAGCTCCATTTATCTGTTTCCACCTCCAGACGCATCCTTAATGTGCAAAGTAGTTCACAAACTACGGGATTATCGGGGCATGGTCTCGATGATCGCGCCCTTGTGGCCGGCTCAAGTGTGGTACAACCAATTGAAGATGTGGTGCGAGAACCCGGTGTCGCTCCCGATCTCGTACTTCCACTTAGAGACAATTGGAAACCTCAAGACCTCGCTGACTTTTGCCTTGTGGATATTCAGAAGGCCGAGTGGCTAGGCCAGTTTGGGGAAACCGTGACTCACAAGTTGATTAATCAGTATGCTCAATCAACCCGATGACAGTACCAATCACACTGGAAATAATTTACTACCTGGATTGTAGAAACTGGTCAACAGCAGTCTTCAGTGGCTCTGGTGTTTAATTATTTAAATTACCTATTTGATATTCAAAAGTTGTCAGTTGTCACATTAAGGAATCACCTCACAGCAATTAGGACACCGTTTTTCGATTTAACTGGTCTGTCTGTGCCGGGGGCGGAGGAAAAGGGTTTCATGAGGTCTTGCTTCAGGCTTCGCCCTCCTCCTCGTCAACTCACACCCACCTGGTCTCTTGATCTGGCCCTTGAGATGCTTCAGTACCGTAAATATTGCAAGGATCCTCCCTTTGACTTAATACTTAAAAAGGCCATTTTTCTAATGGCACTGGCTACGGGTGACAGGGTGTCTGAGTTGGCGGCGATGAGTTCGGAGCCAACCTGTTTAAGATTTTCAAGGCGCAACATGGGTGTACATATTGCTCCCGCTCCTAACTTCATAGCTAAGAATGAACATTGTAATCATGTATTTACAGAGTTCGAAATTCCGGCTCTGAAACAAGGTGACAGGCACCATTTACTTTGTCCAGTGATGTTATTTATGCGGACGTCCCGGCCCTCACAGGCGGACGCCCTCTGGGTTTCACGGACAGGTAAACGTTTACAAAACGCCGGCTAGCTGCGTTATTAGTGGAAGTCATTCGTGAAAGTAATCCCGGCGTGTTGCCACGATCACACGATATCCGTAAATGGGCGGCATCACTTCGATTCCTCCATAATTACTCTCTAGATGATATTCAGCAGACCCAATTGTGGTCATCAAATCATACATTCCTCACACATTACCTGTCCGTCAATCTCATGAAACCTTCTCGTACATGTGTAGCATTTAGGCAGAAAGTCTAGTTTTAAGCTATTTTTGTAATGAAAAGGGGGGGGGGGGTGTATCCTAGCTAAGGATTCTACCTGCCTCTGAAGTGATACAAAATGTAACGGGTATTAAGGTCATGTGATAATCTGTTCCTTAGACTAAAGTAAGTCTACTCAGGAAATTTTTATTTTTATGTTGACACTATGGATGCAATAGAGTTTCCAATATACTCAATAATCTTAAGGATTAGGATTACAGTGAGAGTACAAATATTTTGGTAATACAGTACCTGAGGCCATGAATATACTGTATAGGCCGACATATTATCAAATTTGGATAATAATGAGATTCTCATTTATCTTGGGATGTATAAGCTAAATTAATAGTTTATGTTTGTGTTACACCAACTGTTCTATCAAACGTAAAGGTGCTAACACCACAGGCTTCCTTTAAGAAACGCCGCCTGTAACCCCTTTTATATTTTGTTTTATATTAAACTGATCTGATTAGTACGTGTTTATTTGGACCTTATCTGGTTTATTAGTGGTATTCGATGTTCATGATGAATGTCCCCCTCCAGTCTTGAGATATCAGGCGCATCATCAATGATGAAGGGGCCACTAATAAATTATAGGTTTGAGTCCTGAAGGGAAGAAGGAAAACCTAATATTTAGTAGTGGCCCCGGAATCATTGACGATTTTGGCCCTCCCTTCCGTCCCCTTCCCATTCATCTACTACATTTTGAGAGTCTCGATATGTCAGATTAAGAATGAACAGCCGCTACGAGGAGGATGGCGTGCCGTACCCAAAACAGCAGACGCACGGGAAGCGCATTGCTAGATCAAGTTTAATTTATTATTTATTTTATTTATTTTTTTACTGGTTTTTTCTAGTAGTGGTACCCACATCATAAGGACGAGTCCGTGAGTGGTTTTTTAAGAGCGTTTCGCTCACGATGTGTGGCAATCGTATTTGATTTCTCCCCGGGCGGGAGGTTTGAACAGCAAGCTAGAGTTCAAGATTGGCCATTGCCTACGTTAAGGCGCATCGTCAATGATTCCGGGGCCACTACTAAATATTAGGTTTTCCTTCTTCCCTTCGAGACTCAAACCTATAATTTTGTATATTTCCCCGGCTTTGCGTGGAGATGTTAGCACACTGCAATACTCCAGTCATGGGACCACCAGCGATTTGAAGTGTTATCATTGGCCGTTCTTCTCGTGTCTTGAAAGTGTGCAGTATCCAACCTACAAGTTTCCTCGCCGCTACTGACTTGGCCTGATTATGTTCTTTGAAAGACATGTTTTCTGACATTATTACCCCAAGATCTTTAACCTCTGATTTTCGTGGGATTGGCAGGAGTGACTCTGTTAAGTAGGTTGTGGTTTCTTTAATCTCTTCATTTCCTCCATACCTTATCATCTGAAATTTCTCTTCGTTAAATTGCATGTTGTTATCTTTGGTCGACCGAAATAAAACGTTTATGTCCGCTTGCAAGATTTCTTTGTCTTCTATTGTGGTTATTCCTAGACTTAGTTTTGTGTCGTCTGCAAATAATGAGACACTGCTGTGTTGTACATTAGCATCTATATCACTTATTAGTATTAGGAAGAGTAAGGGTGCCAACACTGTACCCTGGGGAACAGAGCTTTTAACCTCTGAACCTTCCGATACCGCTTGATTTACTGCTACTGATTGTCTTCTGTTAATGAGAAAATTATAGATCCACCTCCCCACCTTTCCGGTGATACCTTTTTCTTTCAGCTTATGTGCTATAATTCCATGATCACACTTATCAAATGCTTTGGCAAAGTCTGTGTATATGAATCTACATTTCTTTTCTCTCACTATGAATAGCCTAATACTTAAGCCAAAGGAAAGAATATTTTAAGGGGCACAGATCACTTAGAACCGACCTCGCTACAAAATATTGTTGAACCTTGAAAGTAAATCATAATAAATGGTAACTAAAACCAGTGTCACAATTAGCATCTTTATCAGTGACTTGTATCAGAATCTAGAATCTGCTATAATTTCTTATAATTTTGATGGATTTTTTTGCTTATTTTTATATTCAGTAGCACTCTACAAGACACACTCGTAATGAGAGCGGAGATTGTTAGATAATAGAATACATTTTGTGGGCTTGGATACATCTGCCACTAACATGCCCATGTGATGCCGGCTTGACAGTAACACTTCTAACAGGTCAAGGAATAACATTGGTAGTTACATAACAATTACAAAGAATACTTTACTTGAATTATGGACATTAATGAATACTATCAATAATTAATATAGTTTCTTTTTACTTTATTACAGAGGCTAGCAGGGGTACCCGGCATTGCCCGGGTAATCACCATAATCACCATCACTACTACTACCATAATCACCATCATCAATCACTACTACCACAATCATCACAATACTACTACTACCATAATCACCGGCCTCGACCTCCCTGTGCCTCATTAAACGGCGACCTCGATTTCGGCCGCTAAATGACCTCCGATTTTGTATCTGACCTCATCCGTACCCCCATTTTGGGGGGCTGCGAACAACTTTCGTTCCATACACCTTTTCGATCGGAGGCCTCCTTCTGCCCCAAACGGCCATTTGTTTCAATTTTTTTATATATTTTTTTCAATTTCGGCCTCGAACCGACCTCCGATCGTGGCCTCGCCCCCTCTATGACCTGACCCAGGTCAATTGACACCCACATGCAAAGTTTCAGCTCCCCAGGTCCAAAACTGCGGCCGCCTATTAAGAACACACACACACACACACACACAGACAATCAAAAATATTATATAGATGGTATTATACCAGATATGGCAGATATAACTATGATGACATTGATTGTAATTCCTGTATAGTCCTTCTAAGCCAGTGATATATAACTTATCCATCATTGACGATATGTCTATTAGTATAATAGTCCCCTTTCAAGCGCCCGCGGGTAGCCAGTTTGAATCGACCGCCGCGGGGAGAAAGAGTCCTACGTCATAAGTGCAACGCTAATTCTCTTATGGAATCGTCTTATGATTGGGTACTCACTACGAAAAAACTTTCAAAAAATAAAAAGGAAAAATAAACTTAAAATATGTTATATACAGTATAATACTTTCCATCTCGGTGGATTTCTTGCGGATTCTATCCCCGACGCTGCTCCCTGAGCCGCCATACTTCCTTCCACTCCCCGCGGTCGTACTGAGTGGTGGTGCGCAGCCTGTGCTCCCGCATTATTCTTCGTTCGCTCTCTTCTAGTGAGTCCTTACTCATATATATATATCTGAGTTGTATTGAACAGGTTTTAGATTAGCTAGCACAGGCTACCCCATTGGTATGCCCGCAGGAAGTGTTAAAATAGTGTACTATTGTACAGACGCCACCATGTCCCCCA
The DNA here is from genome assembly GCA_032716605.1 of Paralithodes platypus. Classification (NCBI taxonomy): domain Eukaryota; kingdom Metazoa; phylum Arthropoda; class Malacostraca; order Decapoda; family Lithodidae; genus Paralithodes; species Paralithodes platypus. Next base: position 13,820,230 of record CM064582.1, read on the forward strand.
GGATCAGCGTCTCATGTATTAATGTTTTTTGTTTCTATGCATCACAGGTGTTAGAGTAGGAAATGGCGAGTTGAGTGAATGGTTTAAGGTAAAGGTAGGTTTGCGACAGGGATGTGTATTGTCACCATGGCTGTTTAATATGTTAATGGATGGTGTGGTGAGGGAGGTGAAAATGAGAACTATGGGAAGAGGATTGGGTTTAGTAGGAAAGAATGGTAGAGATTGGGAGTTGAATCAGTTGCTGTTCTCTGATGACACAGCGTTGGTGGCGGATTCTGAGGAGAAATTGCAGCGGGTAGTCAAAGAGTTTGGAGTGGTTTGTGGGAGGAGGAAACTGAAGGTGAACGTCAATAAAAGTAAAGTAATGGTGTGTAATAGGGGTGATCGTAGGGTGAATCTAGATGTGAGGCTGGATGGGGAAATATTGGAACAAGTAGAGTGTTTTAAATATCTAGGAGGATCGATAAGCAGGAGTGGAGGTATGGAAATTGAGGTAAAACAGAGAGTGTGTGAAGGAAGGAAGGTTTTCGGAGCAATGGGAAGTATGTGGAAGACGAGAAATCTCGGAATGAAAGTAAAAAGTGCAATGTATCAAGGAATTGTTGTGCCAACAGTGATGTATGGGGCTGAGACATGGGCTCTGAAAAAAAAGGAGAGAAGAAAGCTGAATGTGATGGAGATGAGCTGCTTGAGGAGTATGTGTGGAGTTACCCGTAGAGACGGATTGAGGAATGAAGAGATACGTAGGAGAGTGGGGCAGCAGGAACATTTGTCAGCCAGGGTGGACAGAAGGGTGCTGAGCTGGTATGGTCATGTTGAATGAATGGGAGATGAAAGGCTTACAAAGAGAATATATGATTCAGATACAAGGGGAGATAGAAGGGCAGGAAGACCCCCAAGAAAATACAAACAAACAAAAATAATAAAATAGAGGAAAATACAAATAAATAATAGGAAAAGTGGGGATTGGGCCTGAGCATATAGATAGATAGATAGATAGATGTGTCTTAGTTCTTGCTCTTATCTACTAGTTAGGAGGCTATTATATCCGCAAGATTATGCTTCAGACCGTCTCTATGAGGTAGTTGCATTATAGTTATTCTAGCAGACGCACTAGTTTAAGGGTTGCCACACGTGGTGCAACCACGTGTGGTTGCACCTTCTAGTGTCCGAGTCTGCGTTTTCCCTCTCTCGTGGGACCTTCGCCATGGGCTACTGCTGTGTCTTCAGGAGGGATCTTCGCCTTGTGCGGCTACTGTGTCTTCAGGAGGTAAGGTAACCAGCCAAGATGATGATTACTACGAGCCTCGTGGCCAGCCTCAGTAGGGGTCTCCTTAGTGGGCTAGGGGTAATATTTTATTAATAAAAAATATGTTACTATTGTAGCCCTAAGATGTATCCCTTGTGTTGCATGTAGTGATTATTTTATATGTTAACAAGGACCCAGGAGACGTCCTGTTGGTGTGGGGTTTTTGGGGGTGTCTGTCTTTCACAGATAAGGCAACACCTTTGATAGTTTTGGTTGTTCTTTCCGGCGGACTATTCGGTGTAGTCGCCTTTTTCTCGCCACGCAGGCGAGAACGAACCAATGAACCAATGAGTGGTGTGCTGTACCACTTACCTCCCAGCGGAGATGATAATTCCTAAGGGAAGGGAAGTATCTCGGCCCGCCGAGTGAACTCGCCTGACCGATAGCCTCACCCGGTATGACGTCTACGCACAGCGCAACAGTCAAGTGTGACAATACTATCTATCTAGTCCAAAGAGTAAATAAGATAGTACAAGGCTAAAGTTTTAATGGGCCAGTGACACATGGTCACAGGTAAGCAGTTCAAACAAATTGAAAAACCAAAGTTTTTCACTGTCAGGCCCAGCGGAAGGTTAGAGTAGCAGTGACTATTGCTAATTTTCCGGCGGACTTGTGGTAGGATGTGTAAAACCTTTCGGATTATCCTTATGAGCATTGATTCCTAGAAATTTTCTATTTCCAGATCGCGACACATAGTAGCAGCACAGTCAGCAGGTGAGGAGCCGATCACGGCAGGGGGGGCTTTGTCCTTATCCATCATGCTATTCACTCTATGCGCTACTCCTACCTGATCTCTTTTACCAGTAATAGCAAAAAAACTATGCGTAAGATGTGTAAAATGCCTTGACAGATCACGGGTCATCTGGGTGTTTAAGAAATGCGCCGTGTGCTCAGAAATGCGTACGGCGCTATTCGAGAAGAGAGATCATTCATGCCTACTGGCATTCAAGGAGATTAAGAACTTATATAATGTTTACGCTAAAGACGTTGCCCATAAGGCCTTGCACTGTGATGACGAAGCACTTTGGGATTATCTTGTAATCAAATCTCCAAATTTAAAATTAACTCCGGCTAAGTCTACTCCTAAACCGAAAGCTAAATCTAAAGTAGTATCTAAAGAGCTAGTAAGTAGTAGTGAGAGTAGCGACGACAGCAATGCGGCAACCCCCCCCCGGCCGCCCAAAACGAAGACGTTCACCTTCACCCAGGTCCCACTCTAGGTTCAGGTCTAGGTCTCCGCATAGACAGTCCCGTCAGTCTTCCGTCGAGACAACTAGGTCGCTTAAACGACGGAAAGAGGACTCGGTAACTTCAACTCCCAAATCGGTGACTGGACATTCTAGTGCCCGCACGGATGAGACAGTGCCGCAGTGCCAGCCTCGGCAAGAGCCACGGCCACTTTCCTCCGCCTCTACCTCCTCAGGGCCTAACGTCCAATCTGGCAGCGCGGAGGTGGGGACGGAGGGGACCGAGTCGAATCCCAGGGATATACCCAGGGTTGTACCCAGGGAATCAATAAGTGAATCGCAAGACTTTACGTTTGCCATACCCAAACTAAACTTTAACGTACCAAGACAGGGCCCTCCAATAGTGTCTCGGAGGGTTTTAGCGTAACAGTACCGAGGTTGTTCAACTAGTACACATCATAGCTATGATAATTCTCAGGTAAGTGAGGTAATACCGGACTCCCAACCACCCGCTAATCAGGGACGGGGGGTCTGGAGATATTCAGAGCCCTCGCAGGTACAACCAATAGTTCAGGATCTGGATACGGCTGAAAGACGTGATAATGTAGAAACAATCCCTTCGTCGGTCTCAAATTTAGTGTGGCCATTAACCCCTCAGAACCGGTTGGGCTCTGAGGCACCCATAACAAACTAGGCCCTGGAACACGGATGGGCTCTTGAGCACCGTAAACTTGAAAGCCTGTAAGCTTGTTTTGAAAGCCGTCCGTCCGACGTATATAAACACAGCCGGTTGGACCGACGCCACGCACCTCCAAACACAAGAAGAAGAGGCGTTGTTTGTTATTGTGTGGTCTGCTAAGCCAAATTCAGTAGTGAAAAGTGTGTCATATTGCTAACATCGCCTCGAAAGTCTCTCCACGGAAATTGTCATCACAACTGAACCAGTTGACTTAGAGAGCTCTACTCTATGCCAGTCTACAGGTACGAAACACATCTACGCTTGGAGATGCGTGGGAATGCGGTAGCAGGTAAAATAACAAAGATACGGTAGCCTAGGCGTAGACGTTTTTTGGCCAAATCGCCCGGGTTTCGGGGATATCTTATAGAATGCGAAACCAGTCTGAGAGGGTTAAACGAATAATCATAACCAAGACGACAAATGCCGGAAATTTTAGAACTACCAGATGAGACAGAGGAGGCTAATCTGTCCTCGGCACAACCGAACCCTCATGAAGAAGGGTCGGAAGGTTTTGGGTCTTCTAGAGACTCTCATAGTAAGTGTGTCACAACAGATTATCTCAATGATTTATTACATAAGGTTATGTGTCAGTATATCCCTTCGTCTCAGGTACCTTCTACTACTACGCCGGTAACTTTCCCGGTAGAGTCAACTGTGTGGCCATTAGAACCAACTGGGGTTAGGCCTCCCAATATCTCTTTCCCCCCTATTAACCCCTTCAGACTCATATGACACAGAGGTTGCCAGATTAGCAATATGAAATAGAGTTCTCTCACTCTTATAATTACCTCTCCAAAATTAGTTTTCTGCCCACAGCTAACTCAAAGACAACTGCAGAGGTTGAAGTAACTAAACTAAAGATTTCTAAATACCCCTGATGGTAACAAAGGTTTTAAAGTATCCCTAATAGGCTCAAAATCGCGTCATATGTCGAAGAGGGTTAACCTCTCCGCGGCGCACAGTTTTTTTTTTACAGGGTCATACTGTGCGCATGTGTGATGATTTTGGGACCCATTGCCAATTTCGATAAAAAGTACATCAGTGTGTAGGGAATGTTTGCGTGCATCGGCCCATATATATTTGACCCCCACAAAAATGTCTGGGGGGGGTGGGGGAACGGTCCATAGTTGAAAAATGTGGAGCGAATGGCACCTCGCGGCTAGATTGTCATTGAGCGGCGAGATTTCCCGGCCGAATTTTCACGCGCCCAGGGGATAGAACCAGAGGGAGGAGGGGGTGGGTTACCGCGTATTATCACGTAGATCTCCTTTTTTTATCCCTTTTAGGCTATGTAGAGTACGTATACGTATGTAGGCCACCCATATAACAATGAATATGCCTCATAGTGACCAAAAATTGCAATATATAAGGGAATTATCAAAGAATTTTTAGGCGGGAATGAAGATGGGTTGGAGGTTTGGCGGCAATTTATGAGATGAGAGTGTGGTTTGCGCTATAATATTACGTATATCTCGTACTTAGAGCACTGTCATGCTATAATACAGACTTGTACGTATGTAGACGTGCCATATATCAATATATATACCGCATATAGACCAATTCATGCGATATTTACGCACATTATCAATGAGTTTCTGGCAGACGGAAGCCTAAAAGGGTGGGTGGGTAGGAGGGAGGCAGGGAGTGAGTCGTGGAGAGAGTGAAGGCAGGGAGATCTAGCAGGAAACATATGCAGCTGTGTGATAATTGTGGAGGCGCCCGAGGTGTATGGATGTCTTGGGATTTTGAACCTTATGTCTAGCAGGTGTCTGGGGTTCGTTGCCACCCAGAGGTCTACAATAACATGAGTCAGGAATGGAGAGAGAGAGAAAGTGAGACATGCGTATGTCGTACATATAAATGGACTTCAGAATTGCATTTTTATGCAAGCAGACATTGCATTTTAGACACATGTGAAGTACCACAGAAACATGTAGGCCATTGACTGTAAATAAAGTACTACATTATAGACCAGGAACGAGGGTGGTCAGTAAACATCGGCTTAACCTTTTTTGATAGAGCTAAATATAGACTGGTGTCGCCTTACACTTGCGAAATGGTAGATTGCCACCAGAAAACTTATATTTATTTATTTCCAAGTAGTATGCAATCTAAATGTATATTCGAGACCTACTGCAAGTATTTGTATGACAGTCATGACTATGTATAATCCAATATACGCGCGTAAGGGCGTAGGCGAGACATAAGAAAGATGGTTGAGCAATTTTCGACACCCACACAGTTATTATTCACTATTATTTACAATATTATACTGTACAATACAAATGTATTTGTGAAGAGTATTTTATGCATTATTGTATTTATACAAATTTTGTTCCCAGACAGAGCTGCTGTGGCTGGAGGGAGCAGCAAGGGTCACCCAGTGACCGCTTGACCGTGTGATAATGACTGGAGTCACACTGAGAGGGGCAATTTTGCTGAGTGTTTGGGCAATTTTTGACAGAATAAAGTTATATAATTACTAATTCTTGACAGAGACAAACTTTTATAAACCTTGGCATGATATAATTGATAATCCCATCAATTTACAAACGTAAATTGGTGGGATAATTCATTTTTTTTTTTATATTGTCATTTCGATTGTAGACACGAAGTTTTGAGTGACATTTGGTATGAGCTCCTGTGGCATGGTTGGTAAGGTCATGGACTGGAAAACTCAAAGTGTGGTAGGGTAGTGGGATCGAATCCAACAGGGGGTTATGGGGAGGGTTTTATACTGTTTAGAAAACATTTGATAATTTTTTTTTTTACAATATCATGCCATTGTATTCAAACAATATGAAATATTCATAGAATATATCATATTGTAAGAATACAATGACATGATTTTTTTTTTTTTTTTTTTTTTTTTTTTTTATTATCTTAGTAGGTTTGACAGGATTTATTGAAACATTTATTTTTGTACAATTAATTTGAGGTAAGAAAATATATACACATTACTTAGGCTATAACAAACATATATATTGATATACTAAAAAAGGAAGGCATATTACATGTAAATCTTTGAAACTTATAAACTAAATAATGAAACATACAATTATATAATGTAAAAGCTATATCACAGGGACATCTTTGAAACTTATATATTATATAATATATATGTTACATTATGAGGTAGCATGATCAATTAGGTCAGGTCAGGTAAGGTAGGGCACGAGTCCAGGGCAGGGCAGGGAAGGGGGCGAGTCCAGGGCAGGGCAGGGCAGGGCAGGGGGCGAGTCCAGGGCAGGGCAGGGGGCGGCACTCAGTAGTTTTTGAATGTGTGGTAGTCCCTGAAGCAGTCACCCAAGCAGAGTGCAACTTTGCACTCCGCGCACATTGAGGTGACTCTTTTGGTGACGTGGGGTTTTCTGACACTGGAGCTGCAGACGTGGCACTGCACTTGCCTGTGACGAGTGCCAATCAGCTCGGTGTTGGTTGGGTAGTGTCTTTCGACACCCAGCTGGATGCGGTCAGGAACGTGATCCCCACGCCATGCCGTACGTCTGTGAGTGGTGGTGCCATACTTCTCCAGGAGTTGATATGCCACGTTATACACAAACTCCCGGAATTTTAGCTTCTGGTTTGGGGACATCTCTCTCTTGACCAACCACAAGTTGTAGGCGTTGAGCATCGTGATGTCAGCTAGGTGGAGGAAGAGCTTGTGATACCACTTCACAGTCTTCCTCAGACACTCAACGCCTGACAGTTGACAGTCAGGCTTGTCCACCAGGCGCATGTTCTTAGTGTAGTCCACTACCATGTCGGGCTTATAGATGGTCTTCCTGGTTCTGTAGTGGATTTTACCAGAGTCCATCTGGGCACCTGCGTGGACTGTGGAAAGCAGGTGGACGTCTCTTTTGTCCTTCCACTTCAGGGCTACCACTTTCCCGGAGGACTTTTCAAGCTGCTTGTACTTCTGCCCCCTTCGTCGCCTTCTTCGGACATGCCTCTCGCGGTGTTCCTGGGCCAGTTCATCTTCAGAAGGTGGAGGAGGCATCTGACAGAGGAATGATATCACCTGTGAACTTGGGCATAAACTTTCTTGTCTTTCTGACAGTCCCACATGACCCCGTTTGGTTGTCATGAAGAAACTGGCAGAGAGCAGGAGAAGTATACCAGTTGTCAGTGTAGATGATGTGGCCTTTGCCCAGGTAAGGTGCCAACATTTTCCTGACGATGGCACCTGACATGCCCATGGGGTCACTGGGAGCGGCTTTCGGTACGTCAATGTCAGTGCCTGTATACACGATCATGTCAAGCACTATTCCAGTTTCACAGTCACACAAAACGAAGAGCTTGATTCCGAACCTATGCCTTTTCAAGGGGATATACTGCTTGAAAACAAGACATCCTTTGAAGAGCACGAGCGACTCATCAATCACCAAATTGAGGAAGGGGTAAAAGTATTTCCTATACCTCTCCAACAACATGGTGAACACATCCCAAACTTTCCATATCCTGTCAATCCTGTTAGGATTTTCGTTGTCTGCAAAGTGCATAAATCTTAGCAGCAACAAAAGTCTGTCACGAGTCATGAACTTTTTGAAAGTTGGGGTGGCGATGAGAGGGTCGTGCTTCCAGTAGTGTTGCAACACATGCTTCTTGCAAAGAGGCATGAGGAACAACAAGGCAAAAAACGTCATGAATTCTTCCACAGTCGTATCCACCCAGCCTCGTATTCTCGCTTCTGGAGAAATGACGTCCAATCTGCCAAACACCCACCTGTAGTAGGCGTTTGTTTGGGCAACGATGTAAGTCATTACCTCAAAATCGAAAAAAGCGAGGAAGAAGTCGCTTTCGTTTGCGTGTTCGTCACAGGGCCAGTCATCAGTTGTACCTGACGTCCCAGGATTGAACTGGGGCACGTCAGGCACAAAATTGACCCCGTCAGACCACTCAAACGAAGGCATGCCAGGGATCGGAATGTCGTCTCCGTCTGCTTCTGCGTCTGAAATATCGCTGTCATGTTCGCGATACAACACAGCATCATCATCACCCTCCTCTTCACTAGACAGACGCCCTTCTTCATTCTCGTCACCGACGTCTGACTCACTGCCACTGTCCACTCCCAAATCCCCCCACCCTTGGTCCCGTGCTAGGGCGTCGTCGTCGAAACCAGGGCTGCCAATGGCCTGCGAATCACCATCAAACAGCAGGGCGGCGTATTTGGATGGTGTCAGAGTTTTTCTGGTCACTCTAGCACGTACGGGCGTCTTATGGACAGGGGCAGAAGGGCCGGCAGGGGCGGCGTCGGCAGGGGTGGCAGTGGTGCGTGGTGCCGTGGGCCTGGAGGCAGGCAAGATGATGGTGGTGCCTGTCGCCCCTTTCCCTGTTCCTTGGGCAGGGGCGCCAGGGGCGGCAGGAGCAGCAGGGGCAGCAGGGCCGGCAGGGACAGCAGGGCCGGCAGGGACGGCAGGGCCAGCAGTCGCTTTCCCTCTCCCTTTCCCCTTCCCCTTCCCCTTCCCTTTTCCTTGGGCAGGGGCAGCAGGGGCAGCAGGGGCGGCAGGGGCAGCAGGGGCAGCCGGGCCAGGGGCGGCTGGTGGTGGTGGTAGTGGCAGGGTCACTGTGGCAGGCATACGGGTTCTCTTCCCTACGCCCGTGCCTTTGATTTTGCCTGCCCCCGCAGGTTCTGCAGCCCTAGGGCGGCCTCCTGCGTCACTGGTACTGGTGGCAGGGGTGGCAGTGGTGGTGGTAGTGGTTGTTGCAGTGGCCTGGGTCGTGGTGGCAGTGTCCCGAAAGACCAATGACCTCTGTGCCATTGCCCTGCTTGCACGTGTTTTTCGTGCTTTGGGTGCTGGTGCTTCGTCCTCCGAGCTGTAGGGCGTGTCGTACTGGTAGCTAGGGTCTTTAGCAGCCACCCTCTGCCTTCCACGGCGGCTGACACCACCAGAAGGAGGGCTGGTTGTGTCATCAGGGAGCGAGCGTGAGGGACGTGTGGGCTCCATGACTAGTGCTTGGTTACTGGCGCGGTGGTGCTTGCACGAGTGCGGGGCGATCGTGTGGCGGGGTGGTATCGAGAGTTGACATGTAGTACTATACCCACACCAATTTTTAGCTGCCTGCCTATAAACGCGCGGTTTTGGTACGCGTTCAAAAGCCTCGCTCTTAAGAGTCTTCCCGCAGTCCGCCGGGGGAACTCTTGTCTTCCTGCAGTTCCCGGGTTAACGTCAATCCGGCAAATATCACGGCAAGTGGCACAACAGTGCCCGCCTCTTTGACTACCACTAACGTCCGGGTTATCACGGACGTTACTCGTCCCCCGCTCTATAGACTCCCACACAGGAGAGGCCCTATGCCCCTCTTGTACGGGCCAGATTGTTCATGGGTACCGGCTATCGCAAAAAACCCACATTTGGCACAAACGACTGTATCGGGGGAGCTTCCGGTCCCTAGTGACTGGACCATAGAAGTGAGTAAGAGTAAGAAGCTTAGAGCTAAAGATGTGCAAGGGCAATTATTAGATGTTACGATTAAGGCTATACCTAATGTATATTCCTCTGACTTTTTTGTTTATTCTTCTACTCCGGCTGTTATGCCCTGATTTTATGCAGGATTAACAATCGGTAAAGGTGAGTTCTTCAAGACTGGGATATTGGAAGTCAGGCAAATACATATAAAAAATCAATAGAGGACATGTATAATCTCGAAAGATAATTGGTAATACAGCTTTATTCACTTATTCACTAAAATATATATGATGAACTGTATAAACACTTTATAACACATGAGGTACTTATAAGTGGTACAACTTCTCGATTTAAAATCTCCCAGTACATGCGCGGCTCTGGATAGAAATCAGCAGAGGTGGGCAGGTGCACGCCATTTGGCGCTCTGCGCTCTGCGATCCGGTGCGCATTACCAATATAGAGGAGCGCGGAGCGAGGAGCGGCAAAATTCTGAAATCGGAGAGCAGGCGGGGAGCGCAGCTAGAAATTCGCGCTCCTTTCTGGCGCTCCGGAGGCGCCAACAACCTGTCAACAACAGGTACAAGAACGTCATTATCGTGTACAGTCGTCGTACCGTTCGTACGGTGTTACCCACGGTGTTAGTGAACTGTGATACAGTGATACTATGATAGTGGCAGACTGACAGTGTTACAGTTGTTAACTTGTTATTTTTTGGGGGGGGGGCTTTTGCTAACGCAAAGTAAACCTTACGGGCAAGTTACAGCTTACGAAGGGGCCTAAGGGTAAGTCTGGCAGTGGTATAGCCCGAGCCTGTCTGACTGTCTGAGTGTCTGTGGACAGCTTGGACGGCTCCAATAATCATAATATAATCAATTAATCATATCATATTAAATTATTAATGATATTATGATATTAAATTATTATTCATTTAATCATGTAATCAACTAAATAGTAAATACTAATCAATGTAATCATGTTGTATTGTTGTTATTGTATTGTTAGGCTTGTTAGAATGTTAGCTTGATAAGTTTAACTGTTTAAGTTTCTCAGTTTGGACAGTTTCTGTAATTCTTTGTCATATCATAGATATCAATGGACAGTCACAATGTCAAACTCACAATGATATCAATCATATCATATCATTGACATTTGCAATGATATCAATCATATCATATCATTGACATTTGATTCATTGATATGACATAAAGAATAACAGAAACTGAGAAAGTGAGAAACTTAAACAGTTAAACTTCAGAAAGACACCATGACTTGAGTTTTTTTTAATGTTTTGAATTCTTGGAATTTAGTGAAGTGAAAGACAAAGGACAAAGTGAAGGACAAAGGTAAATAATTAAATAACTTCTAGAAGCTGTTTTGTTTGTTTTGTTTTTTATATACCTATTTTTGGGAGCGCGGAGCGGGAAGCGCATCGGGTCTGCTGACAAAAGGAGCGCGTGAGCGCTGCCGCATTACCTTATGTCTGATGAGCGCGGAGCGCTGCCGCATTACCGGTCCCACCGGAGCGCGCCCACCTCTGGAAATCAGCTATATCACTTCAACTTTATATCTCATAATTCTTCTTGAGAAGTAGGTACACTTCTCTTGTTGTGAACATAGTAACAAATGAAAATCACTAAAAAAAGACTTGGTTCAGTTTCACCACTATTGAAGGAAATTAATCCCCAAATGATAGTGGTTATTAGGATACGTATTCTCGTATTTATTTGCACTAAATACGATAACTCAAGTCTCAAGGTATTTTCAAATTTCCTCGAGATTGTGGACTCTAAAATATTATGAGTCTCCACTGCGATATTTTTTCAGAGTTCGTGAAATTATAGTAATTCTCGCTAATTATAGAAAATTCAGAATTACGGAAGGCAAGGATCATAGATGTAATTCTTATAAGAACACTTCCCTAATAGGATGGTAATGCTCAATGAATAACTTTAAACTTGGCTTAGATAACTCGACTTTTTTAGGGAGGAACGGACTCTGTTTATTTTTCACTTGGCGGAAAATATGACGGAGTTACTGAACAGGTAGAAATCCGTCTAAAAACAATATACTGTATATGTTATCTGAAAATATGACGGAGTTACTGAACAGGTAGAAATCCGTCTAAAAACAATATACTGTATATGTTATCTGAAAATATGACGGAGTTACTGAACAGGTAGAAATCCGTCTAAAAACAATATACTGTATATGTTATCTGAAGGGTGAGAATGATACCTTAAAGTTCAATTAGGTTAGGAAGCCTTGATCTTCCTTATTAGTTATCTGAAGGGTGAGAATGATACCTTAAAGTTCAATTAGGTTAGGAAGCCTTGATCTTCCTTATTAGTTATCTGAAGGGTGAGAATGATGCCTTAAAGTTCAATTAGGTTAGGAAGCCTTGATCTTCCTTATTAGTTATCTGAAGGGTGAGAATGATACCTTAAAGTTCAATTAGGTTAGGAAGCCTTGATCTTCCTTATTAGTTATCTGAAGGGTGAGAATGATACCTTAAAGTTCAATTAGGTTAGGAAGCCTTGATCTTCCTTATTAGTTATCTCTGAATTACATAGACACTTATTTACACTTTGCCACGCATTGTAAGATGGTAAGAACTCTGATTATTTCGATCACTTTATATTCGCACTTGAGAGTATCTCGACACTGATACTACTTTCCCAGATTTTCATATTATTTCTTGTCTTGCCTGTAGAGGTGTAGTGTACTTTGTTGAGTCGTCTTCTGATGTTCCGTAGGCCGTCCAGGTTGTCCGGTGTATGGAGAAGTTACATTTGGATTAATGGGTTTGGGGTCTTAAATATGGTTCCGTAACTTATTATTCGAAGACTAACAGTTGGTCACCACATCGGACAAACCCAAGTATTCTCAGCATTTAGCTTCCAACGAATCTTGACTATCCTGACCTTTATATTAATCGGTGATGAAGTTCTGTTAAGGTACTCTTGAACGAGTCGACGCTCGATTTAACGGACTAATATGGGGGAGACCGAGTTCGTTGCTGGAAAAAGTCCGTAGCTGGAAAATTGCCTTCGTTTTTTTTTTTTTTTTGAGGGACACGTTGTGCTCTACTGTCCCTGAAAACATAATAAAGGTCTTATTTGTCATTGATATGATAAATTTCACATGGGGGGGAAAAAAAAAAAAAAAAAAAAAAGGAAGGCCTCTGTAGGCCTACTCCCTCCCCTCCCCGTCCTCAACCCCGACCCTGTTACTGTGATAATGTTGATAAAAGCCTTGTGCTACACCCTATTGATAATGCAAAACTATTGACCACACTTAAAAGTGTATGTTATTTGGTCTCTATATAATCTGTGAATCATTTCCGATATGATAGAATTAAAGACATTTTTTTCCACCAACTCATAATCAGCAAAAACGACACAAATGTCAATTAAAAACATGTTATAATATTTCCCCATCATTTTGTGTATACCGTGGGAAAAAAAAAAAAAAATCTATCAAACGTAAATCTCCCGTCTCGCTCGGCGCCTAGACGGAGGGGAGGGTTGAAATATTTTGTTGACTATCTTATTTATTGTTTATCTATGTGCTGGAAGGATATTATATTTTTCAATTCCATCCCATTAGAAATGATTCAAAGATTACAAAAAGTCCAAATAAGACATAGTTATGTTAATGTATAAGGGATTTAGGTAGATGACTTAAAGAGATAGATAGATAGAACGAGAGTGTATATCGAGGGAAAAAAACAAAACAAAAAATCTATCAAACGTAAATCTTCCGTACGTACGGAGGGGAGAGTTGAAATATTTTGTTGACTATCTTATTTAAGATGTATAAAGAAGGGTGGAGATGTGATAATAGATTGGTTGGTGAGACTTTTCAATGTGTGCTTTGTTGTGACAATGGTACCAATAGACTGGAAGAGTGCATGTATTGTGCCGTTGTACAAGGGGAAGGGAGATCGGCAGGAGTGTTCAAGTTATAGAGGTATTAGTTTATTGTCAGTGGTTGGAAAGCTGTATGGCAGGGTGTTGATAGAGAGGATAATAAAGTGTATGGAAGTTGCAATAGGAGAAGAACAGTGCGGTTTTAGGAGGGGAAGAGGGTGCGTGGATCAGATGTTTGCAGTAAGACAGTTATGCGAGAAGTATTTAGAGAAGCATAAGGAGATATTTTGGGCTTTTATGGACTTGGAAAAAGCGTATGATCGTGTGGACCGTGAAGCAATGTGGAAGGTGTTAAGGATTTATGAAATAGGAGGAAATTTGTTAGAAGCAGTTAAGAGTTTTTATGAAGGGAGCAGAGCATGTGTGAGAGCAGGAAATGGCGAGTTGATAGAATGGTTTGAGGTAAAGGTAGGTTTGCGACAGGGTTGTGTAATGTCATCATGGCTGTTTAATATGTTTATGGATGGTGTGGTGAGGGAGGTGAAAAGGAGAACTATGGGAAGAGGATTGGGTTTAGTAGGAAAGAATGGTAGAGATTGGGAGTTGAATCAGTTGCTGTTCGCTGATGACACAGCATTGGTGGCGGATTCTGATGAGAAACTGCAGTGGGTAGTCAAAGAGTTTGGTGTGGTTTGTGGAAGGAGGAAACTGAAGGTGAACGTCAATAAAAGTAAAGTAATGGTGTGTAATAGGGGAGAGCATAGGGTGAATCTAGATGTGAGGCTGGATGGGGAAATATTGGAACAAGTAGAGTGTTTTAAATATCTAGGAGGAACGATAAGCAGGAGTGGAGGTATGGAAGTGGAGGTAAAACAGAGAGTGTGTGAAGGAAGGAAGGTTTTCGGAGCAATGGGAAGTATGTGGAAGACGAGAAATCTCGGAGTGAAAGTAAAAAGTGCACTGTATCAAGGAATTGTTGTGCCAACAGTGATGTATGGGGCTGAGACATGGGCTCTGAAGAAAAAGGAGAAAAGAGGGCTGGATGTGATGGAGATGAGCTGCTTGAGGAGTATGTGTGGAGTTACTCGTAGAGACAGATTGAGGAATGAAGAGATACGTAGGAGAGTGGGGCAGCAGGAACATTTGTCAGCCAGAGTGGACAGAAGGGTGCTGAGCTGGTATGGTCATGTTGAACGAATGGGAGATGAAAGGCTTACAAAGAGAATATGTGAGTCAGGTACAAGGGGAGATAGAAGGGCAGGAAGACCCCCATTGAGATGGAGAGACTGTGTAAGAAAGGCTTTGGATGATAGAGGAATGACTATAGATCAGGCAGGGGAAGTGGTGGTGGACAGGAGTGAATGGAGAATGCTTGTGAATAGTTGAGTGAACACATGGTCATTTGGAGTAAGGGGTCGGGCGCAAGTTCGACTAGATAATAGTCCATCAGGCGCCTGGCCCGGGGGACGATTAATATGAAGGGTGTGCCTGGAAGTGTGGTGGGAGGGCTTGTGGCTTTGGCTCCGCTGCATGTCTGCCTGCCGAGATCGGAACCTCTCCGGGTGGTCAGGGGCCGGGGGAGTGCTGGAGCGACCTTGGTAACCCTGGTCTCTGGGTCTTCTCCTGGGTGACCTGGATGTGTGTGAGTTTGTGTTTTTTATCTGTGTTTATTTTTTGTTTTATGTTGTTTTTGTGTTTTCCCTGTTCTTGCTCTGTCTTGAGTCGGCTACCCCCAAAATGGGGATTGGGCCTGAGCATATAGATAGATAGATAGATAGATCTTATTTATTATTTATCTATGTGCTGGAAGGATATTATATTTTTCAATTCAATCACATTAGAAATTATTCAAAGATTACAAAAAGTCCAAATAAGACATAGTTATGTTAATGTATAAGGTATTTAGGTAGGTGCATTAGAGAGATAAATAGATAGAGCAACGGACTTTGCTCCAACTTTTTTTCGAGCAACGGACGTTGTCTGTTGCTGGGTCCATTGTCCGGCTACGGACAGAGTCTGTTAAATCCAAAATCCGTTGTATCGGGGTCCGTTAAATCGAGTGTCGACTGTATAAGCTTCAGGTCTTGCTGGATTAGCTTATCATCGGACGCACGCAAGATGAGCTGAGATAATTGCTCTTCTTGACTGTCCTAACCTTTTTAACCTCTGAAGTGCGCATGGGGGTAATTGGAAACGTCCCCCTGTGCTGACGTATTTGAGGTGTTTCCGTCACTAAAATATTCATTGTGCCATTAATAGCATTAATACTTATCCATATGCACCTATTATGGGTTGATTATAAAGGTATTGACCTGAAACAACAATAAAACGAGTGAAAACAGCGTTTGGATGGTCAAAATCGGAGATATAGCCCGCGAGTTGTATAATGTATGGGTGAGGCAAGCTGCTTTCCCGCCAATTTCCCCCAAGGCCACTGAGACACAGTCGATCGATACTCTCTCTCTCTCTCTCTTGCACTCGCTTGCCATCAGTGATGACAACACCCTGCTTGCAACTCGCTAATGTTAGCACGAAAATATACCTCAGAATAAGGGAATAACAGGGAAAATAGGTGATAACTGAAGGAGAGGAGGAAAGTGGGGAAGGAGGGGAGGTAGAGGACTGAGATTTTGCATGGCCCAGGGGCCAAAAAAAAATAAAAAAATAAAAAAATAAACATATTTTTTTTTTTTTTCGATGTCAAAAGTTGATTTTTTTTTTCACTCACTCTTAAGAGTCTCCCCGCAGTCCGCCGGGGGAACTCTTAAGAGTCTCCCCGCAGTTCCCGGGTGAAGAGGTTCAAAGAACTCGGGGCTGTGTTAACCTTTCAGCCTCAAATTCTGGTGGGAGGCCACAGACAATTTGAGCCTAGGATTTATGTATGCAGAGTGCCCGTGAGGGTGTCTCGCTAAACCCTTTTAACACAAAAGATCTTTCTATCCTAGATCTCTGTGAGAAGTGTGGGTATAATTTTTAAATAGAAAAATATTGAAAGGGAGGTGTTACCTTCTCTTTCAATGTTTTATCTAGATAGAAATGTAACCAATAAATATCACAATCTTAATCTCTGAGTGATGCCAGAAATAAGAACGTCTATTTATATAGTCTACTTGGTACACTATTATACAAGAACTGTTTTTAGGGTTCTATGTTAAGTAATGGGTTGCCACAAATAACAAAGATCCATAGAATCAAGTAATTGTATCTACAGATAGATTAAAGATTTTCGGGGTGCCGTGATCAATAACTATTGCCGTAAAAATCAATGTTCCTTCAGAGCGGGATGCCGATCCGAAGAAAAATTCTTTCTACAGTACTTGTTTTTCTTCTCCCCACTCGGAATTTATATATTCGTGCACAAAGGTTGATAGAACTGATGTTGTCGGTACTGGAAGAAATGTTATTTAGTTTGATAGGAAGGGTGCAGGGGTATGGTGAACGACAGTTAGAGGAGGAAGTTGTTTTCTAGTTCTGCAACACTTGTTCATGAATAATTTAGAGAAAGATATAGGAATCAGAGAATTCTATATAAATGCTTAACTCGATGGTAAGAGGGTTAAGTTGGTAGTTCTGTGTCACTAGGGGTCGGTGATCCCGCCACCATTTGTACAAGGAGGTATTAAGGAGTGTTTATAGCTGGTTGTTGCCTGAACTCAGCAAGGTAGGATTTATCTATACCTAAGTGGGCATGGTTATGGTTATACAAATCATAGACGTCACTCCGCCTCTACTTCTACATTTGTTAGGATTTGTCTGTAACAATAATACATAGGTAAACTCTATATCGAATAATATTCTTAGCCTGCTGATGTGGTTAACCCTTTCACGTTTTTATGACGCAGAGGTTGCCAGATTAGCAATAATAAATAGAGTTCTCTCACTCTTATAATTACCTCTCCAAAATTAGTGTTCTGCCCACAGCTAACTCAAAGACAACTGCAGAGGTTGAAGTAACTAAACTAACGGTTTCTAAATACCCCTGATGGTAACAAAGGCTTTAAAGTATCCCTAATAGGCTCAAAATTGCGTCAAGAACGTGAGAGGGTTAAGATCGTCGATATGGGGTCACTCGGGGAGCGGTGGTTGGGCTGCCGTTCCTTTAGACTTTTCTGCTATACTGTAGATAGCTGGCAAATCTTTACAAGAGCTTGGATTACTATAGTGGCAGGGTAGTTTCTTTGGTAGAGTGACATACTATTCTCTAACTTAATAATATACATCATACAGGTTTCATTTTAACTTACGAGGGCGGCAATCTTGAATGTGGCCTTGGCTATATTGGGGGCGTCATAGGTCACGTGACTTCTGTACCTACAGCTGCCTGGTGGTCATCTTTTCCTCAAGGGACTAATAAGGGTATAAAAAAAAAATTGGTGGCTGCCTCACTCACTCTGAAGAAAGTTGTGTGGTTTGTTTGGTTCTAAATAAGGAGAATAGTTAGTTAATGAAGAAGGTGTGTATATGTGTGTTGGTTTGTCAGTATGATATCAGTTGAGAAAACATCCCTAGGGAATGGTCTGAGGGGACTCCCGTAATTTACGAGGTCCTTATGTATGTTGGGTTTTATTATAATTGGGTAACTCTTTTTAGGGACAGGTGGCCTTAAGATTAATTACACTCTTTTGTATCATGTGTGTGGTTGACATGGTTCTTGCATAATTACATACATACAGTACTTAATCAATACATCAAAAATGTTGAGTATCATAACCTTCGTAATATGAATACTGTACTGTGAGACATGATTCTTACCCAAGTACATACATGCATAAACGAAAAGTGTGGATGACATAGTTCTTACATAATTACATATATACCTAAGTAATACATAAAAAATGGAAAGTGTGGATGACATGGTTCTTACATAATTAAATACGTACACAATTAACACATCCACATGGAAGGTATTAACACATCCACATGGAAGGTATTAACACATCCACATGGAAGGTATTAACACATCCACATGGAAGGTATTAACACATCCACATGGAAGGTATTACACATCCACATGGAAGGTATTAACACATCCACATGGAAGGTATTAACACATCCACATGGAAGGTATTAACACATCCACATGGAAGGTATTAACACATCCACATGGAAGGTATTAACACATCCACATGGAAGGTATTAACACATCCACATGGAAGGTATTAACACATCCACATGGAAGGTATTAACACATCCACATGGAAGGTATTAACACATCCACATGGAAGGTATTAACATCCACATGGAAGGTATTACACATCCACATGGAAGGTATTAACACATCCACATGGAAGGTATTAACACATCCACATGGAAGGTATTAACACATCCACATGGAAGGTATTATAGCCTTCGTAATATTAATATTGTGGGACATGGTTGTTACATAATTACATACATGACATGTGTGGGTGACATGGTTCTTACATAATTACATATATACCTAATTAATACACTCGACCCTCGGTTTAACGGACCTCGATACAACGGATTTCGGATTTAACGGACTCTGTCTGTAGGCGGACAATCCATCTGGACCGGACCAAATGTCCGGTGCTGGATAATTTGTCCACTAAGTGGCAGGGAGAGTGACTCTTAGGCCTAGGCCTAGGCTATAAATACTCACAAAACTTCAACTGAGCTGCTTTGATAGCGAGAATATCCCAGGTATATTTAATAAACGTATATTAACCAAGTAATCTTGACCAAACCGATTCATATCCCTTGTGTAATGCTTTGTTTACACTTTACTGGTCTGACGAACGATCTGCGACACACACACACACACAACCAGCCTACTCTGTTCCGCAAGGATGGCACTCATCTAAACCCTGTGGGTTCAGCACGTATGGGTCGTCTCCTACACGAAGCAGTCCGCAGCCATGGATCAAAAAACGCCATCCGAGAAGAAGCAGCAGTGACATAAACCATCCAACGCCAAGAAAAAAACAGAGGCAACCGAGGACCACCAGCGATAAGGACCGAAGACAGCGAGGACCGAGGACAGCCATGAACATAAATGTAGATCCGACAAGAACCAAAAATATTATTAAAGAGCGTTCCGTGAGTTCTAAAATAACAAATTTAAAGGTTTTCTATACAAACGCTCGTAGCATACGCAATAAATTTTCAGATTTAGAGGAGCTAGTGTTTACAGAAAATTATGATGTGATTGGCATAACAGAATCTTGGCTCAATACAGAAGATAGAGACTTTTTAGCAGAGTATTCACTTCCCGGTTATGTAATGTTTGAGAAAAGCCGAATAAATCGAAATGGAGGTGGCGTTTTACTTTATATCAAAGAAAGTCTTAACCCTACCCTCTTGTCAAAACCTCAAATTGTGAACGTCGACGCATCTTTTGTGCTAATAAAGAATAATAAAGGTACAAAAATAATACTTGCATTAATATACAGACCTCCAGCTCAATCAGTGCAAACTGACCGAGAAATTTACGAACAAATTGCAGATGTAAGTACTCACAAGATACCGTAATTTTTGGCGACTTTAATTTACCTGTGACCAAGTGGGGCGATACTCTTACTTCACACTCCGGACATGACTTGTATACGAACTTGCAAGAGAGTTCGCTTTATCAATTTGTTCGAACGCCGACCCGTGGTAATAACGTTCTTGACATTGTACTTGCAACAAAAGAAGAATTAATAGAGAATTTGAATGTTGGTGATGAATTCAGTAACAGCGACCATCGTACGATAACTTTCACTTTAACCCCTTATTGGCGGCGCGCAACATAAGTCGAGTGAAATAAATTTGGACTATGTGGCGGCGCGCGACATAGGTCGTGTGGCAATTTCAGCACGTAATGTTGGTGAGAGAGAGAGACAAGTGGTGGCAGGAGAGTAGCGAGCGTATGACTGCTCCAGACCACCGCGGCGGACCAACTGACATGAATACCACCCTCCTCCATCCTCTCACACTCGCTACATAGTGAAATGTATGGGGAAAGTACCGAATTACATGGTTTTTGCACTCGTGTTGCGCGGTTGTTGCAAGAAAACTAGCCGTCATACAAGGATCGTTGTGGTGTCATTGGAAAGCTCTGTTTATGCCCTTTCAGGGATAGATACTTGTTTTACGCTCTGGGTCTTATTTAGGCATGAAAATGATCACGTAAACAGCCCTATTTTGGGTAAAAACACCCCGCTGGTGGCTACATATTATATACCGCCTAGGCCGCTCTTAAGGTGTTAAAGTTTACTAGTAACGAACCAAATAGTAGCATCGAAAAAGTCCCTAATTTCAAGAAAGCAAACTTCCATAAACTTAGAGCTATGTTTAAAGAAACTGACTGGAGCTTTTTAATTAACAATAACGACATAAATACATCTTGGAAGTTATTCGAAACCACTTACCTAAAAGCAGTGCAAGACTGCATACCATCGAAAATACGGCGTCCAGGCCATAATAATAAGCCCAAATGGTGGAATAAAGATATTTTAAACTGCCTGCTTGCTAAAAAATTTGCTAATGATAGATTAATATCCTCACAAAATTACGAAGAACGGGTGAAATTTGTAGAGCTACGACGCAAAGCCAAAAAGTTAATTAAGCAAAGTAAAAAGACCTTAGAGTTACATATTGCGAATCAAAGTAAAACAAACCCGAAAGAATTCTATAGTTATATCAGAAAGAAAAAAGTAGTTACTTCAACTGTTGGACCGTTAGTCGATGAAAATGGAGAATACACCAAAGACGAAGTACAAATGAGTAATGCCCTCAATACCTTCTTTGCATCAGTTTTTACAACAGAAGACCTCAGTGATATCCCTACACCATCGCCGATTCAGATTGATAATTCAGATGTTCTAAGCAATATCACCGTTACAGAGAGAGAAGTATTGAATTGTTTAGATAAACTCAAGGTAAATAAAACGCCTGGACCTGATACAATCTCGCCTAGAGTTCTAAAGGAAGCTAAGGATGAGTTCTCCAAACCACTGACATTACTATTCAATAAATCCTTGCAGTCTGGAACTATGCCTGATCAGTGGAAGCTAGCCAACGTAACACCGATATTAAAAAAAGGCAGCAAATCCCTACCCAGTAACTATCGTCCAATTAGCTTAACCTCAGTTGTATGTAAAATGCTAGAAACGGTCATACGAGACAGACTCGTAAATCACTTAGAGGAAAATAACATACTTAACCCTTCTTTAGCAGCCTATGCGGTTTATTTATATGTACCGCCCAGCGGGGTGTTTTTAGCCAAAATAGGGCTGTTTACGTGATCATTTTCATGCCTAAATAAGACCCAGAACGTAAAACAAGTATCTATCCCTGAAAGGGCATAAACAGAGCTTTCGAATGACACCATAACGATCCTTTTATGATGGCTATTTTTCTTGCAATAACCGTGCAACGCGAGTGCAAAAAGCAGGTAATTAGCCACTTTCCCGATACAATTCAGTATGTAGCGAGTGAGAGAGGGAGGAGGGAGCTGAGATTCGTGTCAGTAGGTTCGCCGCGGTGGTCTGGAGCAGTCATACGCTCGCTAGTCTCCTGCCACCACTTGTCTCTCTCTCTCAGCAACATTACGTGCTGAAATTGCCACTCGACCTATGTCGAGCGCCGCCACATAGTCCAGCTTTATTAAAAACGACTTATGTGGTGAGCCGCTTTTTAAGGGTTAAAGATACTCAACACGGCTTTCGTAAAAAAACGTTCCTGTTTAACAAACCTCTTAGACTTCTTCCACGATATCTTCAACCTCTACGATGAGAGTAAAGCTGTAGATATTATATACCTTGATTTTCAAAAGGCCTTTGACAAAGTTCCCCACAAACGTTTACTGCTAAAACTAAATGCGCATGGAATACAAGACGGTGTGTTGAAATGGATAGAAAATTGGCTCAGCGACAGAAAGCAAAGAGTAGTCATAAACGGTAAGGCATCTAAATGGACCAATGTAAGTAGCGGGGTACCCCAGGGATCGGTACTAGGACCAATTCTCTTTCTAATTTACATCAACGACATAGATGAGGGTCTCACCTGTACAATCTCAAAATTTGCTGACGATACAAAAATTGCAAATAGCGTACTCTCAAAAGAACAAGTTGACGATATGCAACACAATCTAGATAAATTGTCATGTTGGGCCCAAATTTGGCAAATGAGTTTCAATGCGGATAAATGTAAAGTACTACATATCGGATACCTAAATGAGAAAGCAAACTATTCGATGAAAGGCACTCAGCTTAAGAATGTAAACAGAGAAACCGATCTGGGAGTAACAATATCGAGTAACCTAAAACCGAGTCAACAATGTTCAGAAGTTGTTAAGAAGGCAAACAAAATAATTGGCTTTATAGGCAGGTCATTTGAGCATAAATCCAAAGAAGTTATCCTAACCCTTTACAATTCCTTAGTCCGCCCTCTTCTGGAATACTGCATTCAATCCTGGTGCCCTTATTACCAAAAAGATATAAACAAGCTAGAACGAGTTCAACGTAGAGTTACCAAAATGATACCTAGCCTAAAGAACAAACCATACGAAGAGCTAGGGTGTTTGCCACAGGATTCAACCCTAGTGTTACTGCTGAGAATCTCAAGACATACTTGGCTGATAATCTACATATAAATATAGAGGTAAGACAGCTGACCACCCTCTCCAGGTCCACTACCTGTGCCTCCTTTTGTATAACTAGCGAATGTCCAGATCCAGATGTTTTCATGAATCCTGACCTGTGGCCAGAAGATGCATATGTCAACTGGTACAGAGAACCAAGACAATATCCCAATGAGGACAGTGCAGAGGCTTCTGGGACTTGGAGGCATCGCACACCACTATCCAACTCGCAGTAATGGAGGGGATACCAACAACAGCAGCAAGTATAAAAGTAACTTCATACAATTGCAGAGGACTCCCCAAAACAAAGAGGAATCTCCTGTTGCGACCTGACATCGTATCTACATTAAGGACCAGTGACATAGTCTGCCTTCAGGAAACCTGGTACACAAAACAGGACTTAGGTAATTTGAACATATTAGATAAAGATTTCCATGGGTACGGGGTCTCCACTACGGACACACGTGATGGTATTGTGGCAGGTCACCCCCAGGGGGAGTTGCAATAATGTGGAGATCGTGCCTAGATAGTGTAATTAAAACCATTGAGACAAATTTAAGCTGGTGTGCGGGAATACAGCTGGAAGTGGGACACAGAAAATTTGCAATATTTTGAGTTTACTTACCGTATCAGTGTGCAGAAAATGAAGAACTTTATTTGGAAAAGTTAGGGGAGCTTGGTGGCCTAATTTCTGAATTAGAGATAACGTGTTACTCAGTGGTAGGTGATTGGAATGCTACCCCTCACGAGTTGGGTGGTTCCATGTTTGCTAAACATATGTTAAGGTTTTGTGAGGAGCAAGGTTTAATTTTGTCCTCCAAAAACCTGCTTCCAGAAAATAGCTATACATATGTTAGTGAAGCATGGGAGACCAGGTCGTGGCTTGATCATGCAATCTCTAGCTCTGACTTTCATGACTCTATCTCAGAAATGGCCATAAGATACGACATTACGGATGACGACCACATACCTATAGAATTAACAATCCAAATTAATAAAGCACCGGAAATAACAGAAACTAGCAATAGCATCAAGGCAAAAGTTCCATGGAATGTAATCTCAAATGAAGAGTGCCAAATGTACTGTGATAAAACCAAGGACTTATTAAATAGGGTGCAATATGATGGTAATGGTGTAGCACAATGCAGGGATCCAAAATGTAGTGATGCACAACACAGAAAGGACATTATTACATTTTACAATAGTATAATAGATTCTTTATCAAAAGCGGGGGAAAGTATTTTTAATAGCCGTAAATATAAGTCCTCATTCAATAAGCCAGGTTGGCAAGACTATGTGGCTGACCTGTATCAGGCCTCCAGAGATGCTAGGTCTCATTGGCTTGAAGTAGGTCAGCCTAGACAGGGGCCTATATTTGAACTTCACAAAAGAGCAAAGGCTAGGACCAAATATGCCATTAGATTTATTAAGCAAAATGAAAACCAATTAAGGAAGGAAGCCCTTGCAAAGAGTCTGGCAGAAAAGGATACTAACTGTTTTTGGAAGGACATCAGATCCATGCAAAATTGTAACACACCATTACCTGTCAGTGTTGAGGGGGT
This sequence comes from Paralithodes platypus, assembly GCA_032716605.1. Classification (NCBI taxonomy): domain Eukaryota; kingdom Metazoa; phylum Arthropoda; class Malacostraca; order Decapoda; family Lithodidae; genus Paralithodes; species Paralithodes platypus. The sequence continues at coordinate 13,844,892 of CM064582.1, forward strand.
TACGGGTGAAGAGAACATTGCTGACTTATGGAAAACTCATTTTAAGGAACTACTTAACAGTGTAAACCAAAGGTCTACTAATGGTGCAATTCAATATGTGAAAGATAGTAATTATGAAGACATTAAAGTGACTGAAAGTGATCTTGAGAATGCCATAAGAAAACTTAACCTAAATAAAGCTTGTGGGCTGGATGGTATATATGCAGAACATCTTAAATATGCAGATAAGTTGTTAATAGATAAACTTAGTTCTTGCATCACCAGTCTATTTACGCATGGTGTCCTGCCGGAGTCTATGATATCCGTAATACTTGTTCCTGTCATTAAAGATAAATCAGGTAAAATTACAGCAAAAGACAACTACCACCCAGTAGCACTTGCTAGTGTGGTGAGTAAGGTAGTTGAAATGATAATGCTAGAAAGAATGTCTGCATATATTGTCACCAGCAGCAATCAGTTTGGCTTTAAGAAAAATCACGGCACAGACCAATGCATATATGTGCTGAAAGAAGTGATTGATACATACAACAAACTAAATAGCTCAATTTTCTCTTGTTTTCTTGATGCAAGTAAGGCTTTTGATAGGGTGTGTCACAAAACCTTATTTGAAAAATTAGTTAACAGGGGAGTGCCTAGCTATATTGTTAGGATACTTATTTTCTGGTATGCTAATCAAAAAATGTGTGTAAGATGGGGCAACATCCTGTCAGGCTCTTTCGCCGTAACCAATGGTGTTAGGCAGGGGGGGATATTGTCTCCGTATCTTTTCAACGTCTACATGGATGATCTTAGTCTGGAGCTGAACAAGACTCGCACTGGGTGCTGTATTGGCAGCACCATTGTAAATCATCTCATGTATGCTGATGACCTAGCCTTAATCGCGCCCTCTGGAGCAGGACTGGATAAATTATTAAGAGTATGTGAAAAATTTGGAATCGAACATTCAGTCAAATTTAATCCTATAAAGAGCAATATCATAATATTTAAATCTAACCTTCTATTGAAATCAAAGCTACCTAAATTCCATTTGTATGAAGAAATTATAGAAGAAGTAAGTAAAGTAAAGTATCTAGGACACTATATTTCATGTGATCGCTCAGATGATGAGGATATGGGTCGTCAGCGAAGGCAACTTTACATGCAGGGAAATTCAATATTAAGAAAATTTCATATGTGCACATGGGATACAAAAATAACATTGTTCAACTCCTACTGCTCACCAATGTATACAGCACAACTATGGTGGAACTATAAGAAAATGACAGTGAATAGACTAAGTATCTCATATCACAATATCATGAAAATGTTTCTGGGGCTCTCAAAATATGAGAGTACAAGTACGCTATGTGCCTATATGAACTTACACTGTTACAAATCACTCATTAGAAAGCTAACATATAAATTCATTCAGCGCCTTAACACTTCTGAGAACAGGATCATTAAAATGCTACAAACTCCAAGCATAGTGTACACCTCCAGGATCCAGGCACACTGGAGGAAGTTGCTCTATATTTAACCTTAAGTAATGATTTCAGGTCTGCTACTCTACAGAATTAGCATACCGGTACTGAACCTCATAGTGCAGTACAGTACCGATATTCCTATACTGTACTGTAGCAACATACTGTACCGGAAGCTAAATGATGTGAGGCATGGTACTGTACACAATTAGGACAGTGGTTTTGGTAACACAGTAGTTTGATGACCACTGTTTTTGGTTGAGGCAGTGCTGTGAACTACATGATAGCAAGCTGGGTATTATTTAATTTCTTTTTATTTTATGTAGCCTATGTACAGTAGCTTATATATATTTATATATATTTATGTTACTGTAAGGTATATATGGACCCCAGATGGTCCCCTCTGTACTGTGTGAGTCTGAAATAAAGTATTATTATTATTATTATTATTATTATTAGAGAATTAAATCTATTTCCTTTAACCCAGCGCAGATTAAGAGGTGACTTAATTCAAGTGTTCAAAATCATCAAAGGCATCGACAATATGAACTGTAGTAAGTACTTCACTATCGACCAATCTAATTACACGCGGGGAAACGGGTTGCAAAATTATTGGTAAATCTTTTAACTCACATGAATCTAAGAATTTCTTCTTCAATCGAGTTGTCAACTTGTGGAATGGGCTTCCCCGAAACGTTATAGACTGCATCACCGTTCATTCATTTAAACTCCGCCTAGACAAATATCTCGCATCAAACCCGCGACTGACTGCGTTTGTAAATGAATAACTTTATTTTATCCCCCCTCAGTTACTAACCCATCTGTCCCCTACTAACTTCCTAATCCTGCCACGGACATTAGTTCCAGGGCAGTAATTCCCTTTCCAATGTTCCCTTACCCACTCTAAACCACTGTTTGGACACTTGATCCTCAGTGTTTTGGAGGACAAGCAACCTAGAAGGGTCACTAGATATGTTGTTGCTTGATTTCCTTTGTACTCCTTTGTACACAGTGACCATGGGTCCAAAACTACTTTTATTTATTTTGCTCAATCGAAAAACACTTGATATACAGGTAGAACATTCTAGTCTTCACCTTTCACAAGGTAAAAGTGATTTTTGCCTCCTGATATATTATCTAAGCTAGGTTAGACCATTTCTTGGTCTGGCTAACTAATAATAAAAGTAGTTTTGGACCCGTGGTCACTGTGTGTGTGTGTGTGTGTGTGTACTCCCCTAATTGTAGTATACAGGATTTGAGCCTAAGCTCGTGTTGTCCTATCTCTCTCTCTACATTTATCCAATTTTGCTTTAAAAGTTTGGATATTTCTTGCTCCCACCACCAACTTATTCCAACAATCAATGCTTCTATACGGGAAGCTGAACTTTCTTACATCAGACTTACATACAACTTTCCTCAACTTACATTCATGACCCCTGGTTCTTCCCTCGTCCCTCACCACAAAATCTCCCTTGTCGATCTTCGATGTCGATGTGTGTGTATGTGTGTGTGTGTCAGACCAGTAAAGTGTAGAACATTCTAGTCTTCACCATTCACAAGGTAAAAGTGATTTTTGCCTCCTGATATATTATCTAAGCTAGGTTAGACCATTTCTTGGTATGGCTAGCTAATATTAAAAGTAGTTTTGGACCAGTGGTCACTGTGTGTGTCTCGTTCGTCAGACCAGTAAAGTGTAAACAAAGCATTACACAAGAGATATGAATCGGTTTGGCCAAGATTACTCGGTTAATATACGTTTATTAAATATACCTGGGATATTCTCGCTATGCAAGCAGCTCAGTTGAGGTTTTGTGAGTATCTATAGCCTAGGCCTAGGCCTATTAACCTAAGAAGTGCGCAGGGGGGGTACTGAACACCGTTCCGTGGTGCGCAGGTATTTAGGCTGTTTTCTTCACTCAAATCATCATCGTACCATAAATATCATTAATACTTATCCATATGCGCCTATTTTACGTTGATTATGAAGATATTAACCTGTTACAGCAATAAAACAAGAGGAAACAGCGTTTGGATGGTCAAAATCGGCAAATTAGATCGGGAGTTACATAACTGAAGGCTAAGCCAGCCTCCCACTCCACCACTCCTCCCCACGTCTGGAGAGAGACTGTCACGCGATACTCTCTCTCTCTCTCTTTCATTCGCTTGGTAACACATACAAGCACACCCCTCTTATGACTCGCTATTGATAGCACAAAATATATTGCCGAAATAAGGGAATAAGAGGGAGAATAGGTGATAATTGAAGGGGGGGGGGGGAAAGGAGGGGATGTGGAGGAGTGATATTTGCCATGGCCAAGGGGCAATAAAAAACAAAACAAAATAAAAACAATTGATACTGGGCTGGTTTAAATGTTTTTTTTTTAGGCCTTGGATTATATAAGGCTTCCCGCAGCCCACCGGTAGGCCTTATATAAGTCTTGCCGCACTTGCTGGGTTAATAGATTTCCGGCCCCCTTATATAAATACTATACCCAGCAACGGACTTTTTCATGCAACGGACTAGTACCGTCATCTGGGGTGGCTTCGGACAAGTGGACAACTTCGGACATTTTGGATAAAAATTAAAACAAATAAAAATAGAGAGAAGAGGAGTTTGGTTTTGAAAAATAGATGTGTAGCATTCAAGAGGAATGTTGTAACTATATGTAGGATGAACTAATAATTTAAATTAATTAATTTAATTTGTGGTAAATATTTGTGAATATGTAACAAAGAAAACACATGTTTTTGTAAGTGTGTCAAACTTCTACTGAGCATAATTAATGGGATGTGAGGAAGACAATTAACCTACACCAGAATGTTCTACATTTATCTGTGAGACCATACACACAGTAACTCTTTCCCCAAAGTTCATAATACACAGCCTATAGCCCTAACAATTTACTTTTATTGTTTTCCATATTTATTGGGGTGTTTTCGGACATAGTTTGGGGTGATTTCGGACATGAGGTGACATCGGACATCTAATATTAGTTACAAGGTCCTTCCAATATGAACAACAATTAGTACCTAAGTGTATGGTACTTTTACCTAGCCATACATAGCGAGCATCTGTCGAATCATGTCATCACAGGGATCTGCCTTGTATGGGCCGATCGGCTTTTTGCAGACTCCCATTTTCTTATGTTCTTATCATCTGTCATCTTGCTCCCGTTTGAGTAACGCCAATTAAAGGATGCTTAAGACTGAGTAAGGTGTCGGATGTTGACATGATTTGGTGGATGTTTGCTGTGTAAGGTTAGGTAAGAGTATCATATTACATTGCTTTTCATTCACAGGAGTAAAAATGCCACGGATATATAAACCAAAGCCACACAACGAGAAAAGGAAATACAACAGTCATGATGTCAAGACAAATTAAAGAAAGCAAAAGATGATATACAAAAGAAGAACATGAGTGTACGTGAGGCTGCTAAAAAGTGGAAGTTAAGTAAGAGCACCTTACATGACTAAATAAAAGGGAAACATAGTAAACCTGCTGGTTATTGTTAAAGTTCCGTTTGATGGTAAGAAGAAACATCGACATTATATTGCAGTCATAGTAAAGGTTCTACCAGAAATACATGTTCGTTTCCTAAAGCATGTGAAGGGCACAAGTAACGTCTTCATTAACCCAGTTATTGATGATTACAGTGATATAGACAAGGGTGAGATAGTACAAATCCTGCCAGAACCAATACTAGACAAGAAGTGCAGAATGCTGTTCAGTGTTGATGTAAATAAATGGCCAAAATAATAGAGAGAGAGAAATAGAGAGGGTTGAAGAGCTATAGAGAGGAGAGAGAAAGCGAGCGAGCAGGGGGAGAGAAAGTGAGAGAGAGAGGGGTGGGAGAGAAAGCGAGAGAGGGTGGGGCCAAGAGAAGGGTGGGAGAGAAAGCGAGAGAGAGAGAGAGGTGGTAGAGGGCGGGGCCAGGGGAGGGTGGGGCCGGGAGAAGGGTGGGAGAGGGCGGGGCCAGGAGAAGGGTGGGGCCAGGGGAGGGCGGGGCCAGAAGGGTGGGAGAGAGATCGATATCGAGAGCGAGAGGTGGTAGAGGGTGAGAGAAATGAATAAGGAAAGAGGCAATAATGTGATACAAAGTTATATTTTTTGTAAGGTCCTTTTTATTTCATATTATGATTATTTTAAGGTATATACCCTGAAAGGGTTAATTAGTATTTCGGGCCATTTAATTAGCCAAGATGGCATCTAGTCGGCTGTGTGCCATTAGTATTCCTTTAATATGCAGTCATTAAGATATTATTGCTAAGCTTTAATGATATCAGTATTATTTTTTTAGAAGTTTGGTCACAAGTGTGAAATACGTTTTCAAGGAGTCATTATGTGTAATTTGAATGAATTAATTGTATTTTTTTTTGTATTAGAAAAGTGCCTATACATACGGTGTACCTGAATGCATTAGTGATAATAATATAATTGCTTTGTTATTGAGAATACATAACAATTTATATGAAGGTGCTAAAATGCACAGAAACTTGGAATCTAATGTATATGCTACTCTAAGGGCTACAAATGTAAGCATTTCAGTTTGTATTATTTTTTAAAACTCCGTCTTGTGTCCGAAGTCGCCTCTGCATTGTCCGAAGCCGTCGTTCAATACACACACTCAGATTTAAAGGGGAAAACCATTAATGTCCGAAGTCACCTTACCCCAGTCCGAAGTCACCTCATATCGATGATGACTTCGGACACCAATATAAATATTAGTTATAATTAAGCCAAAGGCCTATAATTTTTCCACTGTACACAAGATTATTCTACGTTTCTAAGCTATACATATAGATGCAAAAGATTGCATTATTAAGGCTTTACCTATTGAGTTAGGCTTAAAATTAGGTCAATTAGGTCTGAAGTCACCCCGAATGACGGTAACGGTCCCATTTAGTCCGTTAAATCGAGGTTCGAGTGTATATCCAAAATGGCTGGTATCATAACCTTCATAATATCAAAAGTGTGGGACCTGGTACATCCAAATGGTAGGTATTATAGCCTTTGCAAATATTCATATTGTGGAACATGGTTTTTACATACTTACATACATCCTTAAATACAAAAACCTAAAGATCTGATAGGTGTTGTAATCTTCGCTTCACCAATACTCTGTAACGTGTTAGAGCTAGCTGTTACTAGTAGGCAGTGGATCTCGTTGGGGATGAAGGTTTCGTTCCCGGGAATTTCGTTCCTGGTGTATTTTACCGGCATTACCTCCTGCCTCAACTGCACGACTCTTTGCAGATTGGACACAATCTGACGGCGTGAATGATATTAAATCACTTAACTCACTAACGCCGGAATTGGATACAATTCCGGTGCTCGATCAGAGTCACAATCCAGTCCTGCAGGTGGGGCAGGTAGGTGTAGGCCCGTGGGTGGGCTGGGAAGCTGAGGCGCAACAATTTGCAGCCACTATTACCTCTAAATCCTCCCACCAAATTCCTCAAGAAACCCACTCATGGTTTTCATTACCCATTAATAAGGCAGGTGGGGTGTCTCCTGCGCTGTTTGAATTCCTTTCGGCTCCCAAACTGTCTCTTTATGAACTACAGGACCCCTTTTCTACCCCACCTCCAGCCCACCTAGACAGAGATTTCAAATAGCGTAATAAAGCATATAGAAATTTTTCAAAATTCATCTTAAGTCACCAAATTGCCCAGTCCCTCACGAGGACTATCTCAGCCATCTCTGATCAAAATGTACGGAAGGCCACGGACTTGTCCCGGCGGCTGCTATTACAAAATTCCATACAGTCCCTAGGTGATATCAGAATAGCCCTAATGGAGGCTGTTCGTGCACGCCAGGACTTAAATTAAGGGTGTACTTGGTCAAGAAGCTACCGGAAGACATTGGTCGCCGGGTAACTCTTTCCCCTGTATTAACTGCATCATTACTAAACACAGACAACACATGGAGGGCAGTTTTCAATATGGTAGATAGCTTGAAGATGAGTACCTCCCAGCCGAAGAAGGAGTATTTCAAGAAGCCGTACTCCAAACCAAAGGATGGAGGTAAGTCTCAATCTACCAGTGCTAAACAGTCCTTTCGGGACCCCAAGTCTCCCCAGCAGCAGGGAGGTACTCAGAACAAGCACAAACAGGGTAAACCATCAGGCAAGTGGGCTAACAAAAGTAAGTCACAACACAAGCCTCATCAGGGAACGACCTCTGCCAAACCTAGTCAGCCGTCTACCTCTGCCCCAACACCACCAAAAAACTAGTCAGTCACACTCTCTCTCTCCCAGGGCCTACCGAAGGCGGGTTGGATTCGAGAATAGTACTGCCGGACAAGCCCAGTCAAACGACTGGGTCATTCCAAGCATGTCGCTGGGCCTGGCCCCGGCGAACTTGGGCACGGACAGTGGTAAGCAAGGGCATCACCTGGCGGTGGCTCCGGCGACCTCGTTTACGTCTAACTCGAGGATTCAATCATGTTTCTTTAGAGATGGAGTCACTTGTCCAGGAAATGATCACCAAGCATGTCATTGTCCCAATAGATCCAAATTGCCATGTTTTCACATCCAAACTTTTTCTAGTGCCAAAGAGGGACAGTGTGCAGATGCAACCAGTAGTAGACCTCTCGTGTCTGAACACTCACATTCACAACTTACCATTCAAAATGCTCACAGTGAATCAAATCAGGCTCACACTCCCGCCGCAAAGCTGGATGTGCTCACTAGACCTGAAAGACGCCTACTGGCATGTCCCCATAAACAAACGGTTCCAAAAATTCCTCGCCTTGAGGATCAGGCAAGAGACTTATGTCTTTCAGAGATTGCCATTCGGTTTGAACCTGACACCGAGAATATTCACAAAATTAGTCCGGCAGCCCCTTATGCCAATGTTAGCTCAGGGGATCAAGGTGTTGTGGTACCTAGACGACTGGCTAGTAGTGGCAGAGTCAGAGAGTTTATGTCATATCCATGTCAAACAAGTTATAAATCATGTACAAACCCTAGGGTTCAAGGTCAACCTGGCAAAGTCGAACCTTGTTCCCACACGGGTGATTTAGTGGATAGGGCTGGCCTGGGACACAGCCAATATTACTCTCAGTCAGAGTGTGGACAACCGCAACAGATTTCGCAGGAAATTGTTCCGATTTCTCCACAGTCTGAACACGACGAGAAGGACGTGGGAGCCCATGATCGGTTCTCTCAACTGGATTCAACTAACTGTGAAGTTGGGCCGGTTGAAAGTGAAGAGATTAATCTTGGAAGGCAACAAATTTTTCCCACTCTTGCCGGAGGGGAAATTATGGACCATTCCTCCATTAATTCACAACTTACTGCCGGTCTGGGCAAAGAAGGAAACATTGCACTCAATAATGAAGTGGGTTTCTCCCCCACCTACGGTATGGGTAGACACAGATGCTTCAGGGACAATAGGCTGGGGATATCAGTCGAACCTAGGCCACCAGGGGGTCAAGGTCTTTGGTCCCAAGACGAGATCTTTCATATCAACAAACAAGAACTTCTAGTCCCTTTGTTTTTTTTCCAAACTCACGGCTCTTCTTTACAGGGAAAATCAATAGCCTTTCGGATGGACAATTTGAACGCGGTACATTGCATTCAAAAGCAAAGGTCAACAAGGTCTCGAAAGTTATTAGATTTGTCAGAACAGATTTTTGCTCTAGCCGAGAAGCTGAGCATTCATCTTCATGCATCTTATCTCCCGGGCGTGGCGAACGTCTGGGCAGACGCTCTGTCCCAAAGACAGAGCACACAAGTAGAATGGGCAATAAAGCAAAACGTCTTCAACAAGATGATTGCAGAGCCATACAATCCACAAGTGGATCTATTTGCATCAGAGGGAAACCACAGACTCCCTCTCTTCCTAACCCGCCAGGAGTTAACCTCAGTGGGGAGTCCAAACGCATTGACGGAGGACTGGAACAAATGGAATTCCATCTATCTTTCTCCGCCGCCTCCAGACGCTTCACTCATGTGTCAAGTACAGTAGTTCACAAACTACGGGGTTACCGGGGCTTAGTCTCGATGATCGTGCCACTTTGGCCGGCTCAGGTGTGGTACCACCAATTGAAAACGTGGTGCGAGAACCCGGTGTCACTCCCGGTCTCGTACTTCCACTTGGAGACAATTGGCAACCTAGAGACCTCGCTGACTTTTGCCTTCTAGACATTCAAAATGCCAAATGGTTAAATCAGTATGGGGAGAGTGTTACAAATAAATTTCTTAATCAGTATACTATGTCTACCAGGAGACAATACCAATCTCATTGGAAAACGTTCACAACCTGGATAGTAGAAACGGTGCAAACAGACTCGTCAGTAGCCTTGATCTTTAAATACTTAGATTAGTTGTTTGAACAAAAGCGCTTTTCTGTAGTCAATCTAAAAAAACACTTGTCTGCCATTAGAAACCCTTTTACGACCTAACTGGTCTATCCATACCACAGGCAGATGAGAAAGGGTTCATGAGGGCATGTTTCAAACTGCGCCCACCACCACGTCAGCTCATGCCTACCTGGTCGCTAGACAAAGCTTTGTCCTTACTTCACTCGCGCAAGTGTAATCATGCGCCGGATTTTGACTAATTATTAAAGAAGGCTGTGTTCCTTATGGCTTTAGCGACAGGAAACAGGGTATCTGAGCTGGCGGCGATGAGCAACGAACCAAATTGCCTCAGGTTTGGGAGACTGAAGGAACACTTACAGAATTTACAGTACCGGCACTCAAACGCGGACATACGCATCATATTTTGTGCCCAGTACAAGCTTTAATCAAATTTATGACGGTGGCACTACCTCAACAACCAGGCTGTTTATGGGTCAACAGCACAGGTACTCGCGTCACGAGAAGGAAATTAGCTTCTCTACTCGTGGACGTCATTAGGGAAAGTAATCCCGGCATAGTGGGCAGAGCCCACTACATTAGAAAGTGGGCTGTCTCTCTTAGATATTTACAACATTTTTCAATAGATGACATAGCTAACACTAAATTGTGGGCTTCCAATCATACTTTCTTGACGCGATACCTGTCTGTGACTCTGGATAAGCCAACACTAGCCTGTGTGGCATTACGGCAACGGGTCTAGTTAGTCCATGTGTTATTACTAATTAAGTTTAATCTTAAAAGGTGAAAAAGGAGGGGGGGGGGGGGGGGTTTGTCGGTAAGCCCATAAAAGACCCCTAGAGCCCCTCCGCCGGATAACGTGATAAGATCACGAGCTGTGATACTTAACACTTACGCTGGGGGCATATTAAGGCACTCCTGAATTATTAACCCTACCCCCCCCGGGCAGCATTTTAAAATGACACCGCGGCAGATGGCCAGGAGCCCGGGTCTCATTTTAAAATCCGTAAGCTTGAAAGCCTATTAAGCTTGGTTTGAAAGCTGTGCGTCCGACGCATGTAAACAAAGCCTGTCTTTGCGACACCGCACCTCTGAAACCAAGAAGGAGACGTCGGATCAATGTTGTTTTTGTATGCTATGACAAAATCAGTGTCTGCAAAGGTCCGATATAGGAGAAAGAGAGGGGATATGATAGAGACTTTTAAGATAGTGTCAGGAAAGTATGATGAGGAAGTGTGTGAAGGTATCTTCTTGATGCGGGAGGGAACAAGAACGAGAGGACACTCTAAGAATATTTACAAAGAAAGAAATAGGCTTGAAAAGGCAAAGAACTCATTTTGTGATAGAGTGGTAAATGAGTGGAACGCGCTGCCCCAGTATGTAGTCGATTCCGAATCAATAAGGAAGTTTGAAAGTAATCTTGATAAAGCATGGGGAAGACAAGATTTGAAGTTTGATTATAAAGCAAAAATACAGAATAGTAAAAATGTTGCGTCTCCTGCCGCCGCCGCCGCCAACACAGTGAACGACCGCAGTAGTGCAAGTACTGGCACTGAGCTGGATACACAGGCCTAGTTTGCCTTTTTCCAGAGGATCTACTGTAAGAAACTGTAAGATATTGCAAACATCGTATCGAATCTCTCTCCACGGAAATCATCATCACAACTGAACCAGTTGACCTAGAGAGCTCTACTCAAGGTCAGTTTACAGATCAGAAACAGCACTACGTTTAGAGATGCGTGGGAATTCTCTAGCAGTTAAAATAACAAAGGTATGGGTAGCCTATTAAAGAAATTTTTCGGCCATATCGCCCGGATCTCAATAATGTCCTTAGGATAGCGATCCCGGGCGGGAAGGGTTAATCAAGCATCTCCACTGTATTCTGCCGAAACCTAGGCGAAAATAGCTTCAAAATGAAACCAGAACGGGCTTCGTAGGTGGCGGGGTTCACCCGCAGCGGTGCCATAGACATGCGGGAAAACCGCTAATTATTAGCTCTCGCTCGCTCGGCAACACTGTTGTGAGACTCCCGCGCGAGACACAGTCCCCCTCAGTGAGCGGTCGGAGGTGGGTCCCTCACGCTCCCGCCCACTGACACTCGATTTCTACGGCTTTCACAGGCTTTTAAAGCCTGGAAATTGCTGTAAATTGACAGGACATTCCGGAACGTCACCCGCAGTCAATGGGTTAATAAGTCGAGCTGGTTATACAGCTCTAAAATATTTTTTCTAATTTTAAAGATATCTATTATAGTTATAACTATATAGTATGAATAAAGTGTACACATTATATGGAATGTACAAATAAGTTTTAAGGATAGAATACATACTCCTAGGATATTTGTGTCTGTATTTAGTTGAACAGTAATATAAGTAAGTTCCTAAGCAACAATTGTGATGAACCACAATGTGAGATTTCAGATGTACCTAATCGGTCAAATATAAGCAGATATTCTTTGAAGTAATAGACCAGTCAATTTGACAAGTGTTGTGTGTAAACTAATGGAAACGGTAATTAGAGAAGGAATAATGGAGCATATGAAGTCAAACCAACTTTTCAGTGGGAGACAGTTCGGATTCTTGCCGGGGAGGTCAATGATACTACAGCTAATTAAGGTGGTAGATGATTGGATGCAAACTCTGGAGGATGGTGATGTAATAGACGTGGTATATTGCGATTTTATGAAGGCCTTCAATAAGGTCCCACATAAAAGGTAAATAGAGAAAGTTAGAAGCTATAGTATAGGGGAGAAATGTGTGAAATGGATAGAAGCCTTCCTGAAAGATCAGAGACAGAGGGTACTGGTGAATGGAATAGGCTCGGGGTGGAGGGAAATTACAAGTGGGGTACCTCAGGGATCTGTGTTGGGACCACTACTGTTCGTTATATTTATCAACGACTTACCTGAAGTTATAACCAATGGAAGTGAGATATACCTGTATGCAGATGACACTAAGCTGTATAGAAGAGTGAGGAGTAAGGAAGATGTGGGTTTGCTTCAAGGAGATGTGGAGGGCATGATCGAAGGGATGGTCTGAACATTGGTTAATGCCTTTTCATCCAAAAAAATGCAAGTACATGCGGATTGGGACTAGCAAGATAGACAAGGTAGGATACAGTATGTATGAAGCGATGGAGGAAGTGAATGCAGAAAAGGATATAGGAGTAGTGATAGACAATAAGTTAAATTTTTCAGAACATATAGCGGAGAAGATAAACAAAGCCAACAGAATTGTAGGGCTGATAAGGAGGACATTTGTGTCACTTGACGAAGAAATATTCAGGAATCTCTATACAGCGCTGGTTAGGCCGCACCTGGAATATGCGAACCAGGTGTGGGCTCCATATATGGTAAAGGATATAGAAGCAGTGGAGAAAGTGCAGAGGAGAGCTAGCAAGCTAGTACCAACGTTGAAGAACGCGGGCTATGAACAGAGGTTGAGGACACTGGGACTTCCGACACTGGCATATAGGAGAAAGAGAGGGGATATGATAGACTTTTAAGATAGTGTCAGGAAAGTATGATGAGGATGTGTGTGAAGGTATCTTCTTGATGTGGGAGGGAACAAGAACGAGAGGACACTCTAAGAAAATTTTCAAAGAAAGAAATAGGCTTGAAAAGGCAAAGAACTCATTTTGTGATAGAGTGGTAAATGAGTGGAACGCGCTGCCCCAGTATGTAGTCGATTCCGAATCAATAAGGAAGTTTGAAAGTAATCTTGATAAAGCATGGGGAAGAGAAGATTTGAAGTTTGATTATAAAGCAAAAATACAGAATAGTAAAAATGTTGCGTCTGCTGCCGCCGCCGCCAACACAGTGAACGACCGCAGTAGTGCAAGTACTGCCACTGAGCTGGATACACAGGCCTAGTTTGCCTTTTTCCAGAGGATCTACTGTAAGAAACTGTAAGTAACGCACTGCTTTCTTTCCATTTTTTACTTATTTATGTATGTAAGCAATAAAGACTTGAAATGTTATATGATTCTTTGTCTCTATCTATGGTATTTGTTAGTGGTGATATTGTCACGAATGACCCCCTCCAGTCTTAGATATCATGAATATCGTCAATGATGGAGGGGCCACTAATAAATTACAGGTTTGAGTCCCGGAGGGAAGAAGGAAAGTAGTGGCCCTGAAATCATTGACGATGTAGGGCCCTCCCTTCCATCCCCTTCCCATTCGTTTGATGTCTTGAGTTAGTCTTAATATGTCATTGAAGGAAATATGGCGGCTCAGGGAGCAGCATCGGGGATAGAATCCGCAAGAAATCCACCGAGATGGAAAGCATTATATATAACATATTTTAGGTTTATTTTTCCTTTTTATTTTTTCGAAAGTGTTTTCGTAGTGAGTACCCAATCATAAGATGATTCCATAAGATAATTAGCGTTGCACTTATGACGTAGGACTCTTTCTCCCCGCGGCGGTTGATTCAAACTGGCTACCCGCGGGCGCTTGAAAGGGGACTATTATACTGTACTAATAGACATATCATCAATGATTTCGGGGCCACTACTAAATATTAGGTTTTCCTTCTTCCCTCCGGGACTCAAACCTATAGTTTATACCAATAAAACAATATTTATGAGTGTTACTCTAGAAATTAGTGATGTTATGATAGCTGAGTAATAGAAAATATCTTGGTGAACTTACCCAGTGATCAGGTTATGTTCCTTTCAAAATATGGAGATATCCCATTGAAAAAAAAAAAATGTGTATTCATATTTGAAAAATAATTGAATTAATTGTGACACAAATGTGAGCATAAAGCTCAAGAAATGCTGTGGAAAACATTACCCAGTCAGTATAAAGGTGCCCATTATCAACATTTGTTACCACAATTATTACATTTAGTAGCAGTCTCTACGTTTCCAACGTAAGGCTTATGATCTCAGCCGCTACCACAGCGGGCCGGTACTCACGCGAAGTAACCAAATAATTTCTAGAGTTGCACCTCAATTCACTACTAGGCACGTTGTACACATTCCGAGACGACTAGGAAAGAAGAGATAGCGAAGGAGAGAAAGAATTGTTATAGTTACCCATTTAATCTAGCTGCTCTCCTCTGAGCCATGCTCCATGTTCTATGAGCCTGCGCCAGGACCTGCCAAAGTATCAGTCACTTCGCGCCCACCGTCGATGTCACACGCCTTTTTTGTCTGTGCTTCGCGAGTGCCTGCTTTGCATCCCCTTCGCTTCAACTATTAGTGAGTGTGAGCCTTTTCAGGCTGTTGAGGTTTTAGAAGGATGTTCAGTGATGTAGGCAGCGCTTTACTACGGCTTTATGGCGTGTTTATGGGTGTGCGCGTAGTGCTGGAGACGTGTTTATTTATTTGTTTTCTTCGGGGTGGTTGGTCCTCAACGCCGCGTAGCGGTCGTTGTGTGTCTATTCTACCCTCGCTTTTCGGGTTCATGTTCACTTTAACTACCCTTAACGTACCTTGGGGGGGGGATATGCTTCCCGCGGGATGCATTGTGTTTCTTTCCCTTTGTGACTTTTTGTTTTATTGCTTTTTCATATGACTACGTATCGATGTTTTACAAGACTTGAGCATGAAGTTTCTCTGGATTCTGCTTTGTGTGAGCATAGGCCACATAGCCTTTATTCTCTCACAAACATGCTGCTTTGGTCTCAACTGACCTATAGCCCTTCTGATTTGTTTATTAAACTTGTCCATAGTTGGTGGTCTTGTATTTCGTTCGCCTGGTTCAGGCTTTTGTCAGTTCCTTTTCGTTTCCCCGGGCCTACTTGACTCGTGGATACGTGGTTCTGGTGAAAATGTCGGTCAAGCCCTAGGCTATCCTCCTTTTATTTTATTAATTTAACATAATTGTGGGGCTTCTCGGGCAGTGTTTAGCTTTGTTACTAGGTTTTTTCACTTAGGGATTGACGCTGCCCTAGTCTTTTCTCGTTTATGTGAATTGTGTAACTAGGCTAGGCCTGTGTTTTTTAACTTGAGCTGACCGCCGTCGGATTGGGCCACATAGTCCTGTCCTGTTTTCCTCTTGACTTGCTGGTTGGTCTTCTACGCTCTTGTTAATATTCTCATTAATTGTGTGTTTAAGCTAATCGGTTTTTGCCTTGAGCTGCCCGCCGTTGGAATGATCCACACAGGTCCTTTCCTTCTGCCTTCCTTTTGTCTCCACTGACTGGGAAGTCTTGGTCTCGTAGCTCTCGGTTAAATTCTCGTTTTTCTTACAAGTCCATGTTTCTGTTCTTCCCCTGCCTGTGGTTACTTGATCACTAAAAAGGGGGGGGGGGATGTCTGGAAACTGTACGCGATAGGGGCCCCGCTCACAGGGAGGATATGCTTGGACAAGTTGACTCGATTTTCGTGTTTACTCACGTTTTTTCGCCACACAGGCAAGGGTCTTCTGGTGTCCTCAGCTCCTTCATCTTTTTAAATCCGCCCTAGAAGCGCCTTTATCTTTTTGTTATGCCCTGTGCCTTGTCAAGGCCTAGGCCACATAGCTTTTCACTTGACTTGGTTTATGTGCCCTGTTTTGCCCCCCTCTTCATGTACCTGGACAGGGCTTTTTGGACAACGGCTGATTGGCTGTTTTCCTATCCCTTATGTCCTGTTCCTTGTGTCCTCCTTCTGTACCTGGTTCCCGCCCTACGGGCGTCCTCCTTGTATACTGGGAGGGCCCAAAGACCACCTGAAAAGTCCTAGGACTCGACCCAAAGTGGCGATGTCCTGTGTGTTTTGGATTCCCTCCCCGCCCCTATTTACACTTATAGGGTACTGTTGGGTTGCTCACACTTGACCTTTTCCTTCCAGCTGGTGCCCGCTCTACTGCCGGCTGTCCCTACGCCGCCGCTGCCGCCGCTTCGCCGCCTCCTCCCTCCGCTCTCACAGAGGGTTCTCAGGTATTTCGAAGGGTACCACTTTCCCCACGATTTTGGTTAGGACCTGTTCCCAGGGTTGGGCCTCGCTAAGGGGCTTGTCCCAGCCCTGGTGTTGAGGGTCTCTGGTGTGGGTGTTTTCTTTTGACTTTCCTGTTATACTTGCTACATAGCTTCTTACTGGATATTGTCTTATTGAGTCTTACATGCTGAATTGGCTCTACTGCCTCATATTGCCTGTCTCACCTCTACTGGTGGGTAATGCTTCCCCATTTTTCAGTGCTGTGATGCCGGCTCCTCCCTGCTCTCGGCCGAAGTGTCAGCGGACGGCCTTGCGGGATCACCGGGAATGTTGCCTCCACACGGCCTGCTATGGGAAGGATGTTTACGATCCCCGCCGGTGTGGGTGTGTGTCTCTCCGCTCTTCAACTACTCGAGACTCTCCCTACGTCGGCGGAAGGACAACGGGCCAGGACGTCTCTACGCCGATCATGGGACGTCATCTCCCGTCACGTCCAAAGGGTCCTGCACAGGGCTCCTTCCTTCCGTGAGGATGACGTCCGGGTGTTGTTAGGGATCCCACCTACCTCCGATGCTCCACGCCGTTCCCGCTCCCCTACTGTTCGTCACTCTCGCTCTCCTCATACGGCTCGGGGCTCCCCTCCCGGGAGTTCGGGTCAGGCGGGTGGGAGGGCGCGTTCCAGGGAGCGGGCCCCCAGGCGTCATGAACATCGTGTGCCTCCCTCCGACCTCTCCATGACTTCTGGAACTTCTGGCAGGAAGAAACGTCACCGATCTCCGTCCCCTGCTGATCGACCCCGTCTTGCTTCTCCTCACCTCAGGATGAGCCCCCCTCCTTTGCAGGGTTCCACGGTCTTCAGGGCCAAACGCCGTCCTGCCCCGCCTGCCGAGGAGGTCGTTCTCCATCCT
The DNA here is from genome assembly GCA_032716605.1 of Paralithodes platypus. Lineage (NCBI taxonomy): Eukaryota > Metazoa > Arthropoda > Malacostraca > Decapoda > Lithodidae > Paralithodes > Paralithodes platypus. The sequence continues at coordinate 13,862,453 of CM064582.1, forward strand.
GCACCATCTTCAGCCTCTGGTGGGGTGGAGTTCGAGCCTCTGCCTGCCTCCCAGCCTGTGAGGGGTCCCGGCCTCTTCCCTATGGCGGGCCCGGCTGTGGTGGTCCCGGCGGCGATGCCCTCCACGCCTCCTCCTCAACCTGGGGGTTCCGACACCTCGATCCCTTGTGACCAGCAGTCTCCTCCTCGTCTCCCTGACCATTTAGACGATGTTCTTGAGATGGAGGTTGCAGATTTTGATCGGCTGGAGGACGAGGATATGGGGGTCGACTCGTCTTCGGACGGTGCACCTGATTCGGGCCAGGAGGACCCCGACGTGGCGGCACAGTCCTCTCCACCGTCCCCTGAGTTCTCCCCGCTCACGGACCATGGGACCCGTGGGCCCAGTGAGGCTGGTTCCCTGTCTCCTCTACAGACGTCCTTCCCTCCTGCTGCGGAGACGGAGTTACGGGCGGAGTTGGCGTCTATTCGTCTTGAGATGGCCTCCAATAAGGCAGACATCCTCTCCTCTGTCACGGCGGCCATGGAGGCAGTGGTCTCCCGGTTGGGTACTACTAACCCAGTGCCTCTGCAGACTCCGCTTGTGGCTCCTCTCCCACCTGTTGCCGACCACATCCCATCTCGGCCTGCTCTCCCGGTCGTGGTACCGTTGTCATCATCTACTTCATCACCTGCGCCTCCGACACCGCCTACGACTCCTCTCTGGCCCGTTGTTATCCCGGGCCAGGGTTTGGGGTTGTTCTCTCACCCCCTCTCCGTGCCGCCTCTCTCCAAGTTTAAGGTCCCCAAAGACAAGATGCCATCCCTGTATGGGAATTCTGTTGCTTGGAGAGCTGTGATCGCCTCCAACCCTGAGGGGGCGGTCCACCTGCCGACCGGAGAGCGGGCTGTGCCGGAGGGCTGGGCTATCCAGGTGAATGAGAAAAACATCTTCAGGGCCATTACTCCACAGGGTCTGGTCCCTGAGGTCGATGAGAGGGTGTACCCTAACCGGCAAGACATGCGGTATTTTTCATATCGTCCGTCGGTCTTGCCTTACACTGCCACCAAGCCCTGGGCTGATTACTCCCGCCAAGACCTGTCTGCGGATGTCCACTCCCTCTCTGCCATCTCAGGGACGCTGTACCTCAGGAATGTGCGAGATCGGGACGGGGTCCTGATGCTCGAACTCCCGCACGTCTGTCCGGGTCCCTGGGGTGAATGGATCCGTGAAGCAGTGGAGTTTGGTCAGTCCATGGCTGAGACCTTGCTGGCCATCCCATCCATGGATTCATCTTTTCTGTCGGGCATGCTCCTTACCTCCTCGGGCTTCCCTCTGCCTGTGTGGGAGTGGCTCAATGCTCCCAAACTGTCGGTGGGCCCCCTTCCGTGTTCCTTTTTCACGGCACCGGAGAAGGCACCACTGGACCGGGACTTTAAGTTCCGTCAGCGAGCGGCGCGCCAACTTTCAACTCTTCTTGCTCAGTTGGAACTGGCGCGGGTTCACCTCCGCCTTATTGAGTCGCTGGAATCGGCTGATCATCGCCAAGGTTTTGAGCATGTCCGACGGATCACCCTGCAGCTTGCCCTCAACCCTGTTCAGGACATCCGCCACTCCCTCCATGAAGCCACTCGTTGCCGTCAACAACTTCGGGTGGCTTTCTGTAAGAAGGCCCCTGCCGACGTCCGCAACCGCCTCCTACTGACTGACCTTCTGACCCCTGGACTGTTCCCTGAGGAGGCTTGGCAAGGGGCTTTCTTACTGGCGCAGAGTGACACATACTCTGCTCAACGGAAGGTGGTGGCGAAGCCCACTTCATCCTCCTCCACCCGCGGACGCGGGGGCAGGTCTGTCGCCGGCAGAGGGCGCCAGGCTAGAGGTGTGGCCAGGGGACTGGCTCACAGGGGGCGTGGTGTACCCGCCTTCCGTGGTCGTCGGTCCCCGGATCGCCGTCCCCGTCAAGAGGGGATGCGGCGCTGGCAGGCGCAGGGCCCCAGTTCCTCCGCTGCCAGACACAGCCTGGAGGGGGATTGGCCGGAGCGCGAGGCTCGTCCATCGTTTCGGCGGGGCGGGGGGACGTCTGAAGGAGGACGTGGTGGCTCTAGCTCCCACTACGATAAGTCGAAGAGGGGCTCCGCGCCAAAAAACGCGTAGTTCCTCCTGGCCAGTCCCCTCTTCCCTCGCCCGACCATTTCGTCGAAGCGGTGATGGGCCTGACACAAGGCGCCCGCACCGGCTTCTTCCGCCCCCACTACCGGCAATGGCCCCGCCGGTCGTGGGCGCGTCGGGTGGTCAAGAAGGGTCTGACTTGGAGGTGGAGGTCCAGGCCTCCTCTCAGGTGCCCTCCCCGACAGCGACCAGTGTCTCAGGAAGTGGCCCACGTGATCATGTCCATGCACGAGGAAGGCGTTATCAAGGAAATATCTTCTACACAAAAGGTATTTCTGTCTCATGTGTTTCTGGTCCCAAAGAAGGACTGCGCTGCTATGAGGCCGGTGGTAGATCTCTCAGTCCTCAACTCTCACATTGTGAACACCCATTTCCGCATGCTCACCATCAACCAGGTACGCCTGGCACTCAAGCCCTTGTCTTGGGTGGTCACCCTGGATCTGAAGGATGCTTATTGGCATGTGCCGATGGCTCCTCGGTTCCAGGGCTGCCTAGCACTGCAGTCGGATCAACGGGTGTTCCAATTCACCAGACTACCATTCGGCCTCAACATAGCACCGCGGGTCTTCACCAAACTGGTGAAGCAGGCTCTGACCCCCTTGCTCTTACAAGGGATTCAGATCCTGTTTTACCTGGACGATTGGCTCATCTCCGCAGACTCTCTCACACACTGTGTACAAGACACGCTCACTGTAGTCAGACATATCACAAACCTGGGGTTCAAACTAAACATTCCCAAGTCCTGCCTCTCACCGTCACGAGAAGTGACGTGGGTGGGCTTGCACTGGGATCTCCAAAGCGCCACCGTTTCCCAGAGTCGAGTGAATGCGGCGAAACTTCGAAGGAAGCTCTTTGTCGTGTTGCACTCGATCTCGATAACACAAAAAATCTGGGACTCCCTACTAGGGTCTTTGAATTGGGCGTCTCTGACCGTGCCCTTGGGCCGGCTCCGACTAAAACGCCTCATTCAGCTGGGCAACAGGCACTTCCCTATCTCGCCCCCTTACCGTTTGTGGACGGTACCGCGCTCAATACATCTGAGACTGACACACTGGGTCGCTCGGGGCACGCTCTCTGCGGCTGTGCCCTGGACTGCTCCTCCGCCGACCATCTGGGTAGACACAGATGCGTCGAGCGAGGTGGGGTGGGGCTATCAATCAGACATGGGACATCAAAACCACGGCAGGTGGTCGGGGCTCTCACACTTCCACATCAATGCCCTGGAACTGTTGGTACCGTTGTTCTTCCTGCGGGATCATGGACTGGCCCTCACGAGCAAGTCGGTGGCCTTCAGGATGGACAACATGTCCGCGGTTCATTGTATCCAAAAGCAGGGCTCCTCCAGGTCTGTTGTGCTCCAAGACCTGGCGGAGAAATTGTTTTACCTGGCCGATCATTACAGCATCACCCTGCATGTGACTTACCTGCCCGGGACGGCCAATCTTTGGGCGGATGATTTGTCGAGAGGAGAGAGCACCAAGGTAGAATGGTCATTAAGACAAAGCGTTTTCGACGACCTCGCAGCCTCCTGGGGCCATCCGCAGGTGGACTTGTTCGCCTCCTCAGGAACGAACAAGCTGCCGGACTACCTCACCCGCTGGACTTGTACTCAGGCGGGGGGGCCGGATGCCTTCAGCGAGGACTGGAGCAGGTGGCAGTCGATTTACGCTTTTCCACCGCCCGACGCACTGCTTATGTGCAAAGTCCTACACAGGCTGAGAGAGTACCGTGGCAAGGTTTGGTTAATCGCGCCCCTCTGGCCGGCCCAGGCCTGGTATGCTCAGCTGAAGCGATGGTGCCCGAGTCCCGTTCCCCTGTCTGTCTCAGACTTCCACTTGGGACAGATTGGAGACCTAGGGACCTCGTTGGCATTCGCATCGTGGATGTTTGTGAGGCAGGGTGGTTACCGAAATATGGACGTTGCTTGACTGATATGCTTAATCAGCACTGGACTAAGGCTACTTGGAAGACTTACGAGTCTCATTGGAATACTTTCACTAAATGGATCAATGACACCGAACAAACAGTTCCGTCGGTTGCGTTAGTCTTCCATTACCTTAATCACTTGTTTGCGACACGCACATACAGTCAGGACCCCCAATACACGATTCCACAATGCGCGAAAACCCTAATACACGAGTTACCCCTCGAAAATAACATTAATTAATTAAACATTAATTACGCGAGGTGGTACCACAATACACGAATCGAGAGCTAAGAAGGGGCCAAATCAGCTATTCCCGCTTGATACGCGAGCACGTCTACGTTTCGCGAGGCCCAGGAGTAGCTCCTAAAAAAGAAGAAGACGGGCATACGCCTGCCTTCCCTCCCGCTTACCCTCCCTCCCTCCCTCCCACAGTCCCGCTCAAGCGCTCATAGCCGTGCGGAGTGACCAAACGTTTGTAGTGCCTGCCACTTTTTTCGCCATGCCACGCCAATATAAGAAGATAACACACAAAATGAAGGTGGAAGTGTTGGATCGCAAGAAAAAAGGAGAAGGAAACTGTGCAATAGGCTTGTCAGAGTAAACTGTTTATCGGGAATTTAGATAAAGAGGTTAAATTACATATCACTGGTACATGAAATATCCCAACAAATAGTTATAATATAATTACCAACGAGGTATTCGATGGGTGTAATCCAGTCCCCCACACGCGGCTAATTCAATTGCATGACATGTAGGAATGTTCACATAATACAATATCAATACAATGAACTTAGCTTAGAGGACTGGTGATGTAGGACTGTTGTTATAAATTATTAGTAGTTGTAGCACATGGTGAACTGTGGGTTGAGTCAGGGCCGGGGGAGGAGATGTTGACTGTACGGTGTTGATTGAGAGACTAAAAGGGCCGGCCTCCGATCGCTTCGCGAAATTACATATGGCTGCCGGCTCATAATAATTATAACCCATAACTTGGTTTCATAATACATCTAGAGCTGATGTAGATATTTATACATTACAGTTAATATTTAACCTAACTTAAGAATAAACTACAATACACAAAGAACCAGCCGAAATCGTACAAGCGATACGATACCGCCAAATTCAAATGTCCTATTGGACCAAAACCTGTCGGGATCATTACCCTATTCCCGACATATTGCCCGCCACCAAAAATGATATACAGGAACAAAAAAAAAAAAAAAAAAAAAAAGGACATCGAAGTCAAAGATCACCTTGTTGGATCTTTGATCTCCAAAGATCCACGGACCTCATAGCCGTCCTCCTTTTGGGACGAGCGCCACCTGAAGCCTGAGGAGGATCATCCTTCTCATCATCTGCTGCCCCACCTTGAGGAGCACTGTCACCAGCACTCTCCCGCGGAGGGGTATCAGTAGAGACGCCAGGATAATCCGGCAGTTCTACATCCTGCTCCAAGGGATATAACCTCACGACTGGGCGAGTAGTAACCCCAGTCGAAGTTCGTATTTAGCAACCCTTATAAGACCATCAATGCCCTGGAACAAATCGATAATCCTCCCAAGCTTCCAAAATAACCTAGGACGCTCATCATGAATCAGGACGATATCCCCGATACGAGGCCATCGTTGATTCGTCCCTTTGATCTTATGAGAGTGACGCTCGTGAAGAGACAGCAAATATTCTTGGGTCCACCGTTTCCATAGATCGTCGGACACCTTGTTTACATACTGGAAGCGACGACGTGTGGCGTCAGCATTGCCGAACGTAGGGTCATGCAGATCTTCGTCATTTACGGACGATCTAGGAAAGGTATTAAGGGTTCATCCACGTGTCATCATGGAAGGCGAAATGGGTAAGAGGTCATCAACATCTGCCGAGGTATAGGTCAAGGGCCTGTCGTTGACTAACATCTCAATCTCTATTAACACCTTACGAGCGGCCTATGCGGTTTATTTATATGTACCGCACAGCGGGGTGTTTTTAGCCAAAATAGGGCTGTTTACGTGATCATTTTCATGCCTAAATAAGACCCAGAACGTAAAACAAGTACCTATCCCTGAAAGGGCATAAACAGAGCTTTCGAATGACACCATAACGATCCTTGTATGATGGATAGTTTTCTTGCAATAACCGTGCAACGCGAGTGCAAAAAGCAGGTAATTCGGTAGTTTCGGTACATAATTGAGTATGTAGCGAGTGAGAGAGGGAGGAGGGAGCTGAGATTTGTGTCAGTAGGTTCGCCGCGGTGGTCTGGAGCAGTCATACGCTCGCTAGTCTCCTGCCACCACTTGTCTCTCTCTCTCAGCCACATTACGTGCTGAAATTGCCACTCGACCTATGTCGAGCGCCGCCACATAGTCCAGCTTTATTTAACTCGACTTATGTTGCTCGCCGCTAATTAAGGGTTAAGATGGTTTGCAACTCCCGTCTGGTCACCAGTGCCCTTCCTAATACCTTCTTCAAGGCAGATTTGACGATACCGATTGTTCTCTCCCAAATCGCCCCAAACCATGGTGCACGTGCTGGTATAAATCTCCATTGACAACCCTTTCCAGTGAGGGTAGCCACAACCTGCGGGTCATCCATTAAACTCTGGAGATATTTAGAGGCCCCGACAAAACAAGTCGCATTATCGCTCATAATAATTTGAGGGAAACCATTGCGGCCTGCAAAGCGTCTTAGAGTATGCAAAAACCCCTCACTGGATAGGTCGTCAATCAATTCAATATGAATCGCTCTGGTTACCGCACATGTGAATAGGACGGCATATACCTTTATGATATTACCGGGCGATTCTCTAACATGAATCGCTCCGGTGTAGTCTACCCCGGTTACCTGAAATGGTTCAGTCCTTTGTACCCTGAACTCAGGCAAGGGAGGTAGATCAACTGGGGAGTAAGGCTTACCCTGTAATCTTTTACAGATCGTACAGCTATTGTGGATCCCTTTAATTGCTTGTCGCATCTTAGGGATCCACCAACGTTGTCGCATATACGCCAGAACATAATTTACGCCAAAATGTAGGCAGGTCCGATGGCATTGGCGAATCAACAGTTTGGTAATCAAATGAGAGGAGCTAAGGAGGACAGGATATTTCGCAGAATCAATAATGTCCGCTTTTTGTATCCTGCCTCTACACTTAATAATGCCTCCTTCCATATATAATCCTAGCTGCCTCATTAAGTTAGAGGGTTTGGCCTTTGACTCCTTGCTCAGGATTTGATGTTCAGTAGGATAAGATTCCTTTTGTACTAAACATATTAGTTTTGCTTCTGCTGATCTCAATTCATGGAGTCTGATATGCTTCGAATCTTCACTAAGGAAAGACCTGTGAGCCCGACTTCTCATGTTGTTAATGAAACGGTATATCCATGCAAATACCCGTATTACTTGATCATAGCTGCCGTAACGTTCCCACTCTACCAACTTGTTATCCTGATGTGTAGTACTCACATTCGAACTACTTAACACATCATCTTGGGGCCGACTTGAAGGATCAGATATGTATTCCCTGAAATCCTGAGGCCATTCAGTTGGAGATGTAAGCCATGGAGGTCCATGCCACCAAATAGAGGAAGACATAAACTGCTGTGCTGAGATCCCCCGGGAAATTATGTCACTGGGGTTATCCCTGGTGCTCACATAGCGAAATGTAGCTGTAGGAACTAAGTCATGAATCTCATCAGTGCGATTAGAAACATAAACAGGTAACACTTTCTGGCTGTGTACCCATGAAAGCGCTATTTGACTGTCGCTCCAGACATAGACGTTATTAATCTGTAGTATGTCTGCATAGGCATCCAGTGTAAACTTTATTAGACGAGCAGACAGAAGCAATGCAGTAAGTTCTAATTTAGGAACTGTAATCTTCTTTATAGGGGCTACTTTGGCCTTCGCTATAGCCAGCGTCGCTTCACTACCATTGCATATGTATATGGCAGTACCGTACGCACTATTACTAGCATCAGAAAAGGCATGTAGATCCACCTGTTGACCACTAATAACCTGACGATTAAGTTGGACCTTGCAACATGTGGAAAGGTCCGACCGAATCAACCGCCAAGTATCTTGTAACTCAGTCGGGAGGGGCGTGTCCCAATCTAGTTTTAGCCGCCATAGTTGCTGTAAAAACATACGAGCACGGATTGTTACAGGCAGCAAAAAACCTAGGGGATCAAACAACCTTGCTGACAAGCTTAAGCAGTTTCGCTTGGTCATAAGCTCACTGCCGCATGGGGTGTGACAGAAGGATATACAATCTGTGGTAGTGTCCCATTTGTGGCCTAAAAACTTCACCTCACTATTCTCAGTAGCTACACCGTCAGAAGCAAATTGACCTTTCAAAAGACCACTATTAGTGGCCCATTCTCTTAAGTATAAATGAACCTTGGCAAATTTATCACGGATCTCCCAGCATCTCTTGAGCAATAAATCTTCATTGTCTCCGGTGCCTTGAAGATTGTCCACATAGATCCCCTGCTTGATCTCATTCTTGAAGTCAGGATCTAGTCCAGCCTCCTCAAGATGACGCAAGATAGTAGCGTTGAGAAGGAACTGGGAACAGGTCGCCCCGAATAAGACGACTCTGAACCTGTAGACCAGATACTCCGAATCTAGATCCATTGGGTCCCGTGGCCATAAAAATCTTGTCGAGTCCCTGTCTTCACGATGGAGTTGAAGCATCAGGAAGGCCTTCTCAATATCGGCGACCCATGCAAACTTATGACATCTGAAGCGCAACATAATTTGCGCTAGATCAGAGACCAGGGACGGACCCGTGTACAGACAATCATTCAGGCTATAGGAGCGATCACTGGATTTAGCAGAGCAGTCATACACAATACGAACAGGAGTGGTGGAACTGTCCTTTTTAATCCCATGGTGAGCAAGGTAATGGATGTCATCCCCATACTCACTGAGATCTACTCTCTCCACAAATCCACGTTGTACCTGCTCGGCCAAAACTGCCGCATAAGTCTCGCAATAACTTGGATCCTTGACAAACTGCTTCTGAAGCCCACGCAACCTACCAAGTGCTAGATGGAAATTAGTAGGTAATTTACTCTTGTTATCATTCCAAGGGAGCCTTACCACATACTGACCTCTGCCAGAGTCATACGTTACAGTCTCTTCATACGAGCTTAACGCTAGCTTGGACTCACGATCAAGTTCATGTGGGTCAATTCCAATATTGTCCAAGTCCCATAGCTTATCTATATCAGTACATGTATTATCAGGCACATTTGGCCTAATATATTTATCTATGGGGCTTACTGCTACCTTGAGGACCGTAACCACCTCCACCTGTGTGTCTTGAGAGGAAGTGGCATAGGATCCAGAAATGGCATAACCTTGGATCGTGGGGAGCATTATTAGCTTATCTACCCGCCGATATCCAGGGTGAACCAGGTCGTAGTAATAATCAGCTCCGACCAGTAGCATAATACCATTGTTAGCAGAGAGTTGATCATCAGCCAGTTTATACCCCTTGCTTCTGAGATATTTCAAATGTGGTTGAATCTCTGATGCTATATAGAAACTAGGTAGTGTGTCGACCACAACAGCCTTGATGGGACATACCTTTTTTCTATAAACATATGAAATCTCCACAATATCATAGTCACTGGAATCTATTTCACCAGTGAAACCATGGAGACGCAAATTCTCTTGACCCTTGCTGGTACACTTGAGCTGGGGTAATGATGACCGCAGAACGAATGACCTCTGTGAGCACAGGTCAAGTAAGGTGCGCGTCATTATAGTATTATTATTCCTCCCCACTACTGGCAGCATCATAGTAGGAAGCAATTGACATTCTCGAGAAGCAATGGACATGGTAGATACTTTATCACCCTCGCTCTTACTTTTCTCATGTGACTCTTTGGGGGTTCTCCCCTTTTCTTTACCGTCGTGCCGATCAGACTGGGTGCAAAGGGAAAACCAATGTTTCCCCTTGCAATACTTACAAGGTTTGATGTAGGAATTGGTGCAGGTACTGTTGAAGTGGTCTCTTGCCATACAGCTGGTACATAACTTAAGCGATTTAGCCTTGCTAATCTTCTGTGTAGCCTTAGGATACTTAGGACACTGATACCACAGATGACCGTGGACACTGCACAACTTACAACCTAATGATATTGGCCTTTTCTGTTTAGGAGAGGTCTGTACCGGGAAAGCTGCAGTAGATGGCGACATCTCCACTTGTCGGTAGTGTCCAGTACTCTCCATATTGAAGACTTCAGTCTGGTACACCTGCACCAACGCTTCCAAGTTTAGTGGAGAGTCGCTTAGTTGTCGTCGTAAGATTTCCCTTAAGGGAGAGGGTATCTTATTCAAGATATTCACACTAAATATCTCCTCCTTGGTGACGGCCATTGTCTCCATAGATCGGAGGAGGCTCTCAAAGGAGGCATAGTACTCCTTTAGGTCCGCCACATCATAGGATGGAGGATCTAGTGTGAAGAATTTGGTAATTAAAGCGGTCTTGATGACTTCCACTCTCCCGTAAGTTCTCTTCAGCAACTCCACTGCAGACTCGTAGCTGTTAGCTTCTAGCTTGTACCCATCGACTAACTTCAATGCCTCCCCTTTCAATTGACCACGGAGATATGTGAACCTTTGCATGGATGTGAGTGTTTTATGATGATGGATGGAACACTCAAAAATATCCCAAAATCCAGTCCAGGTAGCCGAATCCCCGGAAAAGGTAGGCAAAGTAAGCTTCGGCAGGTTAAAACCAGTCGCCTTTGGTGTACCGGTATCCTTAACAGAGGTTGATTCTTGGGTGGAAGATAGTCTGGCTAAGGCTGTATTAACGTCCTCAAAGTACTCAAAATCTGCCGACATTTCTTCTTCCACATCGTCAGTAACTGTCAATAAACCATATACCTGCTGAGAATAACTATCATAAGTAGCTAGCGATTTAGTAACAGTAGCAATTTTACCTTTTATCTGATCAGCCGTGGCACTTATTAAAAATTCATCAAGATCTCTTAAACCTCTATTTAAACTTCCCTTCATCCCTCCCTTAAGAATCTTAAGTTTCTTCAAATCTGTCATCGTTAAGGTTTAATTTTAAGCAACTTAAACTACAATGAGGTCAGACTACAAACCGTTAATCGCTTAGGAATCAACAGCGGCAAACTCCCATTACTTAAGAAATTTACTCAAAAAGAATTACATAATACCTACAGTCCCCTTAATATAAACTAACGAAAGGAAATTATCTGACTAGACAACAACATAAAGTACACTGGGGCTATCTATGAGGAGACCGACTACTGCGACGAAAGATAGTCCCTTACCATCTTAATGACCTGGGCCAACAAATGATCGCTGCCTTCATTGGTGAGGTGGACGCCGTCCTCGGACATATACTGGCTCCCAAAACTATATGTGGAGAATCGACCACCAAGGTGCTTGTATTTCCTCTTGAGGAGAGCATTGACCGAGTTCTTCACCTTGTGGTATTCGCCTGCCGGTATACCCCGAGGAGACTCCCTCTGCTCTAATCCCAATACAAGACAGCGGCCATTCGTGGATGCCTCAATCTCATAGGTCAACTCCTGGATCTTAGCCGCGAGCTCCTGCGGGACTACCCCAGAGACGATGTCGTTACCGCCTAACACTAATACAGTGATCTCGGGCCTTAGGCTCAAAAGACCATCCCAGGCTGGTTGGGACCTGATATTATCGAGAGTGGCTCCTGGGGCACTAAACACCCTCACAACAAAACCCGGGTCATAAAACTCTCGGCGGGAAACCCCTAGGCGACCAACATAACTGTGGCCTAATATACCCACCACTTTCCCAGGGCTCTGATTGTATGAGGAGGTTGGTGTAAAATTCACCCCAATGCTACTTCCTGACGCAGCTGTGGGATGGTTCCTTTGAGCCATGATGTATTGACAAAAGAATTAAATACTAAATCCATTAAAGGAAAGGGTAAGGTGAAGCACTAATTATTGTAAGCCCTTTATTTGTTAGTAGTCTTGGCAAATCCAACGTCAAGGCTATTAACCTAATTGCAATGACGACTTGTCTATTTTGACTGCTATGTCGTCATTCCAACCGCGGTTAAAAAGAAAACGTCTAGAGTCTACTCCTTATCTTGCTCTAGGAGACGTTGTACATTAACCAAAACTACCACCGAAGGTGAAAAAAGTATAGAAGAGAAGAAAAAGGGGTTTACCTTAGTTACCGCTCAAGGCCCATCCCGTGTTCCGTCATGCGCCGATCCCTGTCGAACGTGCGCATGAGCGACCCTCTCTTGTTATCATTTTTTCACGCGTCGCCATTGTTGAGTCCGCTTTTGTTGTGCTCCTTCAATTCACCCTGTTTTAGGTTCGTTTCGGCTTTTCTGGCCTTCTTTTTGTTAGACAGATGTTACGTGATCTAGGACACACGTAAATGGGCTCCTCAGTGTGTTTAATGGAGACGCGTGTGGAAATAGCTACCGAAGGTACGGGGGCGCCTGGCGTTCCTCGTATGTGTTTTTCATTCCTTTCTCTTTTCATATTCTTTTTTCCTGTTAGTCTGGGCATAGTTTAGCTTATTTTAGCCTAGCTTGTTTCTCATTCAGGAATTGCTATGCCCTATGAGTTTTCATATTTTCATAGCCTAGGTGTACAGTTGGTTCACGATCTGAGATTTCGTGGTGGCGGTGCTGTTTGTAGGGTTTGTGTCGGCCGCATTATTAGCGTTATTCCCGAGTCCCCCCTTACGAGCCTTCACTGTGTCTCAAGGGCCTGGGCGCTTGGTGGTTCGTGATATCCAGGGGTACCCTACGGGGGCCTCTCCCTCACACCACAGGGTTTTTTCGCCCCTGACACATTCTCTCCTCACGGCTAGGCCACCCTTTTTCTCGCCAGTTTCATTTACTGGTTTTTGTGTTCCCTTACTGTTTTCACCTCCATCCTTTCATTCCCTTTTGCCCAATCCTGGGGTACCCTACGGGGGCCCCTGTTTGTGCCGAACCACCCTTCCTGCCACTTCTCCTCATGGGCTTTGCTCTCTCTCTGTGGGTGGGGTGGTTCCTGGGGGATGTGCCTCCTCTCCCCTGGTGTGTCTTCCTTGCCTCTCCCTTGACCGGTTGAGTCAGGATATTCAAGGAAGACACTGCTCAGCTTGATGGCCATCGTCGCTTGGAGTCATAAGGAGTTGACGCTTTTTTCTGGGCCTGTGTTGGTATTACCTAGACGCTCCTCTCGCTTTTTCGGCGCCGGACCATCTCGGCCGGTCCCGCAACTTTGCGGAGTGCTCGATTCGGTCCACGGACGATTCGGCTCCCCGCAAATTTGCGGAGATCGCTGGGGGGTCTCGCGGTGAGGCGGGAGGGTTGTGTCGGTACGGTTATGCCTCCATTGGCCCGCAAATTTGCGGTGATAGTTGGCTTTCCCGGTGACCCTTTTTTGTGTCATCTTGTTGCCTGGTACTATATTGGTGTATGCACTTGCCTGGTGTTATGGACCCTGCATGTGAGGTGTTGAGTGGTGGTTAACACTTTCTCCATCTTTGCAGGTTTCTGCTTGTGCTCTTCCGCCTCACCCGCCCTCCTCACCTCCATCGGTGCTCCCGGTTTAGAGTGAGTACGACTTCCAGTTTGCGTGTGTGTTCCTGTTTACCCATGCTCATTCCCTGGTTTTTATTGGACATTATCTTCACTTACTCCGTCAACGTGCTGCTTATGGTGTGTGTTCTTCCATTGCAGGTGGGATGCCTTGCTTTCGCCAGGGCTGTGGCTCCCCGTGCTTGGACTGCCACAGGTCCTGCTTGCGGCATTCGCAATGTGTGTCCTCTACGGCCTACCTCCCGGCTTTGTGTGGCCCGTGTATGGACCTGGTGGATGTGGTGGACCATCACCCTGGTTCCTCTGACGCGGCGGTGGCCTCTGCATCCCTTCAGTCTGTGTGGGCGGTGGTCTCCCACCACATCAGGACTGTGGGCCACCGTTCCCCGGCCTTTGTTGACGACCGGATCCGCGTCGCCCTGGGCATCCCTGACCCGTCTGGGGGCCGTTTACCTGGCCCTCTCCCTGCTCGGGCCCTCCTCCCTGGGTCCCGTGGTCGGTCGTCGCATCGTCGGGTGGATCCCCAGCTCCGTCCACGCTCTCGCTCTCCTCGTCGCTCGTCCTCTACTGCCCCTCCTCGTCCTCCTGCTCACCTTGACTCCGCCGTTCGCCCTCGTCATGGTTCTCGCCCTGAGGCCGGGTTTAGCGTCTCTGCCCCTGTACGCCCTCCCCTGGCCTCTCCGGATAGGGGCTCTACTACCTTCCGCCCGCTTCCCCTGCACAAAAGACGTCCTCTTCATTTGTCCTCTACTCGCGCGGATGTTCATGCTGTAGCTGGCCCTCTGCTCCCTCCTTCTACTCTGTCCAGGAGGGTCCGCCAGGATGTAGTTGCTTCTCCTCCTACTTCTCCTGCTTCGGTGCCTCTTCTTCCTTCTAGGTCTCGTCCCAAGGTGGAGGTTCCTCCCTCCTCCGCCTCGGTGTCGGGCCGCCCTGTTCTCTCAGCCCCGGGGATCCTTGCTCTGTTTCCCCCCGCGGCTCCTTCTGACCTCCTTTCACCCGGCCAGCCTTCCCCCTCCCGTCATCCTGCTCCTCTTCCTTCTTCTATTCCTGATCTTCGCTTGCCGGCTCCCCGTGAGGGTACCCCGCCGCTTGACTCGGTGGAGTATAGCGAGGTTTCGGGGTCCCCTTTCTCGGGGGCTGACGTGTCGCTGGAAGAGGGGGATGGTGATGTTTCCCCCTCGGGCGTTAGTGATCGGGAACGAGACCCTCAGGACCGTCACGGCCGTCGTCGCTCGCCTTCTTTGGGCCGCGACGCTGCTGTTTCGTGTCATGGGTCTCGCTCTCGCTCACGCTCGCCCCTGCGGGCCGAACTATCTTCGGGGGGGTCGCCTCTCTCGGATCGATTTTCGGCTATGCAGGGGTGGGTTGTGTCACACTTCGACGCGCGCTTGGAGGCGATGCAAGAATCCCTCTTATCGCGCTTCTTGGCGGTGACACAACCTCAGCGCCTCACCCAACCTGCCCCTGCTTTGGTCCCCCTCCCCTCTGCGGTGGACCACATTCCTTCTCGCCCTGCTTCTCCGCCTGCCCGGTCGTCGGCTAGTACTGCTCCTGCCCTGGCTCAGGTGGTTGCCCCTACTGTCTCACATGCGGGGGTCCTCCGTCTGCTAGGGCAGGGTCCGCGCTTGCCCCCCATCCAAAAGGCCAAGGTCCCGTCGCGGACTATGCCGCTCCTCTATGGCTCCTTGGCTGTTTGGAAGGGGGTGCAGGCCTCCCACCCGGAGCGTGCTACCGACTTCCCGTCAGGTGAGAGGGCCCTACCTTTGGACTGGTCGGTCCAAATAAATGATAAAATGCAGTTCAGGGCGATCAGGGTGGATGGTCAGGTGGCCGACGTGGAGGTGCGGGCGTACCCGACAAGGACTGACCTTCAGTACTTCTCGGTGAAGCCCAAGCCCCCGTCTGCTCCTCGGACTAAGCTCTGGTCAGACTTCAGCCGCCAGGACATCCTTCAGGATGTTCAGTCCCTGGCTGTGTTAACGGGACTGTCCTCCTATGGGACGGGTTTGTGCGACGACGGTAAGCCTGGCTTGGCCGTCGTGCTCGATAACCCTCTCCCATTGGAGGCCTGGTTTGCTGAGGCCTTAGACTTTGCCAACCGTTCCGTCGACAGATCTATTTCAGTCCCTCCCCCAGAGTCGTCACTGCTTTTGTCTCCTCTGGTATCTGTCGGCGGATTGGATGGCAAGTTCTGGTCCTGGATTAGCGCTCCCAAACTTGAAATTTGTGCTATTGCTAACCCGTTCTTCTCCCACCCAGATAAGTCCTCTGTCGACAGGGATTTTACCTTGCGGCAGAGGGTGGCGAACTTATTGTCTTGTCTTCTAGGTTCCCTCCAGACGTCTGTTCACCACCTTCGACTTATCGAGGCGACTGCACCTGGCGATCTTCGCGAGGGCTTGGACCACGTTCGGCGGATCCACCTTCAGCTCGCGGTGTCTTTGGTTCCCGAGCTGAAGGCGGTTTTGTGCGAGGCAACTCGACAACGCCAGACGGTAAGGTCCTCGTTCTGCCGGAAGGCCCCTTTGGATATTCGTCAGGGTCTATTATACTCTGAGCTATATACATCGGGGCTTTTTGCGCAGGATGCTTGGGAACGCTACGCTTCTCTGTCAGCGGACCCTGCTTACGACACGCAAAGACGCGCTGTGTCGCGACCGGGGTCTTCGCAGTCCCGTCCTTCTGCCGGTCCCCTTCGGGGTGCTGCCGCCACTGCTGCCGCCAAGAAAGGGCGCAGGAAAGGGAAGTTGCCGGCCAGAGCGTCGGTTCCGCCTCGCACTTCTGCTCCTGCTCCCTTTCATCCCCGCCGAGAAGGGGCTGGCCAGCCTTCCACTTCCGGCCGCACTTCGACGGGGTCTGACACACGACGGACAGGGGATGGGGTGACCCGCCCTTTTCGGCGAGGTGGGGGGGGTAGGGGTGGTCAACGTGGCTCTTATGACCGCAGGGACCGTACCGGGGGACCCTCCACGTCAAAAAATGTGTAGGTTCTCCAGGTCGGTCTCCTCCTTGTTCTCCTTCTCGCCTCGCAGAAAGGGTCGCTCACCTCATCTCGGGGGCTCCCACAGGTTATTTTCGCCCTTGCGCCCTTCGGTGGCCACGAGGGACGTGGGGGCGGAAGATTGCACGGAGGGGTCTAACCTGGAGATGGAAGTCCAGACCCCCACTCAGCTCTTGTCAACGAAGCCGGCCTGTCTCTTCGGAGGTGGCCGACGTGATTACATCCATGCACGAGCAGGGAATCGTCAAGGAGGTGAAAGCCGGTCTACCGGTTTTCCTCTCCCGTGTTTTTCTGGTACCAAAGAAGGACTGCGACGCGATGCGACCGGTGGTGGATCTGTCGGCCCTCAACGGGCGCATCGTGAACACACGGTTTCGGATGCTGACGGTGCACCAGGTACGACTGGCCCTGCGACCTCTGTCGTGGGTAGTGTCGCTGGACCTCAAGGATGCGTATTGGCACGTTCCGATCCATCCTCGTTTCCAGCGATTCTTGGCCGTTCAGACTTCCGATCGTGTGTTCATGTTCGACAGACTTCCCTTCGGTCTCAACATCGCGCCGCGGATCTTCTCGAAACTGGTAAAGCAGGCTCTGGATCCTCTCCTCAGGGGCGGCCTCCAGATCCTGTTTTACTTGGACGACTGGTTGATAGTTTCAGACACCCTAGAACAGTGCGTCCACGACACCCTCACAGTAGTTCAACACATCACACAGTTAGGGTTCAAAATCAATATTCCCAAGTCGCGCCTGACCCCGTCGCGTGTCGTGACGTGGGTAGGTCTCGAATGGGATCTGACCAACGCTACAGTGACCCAGAGTCAGCCAAACGCGGTGAAACTTCGCAGGAAGGTCTTCGCCGTGTTGCACTCGGTCTCCCTCACGAGGAGGATCTGGGACTCGTTAGTGGGTTCGCTGAATTGGGCCGCTCTGACCATTCCCTTAGGGAGGCTCAGGCTGCGCCGCCTGATACTCATGGGCAACAAGGTGTTTCCGTTGGCCCCTATGGATCGGCTCATGCCGATCCCGCGTACCATTCACAGACACTTAGGACACTGGGTTGCTCGGGGCACGCTCTCTGCGGCTGTGCCCTGGACCGCCCCCCCGCCGACGATCTGGGTAGATACAGATGCGTCGAGCGAGGTAGGGTGGGGTTACCAATCCAACCTGGGACATCAACATCACGGCAGATGGGTGGGACACACACACCTACACATCAATGCCCTCGAACTGTTGGTTCCCTTGTTCTTCCTGAGGGACCACGCGCTGGCCCTTCGGGGAAAGTCGGTGGCCTTCAGGATGGACAATCAGACAGCTGTCCACTGTATCCAAAAGCAGGGGTCCTCCAGGTCTTTGACTCTGTTGGGGATCTCAGAGAAGTTGTTCTTCCTCGCGAACCGACACAACATCTCCCTGCACGCCTCCTACCTGCCCGGGACTGCCAACCTGTGGGCGGACGCCCTGTCGCGAGGACGGGGCGTTCTTGTAGAATGGGCAATGAAACAGACTGTATTCGACGACCTCGCAGCTTCCTGGGGTGTTCCGGAGGTCGACTTGTTCGCATCGAAGGAGACGCGCAAGTTGCCTCAGTACCTGTCCCTCCGGACTCGCACTCCGGAGGGGGGTCCGGACGCTTTCATGGAAGACTGGAACAGGTGGCAGTCGATATACATATTTCCGCCACCAGACGCACTGTTGATGTGCAAAGTCCTCGCGCGGCTGCGGCTGTACCGCGGCAGAGTCTGGCTAATAGCGCCTCTGTGGCCAGCCCAGGCTTGGTACTCCCAGTTGAAGCGGTGGTGCCCGAGTCCGGTCCCTCTCCCTCTCTCAAACTTCCACTTGAGCCAGGTTGGCGACCTGCGGACCTCGTTGGCCTTCGCATCGTGGATGTTCGTGAGGCATGGTGGCTCCCAGTCCACGGACGGGACCTGACTGACTTCCTGAAGCGTTCATGGACGTCTTCGACTTGGGGGACTTACGAGTCCCACTGGAGGTCTTTTACTAGGTGGATACAGGACACTCACCAGACTGTTAGCTCTCCTTCCCTCGTCCTACACTACTTGTTTCACCTCTTCCGTACACGTCGCTCTCAAGTCAACACTATACGTAACCACTTGTCTGCCATCCGGGAGGTCTTTGAGTCCGTCACTGGGCTGTTCGTTCCACCGAAGGAGCTGGATTCCTTCATGAAGGCTGCCTTCAGGGAGCGACCGCCTCCGCGCCAGATCCCTCCTCAGTGGGATCTGGGGCGTGCTCTGGACCTTCTGGCTTCACACACATATACACGGGACACTACACCGGTTCAGTTGCTCGAGCGTACACTCTTCCTTGTCGCTCTGGCCACTGGGGATAGGGTGTCTGAACTAGCTGCCATGTCGCGGTCCCAGGAATGCATGCGATTCTCCCCGTCCTTGAATGTCGTCACGTTAGCCCCCTCCCCTCATTTTGTTGCCAAGAATGAGAGAGAGACCCACGTTTTCAAGCCTTTTACCATCCAGGCTTTAAAGCGTGGGCATACTCACCATGTGTTGTGCCCGGTGCAGGCCTTGCACTCCTATGTTGAGTCTGTGGCTCCGACTTCGGGTACTGCTGTGTGGGTGTCTCCTCGGACTGGTAGGAGGCTCTCGAAGGTACAGATAGGACGCCACATTTGTCGGGTCATTCGTGCCAGTAACCCTGCTTGTCGGGGTTCTGCGCACGATGTGCGATCCTTTGCTGCCTCCTTACGGTTCCTGCAAACTCGTTCGTTGCCTGACGTCGCCTCGGCGGGTTTGTGGTCTTCTGTCCATACCTTCGTCTCCTCCTACCTCTCCATGTCCATTGTTAGACCCCCTCGGCCTGTGATAGCTCTCGGGAGTCGTGTTTCCTAGGGCTCTCGCGAAGTTGCCTGGTCTTCCCCCCTCGTCACTTTTTCTTTTCCTTTGTTTTCTTTCGAAAAGGGGGGGAGGGAAGTACGGGTTTGCAACACTGGATTACAAGTTTGGGGTTATGTTATATGTATACAGTACATAAGTGTTTTTGCCTCATTGATAATTGTGTTTTTGTTTTTGTGATCAGTGTTTTTGTTCATTTTGGAAGAAAAGGGATTTTGTGTACAGTACTTTTTGGTTTAAGACAAGTCTATGGTTTTGCATTACTATGAATGACGGGCACGTGTTAAAACTGCTCTTTTTAGCTACTCCTCAGTTTTTCACTCTTTTATTAAACTCTCTTGTTTAAATTGTGTTTCTTTGTCATTCATAATTTTGTCTTATGCATTGGTTTTTTTGGTAGGTTGGGCTTGGATGTCCTCCTCCTATTTGTTATGCAGCCTTGACGTTGGATTTGCCAAGACTACTAACAAATTGGGAGGTTTGACGTACCTCCCAACCTACCAAATAGGAAAACCTACTATTTGGTAGTAGTCTTGGAAAATCCAACGTACATAATACCCTCCCTCACGCCGGACCCCTGCCCATCCGCGTTCTTCTGCTGACGTGAGATGTGATAACAAGAGAGGGTCGCTCATGCGCACGTTCGACAGGGATCGGCGCATGACGGAACACGGGATGGGCCTTGAGCGGTAACTAAGGTAAACCCCTTTTTCTTCTCTTCTATACTTTTTTCACCTTCGGTGGTAGTTTTGGTTAATGTACAACGTCTCCTAGAGCAAGATAAGGAGTAGACTCTAGACGTTTTCTTTTTAACCGCGGTTGGAATGACGACATAGCAGTCAAAATAGACAAGTCGTCATTGCAATTAGGTTAATAGCCTTGACGTTGGATTTTCCAAGACTACTACCAAATAGTAGGTTTTCCTATTTGGTAGGTTGGGAGGTACGTCAAACCTCCCAATAGGTAAGCCTAGTTGGTTAAGCTACAATCATGAGGTCTGACTATTAACCGTCAATCGCTTAGGAATTAACAAAGACCGACACTCATGACCGCCACTTTAAGCAACTAGGCCTAGGCTATTATGAAATTTAAAGATAAAAGGTCACATGAGAACCCTCCCCACTAGCAAAACGAATAACGAGTCCCACAATGACACAACACAACTAACACCACAGGCACACCACCAAAGCGAATGAATAGCCACCACAGACACCTGCAGGCCTAGACTGCCTAGCCTAGCCTATGAGCGCAAAATGGTGACCGACGAAACTACCCCTACCCCAATCTCCAGCCCAGCTAACCCACCAAAAAACGCCAAGGAACACACGCCCAAAAAAAACCTGGAAACTAGTCCCAAAAAAGACAGAGACGGCGCCTAGACGGCAAAAAACACGAGGGAAGAAGCTGGACCTAAACTAGGGAAATGGCAGGCGGCCAACAACGCGCGAGGCGGCAGCCATTTGTAAGCCCACAAGCATCAACGAAGCAAACAAAACGGTACTACAGTAAGGAAGCTTTAGGGCACGAAGGACCAATATTTATCGGGAATTTAGATAAAGAGGTTAAATTACATATCACTGGTACATGAAATATCCCAACAAATAGTTATAATATAATTACCAACGAGGTATTCGATGGGTGTAATCCAGTCCCCCACACGCGGCTAATTCAATTGCATGACATGTAGGAATGTTCACATAATACAATATCAATACAATGAACTTAGCTTAGAGGACTGGTGATGTAGGACTGTTGTTATAAATTATTAGTAGTTGTAGCACATGGTGAACTGTGGGTTGAGTCAGGGCCGGGGGAGGAGATGTTGACTGTACGGTGTTGATTGAGAGACTAAAGGGCCGGCCTCCGATCGCTTCGCGAAATTACATATGGCTGCCGGCTCATAATAATTATAACCCATAACTTGGTTTCATAATACATCTAGAGCTGATGTAGATATTTATACATTACAGTTAATATTTAACCTAACTTAAGAATAAACTACAATACATAAAGAACCAGCCGAAATCGTACAAGCGATACGATACCGCCAAATTCAAATGTCCTTTTGGACCAAAACCTGTCGGGATCATTACCCTATTCCCGACACTGTTCGTACGATTTGGTCAGGGAGGGAGAAGTTGGAGAAAATCGTGAAGTCCTACGGTCCTAGTCCTAGCCTATCTACTACTAATTTTAAGGTAAGGTTTCATATTTTTATTCATTGTTCTTCTTATATATACAGTGGAATCTCCAATCTCGATCATAATTGGTTCCCACAAATACCGATCGAGATTCGAAATATCGAGATGCGAAGTTAACTTCTTATGGGAAAAAATACAATCGGTTCCAGCCACTTGCCGACTAACCTACATCAAATCTGTCAATTTTCACATTTGCCCCCCACAATCACATGCAATATATATAATATGTTAAAATAGATAAAATGAATAATGAAAGAGTTTTATTTTTACCTTATATTTATTGATAAAGAGGTTTGTGTGGTTGATTGTTGGTTCCGAGGCGAACGCAGTTAGGTTACTGCGTCTCCGCACCCGGCGCACAGTCATCGTCATCAATTCTTGCAATTGCTTCCCTCACCCTGTCACCACTAGTACCGGCATTTTATGAATGCGATAAAAAAAGGTCCAGGTAGACGACTTCACAATACAAGTTTTCAAGCGAATGGCGGACGTGTGACTGGTACACCAAGTGGCCGCTAGATCTACCGACTTCAATAAATTTTCCATGGTATAAAGTTTAATCAAGTTTTCTTTTGTCTTTACTATTATTATATATTAGATTTTCCTCATACAAATAATAATGTATATTAAAACATGGAAAAGTAATTTATATTACTACGTAAATGAAAGCGGCAGAGACGGGTTAGACTACCGCTTGAGACGATCGATACTAGCGGTACATTAGTATACAGGTGAACAAAACACAATGACTGAGGTTCACACATCGATTTGGTCAAGATTAATCTGTTTATATTAGTATATAAGCATCTAGCATCGATATTTAGCTATCGAGATTAACGTTTTTTCATCGAGATTTGTGATTGGGGAGAGCTTGAAGGTGGCATCGAGATGCGAAATATCGAGATGAGATTGATCGAGATATGTGAGCCTACTGTAAGATATAGACTGTACTGTAGAGCCAAAAATGTCGAAAATAGGGCCAAAAATGTCGAAAATAGGCCATAATTGAGAGATGTCACCCAATCTAATTATTCCCATTTAAAGTTAGTTCCACAATACACGAATTCACAATACGCGATGCCTCCTGTCACCCCTATTCTCGCGAATTGGGGGTCCTGACTGTACATGTACAACACCATTAAGACCCACCTGTCCGCTATTAGGGAGCCTTTTGAGACCTTGACGGAGCTGGTGCTCCCTCACAAGGAGCTGTCTTTTTTCATGAAAGCCTGCTTTAGGCTCAGACCGCCCCCACGCCAGATACCGCCTCAATGGTCTCTGGCGAAGGCTCTCAGGCTCCTTACCTCACCCATCTACACCACTAACCCAACACCTGTTCATCTGCTTGTTAAAACTTTGTTTCTTTTAGCGTTGGCTACAGGAGAGAGGGTCTCGGAGTTGGCTGCCATGTCGAGGGCCCCGAATTGCATGAGTTTTTCGCCTTCCTTGGGGTCAGTCACTTTGGCCCCTTCCGTTCATTTTGTGGCCAAGAATGAACGTGAGGCGCACATTTTTAAGCCGTTTACTGTACCAGCTTTAAAATGTGGGAGCACGCATCATCCGCTATGCCCGGTAAGAGCCTTGCATACGTATGTGCGTGCCGCTGTGCCAACGTCGGGGACGGCGCTCTGGTTGGCCCCTAAGACAGGGACACGGTTAGGCAAACGTGCTGTGGGACTTCATTTACGCCATGTCATTACTGCGAGTAATCCCCTTACGAAGGGCTCCGCTCATGATGTCCGCTCTTATGCAGCGACTGTGAGATTTCTCAACAATTCATCACTTTCGGATATAGCCGACACAGGGTTATGGTCCTCCCACAGCACTTTTGTCTCATCGTACCTGTCCATGTCCACTGCCAGGCCAGGTGTGCCTTGTGTTGCGTTAGGCCAATGTGTCACATGATTCATCTCCATCCTGTGTCTCTTCTCATCCCATACTGTATTTTCTTCCTTTCCCTACACTGGGGGGGGGGGGGGGGTCATTTTGTATTATTGTACAATGCCTTTCTCTCTTTCATTTTACATGTATGTCATCCCTGTTTAGTATTAAGGTTATCTCTCTTACTTCTTTACGTATAGACTCTACTGTCTAGGGGTTACTTGTTTGGTATGTCTATGCCTCATACCCGGTTTTTGTATTTTTTTTTTTTTTTTTTTTTTTTTTTAAGAGACAATGAACGGAGGAAGGAAAAACACAGATAAAACAAAAAGGTCCATGTGCCTAAAGGCATCCTCCATTCATAAAATGTTTGTAACAACTGGATTTAAACATTTGTAGATTGTAAGTTTGTGGAAAGCAATTCGAGGGAAGTGAATTCCAAAGAGTAGTAGCTCTGGGGATAAATGAATTCTGATATGCAGAAGTTCTGCATTGTGGAGGAGAAAGTGTAAATTCATGGACGCTCTCAGCTGCCCTAGTTCTACGGGGAAAGATGTGGAGAGGCGGCACAATTGAAGCAAGTTCCTCGGAACAATTACTGTGAAAATATCTGTAGAATAATGCAAGGGATGCAACGTTTCTTCGTATGGATAATGTAGGAAGGTCCTGTGTGATTGCAGGGTTATTGATTAATCTAATAGCTTTATTTTGAATTTTGTCCAACTGCCTCAATGCAACCACTCCACTTCCACCCCACAGAGGTGAACAGTAATCCATCTGAGAACGCACATGACTTTTATATATTACGGCCAACTGCTCGTCAGTGAAGAATTCTCGAACTCTGTACAGGAGTCCCAGTTTTTTAGAGGCATTCTTAGCAATGCTTCTAACATAATGTGTCCAGCTCAAGTTAGTAGTTAATGTTACACCGAGAATGTCAATACTAGGGGAAGTGGGAATATTTACATCATTAAAAAATATAAGGGAGTCAGTGAGATTCTGTCGGTTAGAAAATTGAATGTACTTGGTTTTCTGTGCATTAAAGGAAACTAGATTCTTTTGTCCCCATTCATTAATTCTAGAAAGGTCCTGGTTCAGAGAAATTGCAGTGTTTACTTTTGAATTTGTAAGATCGGGTTGGGTGAAAGAATTGGTAAATGTGAAGGAACTGTGGAGTGTTGAGTCATCTGCGTAGGAATGTATTGGATTATGAGTGGTAGATATGAGATCATTGATATGAATGAGGAACAAAATTGGGGCCAAAACTGATCCCTGGGGAACACCAGCATTTATTGAGTGAAATTGAGAATAAAGACCATCTACCATTACACATATTTTTCTGTTATGAAGATAAGAAGAAATTAGTGGAACTAATGATGCAAGGCCGTAGTGTGACATCTTCGACAATAAGGATTGATGCCAGACTCTATCAAATGCCTTTGATATATCCAGTGCTATTGTATGTGTTTCACCACGTTGGTCTGTAGCTTGGTTGATTTGATGCGTAAGAAGGCAAAGCATGTCTGCAGTTGATCGACATCGTCTAAAACCATATTGCCTATCACTGATTAATTTATTATTCTCAAGATGCTTAATTATGTGATTATTTAATATAATTTCAAAGACTTTACCAAGAGTGGAAGTTATAGCTATTGGTCTGTAGTTTGATGGATCTGAAGAGGCACCTTTTTTAGGAACTGGATGGATGTGTGCTTGGATGTGACACTTCTTAAAGAGTGTCCTTGGAGATCTTCTGCCTACTGTGCCTTGCCTTCAGATTCTTGTCTTCATGTACAACTTGCCTTCATTCTTCCCAGATTGGTGTGCCATTCTCCGGTCGACATGACCTATTCCTTAGCCTGCTGCGGCACTTTTAAGACCCTAGACTGATACTGGTAACATGTACTTCCTTAATATGCACCGTACTGTTACGCTCTTTTTCTGGTAATAAACTGATTTGTTTATTTGTGTCTTTTCTTGGTCCTCTGCTTGTGCTACGGCTTGGGGTTTATGGTTTATTGGATGTCCGCCTCCAATTTGGGATTCAAGCCCTACGTTGGAAACGTAGAGACTGCTACTAAATTGGGAGGTTTGACGACCTCCCTTATAACCAAATAAGGAAAACCTCTTATTTGGTAGCAGTCTCGGAGTATCCAACGACAGAGTATCCCGCCCTCATGCGATCCCCTGCCCATCCAATCTAAACTGATTACTTGATACCTCGATACTTTGGCAGGTCCTGGCGCAGGCTCATAGAACATGGAGCATGGCTCAGAGGAGAGCAGCTAGATTAAATGGGTAACTATAACAATTCTTTCTCTCCTTCACTATCTCTTCTTTCCTAGTCGTCTCGGAGAGTGTACAACGTGCCTAGTAGTGAATTGAGGTGCAACTCTAGAGATTATTTGGTTACTTCGCGTGAGTACCGATAAATCGGCCCGCTGTGGTACGGTAGCGGCTGAGATCATAAGCCCTACGTTGGATACTCCGAGACTGCTACCAAATAAGAGGTTTTCCTTATTTGGTTATAAGGGAGGTCGTCAAACCTCCCAATACCGATATGAAGTTTTAATCTTTAGAATGAACTAATAAATGTCTGGTGAGGGTACTCTTCTGACTGAACATTTTACCGCACACCTCACACTTAAACTTCTTCACCCCTGTGTGAATTGATAAATGTCTGGTGAAATTGCTTTTATCGCTAAACAGTTTACCACATTCCTCACACTTAAACTTCTTTTCTCCTGTATGAACTGATAAATGTGTAATGAGGGTACTCTTCTGACTGAACATTTTACCACACACCTCACACTTAAACTCCTTCATTCCTGTATGAACTGCTAAATGTCTAACAAGATAATTCTTCTGACCAAATGATTTACCACATTCCTCACATTCAAACTTCTTCTCCCCTGTATGAACTAGTAAATGTGTGGTAAGGTGACTGTTTTGACCAAACATTTTACCACAATCTTCACACTCAAACTCCTTCACTTTTGTGTGAACTAATGAATGTGTATTAAGGCGGCCCTTCTGACTAAACATTTTATCACAGACCTCACATTTATATTTCTTGACTGCTTTATGAACTGATAAATGTCTGTCAAGGGTACTCTTATGACCAAACATTTTACCACATATCTCACACTCCAGGTCCTTCAGTCCTATATGAACTAATAAATGTCTGGTGAGGTTGCTCTTCACACCAAACACTTTACCACAGACTTCACACTCATGGTTCTTAACATTTTGATTTAGGGTGCCTGTGTCAAGTATTCCTTCTTCATTATTGCCAACAGAACTCTCACTTGAATTATTTTCCAGAATTCCAACTTCACAGTAGTATTCAGGTGTATCATTCTCAATCTTAATTTTTTTACTCTCTAACCCTTCCCGAGGTTCTTCATATTCCAATATTTCCTCTTTGCATGGAGTTGTCTCTTCACTTTCCAACTTCACAACTGGTTCTTCCTTCAACATCTCCATCATAAGTCTTCTGGACAATAAAAGTATATCTAAATATTATAAACATTGTTCGTATGGTAGTCTAGAAGACCACATTTGGTGCTTCTTATCAATCATTTAGTAGTTTGACATCCATACACTTGGTGATTCCTATCAATCATTTGGTAGTTTGACACACATACATTTGGTGCTTCTTCCTGATGATTACATTCAGTTGTCAACCTGAAACAAGAGCCGTCATTAACTCACAAGTCACTATAATTGTTAAAGCATTGTATGGATTGCTTAGCTGCTATTGGGTAGTTATGGAACTAAATACTACAATAGTTTTGAAGTTACTTGCACTAATGCATCAACATATAATAAGATATATTTTTATTATTTTGCATAATGCCGGGGTGTATATTTTCACATAGTGGTATGCTAAATTAGGTCTTGGTTTGCTAAGTTAGTTCTTAGTTTGCTGAAT
Source organism: Paralithodes platypus (assembly GCA_032716605.1). Lineage (NCBI taxonomy): Eukaryota > Metazoa > Arthropoda > Malacostraca > Decapoda > Lithodidae > Paralithodes > Paralithodes platypus. The sequence goes on from CM064582.1 coordinate 13,889,983, forward strand.
TAGCTCTTGGTTTAAGTTAGCTCTGGGTTTGTTAAGCTAGCTGTTGGTATGCTAAGTTTGCTAAGACAGCTCCTGGGCCCATACTCCGTACCGGAACTCCATCATAGGCGGCATAATTAAAGTACTTATGGGACATCAATTGAATCTGATGCCACTATGATTTTTTTTTTTTTTTTTTTTTTTATTAAGCTACTGTAATGCACTTCCCCTTGCTCACTTGTTTTTTAAGCTTCTGCGTCTCTTTCTCGACCCATACTGTATTTGTTCTAAGTTGGTGGTCGCTCGTAGGGGTAATACGTGTTCGGTACCTTGCGGTCTTTCTTCTATCCGCCTTGCTTTCTACCACAGTTAGTCTTTTTGCATATTGACATTGTATTGAGGGTATAGGAACGTTAATTTAGCAAGTTAAGCACCTTTTTAGCCAGTGTTTCCACTACGATCATTACCAGTTAGGATGCCAGTCAGGTCCCACATGGAGAATGAAAGTGGGGTTCCCTGACTTTGTTTTGTGTTTTATTAGATCTCTGCTAGTTTTTTCTGATTGGAGGCCTATTTTAGTATAGCTTGAATAGGTTCTTCTGAATTGTTAGGGTTATGCCAGTGGCGGACACTGTTTTCGCTAATCAGCTAATAGCGAAGCTGAATTTTTTGTTGACTGGTTAGCTTTTAAGCTAACTTTGACAATTGTTAGTGGACCGATTAGCTTCCACTAAATTTACTGCCGCTAACTGTAAGTCCGCTAATGTGCATTCGCTGGTAATTTTTTTTATTTTTTTTTATTTGTCATAAATGTTTGCAAACCCTAAAATTACACATATTTATGCGAGTATGTAATTGCACCATTGCAACAGTCAGTATTACACTGGCTATATCACATCACATTCACATGTAGACAAGACACGACTCATGAGTCATGTTATGACACGAACGTCACGTGTTTACGTGCGGCACCCGAGATTGACCCAGCAACAGAGCATGTGTAATAGATAGTATCACTGTGTCACAGCATACATTATTATTGAGTCATTGACTGATCACTCATAGCTCTAGTCGTGACTCCTGATTAACTTGTACAGCCTATTTAAAAAAAAAAAAAAAAAAAAAATATAAAGTGTTATGAGCCTAGCGCCGACATGAGAAATTCGCTACAGAAAAATTATGACATTTACATCTTCAAAATTTGACCATAGATTGTTGAGGCATCTATTTGGGTTTATATTTATTTATTGTTACTGTATATACTTATATTTGCGTGTGTGTGTGTGTGTGTGTTGAGTTTTGCAGGGCGATTGACCGATAACATAGGCCCTTCTTAAATTACATAATATCTAACTTTAGCCTGCATCAGAGGTAAACGAGCATCATGATGCTGAAGGGGTTAAGCTAATTGATTTTGTTCTACTGTCTATGCTCAATAAAGAATTTTTCTATTCGACAGAAGTGTAGTTACATAGCTCATGCATGAGTCGTGACTCACAAGTAATAAGTCATAATTATAAATAATCAATCATAATTACTATATTTTGTATATTATTTACTGCTGTACATAATTATAACTGACGAGAATCACTATATTTAAATTTTAGCTACTCGCTATTACAGTCAATCCTCCGGTAACGCGGCTAATGTGTTCTGGCAACGTTCCGTGTTACCGAAAACTGCGTTAACGAACCCATAAGTTTACATGTACTGGTGTTCTGGGGGTTTCCATAAAGTTCACTTTTTCTCCATAGAAGCATATGTTATAATAATAAATTCAATTATAAAGGTTAATTTATATGTGATTTGCATGCATAAACATAAACGCATTGGGTTGATTTGCCCATTGCAACAACTCTTCTATCTATCTATCTATTGCCTGACGCCGTGATCCCCGAAGGGGTGGCCACGAACGAACCGCCCCCATGCACCTCTGTCCCCAGTCAGTCGACGCCCCTCCCCCCAACCAGCACCATCTTCGTTCATGTACTTCCTCACTCCATCCTTCCATCTCATATTCGGTCTACCTCTCCCCCTCTGTCCCTCCACCTCGCTCTCATACACCCTCTTAGTCATTCTCTCGCTTTCCATACGTTCCATATGGCCGAACCATCTGAAGTTGTTCCTTTTCACACTTTCCAGCACATCTACCTCCACACCACACCTCCTTCTTACTTCCTCATTAGTCTGTCTATCCCTCCATGTAACTCCGCACGCACTCCTTAAGTAATTCATTTCCACTGCTCTCACTCTTGGTCTGAGTCTCTCAACCAACGTCCATGCTTCGCTTCCGTACGTCAGTGTCGGGATTACCACACTGTCATGCAAGGACTTCTTCACTTCCATACTGACCACCCTATTTTTTGTTACTGCTTTTAGCGTTCCTACAACCCTCTTCCCCTGTTGTACCCTCTCCCGCACCTCTTCATCCATAGTCCCATCTTTACTCAACACACTGCCCAGATACTTAAAAGAGTTGACGATCTCCATAGCCTGACCGTTCAGCTTCACCTCACACTCTGTGACTTCACCCCTTTCGAAGACCATAACCTTGCTCTTCCCCGTATTTACCTTCAAATTCCGTTTTTCGCACACTGTTCCAAACTCATTTACCAGACCCTGCAACTCCCATTCATTATCACTCATCAGAACTGTATCATCCGCAAACAGCAGTATAGGTAGCTTCCACTCAATTCCCTCCCTTTTCAGCGATACACCAACATCCACTGCTCTTGATAGTATTTCTTTCATAACTCCATCCATATATACAGTAAACAACCACGGGGACATCACACACCCCTGTTTCAAACCAACATTCAGGTCAAAGAACTCGCTCTGCTCACTCTCCACACGTACTGCCGCCTTTGCACCCTCATACATGCTCTTCACTGCTTTCAGCAACTTGCCCTCTACTCCGTATATTCTAAGTACTTTCCACAAACCTTCTCTATCCACTCTGTCATAGGCCTTCTCCAAGTCCATAAAGGCAACATACACCTTTTGTTTCTTCTCCAGATACTTCTCCACAACACAATTCAGGGTAAAAATCTGATCTACACATCCTCTTCCCTTCCTAAAACCTCCCTGCTCGTCGCCTATCCATTTCTCCGTTCTCACTCTCACTCTCTCAATCACTACCCTACTGTATACCTTCCCTACTACGCTTAGAAGACATATTCCTCGGTGGTTACCACACACTCCTCTTTCCCCTTTGCCCTTATATAGGGGGACTATTATGCCAGTCTTCCAGTCATCGGGTGCACTCCCCTTCTCCCATGCTAGTTTGCACATTTTCCATACCCATTCTATCACTATCTCACCACCATACCTCAACATTTCCCCACACACTCCATCTGTTCCTGGTGCTTTCCCCAACTTCACTCTTTTCATGGCTTCCCACACTTCTGACCTCCTGATCCCCACCTCCTCCTCCACTACTTCTCTTCTTCTCCCTCCCATACCATATCCAGCTATGTTTGCTGGCTCTTCATTCCTTTCATTTAGCAACTCACTGAAGTACTCCCTCCATCTTTCGACTCTCTCTTGCTTCTCGGCTAGCATTCTCCCATTCTTATCTTTCACACCCTTACTGTTTCCCTTGCTACCTTCCCTAACTTTCTTGACTTCTTTCCAGAACAGTTTCTTACTCTCCCTCCATTTTACACTCAGATTCCTTCCAAATTCCTCATCTACTCTTCTCTTACTTTCCTTCACTACTCTCTTCACCACCCTCTTACTCTCCACGTACCTCGCTCGTTTCTGTCTCTCGGAATCTTCATTCCCTCTGCTACCCAACCACTCTCTATATGCTTTCTTCTTTTCTTCCACAGCTATTCGTACCTCTTCTGTCCACCATGCTGTACCTTTCACTCCCCTCCCTCTTCTCCTCACTCCACACACCTCCTCACATGCTGCACAGATCTCATCCTTAAACACCTTGCTCATCTCCTCCACTTCCTCCATAACTTCCAGGTCGAACCCACCTAGTCGTCTTTCCACTGCTCTCCTGTACTCCTCCCTGATTTCCTCCTCCTGCAACCTCTCCACCCTCCTCACCATTCCACCCTCCTCTCGCCTCCCTCCCGCTCTCCTCACCCACTTCTTTTGTATCCTAACCTTAGCTACCACTACATAATGATCAGACAGACCCCCTCCAATACCCCTATACACCCTAGCATCCATCACAGATTTCTTCATTCGTTCATCCACACATACATAATCAATCAATGACTTTCGTTCCACCACTGTCTTATCCTTCATCGTCAACATCCGTTTCCACGTGTACCTGTGGATCATTCTGTGTCGGAAGAAGGTGTTGGCTATCCACAGCCTCCTCCCCACACATACGTCCACAAGTGCACTACCATTCCCATTCACCTCTGATGGTACCCCCCACCCTCCCACCACTCCCTCAACTTTCCTATCACCCACCTTACCATTCATATCCCCAATCAGAAATATTCTTTCGTTCTTGTCAAACTTCTCCAGGCACGCCTCCACATTCATCCAGAACTCCTCTTTCTTTCTTTCAAGTATATCCTCTGTCGGGGCATACACGCATACAATCACCCACGTTTGTATTCCTACTTTCATTCTCACCCACACAATCCTTGAACCCACAGACCCATACTCTCTTACACATTCCTTCCATTTGCTACTTACAAACAAACATGCACCTTCTCTCGCTGTTCCTTCACTCACTCCAGCACACACACCCATTCCACACTCCCACTCTCTCACATCTGAACCTTTCCATTTGGTCTCTGTCATTCCACATACATCCAGCCTGGCATTCACTAACACTTCCAGAACCTCTCTCTCTTTTGTGCCATCATTCATGCCACTAACATTCCACGTAGCCATTCTCAGAATGTCCGAAGGCATGTCCTTAGTTGGTCGTGGTTCGTCAACGTTGGTTCCGTCCGCATCCGAGGCTGTTCGTTCGTTTTTCCTTGCTTCGATATTTTTTCCGGGTGGGGGTCGCAAGCCCACCGACCCAACCTCTTTAGTCGCCTCTTACGACACGCAGAAGGCACGTGGGGCATATTCTATTCCCTAACCCCCAGGGGGGGGTTACCTCTGAGTAAATATTTCGTTTAGTGAAGGAGGGAGAGGGAGAGAGAGAGAGAGAGTGTCAGTGCGGCGCCGCCGCATTCGGACGAAGCTCGGAATTCCCGCCTAACTTGCCGTCTTATTTCTCACCTCACACAATAACTACATTGTAGAGTGTTCTAGTCTTCACCCATCGCACAGCAACGACCATATCTACCTCTGGTATGCATAAAAACTTGGTTAGGCCATTTATTTGCAGAGATATGAGCATCGGTAAATGACGAAAGTCGGGAGTAAACACTGAATTCTAGCCTTTCGTCCAGCTTACTGACCTAATTATTTTTATCATAAAAACTGAACCACTTGGTCTAGAGACTTCTAGTTTTCACCAACAGCAAGACAACAACGACAACTACTGCTGGATATATACTGTATATATAAGCTAGGTTAGGCTAGGTTTGGTACAAATTGTGCTTTCATTCACTTCATATCGTCTTGCTAACTCCGCTTGTCTCTTTGCTCTTTCTCTAACTCTTTCACGATCTCGTACTTCTGTGCGTAAGTAAAGGCTCGGCGGCCGGCCATACCTCGCGTCTGTGTAAGTGATGACCGCGTTAGTATAAATTTTGGAATATTGGGGTGTACCGCGTCCCACCAAAACCGCATTTCCAAAACACGCGTTACCGGAGGATTGACTGTATATTGAATATAATTTGGATTAACAGTGTCCGTAAATATTGTTATACAGTAGTAATACTGAAAAGTCTTGTATTAATGTATGCAAATAAATTTGACTGTAAGCTAATGTTTATTTAATTTGTTAATTTAATTATTTATGTACAACAGGATGCACGTGCACATTCATTAATCATCTGATCTTGACATTCTATGATTCTTCTAGCCTATGTTTTGGAAAGCTGTGTCTAAGCAGTAAGCTACAACTACAACCTACAGCATATTATAGTTTTAGCTTTCTAGGTCTGTGTTTAAGGGTTTTAGAGGGAAAAAATCAAACCAATGCTAAATTCATATGATAAAATTTAGCTGTTAACTGTTATCGTTAGCTTCCACTAATTTCTTTAGCGATTAAGCGTTATAGAAGCTAACATTCTCAGTTAGCGGATTAGAGGTTATCTTAGCTAACTTTTGGGTTAGCTGTGCCCACCACTGTATTTACCTATTTGTAGTTTACAGGAATTGAGCAGCGCTCGTGTTGTCCTGTCTTAGTTACTTTATAATCAATCCATATTACTTAGACAAGTATCGTAATGGATATTCCCAGTTCCCAGTATTTTTGGACTAACATATCATAACTTATGTTGCCCTATTTCCATATTTACTTTTATCCAACCTAGATTTGAACATGTTAATGTTCCTCGCTCTCACCACCTCCTCCTCCAAGTTGTTCCAAGTCTCTATACTCCTATATGGGAAGCTGAATTTCTTTGTGTCCTTACGACATCTGCCCTTCCTCAGCTTAAACTCGTGCCCTCTTGTCCTTCCATTATCCCTCACGAATAGATCTTCCCTATCTACTCGTTCCAAACATTTTACTCCCTTGAACATCGTTATTAAGTCGTCTCGATCCCTTCTCTCTTTCAAGGTAGGCAGTTGTAGTGTCTTAAGTCTTTCCTCATATGTCAACTCCTTCAATCTTGGAATCATCTTCGTTGCTATCCTTTGGACTTTCTCTAATTTATTTATATGTTTTTTCAAATGTGGTGACCATATCACTGCTGCATATTCTAATCTTGGTCTTATCATAGTCATTATCAGTTTTCTTAACATTTCTTCATCCAAATAGTTAAATGCCACTCTCATATTGGTTATTATTCCATATGCTCCTCCAATGATCATGTTAATATGCTTCTCCAGGGATAGATCATCTTGTATTATCACTCCAAGGTCCTTCTCATGCCGTGTTTTGCCGATTATTTCAATTCCTAATTTGTACTCCCAGCTTGGCCTTATCTCACTTCTTCCCACTTCCAAAACATGACACTTTTCTGCATTGAAACTCATTTTCCAGGTTTGGCTCCATCTGTGCAAGTCATCTAGGTCCTTTTGAAGATCCTGACAACTTTCTATACAGGTGACATTCTTCATGATCTTAGCGTCATCCGCAAACATATTCATATGACTATTCAAGTTTTCTGGCATGTCGTTTACATAAAGTAGGAACATTATCGGACCCAACACTGATCCCTGTGGTACTCCGCTCGTCACACTCCTCCACTGTGAATATTCATCTCGTATCGTGGTCCTCATTTCTCTTCCTATTAAAAAGTTTTCCATCCATTTTAACATCCTACCATGTACACCTCCAACAACCTGCAATTTCCACAATAACCTTTTGTGAGGCACCCTGTCAAAGGCCTTTTTCAGGTCCAGGTAAACACAGTCAACCCATCCCTCTCTCTCCTGTGTAACATCTACAACTCTGCTATAAAAGCTTAATAAATTAGATACACAAGATCTCCCTTCCCTGAATCCAAACTGTTTCTCGCTAAGCACCCCCTGTCCCTCAATGAAGTGTGTCCACTTTTTCCTTATAATTTTCTCACAAATTTTACAAACAATGCTGGTGAGGGACACCGGTCAGTGAGTGTGGTGCGTGGGCTCTTCAGCATCAGGTTATGAGTAAATTTATTCTTCCTTACTTGGTAAAAGTGTTTTATTTACCCCGTCTTATAGAGGTGCTCCTGTGTCTTCCGGGGATCCTGTGGACGTGTTATCTGATGTGGGTGACCTGGGCCAGTTTTACTGGTAATGTATACTTTAACCCGGCAGCTGCGGGAAGACTCTTAACCCGGCATCTAACGGGGAGACTCTTAACCCTTCTGGCCCGGGCAGCGTTTTAAAATGACGCTGCGGCAGATGGGCCGGATCCCGGGTGTCCTTTTAAAATCCCTATGCTTGAAAGCGTGCTTTGAAATTCACGCGGCAAAAATGTCCTTTGCAGGGGCGATCGCAGCGCCACCAAGCCTCAACTACTACCGTTATCACTTCCTACGTGCCCGCCATAGCGAGTTATAGCAAAAAAATGTCGTCCGACGTGTCCGATTCCGTGCAACCTCCCGCGCGCCCCACTGCTACCCCGCTCGCTACATCTACGCCTGTTGCAAGCAAGAAAAAGGCTCAACGCAAGAAACCAAAGGTGATAGTGCGATTGAGAGAGAACTTTTTGCCATCGAAGAAAGCAGTGGCGAAAGCTTGATCGATAAAGAACAGTTTATTAATAGTGCGAGTGAAGACGATGATTTTGCGGGGTTTGGGGATGATGACAATGTTGACTTATTTGAGGGAGGAGACAGTAGTGATGATCTTCATGTGGAAGTGGTGACTGAAGGTGCAGTCGAACTTCCGAGTGTGCTTGAGCCTAGGCCTACCCCGTCGCCATCTTTGCGTGGTCAGCCTAGGCCTAGCCCTAGCCCGGGACCTTCCCCTTTGCCTGCCCGTACGCCCTTGAAAGTGGGTAAATATTTTTATAAACAATCATTGGTGAAAAGTGCGGCCAAGAAAGCACGCAGGGCAGCAGAAAAAGCTAGGGAAGGTGATGATAGTGATAGTGACACCGACCCTGGTCTAGCAACCACCCGCATTCCTTTGTCACGACGCCTTGACCCGGGACGCCGCGCGGGTCACCCACAGCCCTCGGCTTCATCTCGCCCTCAGGATGAACAAAGGGCCTCTACAAGTGGTACTAGTGGTGCGGCATTGTCCTCCCACAGTGTGCCACCACAGCCCCCGCATTGTAGAGCATTATTTGGAGCGGAGAAGCCCTCGGATCGCCGCAAAAGGAGCCTAACTCCCGAGGCTGAGGCTCCCATTGTTCCACCTCCCGCAGCCTCCCGCCCCCCACGCCCGGTCACTTCTTCGCCAGAATTGTCCTCCGAAGAAGATGCTGACGACCCCAACATTGCCCCAAATGACCTGACATCACCTGAGGAGGAGGAGGACGAAGAGAATGTGGAAGAAGAGGAAGTCCCAACACGACGAGTTCGAGGGCGAGGTCGTGGCCGTGCGGCTCAGCCTGCCAACGCCGCTGCCCCTGGACATGGGCATGGGCGTGCGGGGCATCCGCCTGGGCATCCGCGTGGGCAAGGGCATATGCCTGCTGCGCCTGCGCGCTCATCTAACTTGTTTGTCGGGACAGATGGGGCAGATTTTGAGCCAGATTGTCCTGCCTTTGACGAGCAGCAGATTGGCTCAGGGGTGTCACCAGCGTATCCCTGTGGCCCAGATGCTACCCCCAGTGAACTTTTTTGTGGCTTCTACGACAATGAAGTCATGGAATACCTCGTCGAGGAAACCAATAATCACCATGACATCTGTGCTAACTTTCTTGGCAGGAAGACCAGTGCCAAGATGGTGGCATGGAGAGCTGTCACTGTGGCAGAACTGTATGTGTTTCTGGTACTTACTATGCTGATGACACACATCAGGAAGCACGCTCTGGCAGATTATTGGATCACTGCCGACCTCATCACAACTCCAGCATTTGGAAAGTACATGTCCAGGGACAGGTACTTTGACATCCTCTCCTATCTCCACCTGACCAACAAAATGCATGTCCACCTTCCCGACACATTATGGAAAATCAGGAAGCTGTATGACATGATACGTCATCGCTTTACCACCTACCGGTACCTGATTCCATTTCAGAAGATGTGCCTCGATGAGTCTCTGGTCCTGTTCCGTGGTAGGCTGCATTTCAGGAAGTATATCCCGTCAAAGAGACACCGCTTCGGCATCAAGCTCTTCGTCCTCTGCGATTGTTGTTGTTGTTGTTGTTGTTGTTCCCCAAGCTGCCTGGCCGAACAGCCCCAAGGCCCCGAGCAAGGCCAAGGCCACAAACGAGCGCCCCCACAGAACCCTCCCTGCCGACCACAACAAAGCCCGGGTGACCGAAGCCACTCCATGGCGGGGAGCTGAGAGGGTGCGTAAACGCCCGGGAAACCAAAGCCCCACCCAGGGCCCTGTGCCCCACAGCAATTATGAAGAGAAAGTTGAGGGGCAAAGGAATAATGTGACGCTTTAGCTTCCAATCTTGGTAGATTGGGAGGTCAATCCACGGAAGAGACGCCGTCACTTGAGATTTAGAAAATATATAAGTAAAAGGAACAGTCCGAGTAAGCTATGGGTATGGCAGAGATCGCTCAGGTCTCACTCTGATAGACCAGCCCATCGCCAATACTAGGAGCAAAAATGGTCCCCTGATAAATTCAGCCCTATGTCGTAATTTAACTTAAAAGTTAGCTAACGTACTCTGACCTATTCTGATCAAGTCTAACCTATTCTACTCTAACCAAGCAATTCAAGCACCAGTCATATCATAACCTAACCTAGTGCAAGATAATCCAACTTAAACCTATCCTGTTCTATCCACCTAACACTTTCTACCCTACCCAATATACTTATTTAACTTAACCTATCTAGAATTAGCAAAAAGGTTGTTATCAGTGATGTTCACTAGCAAACATTTTGCCTTGCGTGGTAGTTTAATTTAAATAAGTGAAGACATCTTCGAGGTTGGTCTGGCACACGATTGGCTTTGCGTGGTGGCAGGCTAGGTCATGCCAAGCCACGCTTGGGTCACCAAAGAAGCCAGACAGTACAGCCAGGCAACGCTCATCACCCTCGCGGTCGTCAGGTTGGGGCAGGCCGAGGCCTCCGGTGGTGGCCCAGTTGGTGTATCCTCGGGAATAGACCCCGGGGCCCCACGACCACTGGGGGCTGTACAGTCTGTTGCCGCCAGTCCACACGAAAGCCAGGTAGTGGGCTGCGATCACATCCACGATATAGTCATCCTTCAACTCATTCTCGAGACTGACAGGGCGGAAGCTATGCCCCAGGCGGCTGCAATAGCGTTGGGCCTCTTGGAAGGTGTAGACCCGCCCTCCGTCGTGGCACCAGGAGAAGTGGAAGGCCTCAGAGCCCAAAATCTGATCTACTCTGCGATTGTAAGACGGGGTATGTGCTGGACTTTGTGGTCTACATCGGCAGTGGTGGCAAAATCTTGACTGACCCCGACATTGGATTTGGCGGTGCTGTTGTGCAGAAAATGATGGAGAAACACTTTCATAAGAACCACATTCTGTACAGAGACAACTACTATACGTCGCCAATCCTCACCAAGTACCTCCATGACCGCAAGACCGGAACTGTCGGCACAGTCCAGGCCAAGAGGAAGGGCATGCCATCATACCCAACGAAGACAAAGAAGACGGACATCTTCCAC